>CM050323.1:118367542-118685847 GCA_027475135.1 Bactrocera correcta
ACAGTTACTATGTCCTTCGGCACCCTGTTCATGCTGCGCGCACTATTCTCATACAAGGCAAGCAGATGACAACGAACTTCGCCAGCGCTTTGCCGCTATGGCTATGTGTGATTATTATTTTCTGTTAGCGCAGGTGTCCCCGCGATGCTTGAGTTTGCTGTACCTGGGTTCTTGTGGAGCCCATGCTGGCTCCTGTGGCTAATAAGTGCTGTATGTCTATTAATTAAATCGCATTGCATTCACGCGGCCTTCTGCAAACATACAATTTACTAGTAGTTTCCGTTACCCACCACAACAGCAGCAATCCTATAACAGTACATCACGTTGTGATTTAGCGAAA
Organism: Bactrocera correcta; assembly: GCA_027475135.1. Lineage (NCBI taxonomy): Eukaryota > Metazoa > Arthropoda > Insecta > Diptera > Tephritidae > Bactrocera > Bactrocera correcta. Next base: position 118,367,883 of record CM050323.1, read on the forward strand.
GTCTATTTATGAAAAGCAATCGCATTTGACGAAATATCTCCTGTCATCAAACAAACAGTCGTCGCACTCGCCACTTGGCACTCACGTCACTGTTGACAGTCATAACATTGAAGTTGTAGATAATGTCGTCTATCTTGGAACCAGCGTAAACACCACCAACAATGTCAGCCTAGAAATATTACGCAGGATAACTCTTGCCAACAGGTGCTACTTCGGACTGAGTAGGCAATTGAGAAGCAAAGTCTCTCTCGACAAACAAAAACCAAACTCTATAAGTCGCTGATAATCCCCTCCTGCTATATGGTGCAGAGGCATGGACAATGTCAACAACGGATGAGTCGACGCTGCGAGTTTTCGAGAGAAAAGTTCTGCGAAAGATTTATGGTCCTTTGCGCTTTGGCCACGGCGAATATCGCATTCGATGGAACGATGAGCGGTACGAGATATACGACGACATTGACATAGTTCAGCGAATTAAAAGACAGCGGCTACGCCGGCTAGGTCATGTCTCCCGATTGGACGAAAACACTCTAGCTCTAAAAGTATTCGACGCAGTACCCGCCGGGGGAAGCAGAGGAAGAGGAAGACCTCCACTCCGTTGGAAGGACCAAGTGGAGAAGGACCTGGCTTCGCTTGGAATATCCAATTGGCGCCTCGCACAGTGGCATCGCTCCATACATTTCTTGGAAAAAAATAGAAGGAGTGGTCGTACAACGATGAAACTTTGCAGAAACACTTCTCTGGACTAAATTAAGAAATTTTGAAAAAATTCTTGGAAAACTGCCCACTGCCACACCCACCTCCCGTATAACTGCAATTGTCAAAATTTTTATTTTTGGACCTAGGGACTTGAAATTCGGGACACTTCTTAATTGAGTTCTCCTGATGAAAAAAAAATTAAACTTAAAGGCAAAGTGACGCTATTTATACCTTTACCTTGATAAAAATCCAATATAATATGCAATGTTTTAATTGAATATGTAATAGAATTGAATTGTAATGCAAGCACCATATCTTTAACAATGGGATCTAGTTCTGAGGAAATTTTGTTCGAATGACGCCTTAAGCTACTTATGTAAGGATCCGAAGTTATAAGAAGTCTGTTGAAGACATCAAATCATCAAAGATCAAAATCGATGTTACTACAAGGGACGGTAATTGGCGGATGTTTTTTTTTTTTAATTGAAAGTACAGACTCGGAACTTTCATTTTTTTATAGTAAGAGAGCTAAGTAAGGCAAAGCACATAAAGTTTTTTTCCATCAAAAAATGAAAAGTTGATATTTTTTAGTATAATTTTTGAAAAATTATAAAAATTAGCTTACTTGGCCCATTTCAATAAATTTTTTTTTTATAAAGAAGTAGGTGCTATATTTTCACTAAAAAATAAAAGAAAAGCCATAGCTATAAACTTACACACAAAAAAAAAAATCATTATTTGGACAATAATTTTAATCTGTTTTTATTGAATAACTTTTCGTCGACTTCTGTTAGTTTTTTTAACTATAAAATTTCACTTTTTATAAAAAACCTTGTTGAATTTTTCTTATCCAAATATTTCCTTACAAAACAAAATCATTAAAGTTTTGAAATTGGAAAGTGGAAAAATCCTATTTTTTCCGCCGAAATGCCACTGTGCCTTGTAGCGAAAAGAAGAAACGACTGGCGCGCGGCTGTTAACTCGGCTATAATTGCGTAAGCGGTGTCTACGCCAATTAAGAAAAATAATCCCATTTGACCGCGTAAATATGCATAAGAGAGGAGTGAGTGAAAGGTGAGAGAGTTATGATTTGAGATTTCCATGTTAATATTAATATAATATTCCACATTATATTTTGCTGCAATTCTGCTTGCTCCATTCATTCCTTTGCTGTTTAAGTACAACTCAACTGAGTACGATACTTTAAAGCAAAATAATAATTATGTAAGCCACGACAACGTTGTAAGTGAATATGAGCTACATATGTACAAGAAATGTAAAAAGCATGAAATATTAGTAGCTAAATGGGTGAGCTGAGCAGAAGTAAAACTTGTTACAATACATCAGCACAAAATGCTTAAAGGATAAGAATCATAACTAAAGTGTTGGCACAACAAATGACGCAGCGATGAGAAACGAGAGGTAAATTTTCGACAACAAATGCGGTGTACAAGCAATTTAGCAAGAAATGCTCTAGGACTTTCGAACATGTGCCAGCGGACACTTGACCATTGGGACTAAACGAATAGTTGAATTGACTGGCTGCCAGATAGGAAATAAGAGACATACACTTACTAAATAACGGTGGGGGTTGAAAAGTTGCTTATGTGTGTGTATGTGTGTAAATGAAATGCTTACATTTGTATATGTGTCTGTAGATATGTGTGTAATTGCTTGTAAACACAAGTGTAAGCAGCAAGCGTATTAAGTAGCTTGTAGTGTATGCTCAAAACGTACAGAATGTAGAAGTGGAAAAATATTATCGAACAACAAACGGTAAATTCCCAAAACGAATGAGTAGACATACGAAAATAAATTATAAATTTGCACAACTGAGCCAAGGGAGAGTAAAGCAGGAAAGTATTGGGAAAAATAAAGCTAGCAATCAGTATACAGGCACACATCCGCAAGCCAACATACATAAATACACATACACAAACACTCACGTATACATCCTTCCACGTAATCATAGTGTATGGCCATTGCTGGCAGTTTATTCGAAGTGCAATCAATGTTACTCATACGCCCCGCAGACCACAAATATGTTTCATGCAATCCTTGAAAGAGTTGAAAGTGCTCGTTGGATTTGAAGTGGGTCGGAAGTGGTATGACAGCTTTACGACGTACACGTGAGCGTGCACACGGTTTACACTGTCGGTTGTTGTTGTGTTTACTTTTTTTTAAGTCTGCTCCTAAGTAACAACAACAACATTGCCGGCAGGGATAAAAATTGATAGCTCAAACACAAAAAATGACTGAAAACCGCAAACAAATCCTTTCCGTGTAAGCTGTTGCATAGGTGCGCCAGTAACCTGTCGTTGTACCGTTGCAGGCAGGAAAAAATCGAAATTGCTGGCTAGCAAAAAAAAAATGATGGCAACGCCCGTTTGTTTTGGGAGCTAAATCTTATGATCAGTACATATGCTACAGTGGGTAGTTGTACATTTGTTACAACAACAAAAACAAACATATGTACGTGCAACATAACTGTTTGCAGGAAATGCAACACGAAACAGTTACTTACATTTTAGTTGAAGCATTAAGCGATGGATAGTGTAGCATATTGATATGAAATCGAAGTTCCACACACACACATGCGCAGCCAAAATCCTTATAATACATATAATCATAATAACGGCACATCTCAGCTTAAGCACCATACCGCTATGCACTGCGTCACCTCTGCTGCGTTAGCGGAAAGGAAAATTGACAAGCTGACAAGTGTGCAACTCCTGGGTGTTTGTCTTCAATTTCGTAAATTGCCACATTTTAGTAATGCCGCAGTACTCCGCTGTCCACCTGCCACGTTGCTCGGTGATTGTCGCTCTCTTCCGCCAGCTTTGTTCTTCGTTAATCCGTTTGTTCGGAGAGAAAAATGAAAATTTTCAAATACAGCAGAATGAGCAGAACACTAGATACTCCGCGATTGGCACGTGGCTGCCGACTCCCTCCGGCTTTGTATTACCTTGCAATAGTCTACATAAAGCATGCCACAGCGTTGCCTCGGTTCGTATGGCTGGCCAACTGCTATTTCGATTATTTATGTGTATTGCTCCATTTCCGATTTTACTTTGGATCATTTCGAATTTATAAATTCTTTGCTTGTGCACAAAAGTTGTCTGCTGTAGGAAAAGCATTTTTTCTCTTTACTTGAGCAAAATTGATTTATTCTATTATTTACTAGTGGAAAAAATCTTCTTTCAATTCTTGCTTGTACTTCTGAGGCTTTTGTAGGCACAGTGATCATTGCTAATTTATTTTGGCAAAAAATTTTAAACAAATATGCTTCTGAAATAGTTATATTTGTGTGTTCAAATAAATTTTAATATGTTTCTAAACAAGTTCAAGATTCTTTTGCATCTCTCAAATAATCTTGGTTTTATTGACAACTTTACATGAGCAAAGCTATACAGCCGTATTCAAGGACAGAGAGTATGTGGATTCACAAACAAGTGAAATAAAAACTTACAATTCGTTATATTTTAGATTATACCAGTTGCTTACATTTATGCCAGTCGTTTTTTCGATTGCGAAATTGAAGTAAAGGTGTATGCGAACGCTAAAAAAATTAAGTACATGCGTGCATTGCGATATATGTATTTTAGATTATACCAGTCGCTTGCATTTATGCTAATTCTTGGCTCGATTGCAGAATCGAAGTACAGAGATTATGCGAATCCTTAAAAAATGAAGTATATGCCTAAAACTCGATATATTTATAATTATACCAGTTGCTTGCATTTATACCAGTTCTTTTTTTGATTGCGGAATCGAAGTCCAGAGAGTATGCGAATCCTTAAAAAATGAAGTATATGCCTAAAATTCGATATAATTGTAATTATACCAGTTGCTTGCATTTATACCAGTTCTTGTTTGATTGCGGAATCGAAGTCCAGAGGGTACGCGAATCCTTAAAAAATTAAGTATAAGCCTAAATTTCGATATATTCTTATACCAGTTTTTTTTTTATTTTTTTTTTTATGGTATATGGTATGAAGTTCAACAGAAAGAAATATGTTATTAGACTAACAGTTTTCACTTCGAGCAAATGTGGCATATTTCGACCAATTTTCGAAAATCTGATATCAAAGATTCCTTTTATTTTAAAGTTACTTAATATATTTATTTTAGTTTCGTCCAAATTGTGGCAAAGTCAATACGACTAGGTAAATTAAACATAAAACGGCGTTGCATTTTAAGTTCCTACAGATGACTTGGACCACTATCTTATATGAAGCCAGAAATATGAACGTCTTTGATCAGATCTTAAGAGTCGATAAAGCTACTTGAGGTCATTTTAAAGCTGTTCTGAAAGTTTGAGCTTCCATTATGTTGTGAACTGAGCTAAGAAGGCTCTGTTGTCAGCTCTTCGGCTTTGAAATTGCCTAAGAGATTGCGAGTTTACAAAATAACAGTTCTTCCAGCCAAAAACATATGTTGCGGAAACAGCAAGAAAAACGAATTCTAAATTTGTAGAATATTCCGGCACGTGCCATTGTAAGCCACCGGCAAATAAAATTCTCTCCACTTTTGCATAACTTAACTCCTTTTAAGATACTTAAAAATTATTACGTTATTTTCGAGAGAAAAAAATTGCCAAATTCGTGCATAAAGCATGGGTGTATGTGTGTTTGCTCGATTGAATTTCGTTTTTCCATAGACAAATCGAAAACAAGCAAATCCATTTAAGCTGACGCATGCAACTGGTTAGTCCTTGGATTCGCCAAAATCTACAATATCTTCATGAATACTCCTCCATATGCAGTTATGTGTACGTATGTGTTTGTGTGGCAGCAGCTGTTGCACAAAGCCGGCTGCGGCGCACATTTCAAAGCATATTGCAACATCGACAAATATGCATAGACCGACTAAAGTTGGTGGAATGTAGACAAAATCGGGCATGAAGCTGATAACTTGCATGGAGCGAACTTTGTGCAATTGAAAACATATGTCGGCTTAAAAACGTCATGTGAGTTGGATGTAAAAGGGATTTGTTACAATGGATTGCAAGTGAATTTTTTGAAGCATAAAAACTATTAAAGTTAATTTGCTTTTATAAAAGATGTGGACCGAAGAGATGGAGACGTGTTAGTATTAAATTTAACTGTCTTGCTGATGATGAGTTGTAGAATTATTTGCGACTTTGTTGCTGTGTTTTCACTAAGATCTTGAAATTAATTTTTTTTTGTTCCCCAAATACCACGTTGTGTGCGGAATAAGTTCTCTGAGGCATCCAGTAATTGTATTTACTTCAATACCTTTAATATATTTTTCGCTAAATAAATATGTATGTCCATTGCCATCGTAAAAATTTTCGCATCTTTGAAAGTGTTTCAGAATCATATAAGAAGAATAATTATATATAGAATACATATTAAGGTGGGACACAAAAGAAATGTTTTCTATTCGTTTGGTACTCTGAAAAGTTGGGGTATATCTTTAAAAAGGTCTCTCCAAGTATGAGCTCTTAATTGCAATGAGAAGGTTTCCGCCGTTATTTAGAGTTACATAGAGTAAGATTACTTAATTAAATTTGTATAATCATCAGTATTATGACAGACAGGAAATGTTTTTTGCTGAATAAAAGCAAGAACAACAAAACGACGACGGGCTTGGTTCGGTTGCAATCCAGTATTTTATAGTCTCACATTTTTCTGGGATCAAAGCCGGGGAAATTTTTTCAGGTTCATGTATTCGTTATTCGATGAAAGTTTGATTGGTTTCCATATTTGGTATCTGAAGTATAAACTTATACTCAAATACTCACTTATTTTCTGCGCGAAAGTCGAAAATCACTAAATAGGACATACTGGTGCAAGGGAAATATCTAGACAGAGTCTCGGGAGCATGTATTCAGACAATTTTGGAACAAAGTCTGAAGGACAAAGTCGATAGACTTTATCTTGTGTTTATGGTGATTAGAGAAATTACACCGGTCAACAAAAAAAATATTTTTTGTTTGCGTTTCTGTTCTCATGCTTTAATTCTGATTCTAGACATTGAAAAAGACTTAAATATTAATCTTTAGTTCTTAAGGTTTGCTTTGGGCTGATCTACATCGATAAGTATATTTTAATTTATTTCATAAATTAAAGATGGCAACCCTTTGATTAACCCGAAAGTAAACAGTATTATTATTTGTAAGAGGCACAGTAGTGAATGTTAACCTGTTTATTATAGTTGTAACAACAATAGTAGTGTATTACTCAGTTAAAAAATGGCATCAAGTCAGTGTAAAAATGATGTTGGTTTATGGTTTGGTTTGAGAAGCCTATGAAGCCTATTTCAACCCAAAAGTCAGTAATCAAAATGAAAATTTTGTACCTCACGTCGCCTGCGTTAATTGTAAAAATACTTTAGAAGATAAGAAAAAAATCGAAAAGTTGCTCTAATTTCTACGAAAGCAAACTTTAGCCGGAAAGAAATTTTTTCTCCTTATTTTTGTCATAGGAGAAACTAAAATTTAACATGTAGATGTCAGACCCAAAAATCGTGTTGGCCGGTGTTATTGGTCTGATTTTACCAATTTTGTATGTAAAGTCAGACTATTATCAGGGAACAAGTCTTTCTGAATATTAATAATATATGCTGCAGATTCAACGATATTTTCGTTAATAGGTCCAACATAGACACTGGGGTACACGGTTCGATTTTGACTATTTTTGGACACGAGTTTTCATACCTTAACGGCAGTATTTGAGCAAAGTTTTATTTTAATGACTTCATAGGTGCTTGATGGGAGTGTAAATATGTTACATATGATGACTAACAGACTAGGTCATTGCATCCGCATGAATGAAATCATTGCAGAGAGTACTCGACGTAGCCGGGAGCCAAACAGCGAAAAGGAAGAACGACTGCCGCGCCGTCGTAAAGCCGGACTCAAATCGGTAAATTTTTTTTCTGTAAGTTGGTAATACTGTTAGTGACATCTGTACTAAATTTCACGTAAAAATATTCATTAATATTTAAGATACGAGTCGTTTTGTGAGGCTCTAAAATTGAGTTCTTCAATTTTTATTGTGTCTGAGTTTATTGAACAAAAAAGTGCGATAAAACACCATCTCCAACTGCATTGGTTTTCGAGATCATTTCGCCACTTTTTCAACTAATATCATGCCGCAACCACCGCATTCATCTGGTTTGCCGTCGTATAACTTCTGGCTATTCAGCAAATTCACATGACTACTTCGAGGATACCGTTTTGGCTCAATTGAAGATATAAAAGCTGAGTCGAAGAATGCGTGATGGCCGTAACGACAAAGGATTTTTCCGAAGTGCTATGATGAATGCGAAATTCGTTGCCATGAATGTATTGCAGCGGGAGGGGATTACTTTGAAGGAGATGAAATGGACAAAATTCACCTTTCAATTTGATCCAGTCGTACCTCAATATGGTCAAATATGCTACAAAATTAAAATACATTAAATTATTTCAGTTACAGTTACTTGCATATTTAATTCCACCATAACATATTATACCTTTCTGTTTCTTTTGAGCGCACTTTAACATTCAATAAACCCACTTTCCAAGCGAATATGCCTCGAGGGAGGACTCGTGTGGTGCGTGTCAAATTAATTTGCGGAAGTTGTTTGAGCAAAATGAAAGAAATAAATATTATTTGTTCGCTAAAATTTGTTATAAGGCTAGTATGTCACTGCAAAAAAGATATATATATATATTTATATATATATGAGTATGTATATATATGCATATTATGTTATTTGCAGATCAAGTTATAAATAGCTAAAGTTTATATATCAACGCTTCCGATGAAGTCATTGACAATTGGCAACTTTCCGCTGACATGTCAACCAACTGTCAAGCGATTTGCGCGCTGCTTGCCAGCTGGCAATATTTTCCAATACATTTGAGAATTCAGTGGAGCGTAGATACATAGTTATGCAATGCCATATATATATATATATATATATATACAAATATATACATACATACATAAGTATACAATACTAGTAAATAAATATTTTTCGATTGTGAAGTTTTTTATTAATTTGATGCGACACATTAAGTAGCACACATACACACTCATATATTTTATATGTCAGTATATAAGTGAGTGTTGTTTGTATTTATTGATTCGCTTCATTTCAGCGGTTTTCGTGTACAAATTAGAAAAGTTCTTAGGTGAAACTTTTACTTTGGCCTCAAATATTGACAATGACAACAATTTCGTATCTCTCAACGGGTAAAGTTACACTGTTGGCATTGCCACACTGCGCTCTTAGACTTGAGGAAACTTTTGTGGCACAATGCTTTTGCTTGTTTTGAGTTTTTCCTGAGCTACTTATTTTTGTGTCTGTATTTGTAATTTACTTGTTTTTGTATTTTCGAGTCACTTTTTTTCTCATAATTTTTTTGCCACTTTTCTCTTGCTAAGCTCCATATTTTGTTGTTAACCGCAAGGCAGCACTTCATCGTCGCCTTTGGGTTGTTTATGGTGAGATAGTCTCACGCCTGTTGGAGGAGAGTGGCCTGTAAGAAGCGACTTTTCGTTTCAATTACATTTTGGCCGCAATTTAAGTTTGATAGATCCCACGCCTAAGCCACGTCGCCACGTTACATGTGTGGCATGATTTGCTGTTGCTTTTGCACTACTTAAAATACAATGTTTGTCTGCTATGGCGCTACTTTCATCATGCTCGTGTTACATTTACCGTTTCGACTTGCTTATTTCATTTCTGCTGATCGAATCAATAAAAGCGGCCAACCAACACATACAAATACCCACACACACACATACACGCAAACAATAAGCCACCAAAAATGGAAAAAACCGAACGCCCGCATCCTTTGACGTGCTTCGTCCAATTTATCTGCGCCTTGGATTGCTAGTTGATGTGCCTTCGTTTATGTGTCCGTGTTGGCTCCGAGCAAATTTCTTTTAATCAATGTGCATCGCCATAAAAACCATTTCGCAATGGTCATAATCGTATTGAGCGAAGGCTTATTTACGCCAAAGTAAAACTTTTTTATGACTGTAATTCATTGCATTCGTACTTTTTGATGAGACTGTTATGCTCTCTTTCATGTTCGCTTAGCTGTTTTCGAACTCCTACTCATTTCGTGGAAGCGCCATTCAAGTGAATCAATTTTGGACGCCAAAAGTGCGTTGTGCGTTTACCGAGAAGCCGTTGGATACATATAGTCCCATTCTTCACAAAAACACTAAATTATAGAATTTCAGTTCACTTTTATGACATTTGTTCTATAAACAACTTTGCTGTAAATTAGATTTATTCTCGGCGGGATTATGACCTCGACTAGACATAACAACTTAGAAAAACTTCGTTTATTTCCACAGCCAACTGCTGTGTGAGTTGTGTTTAAGGCTGCTCTGGTTTAATTTTCTAAAACATCTTAAGCACGTTGAACATTTTTCAACCTTTTCGACTGACTGTTAGGAGGGTTGTGGTCTGAAAAGTTGCTTTGAGATTCAGAGAAGTGGAGTGTCTGAATGAACATGTGTCCAAAATTTCGGGAAATCTCGCTCGCTGTGACTTCATACCGAACCATTTGCATTATTCAGTTGCCGAATTAAGCTTTGACGGTCTTCTCTTTGTCATGATACTTGCGAAAAAGGTGTGGGTATGAAGAAGCCGCTACAGTAGAGGGCAGCGAGCGAGCTTCTTTACCGATCGGGCAAGCCTAGGGACGACAGCTTTCCCTATTTCCTTTTATGTTTGGAGCTAGTATCTCTCAGCACTAGTTTCATGCTTCCTGAAAATTTTAGTCGTTTTCAACCGAAAATGCTGTCATTAAAGTAAAAGTTGATGTACTGCTCTGCAGTGTAACCTGATTTGGTGTAGTGACTTTTCGCATCAATAATACATCAGTTACACTAACATTGAACTTACTGACCTTGCGTTGCAACCAGGTAAAACGTGAATGCCTAATTTTGCTACATTAGGTTCGTTCTGATTAAGAAAAGTTTGGAATCGCAAACATTTGCAAAGTTTATGATTTGACAATTAAGGGCACTTCAGCCTCCTTGTCATTGTGGTAGGAACGGGTCGAAGCTTTGCTTTTCTCTCCCGCGTTACTATTCGATATCTGTACTTGGCGAATGCTATATGACAACCTGCGAGCCTTTCGCCTTCAGCAAGTTTAGTCTTTCCTGTTTTATTGGAGGTCTAACAGCAAGAGACGAAACTCCAAACAAATCGAATCTCACATCTTTATTATCCAGCTTACTAAAGTTATTTTTTTGGCTTCACAAAGGACTAATCACAACAGTCCATATGCGACCCTATCTTGTGATCGGACACATAATTGATCATATAGGGTATAGGTTGGATAGGAACCTTATATGATTTTATTAGACTTTTACTAATACAAATTTCATCAGCATGAATAAATTTAAAAAAATTAATAGAATATGAAATACCATATTGTGGATCACACTGAGTGAGAAATATGATAATAGACGACTCTTAGACGATCTATGCAACCGTAATATTCTTAAAAGCAAATATTAACATATGGGGAAAATATTGATATCGTAATCAATCAATACCTTCAGAGCAGCCAGGCATTGCGAGTAGTTTTTATTAGAGGTAAACTTTCTTATCAACGAGAGGAAGTTCACACACAAATGAAAAGCAGTGATTAAGATAGAAACCGTAGAACAAAAATTTGTGCATCTGACAGCAGCAACCTTATAGCAGCCATTTAATTGTTATTTTACAGGAGCTATCTGAAACCTGTCTTATGAAAACTGATTATCTGAAAGAAGCCATTTCTCAGTCGACATTTTACGATAACCTTCTAGCATCAGCTGCTGTGATTAAACCATTTGTCAGTTCTCTGACACGAACCATCGGACCCTAACTATTTGACAGTGGCAATATGACAGCAGTCATTCGTCAGGAGCCATTTGGGCTCATGAAAATTGAGGTGCTTCTAGCTAGGTTTGCACAATATTTTAATAATAAATGGAGCCAATTCCTATCCTTAAAAGTATGAAAATTTGAGAACATAAATAATTTTAAGATACTTCCGTTCAAGAACCAATTATAACACATACTCGTAATTATATTTATAATATAAAAATTCACTCAAAGACAGTCTAGCGTCTTAAACGAGCTCGAAATAACATTTTGACAAAGATTTATGTCAAAATTAAAATCACTCAATTTTCATTTAATTTCAAGTGATGAGAATTTCAGGGAAATACAGAGTATCAGTTCAGTTCAAAACCAGGCTCTTACAATCTTTTTAATTAAAATCGCTTAGCTTTCATAAAATTCAAAATTTCGCATTCTTAAAATGAGATTGAATTAAATTAAAATGATTTAATTTACACACCTACATATCCATTTCGACCTACTTTCAGGTTTTTGAGCAAATAAGTTCTAATTAATGATTTAAAATTATAAAAAGGCAACAACTTAAAAGCTATAAATGGCATCCGGAACAAAAATGTTGGATTTGCCCAATATCAAGGAAAATTCTTCAAATTCAAAGTTGAAAACAAAGATTAATATGGCTTTAATGCCCATTAATTAGACAAGCAAAAGTGCGTGCGTATGCTTGGTTTAGGTCGCAGCATGATTTTAGGCGCTTTGGCTAACAGATGATGGCATACTAAACGCGGTTAAATGAGAAAAACTGAAAAGAAATAATGTTGTATTAGCATAAAGAGTCTATGCATAAATTTGAAATTCAATCCAAAGCTGCTGAGAGTGGGTGCCTGAAGATGGCAGACTACTTTGTGAAATTTAAGAAGTTATAGCCGCGCTAATATTTTCAATCAGAAGCGGCAAATGAGTGGCGGCGCTCACTTTCGGTATTGTTTCATCAACTAATAACAACATCAGGTGTGTTTTATAGCCGACGACAGACAAAGTCAACAATAGAATTCCAAGATAAGACCCAAAAAGTATTGAAAATATTAACAAAGCAGCAAAAAGAAGCTGTGGCATGAGTGGAAACTGAAAGTTGGCTAGAAAGCGGTGTGAGAGAGTGTGTGCTGCCAGCAAACGTTTAAAAGTAATTGCCTGGAAGTCAAGCACAAATGCTGGACTTGTGTAAACAACAGCTGTAAACAATATAAAATCACTGTTGGTATATGTGTGAGGTGGGAGTGTGTGTGTGCGACGAAAAGTGACAAGTGCCTGAAATGAATAATGGTTGCTTGTGGGAAGTGGCAGAGAGCGTATAGTTAGATATATACAACATATACATTTGTTTGTATATATAAATTTACGCAAAGAAATATTTGGCAAGCGTAGAAAGCAACAACAACAGACAACTTTACAAGAAACTATGAACAGTGCATGAAATTTAAACTCAAGCAGCCAAAAGTTGGGATTTCGTTAGAAATTATTATAGGTGTAGATGAGTAGGTATTGTTTATGCCCTCAACAGTGTTTATATATTTTCCTTGAAGTTGGTAACACCTAGAAAAAAAAGTCGAAGTTGTTATAAAATGTGTATATAAGCAAGCAACGTGACGAGCTGAGTCGATTTAGCCATATGCGTCTGTATATATGCGATTATTTTATTACATTATAAGATACTGGTGTGAAATTATGCTCATGTCTCTTTCACTACAAGCTGCCACTAATTTGCGAGAAACATCGATATTGGATAACTAAAACATATAGCTGCCATACAAACTGACCGATCCAATTCAAGTCCTTGTATGGAAAACTTTTTCATTTTACCAGATATCTTCACGAAATTTGGCATGGATAATTACCAAAGGCAACCGCTCTAACTCTGAACAAGTGAGTCACATCGGATCACTATAGCATATAGCTGCCATACAAACTGACCGATCCAATTCAAGTCCTTGTATGGAAAACTTTTTCATTTTACCAGATATCTTCACAAAATTTGGCATGGATAATTACCAAAGGCAACCGCACTAACTCTGAACAAGTTAGTCACATCGGATTACTATAACATATAGCTGCCATACAAACTGAGCAATCAAAATAATGTCTTGCAAGCAAAAATTTTTTTTGGCAATTATCTTCACCAAAATTAGCCTGAGTTATTTTCTGGCAAAATTATACTATCTCCAAAAAAATTGTTCAGATCAGAATACTATAGCATATAGCTGCCATACAAGCGGCCCAAACAAAATCAAGTTCTTGTATGGAAAATCTTTCTATTTGTGGAAGGTATCATAGCTACAGTCCCAGCGATGTTAATGTTTTCCTTTGTTTGATTTAACTGTAATTGAAGTTATACCGTTATTTTGTGTATAGCTGACACATGGCGTGAACTGCCTCTTGTATGTGGCATGCTGTGATTTGTTAAATTTCTTGCAGGTGTCATCTTTGACGCCGGTTTCTGAGATACGATACTTATATGCATATACATACATACACATACATTACGACCCTCTCATACCACTCAAAATTATTACAGCTATGACAAATATGCCCGCTGTTCGCTTGCCACAACAACAAAAAGCATGCGTTTCTCGACAAAAAAGCACCGAACTTTTGTTTGCCAGCGCCTTGGCAGGACATAAAACAGCGAAGTTTTACAGAACATATGCGGCAGCAAAAACAACAAGTAGTTAGCCCCAAAGCGTCAACGCTTTTCGTGAATGCCCAACCGCCTTTTCATATGCTTACCACCTGAGTCATATCTTCAAGTTGTGACGTTTAATGAATGCCTGTAAGCTCAACAAACGTTTGCTTTGTACAAACACACCCATCCACACATACATACACGTGTCCATGTGAATATGTGCGTGTGTGTGTTTGTCCCGAGAAACAGCAAACACCTTGAGGCGCTAACAAACCTGTGCCTTTGTTTGACTGTGACAAGCAACAAAGTAAAATGAAAATGAAATAAAATCAAATGAAATGAATGGAAGTAAAGAATGCCAGCTGTTTGTTTTTGTTGTTCGTCTGCTAAGTATAATAAAGGTGTGTGTAGTGTTGTTACCTAACAAAGCGCCTATTTAAAGTGTTGCGTGGCACAATAGGAAATGCCTCATAACAACAATAGCTGCAACAAATACGACAGTACGAATATGAACATGTGAAACAATTAAAAGTAAACAATTAAACAACAAAGCACAAGCGCTCGCACACACACACGCACGTGATGTACCCTCACAGGCATTTCTCAACTTCTGTTGTTTGGAGAATACCTCAACTGGCAGGTAAACGTTGCCACAGGCGTTGAATTCGATGCAATAAAATAAACACGATAAATATGTAAATGAACTTGCTCAATTGTTGAAACGTTTTGTTTTGTGTTGAAGCTTGAATGCGGTGAAACTTTTGATTTATTTAGAGATGCTGTAAATTTTAGTTTAAAATGCAACAAATTTTAAACGAGACACATTAGAAGCGCAAAAAAGTTCACAATGAAAAATTATTAATAATATGCTTTTTGGAAAAACAAAATTATTTAATTGTCTATTAGGATTATCTTTTGGTCTGAATGGCTTCAGACAGACTACTTTTCAGTTATTATACATAAGTCTTTAAGAGGAAAAAATTAATTGCAGTGGCACCAACGCTTTAACTCTTCTTCCTCTTACGCGGTTATAGTCGAATTAATATGGTCATAACGGTACTAATTATAGCAACAATTTTGATATTGAAATTTCTCGAGTGATCTAGTTATTCTTGTTGTAAATTATATAAAATATCTGTATTAATTCCACTAGTCAGAAGCAAGTACTTTTCAGTATAAATATCAACTAAGTGCCAAAGCCAAAGCTCTTTACCCCATATAGTTCTCTGACTTGGCCCTAAAACAGTCAACTAATTATTGACGAAGATATAACATTTTCAGCTTAATAATTGCTTTACTGTTAGTTAATAAGGTATAAAATTATTGCTATCATAATGATAAGCAACTTTTATATCGGGAAATGTATGGGGTACAGCTTCGACGGCCACCTGTTTCCCGGCGGGTCTTATACTCGTATAAATACATACATATGTATATTACTACATGACCAGTGATTGATGAGTGTATTCAGTGAATCAATTATCCTTAATTGGATTGCGTGCGCTGACTGCAAAAACAATAACAATGTAGTAGATATATATATATATATATATATTAACTTGTTGCATCGATGAGACTAAAAAAGCAAAAGCTTCAATGCTTTTATGACTAGGAAAACAATATATATTTATCATATATACATTTTCATGTAAATTAAAATATGTGCATACATATGTATGTATATAAAATAAATCTATTATAAATGCACTTATTTCAAAAGACAATGAAAGCATAAAATAAAAAAAGAGAGTCATGAGATATTTTATTGCTTTGTGAATACGAGTAATATTCGAGTTTTTAAAGCTTTGGGAGATGTGGCAGTCAACGTTAGTGCAAAAACACATATGTCTATGAGTCTGAAACTGACGGAGGAAAAAATAGAATTTTTTCTGATAAGCACTAGGAAGATAGAAGAACGAATATAGCTCACCAATGCAAGATTACCTCGCAGCCGCAATTGAAGTATCTGGGAGTAATATTAGATGCCAAATTAAAATTTATAGAACACTTGGAGTATACTTCCGCCAAGGCAAACAGAATTTACAATGCCCTATTGAGAATGATGACCAATAGAGGTTGTGTGCGTTCCAGCCGGCGATTCTTAATAGCGAAAGCAATGAGTTCCGTAATACTGTATGCTGCACCCGTATGTATACAGGCTATGGATATAAACGCGTATGCAAAACAAATAATTGCAGTGCAAAGGCTTTCTGCAATTCGGGTAATAAGTGCTTGCCGG
Organism: Bactrocera correcta; assembly: GCA_027475135.1. Classification (NCBI taxonomy): domain Eukaryota; kingdom Metazoa; phylum Arthropoda; class Insecta; order Diptera; family Tephritidae; genus Bactrocera; species Bactrocera correcta. Next base: position 118,384,328 of record CM050323.1, read on the forward strand.
ACTATATCAACCGACGCTGCTGAAGTATTAGCCAGCATGGCGCCCATTGACATCCTGGGAGATGAACTCGAGCGTTTATATCAATTATCAACGCCTAAAACAGTATCGGCAAGGACAGAGGAGAGAAACAAGAGTACTAAAATGTGGCAGGAGCGGTGGAATTCTTCATCCAAAGGGCGCTGGGCCCATCGACTTATACCGTACATCCACTCGTGGATAGACAGACGACATGGGGACTTAGATTTCTATCTGACCCAAATACTTAGTGGCTTTAGAAGCTACCTTTTCAGATTCCACAATGACATTAGTCCGAACTGTCTGTGTACAGAGTATATAGAAGACTCTGAACATGTATTATTTCATTTTCCTCGATTTTCGAATACAAGGAAACAGCTAAAAACCACACTCGGTGGTAGTTTTACGGTCGATAACTTGACGACACTCATGTGTCAGTCGACTGATGAGTGGAAAGCTGTCAGCGAAGCGTCAACGTTTATAATGACCAAACTGAGATCTTTTCAACAGACTAGGCGTCTGTCAGTCCGCGCAATAGAGAAGACTTAAATGTTTTCCCCCTACTGTAATAAAAAATATGTGTTAAGAAATAGAATACTAAAAAAAAACATTTAATTTTTCAAAAAATTGCATAATAAGTTGTCATCAGCGAAAAATATGAAAATTTTAAAGTAATTTTTAAATACAAAAACTCTTCCAGCAAATATACGAGAGATCATTATTTAAGATATTAGGAAGTCGAAAAAGTCTTTTCGTATTTTGTCAATAGATGTCGTTGATAAAAAATCATGGAAAATGTTGGAAAACAATTTGATTTTATTGGGCGTTGCACCGCCCCAAAATAGTTTAATGTACATATCTTCCAAACCGCTGAAGTTATTTCAACATCAAAGACAGTTAAAATTATAGCACTTCTACATTCGCCCTGAAAATAAATAAAATCAGATAATACTCGCACTCTCTATAATAAAGTTATATGAAATATTACTAAAAGTGCGAATACTCACTGAATAAATTCGCTAGTAATGAGAGATGAAGAGCATTTTTGAAATTGGGGACAGTATTCTACCTAAAGGTGAAGCCGTATATCTCAGGAACTACCTGACCAGTCTTAACCAAATTTGGTGTGTAGTATTGGTATCTATACAAAGATCCAGCCACTAAATATCTGAACCTCAGTTCATTTGGATAATTTTTTACTGAACATATCATTCAATCTGTGATATTTAATAATGAAATTCGGGAAGAATATTTTTATGATGAAAGCATGCCCATGTATTTTTTCCAATTTGCGGTTGACAAACTACTGTGAGAAAAAAATAGCAAGACATACTATTTACAGCCATATATCTTATTGGCATTTTTGGTATATCGGAAGTATGAATGAAACCATTTTGAAAGATCATTTGGGCCTAAGAAAAGTGAAAGCTTGATTGGTTCTAAAATCAATTAACTTTTGTCATGAAATGTCATTTCGTCATGTCATTAAACATTTTTTACCAGCGATGAGCCGTGGACCTACGTTTACGACCCGGTAATAGAGATTATTCGGTCGAAATCAAGGTTATATTGAGAATTTTCTTCGATTATTGAGGTGTGGTGTACTCCAAATTTTCTTCCGGCTGGTCAAACTATCAACAAAGAATATTATTTGAGTATTATGCGTTGTTTGCGTGAAGCTATTCATAAAAAGACACCGGAATTCGGGGCCACCGACTCTTTGTTATTGCACGAAGATAATGGACCGTCGCATGCTGCATTGATTCTTCGTGAGCTTTTCACCAAATTTTCAACCAAAATCGTATTCGCCTGATTTAGCTCCATGTAACGTCTGGCTATTCAGAAAACTCAAAGGACCGCTCCGGGTAAACCCTTTTGAAAATATTAAACGTGAATCGCTGCGTGCTTTGATGGCTATTTTGGAAATTTACTTTTACTTTAAAAACTATTTTGAGAATTGGAAAAAACTTAGAGATTACTCTGAGGGGTACGACATAGTTTTTGAAAAATAGATTAAGTATTTTAAAATTATGAACAGAAGGAGAAGAAGAATAGGAACAAATTTTTAATTTTTTTTGCTCTTATCATAAGTAAATCAGTCAATGTGCAAGAAATCTTAATGAAATTCAAAAAGAATATTTTTGCTCTTAGCGTACATATATCAGTCAATATGCAAGTAATATTAATGAAATTCAAAAATAATATATTTCTAAAAATAGTGTATCTGTTTGCATGTGTTTGTAAATAAAAATCGTACGAAAGTATAAAATGTTCGTTTACAGTTGAACTGAGTTCATTTTTACTAGTTTTGAGTAGAGTTGCCAACTATTAGAAAAATATTAAATACGTTAGAAATTTTTGAATTAGACGTACAGAAATTGCATAATATTTTTTCCGAAATATTAAATTATTTATGAAAATATCTGTTTTAAATTTTTATATAATAATTTTTTCTAATTTTATTTCTAGGTATCCAGATTTGTCTAAGGAATTGCAAAAGTAAGTGTAGCCTATAATAAATGCCAAATAACACAGTTATTTTACCAAACATAAAAGAGCAATATTTACTACCAAATTGTTTGAAGTTCTCCGCATTTCTCTGTAGTCTCATCCGAAATGCTTAAAACGGTAAATAAGATATGCAGCAGCAATTTAAATTCATTGCCTGTACCCATACACAAATTTTTAAACGAAATTTTGAAATGAATACGCAGCAAATACCAATAACTTTAACCCACCACGCTCCGCCTTGCCGGACTGTCTAACATGAATATTAATTGGCATTTATGCGCCACTTCCGCCGCCCCCGCACGTAAGCCACCCCGTCAGCAGGGCCGTGTAATAACTTTCAATGGCAATCAGTACGTTTCTTTCATTATCCGCCAGCTGCCTCGGGCTATGTAAGCAAGATGCACGTTCCGCCAACCGGAGCTCGCAATAAAAATTGATGTCCAGGCTAGCGTTGCATAAGGTCCTTATGATATACATAAAACCTTATTGTTGTTTTTGTAGCGCGCGCATATCCAGCAAAGACAGTGTTGTTGAAGCTTTTTTTTTAAAAGACAACACACAGCAACTACTCCGCTCACTAATCCCGACGCCCATACAAGCGCAGTTGCGCTGTCAAGTCGGACGGTCTCCGGTGCTCATTTACAGTTCGCCGGCAAGAAGTGTATGACAATAAGCCACTATTCTCGCTTTGAATGCAGGGCTTTTGTGTTGTGTGGCGACTTCATCATATCACAATTTAAAATCTCTTATTGCGACAAATTTGCGCTTTATCTGCAATCTTCGTATTATGCGCTGATGTCTTCGTTCGTTCGTTCATGCACTGAGCAAGTCGGTTGACTTGATTACACTCCGCAGGCCGGGAAGTTCGACAGCCGAAGCGAGATGAGCTGAAATGTCTTCATTATTTCCTCGACGGTTGGCTGTTAGTGTATATAAATAGGTGTGTGTGTGTGCTGTCAGTCCCATTTACTTCATTGTTACAACAAACTTTCTGCTGTCTAAGATAGCTATAGTGCGCCGCCTCGCTTCGCCCCACTCACTCTCAGCTTTCTCTACCCACCTTATCAAGCCTACTATCTTCCCAAGCGGCTATCAGTGAGCGGGCGCGTGCTCTGCTTCCCCTGTCTCAATGTCATCTGCTTACAGCAGCGCGCCTCGGCGCTCGCCATTCTCTATGCTGGGCTTTTCAGTCCCAGAAAGGTACTTAGCATCTTTGCAACTTAATTTTTTTGAAATTCTATTTTTCCTTTCGTTGTTTTTCATGTTTTCCATGCAATTTCTGGATTCCGCTTTTTGTTTTTATCTCCCCTCGTGTTGTTTATGTTCCCGCTCGACTAGCCTGTTTTGCTGATGCTCGTTGGCGCACGCTTCCTGCGCGCCGATAACAAGTAATGTTGATATTCCCTACGGACAACTTAGATTTACAATGGCTGACGTGCAACAAACTGTGGCAGGATTGGCTATGTTGAGTCCTTAATAAAGCATCTAAAGTATGCTTGCTGAGCGACAAGAGGGGTGTGGGGCGAGTAAAGTATAAGAGTAGCATACAGGCATCAGCATAACGGTCATTGACAGTTATTCATTTGTGCGCTCCACCTCATTTAATTACAACAACGGCGGCAGCTCATATCTTCAGCTTGCTGCTTGGCTGAGTATTTCGCTTGCGACCCCAACCAGTTGAAAACATCAATAACTACCACGGGTTGCTCCAGTTAAAGCGACCTTAATATAAAATATACAATACATATATACACAAAACGAAATATATACATATGAATATATATATGTACATATATTTATATACTATACAAACAGTCTCTGGTATATAATAAGCAAGTGCATACCCCAAGATATTTGTCAACTCTGCAAGACACGTGCCAATTTTGCCTGTCAGTTTATCATATACCCCACTCACCTTAAAAATTTATATGGATATTTAAATTTACTGCAGCTCCTTCAAAGCCAATAATTTTTATTTTTCTGAGTTATGCCTGCCGGCCATTTTATTTACTGCCGATAAATTTTATAACCTAAAATATGGTTATGTGAAATTTTCCTGTGTGGTATACTTATAAAGAGACACAGATACATATGCAGTTTAGTATTTCAAAAAGTCACGTGTCTTCGTTTCACGCAAATTTAATTTTAGATATTTGTTGTTTTTTGTTATTTTTTTTGCAGCTGTCAGTCCTGTCACGCGTAACAGATACACAAACGTGATCTCTTAATATTTCTCTCTTTATTTGTTTATCTGTCACCAAAAATATACTTGAAATATTTTCGGGTTTTTCAAACTGTCGCTTGAGGCACTTGTCGAACAAATAACTCATGATTGAATTTTAAAAAGCTCCTCAGAGCATTTGAGAGAGGAGAATTCAAAAATGTAAACATATGTATATTTTTTAATTTTAAATATTGTAAAAAATTTATTCATTTGTGTCCTTGGTTGTTTTTTATACTTCGGGAGCAGAGAACCGAAACAAATTTTAATCATCGAAAATCGCTTTTCTGTTTTTCAAAATACTCTGCATTAAAAACTATACACTTTTTCATGTGTTTGAAACAATTATCGAAACAAAATAGCCACACTGATTGCGCTATCTCCATAACATGCCTCTTGAACGCATCATCCGCTTCTTGAAGTGAAGAAAAATGTTGATCTCTTAGTTTTTTTTTCACGAACGAGAATATAGAGAAATCATTTATTGCGAAGTTAAGATTTTACGTTGCACAACTCATCAAATCTATATTTAAGTGCTAAAAAATGCAGTTATTTCAGTCCATGTGTGAGAGTTCGTATCGTCATGGAGAAGAGTGATTTGTCTTTCACGGTTAGTTTTTCTGATTTCTCTGAATTAAAATTCAGAATTTATTGCTCTACGTTGCTCAGTTTGTATTCTTGCTATGACCAGTTTTCCCCAAAAAGCATATTAGATTCGGCATAATACGTTCGAGCTCATACACGTAAATGCATGATTATCTGCCGCGATTTGATAGACTTGAGCCGAACCGGGAGCATCGTAAGTTTTTAACGTCTCTCTCTCGACCAATCGAGACGAGCCCTTTTTTGAGTGGTTGACTTATTGTGTGGGCAAAAACGAGAATAACTTTTTGTTTTATTTTCAATGCAATATTTAATGTAGGCTGGGGCCCAGTCTAAACAGCCTTCCAGAAATCTGTCGATCTCAATTGAAGTCAACATACTATCGTTGAAGACTGGTCTTTGGTGGAGCTTCATTGCCAAAAATTCAATTAAAGTCATCTATACACTGCTCCTCAGTTAATCCGCGCCGAAAGTTGTAAAAAATATTCACGCGGAAAGTTTTCCCGCGATTTAATTCCATTGCTGACGAGATGAATATTTTTAAGTTACTGTAAGACACACAAATAGCGCTCGTATCAGAACGTTCTGAATGTTTATAACATCAAAAATGTAGTGAGTCTTGTAAAGCTCGTGCTATTTTTGTTCAGTACTATAGGACATTTCATCACGGAAGGACTAACGTCTGAACAAGATTTACAAATCGTTCAACTTTATTACGAAAATCCATGTTCTGTAAAGAATGTGTTTCGCTCAGCTTATAGTCAACATAATCAGCCTACCGAGCATACTATCTGCACACCTTAAAGCCCAGCACTCATTATTGTATAACATTCGACCACGTCCAGCACGCAGTGAAGAAAATATAGCAGTCGTGGCTGAGAGTGTACATGAAGACCGTAGAGAGTTATTTCGGTGACGTCCGCAGCAACTCGGACTGAGTGTAGAACGACTTGGCACAGTTACGTCAACATCTCATTTTAATATCAGGTTCAATGGATATGTAAACAAGCATAATTGCTGCATTTGGAACGAAGAGCAACCTGAAAAGATACAAGAGCTCCCATTTTATCCAAAAAAAAAAAAAAAAAAAACAATTACTTGGTCTAGTTTATGAGCCGGCGGAGACATCGGTCTATATTTCTTTAAAAAATGATGCCGGTGAGAACATACTCGTAATAGTCATTGCCGACCGTTATCGGGCCATTATAACCGACTATTTGAAGCCCGAAAATTTAAGTTTGTGATTTCGACGACATTTGGTTTTTACAAGAGGACGACACTTCCCACATATCGCATCAATCAATGGATTTATTGAGAGATAACTTCGGTGAGCAGACAATACCACGTTTCGGGCCGTTCGGTTGACTATTGAGATCGTGTGATATCACATCGTGAGCCTTTCTCCTTTGTGGATATATAAAATCTCATGTCTAGCGTCGATTAGGGCCTGGGAGCAAAACGTGACGCATGTCATTCGGCAGCTACCAGTCGGTCATCTATCACTGAAAATTGGACTCAACGGATAGACCATCTGAGACGTAGCCGTGGCCAAAATGTGAAAGAGATAATCCTAAAAAACTAAATGCCAAAGAATGTTCTTCCGAATTATAATAAATATTTTGCATTAAATATGAAGCTTCAGTGCTTTTTCTTTAAAAAAGTAGAGAAATTCGAAATGGATATTGTTTATTTATATTTAGTTGAGCAGCCCAACGAACTAAGTCGATTTAGTTAAGTTTGTTTGCCAGTATATATGCGAGCTAGTTCATCAGGTTTTGAAATATTAGACTGAAATTATGAACAGGCATTTTTCTCTTCAAGGAGTGGCCGTGATCTGATTACTACATAGCATAATGGTGCCAAGCAAATTGATCGATTAAAAGCAAGCTCGGTATGAAAGGGGGTTTATGAAGGGTAGTATAGTTTCACAACAATCGAAGTTAATGTTCTTTCTTATTTTATTTTATTTTTTTTTTACTTTTTCAATGAATACTTTTAACATCATAAAAACTTTAGTATTGAATTCAACATCGTTGCTATATAGCGCCAAATAACTACGTTCACATAATAAGTACCGCAATTGCTCAATGTCCAAAAATTTTCATAAACTTCTTGGGTCTCTATTCAAAATGTCAAAAGTCGTGAAAACTTTACACTTTCCACTTTTAACTTTCCGCTTTTAGTTTGCGCAAAATGCAAGTTTACACTTTTCAATGTTTCAATGCAAAAACTTTGCGACTACTTGCGGCACTCGTGCACATTTGGTCGGGTAGAAATTAATGTTTCATTAAAAAGTGCATTTTCAATAATACCGAAAATGCCATTAGCAATGAATTGCGCTGCCAGCCAATGGCGCGTTAACGCAAACTTTTGCCAAGAATTGACGGCCGAAAAAACAACACAAAAACGACGCTCAGATGAAGCTTGTGTTAGTGTGTTTGTGTGTGAGAGTTGTTGCAGCGCGCGAACAATGCACTGAGCGGCCCGTTGCACTGGAGGTGGCAGGAAAAAAGGCGCAGAACGGATTTCTTGACAGCTGCACTAATTGGTTTGTTTTGCCACTGACACTAATTAAAAAATTCTATTCCGCGATGCTTTCGCAGCTTTTATTGTGCGCTTTTTATCACTTTGCATGTTTTCGGCGCAAACGGACGACAGTGAAGGGCGCGCGTGGAGCGGGAAGGCCGCTGATTATTTGTGCCCTTAATTGAGGGCACTGACACACAAGCGTTGCATGCGAAGTGAGCAGCATTAGAAATGACAGTGCCTGATTGGAATAAGTCCCGGGGAATGTGGGCACATTTATTGTTGTAAGTGAAAATATGGCAACCATAAAGATGGCGCGAAAAAATTTCACAAATATTTACAGCAAATTTGGCATAAACGCGGCCGGAACAAAGGCGGGATAGGAGAACGGCAGATAACATTCTAAACACGAGCATGAAAACTAGCGCAAACATGTGTGGGCGGGCAGAAAAATGTCTTCCCTAAATTCTTAGTTATAAATTATGATAATAAGCGTCGGAAAAAACTAAATGACATTATTATTTTGAGTCGTTAGGCCGCACTTTTTTGTGGCGCGTAGGAAAAATGCAAATTTCTTAGCGCGCATTAAGGCGCACAAGCATACGGCCACGCTGCTTCCGAAGTAAAAGTAAACGACCTTTTCCAAACTGGCCCTTTTTTGCTTTAATTCCACGATAAAAATGAACTTACATAAATCAGTGTAGACTAGAGTGAAGCATAAAAGTTTATAAACTTGCCACGTGCTCCCCGGCGGCTCGGTCAGCGTCGATACTTTGCACGTAATGTCGTTTAAATTTTATGTTGTTTAATTAAAAACGTAAATACATAAGAATTTTTTATGAAATGGGGCGAGACACAAAACGATGGCGAGTAAAGCCGCAGGCGATTAGCAGCCACTTTGGCTTTGCAGCAGCCAGTTTAGTGTATCCACAGCCTATATTTTATGCAAAAAAGAAAGGAGAGTAGTTAGAGTAGAACTTTATATAACCCTTGCGCTTGCGGCGCATTCAGCAGTCAACGGTCGCTGCTTTAAAGAAATCGCATTGTTTTTGTGTTTAATTAAAAATAAACGGCCAGTAACTGTGGGCAAAAATTAAAATAAAAGCTGTAAAAAAAATGAACTTGCTTTGTATAAGCCATTATGCCACGGGCATAAACAATGAACACCACACTAAAGCATAGCATAAAAGCAGGCGCTGCTTTCGGTATGAAAAAATTAAGCAGAAAGGAAAGGCAAACAGCCGGGCGGTTGAAATCCTCATTTAATGACGCAAATATTGGCACTGGCGGTCAGCGGCGACAATTTTACACTCACCACTACCACCACACCGTGACGGCTGAAGTAGAGCCAAGCAGCTAAAACTATGCTTGTGGTTAGATTGAGCGCATTTGGTAAGCTGACGGCTAACGCGCGCCGTTTATAAAGTCATCAGCAAGCGAATTGCTTAAAGTAAGCAGTATTTTATAAAAGGAAAAACTCACACACACATATTTTAAATATTATTGACTAACCAAAAAAAAAGAGTGTGTTTAGTGGCCGAAGAATTACAAAAAAAAATATTGTCATTTAAGTTTGTAATAGTGCTATCAGTGCACTGTAATAAGGAATATGAAAAAGAGTTTCCTTACTAAAAAAATCATCTATAAATATACTTTTTTTCCTATGAATGCGATGACTCCTCTTTGCTTTTGACATGTTTTATTATTGTGTCCTCATTCTATCTGCTTCAAAACAAATCGCCTTATTTGTTATTCACTTTATTATTCTATTGTGTCTTGTGCAGTTTTTAGTCTGCGCTATTATTTACCGTTAGCTATTGTTGTTTGCATTTTACTAGTTGACTGCGGTTAGCCGATAATCCTCAATTGTTTGAGAGAGTGATATAATTCTTTATTTTTGTTAATTGTTGGTATAATATACAAAGATAAGCTATATAAAAGCTTAATAGCAGAAATATGTAAGAAAAAACAGGTGATTTTTTATGATTAAATGACTTTCGTTTATTAGTTTTGTTAGCATACTTTTAGGCGTTTTTTTTCTTTCTTTATTAATGGCAAATAAATTGCCATAGCTTATAATTATCATACAATTTATTGAAAGGAGAATATTTTCAGGCATCTAATTCAACACTCCGAAAAATAACTTTAAGCTGGGAGTATATCTTATAACATGGCCGTTAGTAATAGAATTCTTATTTTGTCAATTTTCATAAATAATTCCATACTTTTTCTACATGAAAACTTAATCTACGAACTACAGCTAGAGATCGTGGATTGAATTCCAAGCCGCATGAGGTTGAAAGACAAGAAACTAATTCCACTATCTGCCAGTGTAGTTTCGTGGTGGAGCTTTCAGCATCTGCTTCTTAGTTGCCTGCCAGTATTTTCAACGTGCTTGCATTCACCGAAAGGTTTTTCGATAATGAGTACAATTGAAACTCTCGACGTATATTTTTTTTGCTTCAGTGATGAAGACTAATATTAGTTTAAGGACTTTTGAAAATGAAAGCTCTGATTTTTTAGACAAATGGGCAGGCTACATCTCGTAAAGAGCGTAAAGAGGTTATATCTCATAAGGAAATGAAACCATTTGTCTCCAAATCAAAAGTGGTCAAAATAATATTAGCTTTTGTCCAGCTATTAAAAAATGTAGATATATTTCTTAATGCGCATACGATATTCATTCTTTAGTAAGATACTACAAATTATCCAGAATAAGACAGTAAAAAGGCATCATCTAAGACAATGAAAGTATAGGTTTCATAAATCCTTCCTTCTTTCGAACCGATTCAGCATGAAAATGTCCACTCTGGTTCCAAAATCTACCTAAAACTAAATTTATTTTTTAGACAAGTGATTCTCAATGAGTCATTAATTTTTTTGATTTGGTCTTTTAACAGCTGTTATTTCATTTTTATTCAGGCATATTCATAATCGTGATCACTTCGAACTCCTTTGCATCGCTAGGAGCGTCCAATATTAAGTTGTCATATTCGTTCACCAGAGTCGGTAATTCGAGCGACCCGGAATTGGTTTCGAACCACGTTCACTTTAGTATAATGCGCATACTCAGATACGCAGTACAGTGTTCATCGTGGATGTTATTAGTGCTGTGGAGTGGAGTATCGAAGAACACCTTAATGAGACCACTTTATGGAATATTTTGCAAACAATTTTTGGTTTGTGGGCTTAAGAAATGCAAATCAATAAGAATTTAAGCCAAGTGGCCATGAACCGAGTCACACGTTTGGTGAATGGCCCAAAACGATATGGCCACTAAACCCGATTTTCGTAAGAGTTTTTAGTTCGGTGACGAAGCTTACCTTCGGTTGAATGGCTACGTTAAGAAACAAAATTGTCTCACGTGAAAAGATGATAACCTCCAATCCATGATTATTTACTTTTTTGTGCCTGAGTCGCCGCAATACTGTGCGGTTTAACACCGCTTGGATATTTTTTATATTTAATTGTGAGTAGTCAAGCCCGAAACGATTGAAGCCTTGAAAGAAAATATTTGGCGTATTATTGCTGACATACAGCTGCAATTGCTGAAAAATGGTTAAAAATTCGGCAAATAGCTGGATTTATGTCGAGCCAGTCGCGGCAAACATCTGCTATTTCTGAAAATGAAATGAATGCAGAATTTCTGGAAATGAACTGTTTTACAAATATTTCAACTAAGTTTCTAACAACAACATTATCAGTTTAGATTAAGTCTAACGCCTTCCGGCTTTCACTTTCCAACCGAACTAATGTCGGAAATTTCGCACAAGGCACAAACAAATAGACCAAGTTTTCCCATCTCCGTATTTGTTAGCAAAACTTACTTCCAAAGCCAACAAAATGAATTACCTTATAAATTTTAGCTAAGAAAAAACAACAAAACCAAAAAAATGGGGCAGCAGCACATGCACTTCAGCTACTCGATAAACTAACTGAAAAAGTGCGCGTAGAAATTTGCTTCAAAGTTTAGCCAAACAAAAACGAAGCCAGTTAGTTGCTGAGCAACAACAATGCCAGCAAGTTTTTTTTTTGTTGCACACAATAGATCAGCGCTAAAGCAGAGATTCTTCGAAAATAAATTGAGCCAGCATTGATTATACTTTAAGTTTATATTTTGGCATTGAAGCGAGAAAAGTTCACTATTTTCTATTTAAACTTTGTGCAAAATTTATTTTTCAACAAAAGTGAAATCTTTTTTATTTTTATTGTAAAAAGTGAAAACGAAAGAAAGGGAGATATAAATTAGCTTTACTTGTGAGCGGGAATTACAGCAACGGCGGAATAAAGCGCGAAGAATACGAAACTGTCAATAACAGTAAGTGAGTGTTTGTGTGGAACTGAATTGCATGCGTGTGTATTTGTGTGTGGTAAGTGAGCAGTTTGGCTTGAGTGCTCAACAGCGCAAATGCAAATGCGGTTTTTGCAAGAAAAAAGTTACGCGAAGAAAATTACTTGAACAGTTATTTAATATATGCAACCGCAGCATCTCTACAACAACAATTTTTTTATTACCATATGTGCAACGCAACAGCAACTGCTTCACAGCAACTACCTTTTTGTAACAACAACTCTCTTACAACAACAATTTTTTTTCAACAAATCTTTTACAACAACAAGCTTTTACAATAAAAATTTTTTTTTACAACAACTAGCACTTTACAACAACAATTTTTTTCAACAAATTTTTTACAACAAAAAACTTTTACAATAAAAAAGAAATTTTACAACAACAAACTTTATACAATAATAAAATTCTTGAAACTAATTTAACAAAAAGTGAAGCAACATCTTGTTACAACCACTATCGCTTTACAACAACAATTTTTTTACAGCCAAAAATGTTTTCAACAGCTTTTTTTTTTGCTAAAACAACAAATTGAAAAAATGTACAACAAAAACTTGTTTACAACAACTGTCACTTTACAACAACAATTTTATTACAACAACAATTTTTTTTATAGATAAAAAAGGTTTAATTTTTTTTGCAAAAACTGCAACAACAATTTTTTTTCACAAAGTCTTTTGCGCAACAACAACAACACGAGTGTGTGGTCATTTTGGTGCCGCGCATTCTGCGATAACACCACTTTGCCTCCTCGAGCTCGAACAGAAACTTTGAGCCAACTTTATTTGGTCTACTCTGAGTCTTTCCTTATTTTTCCGTAACTTTTTGTTTTTGTAAAAGTTCGCCTCACTTGCGTTTCGTGGCTGACAAATACTCGCTCTATTAAATGCTAATTTCTCTTCGCAGATAAACTGCATGTCTGTCCGGTTAAATTTATTTCCCACACGCTAGAAAATAATGAAGAGCGCATAGTTTCTTAAAAAACCGCCTTTCTGGTAAATAATTGGAAAAAGTTGCACGCAACAGCTGTTGGTCCCCTTGAAAGCGCACATTAACCAATTTGGCTGAACGAGCTTCAATCCTATTTACCAAATGACAAGCGAGCGAATGAATATTTTAATTTATTATTTATTTAGGCGCTCACTTACTGCGTGCGGCGATCGGCGTCAGACCATTGGGTAAGTTATATAAATAAACCACCAAAAACTTGCACTTGGCTACGCCATTTGGTGTCGCGTTATTTAATTTTTTTGCTGCCTCTTTGTCTTTCTAACTTGCTGCCCTGTAATTAAGTTAATTCCCTACAATTACTTCAATCATGGTAATGTTTAGTTGCGCATTCGTATCGTGATTGCGCTGCATGTTTACTCTTTGCTATACCTTTCGTTTAGATTACAGTTACACGCTGATTTAATTTAATGTCCATTTAACTTTCTCTTGCCTCGCGCTCTCTTCTCCCGAACAACGTTCTCATCTCTTACATTGTCTATTGAATTAAATTGTGTTATTTGCTGAGGTTACGTATACGCCCCGCCCAGTACGTTGTGAAATTGTAAAAATAACACTGTGTTCATTTTGCAAATATTTTAACAAAAAACAAGTATTTTACTATTATAATAAATGAAAGGAATTTACATAGTTACACAAATTAAAAAAATAATAATAATTTAATAAAAGCCTAATTTCTGTTTTCATTAGGTTATTAATATACAAGTAGATGTAAGACTCTTTTAAATAGGTGAACTTAAATGTTCTATAATAATAAAAGAGCTTAACTAACATTTTATTTTGATTCTAGGAAAAATTTTTGGGGTTTTCAGCGATTGTTACGAGCTGTTTGTAAACATTTTTTGCTCAATTTTGACTCAATTTTCATTAAATTGTAAGCATGTCATTTGGTGCCAAAGCCTAGCTGAAACAAAAAAGAAGCTTTCAATGAAAGTCATATTCATAAATAGCTTATAAATATATTTAATTATTTTGAGTGTTTTAATAAGTACAATCGAATGAACGGCGGTTAAGTATGTGTAAAACCAATCAATCACGTGGCTAATAGCAAATGCGAACAAAAAAATGCATAGAACTAACTCATATAAATACTAGTGGTTATCCAACAAAAGGATATGTTTTATATCCAAATTAGGTTGCGACTATACAAGATCATTTTTCCGCCTTTATCTACTAAATGAAAACTTGTTTCGATTTAATTTGAAAGATACTTTAAATTTTCTGTGAGAATACTTGCCCAATTGTTCACTTTAATCTTGTTTTTTTATTAGATTAAATTATTAAACACATTTTAAGGCATAAAATGAGTTTCCTTGGGTAAAATTAGTCTTTCTTTACATTTTTTTTTCTTATATAAAAAATTAAATATTTTACTGTTACAAACCTAGACCATTAAGGAGGTATTCTACTCTAGAAATCAAATTTTGGGCAGTTTTTTGAATTAAAAAAATAATAATAATAATTTTATTATCCAAAAAAACAAAAAAAATTTACAAAAAAATATTAAAAATTAAAATAATTAGAGGGGGAGGGGGGGAGACACAGGTGTAAAAAAATGGCGCATACTGGTGATAGTGATCCTGACTCTCCTGGTGGTCTGAAAAAAAAAATCAAAAAAAATTCTTAATCAGTAAGGATGCTGTTGTAGACCGGGAACACGAAAAAAAATTTTAAATTGCGACTGCCTGAAAATAAAAATAATTTTTTACGCTTTTTTTGAAATTCCTGAATTTTTTTAAAATATTAAAAACAAACATTTTGACACGATGCTGGTAGGAACGATAAAGGATTATATAAAGAAGGTTCACACAAAATTTCAAGTAAATCGGTTGTATAGAATTTAAGATAATGCCGGTACCGTGTGGAAAAAAGTAGTTTCGAGAAAAACGCGTTTAAAGTTTAGGGGACAATTCTAGTCAACACGGACGCCAACTCGCAAAATCGGCTGTATCTCCGAAAATAAGTCGAGCTTTAAAAAATTCTTCCAAGGTCTTATTTTTGAAAGTCTAAACTTTAAATATATAAAAAAAAATCGAATTTTTCATAATTCTAGAGTAGAATACCCCCTTAACAAAGAAATTCTGAAGTTTTAGGAAACAAATATTTTATTGATCCCTCTGAAAACAGATGCACCCGCGTTGGTAGGATAACTCCTTACTGGAACATCTAAAGTCTAGAGTAGAATACCCCCTTAACAAAGAAATTCTGAAGTTTTAGGAAACAAATATTTTATTGATCCCTCTGAAAACAGATGCACCCGCGTTGGTAGGATAACTCCTTACTGGAACATCTAAAGTGAAAATAATGCGTATTTTAATTTAAAACCTAAACTTAGAATTTGAACGAAAGAAAATCTGAAAAACATCCGAAAATTGGATGTTTGGCAAACATTTTTGCATAAATATTAAAATTTCGAGATTTTTTTTTTTTCAAATAGTTGTGATCGGAAAAAATCGCTCGTCCAAGTTTTTTGGTATTGTATCCCAAAGACCTGCGGAAAATTTCATGAAAATCGATTGAGATGTTCTCGAGAAAAGTATCCAATCGACTTAAAAAACACAGTTTCGAGAAAAATGCGTTTAAAGCCGGCGCACAAGTTCTAAAGCTTGTATCTTCGAAATTATTACTCGAATGATTATCAAAAGGAAATGGCAATACAAAAACCATTTTTTTGAATCCCGGAAGACCATGTAACCCTTTAAGGTCATACTTTGCTGCCTCTTTAGTGCACATTTTCTTTGAATGTAGAGCTATGTGTATTGAAGAAGGAGTCCAGACAGCCCTTCACTAGTCCTGAAACGAACTCAGCTCACTCAATACAAGACTAATGTTGTGGCTTAAGTAACGGAGTGTATAATCAGTACTCTGAAGGAACCCTCCCCGCAATCTTTGATACTTGTATATCGGAAAAAAACTCAGTGCCCCTAACCTCAAACGAGCGCTTTCTTTCTGCATGCCTGCAATTGAAACATTAAATTCAAAGTACTTTCCTCCAAACAAATACTTAAATTCATACGAAATAAAAGTTCCGCACTTAGCTTATTTCATTTTTATAGCTTTTCTAGGCTAATTAAAGCTGCACAGAAACCTTCAAATCGCGACCGCAAACTTGAACGCAGCCGAGTACGGTTTGCGAAGGCAGATTAACGGTAAAATATGCCGAAATCAAATAAGAAAATATAAGCGAAGCGACGAGCAAACAAAATTGCGTTTTTAAATATTTACAGGGTTCACTTTATTGTGCTTGTGGCAGCACTTTTTATGGCACTGACCCAGTAATCAAGTGAGCAGTAAAGTACGCACTAAGAAAAGGTCAGACAGCGGTGCACAGTGGCGGCCGCTAACAACAACAAATTGAGACTGAAATCAAGATATTTAATATACAAACAAGTCTAACGGATTTGTTGCAAGCATTAAATAGTTAAAATCCTGGAAGGTTTATAAATTTCCGCAATCGGCGCAGCAGGCAGACGTTTTCAAGCATTTTGTTAAATTTCAGTGCTAGTAGGGTCCACGCTCAAGCTTGCGAATTATTATCAAAGAAAAAAAAATATATATATAAGAAACGAATTGCTTACGCAAATTCACCGTTATGTTGACCCTTGAGCAAGGTTGCCAAACCATTTTTTCTACAGCCGTTTACTCGCCAAACAAGCACTTGTAAGTATTTGTAAGATTTAATATTCATGGTGTGCGGTGGTGAGCTATCAACAGCTCATACACAAATGCACACAGACCAGCAAACATTATACATTTATATACGAGAGTGTGTGTATGTATGAGTTGCTCATGAGGCAATAAGCCGCAATCTAGGTAAACATATGTAACCACTGTAAACAAGTCTTCGACCCTTTTCTTCGCATTGATACACACACAAACACACATGGAAATATTTTTTTCTTTCCTCGCACACAGCAAGAACGGCCGTTGCAGCCAGCCAAAGCGCCCAAGGCCAATATGGCGATAATAGCGCTTCAACTTGTTGGCAAAACATATCACGTACGAATACTTTAAAATCCGTCGGGCGTCGCTTTTGTACACCGTCTTCGTGTATTGGTGTTTTTGTATTTACCATTGGCCGACCCTTTGCAGTGCCTCAATGTATTCAAAGCCAACGTTTTGTTGAAAAATTTGTTAAAACTTAATTTGTTTATGGCAGATTTGGGCTTATCACAGCACGCTCGAGGCAATCTATTGAATATTGGCTGTGTGTACACATACGTATATTTACTTTTGTTGGTTAATGGCGTTCTATTGAATGCATTGAAATACTGGGCAGAGTTAACATTAGTTCAGTAAGACGGAATTATTGGCTTGAGCGCGTTTAAATATTTTAAATTGTGAAATTATTCCGAAATTTTAATAATATTTAAAAAGCTTAGGACTCTTCTAGTAAAATGAAAACTAAGAACTTTGATTTGAGTTTTTGAATTTACACCAAAATTTACCAAATAATATTAAAATTTCGGTATTATTTCACAATTTAATCTGCCACTACCTAATTTTTTGACGAAGAACAGTTTGATGGAATCGATTGGTTACAACGTTTCAAACAGTGAAGGTTCAGGTAAAGCCTGATTGTTAGGAAAACGGCAACTGAAAAACTAGAAATTCAAAAGAAAAGCCGTAAAACAAGGTGGTCGCTTTCTAATGGCTCTAAATTCACACTAGCCTGGTTTCGATGAAAAAAACTTTCTACAAAATGCTCATAAATATTGGGTAGAAGTATCTATTTTAAATGTCCATTATATTTACTACAACTTAAGAAAATTTTTTTAAAGCGTTATACCAGTGTGACACTTCCAAAAAAATAATTTTTTTTTATTTGCTTTTTCGATAGTTTATATTTCCATAAATATCCTGTGAAATCGGGAAGGTCGTATCTTGAATCAGTTTTGGATGGCAGCGTTCTAAAGAGCGACCACATTTTGATTTTTTTTGGTTTCAGCTACTAATTCGACCGGAACCATGTCAGCAGTTGAGCCACTTTCTATTTGTCCCCTCCGAAGACAACCCATAATTATTTATTTTATTTTTTAACATTTTTGTAAAAAAAATCTTAAAATATATGTAGCTCAAAATATATTTTATTAAGTTCAAAGAAGTTCGAAATGTTCAATTGTGTATTTTCTCTTAAAAAAAAATCACGAAAATCGCCTAATTTTTCATGCGTCACACTGGTATATACGTTTAAGGCTTGCTAACTTCTTAAAATTTCTTTCAGCTCCCCAACAATATTTTTAAAAAATAATTTATGTTTCCATCGCTCGTAGATGAACACAGGTAGTATTATACATATTTTATTCTTATCTTTATCATTAGTCCAATCGCTCCTGTTCGAAAATGTGACCCTCAACGGAACCTACGTAAAACTTGTCGTTATATAACAACAAGTAATTGTTGTTTCTTCGAACTGAAGCATTAATCGCGCCTAGTTTGAAAATATTTAAGCCAGGCCTTAAACCGATAGATTGTATTCCAGAATCAG
The DNA here is from genome assembly GCA_027475135.1 of Bactrocera correcta. Lineage (NCBI taxonomy): Eukaryota > Metazoa > Arthropoda > Insecta > Diptera > Tephritidae > Bactrocera > Bactrocera correcta. The sequence goes on from CM050323.1 coordinate 118,403,048, forward strand.
AGCGTGTCTCCGCTATTTTGAATAATAAAATTAATAAATTAATTTCCTGTTTTTCTTAATTTTGATGAATTTAATAGGCATTTGTATGGCCTTTTAATGATTTACTCAGTACCTAGACTTAAAAAACAATTATTTCTGATTGATGAGCTTTAAGTTCTAGTAGACCTCTAGGGCGTATTTCTATAACCTGATATTAAAACAACAATTATTTCATCGAAAGAAACTTAACCACTCATTAATATTCTCATATTTTTACTAATATTTTTCTTTATGCCCTCAACAGGATATTTTAAGTTTGTATTACACAGAAGGAAACGCAGGAGACCCTACCAAATTTGTATAATACAAATTATCATCGTGACGAACGGAGTCGATTTAGCGATGGTTTTTTATACCCTTTTATGCTATAAGAAATGTACGTGAAGAGGGGAGAGTTATAGCCCCAGTGAACGAAGTTATCATTCAGGTTTGGAAATGATTTGCAATAAACTGAAGTTGGATCAATGTGATAATTTTCAACTGAAGATAAATGCATAAAGCAAAATGTTCAAGCGCTTATTGTGAGCTCTATATATTGGGAATAATTTTAATATATACTTGTACTAATATAGTGAAGCTTTCTTACAATATTTTATATATCTTAACTTTACCTACTAATTTAAATTCGCGCCAAGTGCAGGCATCCTAAAGGATGACTACTCTTTTTGGACCAAGTAACTGAATTCCATCTGGTATCTCAAAGGACCAAAACTGGTCTATACATTGCTCATTCGCCTACCAGACTCATTTATCCTTACCTAACCTATCCTTATCTACTTTACACACAAGAGATTTGGCAAAAGTTCCATATCCAACATTACCTACTCACTGAATATAACATTTCCCCGGATTGAGACAGGAAATTGGTATACCAAAAATTTTGCAACTTAATAAATTCATAGTTGTAGACAAAAGCGGATTATTGAACTCAAGTTGTGTTCAAGTTGGGTTGCAAACCAATATAAGAAAAGGCACACTAAATTGTATGTATGATATGCGCATAAAGTTACTCATACGCCGTGGCATTACAGAAATTCTTTCCTACTCAACGGGTGTTTTTACTTTGGTAGTTTAAAAAGCAAAGAATATATCGAGGAGTAAGCGAACACTTATAAAGACATTTTAAATTTTAATAAAATATAGTTTTTATATTCTTAGCTTACTTTAGCACAGATTCACATACCAATATTATATAAATATTTTAAATAACGGGTGATTTTTTAAGAGCTTGATAACTTTTTTAAAAAAAAAAACGCATAAAATTTGCAAAATCTCATCGGTTCTTTATTTGAAACGTTAGATTGGTTCATGACATTTACTTTTTGAAGATAATTTCATTTAAATGTTGACCGCGGCTGCGTCTTAGGTGGTCCATTCGGAAAGTCCAATTTTGGGCAACTTTTTCGAGCATTTCGGCCGGAATAGCCCGAATTTCTTCGGAAATGTTGTCTTCCAAAGCTGGAATAGTTGCTGGCTTATTTCTGTAGACTTTAGACTTGACGTAGCCCCACAAAAAATAGTCTAAAGGCGTTAAATCGCATGATCTTGGTGGCCAACTTACGGGTCCATTTCTTGAGATGAATTGTTGTCCGAAGTTTTCCCTCAAAATGGCCATAGAATCGCGAGCTGTGTGGCATGTAGCGCCATCTTGTTGAAACCACATGTCAACCAAGTTCAGTTCTTCCATTTTTGGCAACAAAAAGTTTGTTAGCATCGAACGATAGCGATCGCCATTCACCGTAACGTTGCGTCCAACAGCATCTTTGAAAAAATACGGTCCAATGATTCCACCAGCGTACAAACCACACCAAACAGTGCATTTTTCGGGATGCATGGGCAGTTCTTGAACGGCTTCTGGTTGCTCTTCACCCCAAATGCGGCAATTTTGCTTATTTACGTAGCCATTCAACCAGAAATGAGCCTCATCGCTCATCGGACACGGACGCGAAACACATTTCGAACCGAACACTGATTTTGGTAATAAAATTCAATGATTTGCAAGCGTTGCTCGTTAGTAAGTCTATTCATGATGAAATGTCAAAGCATACTGAGCATCTTTCTCTTTGACACCATGTCTGACATCCCACGTGATCTGTCAAATACTACTGCATGAAAATCCTAACCTCAAAAAAATCACCCGTTATATACCACTAAACGACTAGACCTTTAAATTTTTTATATACTCAACCATTTTCATACCACTTAGTAGTACTTAAAACTACGTAATAATCTCAGATTTGATGCTATGAAGCGAAATAGTCATTCACGATTCACACAAAAGGCACACGCCAAATATTAAAGCGCTCTGCATTTGTCGATATATGAAATAATATTTACTTTTGGGCTCTTCTCAGAAGCATACATTGAGCCTTATTAATGCAATAGGAATAACGAAAATAAAAGGCACAAACGTTTAGTCCGAAAAAGTTGAAGAAAATCACAAGAATCACAATAACCAATAAAGAATACCAGCTTGGCAAATGAAGACACTAGCTTGGCATATGAAAGCAGACATTAAGCTGCTTACAAAACATTTAAGAACGACATGAAAAACAATAAAAACATCGATGAACCTGTAAGCGTGCACTGATACACAAAAACACTCTACTAAGCTGACGCGTGTGTCGTGTAACCCAGTGAGCAAAATTGTGGGGTTGGCTGGAAGTACTGTATTTTATGGAAGTGTAAAAAATTCAAAATTTTTTTAATATTTGTAAAGTAGGCATTTTGCTGATTTTATAAATGATATATTAGCTTTTTTTGTTAATTTTTAAGTAACGCCTTTTTAAATTTTTTTAACTTTTTTTTTATAAAATATTTTACTTTCTTATACAATTCGTTTTTAATATGGCAAATTCACGAAAAATAGAATATTTAAAATAATATATTGAATTGTCGCAAAAATTATTCGATTTTTGATTTCGAAATCTGAAAAACAACAAAAAACTTACGTAACGGTTTCATGTGTACACAGTACTCCTCTATACACATATTGGCTTCTTAAGGTTTAAGTTGGCTAGGACTAGTACTTTTGCGGACTATCTTGTATATAAATCTTTTTTTTTGCTAACACTTGAACATATTTCTAGAAGGTCTAAGTAAGGAGCAGAAATCAAGAGCTTTCTAAACACATATGTATGCATATTTCAATTATAATAATTTTTGTATGTGATACTCCACCATATCATGCTGCCTGCATACATGTGTCCTCTTGTCCAACAGCTGATTAGCAGTCTGATAACAATTACAACAAAAGGACAATTGCTAGAGAAACAAAGTCAAAGACATGTATAGACAACCAATCTGAATATATTCATATGATAAATACCTAAATCGATATAGACACTAAACAACATATGCCATTCAATTCTAGAGCAATCAGCTGCCTTTCACAGTCGGTTTTTGGATAATCAAACTATGCGTTATTACCTCATAATTACATACGAAATTTCCAAGTTGTTAAGTTAAATATTTTATCAGTGTAACAACATACGTACTAGCTGGTATTTCGCTGATAAGTGCTTATGTAATAGTAATACGGTATTATTTAGCAGCTGACAAGCTGGGTTTATTTATATAACAGGAAGCAGTACACGCAATCAAAATCAAATTAAATGTGCTACAGTTTATGATTAGTGTGATTGTTAATGACTGTATGGGCATAATTTATGTTGGATTACGCTCAATGAAAATTTTTAGTTATGTATTATAAATGTGCATATTTTGGGCGAAAATTTCAAACCATAACTAATCTGGAGTTCAATAGAAGACTAAATCTGTGTGGATTACCAGTTAAGCGATATTTCGGAGGCATGAATTCACCCATTTCCATATATTTATGTATCTAGATCGCACTGTTCCTAATTAAAAGAGAGAACATTTTTGAAAAGAAGTTTCTCAAGAGAAATATGACATAAAGTTAAACTCACTACGTGTTCTTAATAGTTTTTTTTTATTAAATTTTGCACTTGGCTTTCGCACAAGCACTTTAAACACCGAAAGTTAGCTTTCTTTTGTCAGAAATAACCCTTTACTTTAAATATTTTATATAGAAAACAAAACTAATATTCTGATTTCATGGAAAAAAAATTAAAACTAAAATGCTTTAATAACAAGCATTTGAACAAATATTAGCTGTGCAAGTCTAAAAAATAGCTATATAGGACATAATTAAATATTATATAGCATATTTCAAGGCGCTTTATAAATGTATATTAAAATAACAATCTCAATTAAGCATACTTACGGGCGCTCTCCCAGTGAAGTAACTATCCAAAGCATTAGACTTATATGTAGCATACTTTATGGCGCTTCAGAAATTAAGAAATTTAAATAAAGCAAACATCTATGTAAAGTATACTTCCAGGCGCTTTGCCAAACCACACCAACCTTAAAGCTGCCTTGCGGTGGACAGCTTTTGAAAGTCATAAGCTTGACTAATATTCAGATTATATTTCTGTCTTGCGCTCTTTCAATTAATTTTATAATGAAAAGCAACCCACACAAACACACACCGGTATATACAATTTTTTTGAGTGAATAACTGACATTAATATCTGATGAAACGCTATATTTTATTTTCTATTTTCATTTGACGAGCACATAATCACTGAACAAATCACAGCGATGAGCACAAAAATTTCATAAAATATTACATAAAATTTACAAAGCATTAATCAAAGCCACTGAAGTGTGCAGCGAGTGAAAAGGGAAATGGACGAGTGCTTTGTGCGTTTGGCGCGCCATATGCGGCATAAAAGTAATATCTCGGCTGTCGAAAGTTAAATGGAGCTCATTAAATACATACATACATATTTACATATACATATATTTGTACACATAGTATATGATTTCACAATTGAAATATCTAACACACATATGCCAAGCGTGGCTTTTGGGTTAGTGGGAAATATGCGTGGCAGTTGTAGCGCTGCACAGTGAAGCAAAAGAGAGCATATATTAGTTATAACTAAAAAAAAAGTAGGAAACATGCAATTTTTTTTTGTATAGTATATTTCTAGCAAAAATTTTTCAGAATTATAAAAACCCTTCGTTTATTGGCAATATTTTTTTAATATCAAATGGTAGAAAAATCAAGTTTTAATATACTTAGCGGAATATGCACTGCTTTATAGTATATAATTTAAAAATAACAGCTTGCTTAGAATTTTTGCAAAACTTACACACAAACTTAAGCTGGATGCATACATTTGGGCGCAACATTAAGTGACCTTGGAAAAAGCTTTTTAAAAAAATTGTTATATATGTTTCAATACATATACAAAATATTTCTTTTCAAAAGGTGTTAAGCTTCTTTTTTGTAAAATATGAAAAGCTTAAAAATGCTTAAAAGCTCTGAAATAAAAATTTTTCTTCCACAGACTTATAAAAAAATTGCTTTTCACATAGAGGTGTTCAGCTTTTTTATTGTAAAATGTGAAAAGCTTCAAAAAGCCAGAAAAACCCTGAAAGCTCTGAAATAAAAATTTGCTTTCACAAAATTACAAAAAATATTGCGTTTCATAGAGAACTCATGTTTTGTAATGAAAATTTCCAATATTTCCAAATGTTGCAAAAAGCTCAAAAGCAAATAAAAGCACAACCCAGAATAGTGTAAAATAAATAAGATTTATAGTTCGAAGTAGCAGTTACTTGCACAGAGTGAAACCAAATGTTTCATAATGAAAAATATCAAGAACATTTCAAAAAGCTCAAAAGCTCTTAAAGGAAAATTTTTTGATAAAAGTCAATTCACTTAGAAATACTTATACTACTATACTATATAAAATATTTTCAGAAAATTTTTCAAGAAAGCTTTTAAAACCTAAAAAGCTATAAAGATCAAAAGCTAGGATATTATAAAATTAAATATGTTGGTTACAGTTACTTATATAGAATAGAAATAAATGTTTCACAGTGGAAAATATCAAGAATATTTCGAAAAGCTCAAAAGCTCTTAAATAAAAGATTTTGTATTTTTTAAAAGAAAAATTTACTTTATTACTACTTTGCTTATTAATTACACAGAATACAAACAAATGTTTCATTTTATATACAGCTAAATTTTTTTATGGATAGTATCACAAAAACATCGAAAGCTTTCAAGGGCAAATGTTGTAAAATTGCGAAATAAAATGTTCACATTTCAGTTGCTTCCATAGAATACACACAAATATTTCAAAATTAAAAAATGTCAAGAAAATTTCACGAAGCTCAAAAGCTCGTAAAAGAAAAAACTTTGAATCAAAAATCAAAGAGGTTAAAATTAATTACGTAGTATACACGCAAATGTTTAATTTTATATAAAGCCACTATTTTTTATGGATAATATCAAAAAGTTTCAAAAAGCACAAAAGCTACAAAAGGCAAAATAAAATATTATAAATTAAAATTTTATTTTTACAGCATTTAAAATTAATAAATTTTTTATTTATTTTTTGTTTGAATATTCTGTGCCTTTATCAGCAACTCTTAAAAGCTTTCAATACCATTGCTCAGTTCAAAAGCACAGCTGATTTGTTCAATTCGAACAGTAACTTTTTGACCTGACTTCGTTACTTTTTCATATTCGCTGCTGCTTCGTGACCTCTGGCAACAACCACTGTGCGCTTGTGGCACATTAAAACTTTTCTAATATCAAACTTTCAAAAACCAAGGCGGCCACCGCACGCCAGACTACGCCAAACAACAGTTAGCTGCTGCCAGAAAAGTGGCAACCAAGGCGCTGCGCAACAAAACTTTAAGAATTGTTGGGAGAGGAACAACAAAAGCTGGAAATATAAAAAAACTATGTTTTTCTTACATGCATTCTTGCTCTTGTTGCTATTATTATTGTTGTTGTTGTTGCGCAAAGTGTGAGTAAGATAAACAATGTGTTGGCCCGCTTGCGAGCGATAGTATTTAATGGCACGCCAAACTTGGTCAACTTTAAACTCAGTCAAATGGCAACAACAACAACAAAAGCAAAACATCGGCAACATAACAATAACAACAATGCGTCCGAAACGCTAACCAGCCATTGCAGTAATGAGACATTGCCACAAACAAGGCCACAAGGCGTTACTTACAGCCAGCCGCAAGCACAAACTACATGCCGCGCTAGTCTAGCCCGAGAATATGCCAATACACACGCAAACACACACACAACATTTTTCTAGCAAAAATAAAATAACAACTAACAGCCACTTGCTTGCCTCTGCCACGGCCGCTCGTTCATTACATTGACGATTACTTTTATGCTGCCGATGAGCCCAATAATGACGACGATAATGTTGTTGTTAATGAAGGTTTATATTTTTAGATTTGGCTGTTATTAAATACGCCCGATGGGTTAGGCAAACAAAACTCAATGAAAAATGATAAACAAATTGGTTGTGAATACGATGTATGTGGGAGAATTGGTATGAAGACGAAGGGTGCCCGGCTGTTGGTGTATATGCTCAATAATGATATGTGTATGCTAACAACAAAATTGTGAACTCGTCAAACGACCCGAGTGGCAGTTGTCCATCAAACTGAGTGTTCATTTGTGTTTGAGTGGAGTTATAAGTGCACATAAGTACGAGCATAGATACTTATGTACATAGGATATTGAACCCAACAAGATAGCGTTCATGAGCGTAACTCGTTATAGAATCTGTAAATACTTAAAAATCTATTAATGCTGATTTATGACCAGCAAGATAATGTTCGTTTTCGACACACCGCTCGAAATCAAGTGTGGGGTTGCTTAAAATGGCGCTTCTATTAGTTGAGGTCCCTCTTAAGATCCCATTGAACCTTTCAGATGATGAAGCTTCTCACAAAACCTTCTTCAAAAACTATAAATCAACGATTTTAAGATTCATTATTCCTTAAATCAAGGCATCGGAAAAAAATGGAGAGAAGCTCTAGGCTCATTTCCTAATCATCCTGGAAGATTCTACGAACATTGATTAAGCTTATATGCAACTAAATGCCATCTGAAACTTTCTGAAAGCCAATAATGAAAATCTTAAATGTCAGCGATCAGAAATTCAGAAAAAATATAGAAATTAAAACAAGAACAACAATTCACTTTGGTACATAAAAGAACTTGATTTAGAGCGACCAACTCTATGACATATGACACCTACACCGGGACTGAAATCTCCTCACTGCATTATTAGTTCTCTGAACCATTCTATGACATCAAGCACCAAAAAACTTGTTTCTGCTTTCGTTAGAAGTACAAGGATTATAACTTGTAGCTTTTTAAGTGAATTTTGATAGAGAAATCGGTCAGGTTATTGCATAATTTAAGTCGTTGACTGGAACATTTCGACAGAATCCGCCTTTGTCTCGATTTCTGTGGTGAACTTTTTGAAAAATTATATTTATCACACAAGTTTAGAAAATATTTTTGGAAATGGAAAGGTTATAGATACAACTCTATAAAACAATCAATCACTTTAATTTCTATCTTTCTATATTCATTAGAGTATCGTTATACTATTACAGATTCCAGTTATGTGATATACTAGGAAATTTTATGTCCATGTTTTTAGCTATAATCAAAAGGTCAAATCAGTAAGTACGAGTAGAAATGCCCTGACCCAAATATTTCCTACAGGGCAAGCACATGTGTGATATACATAGAAAATCATCCAAGTATGTATTTATGCCTCAGTATAGCACTTTTAATGCCCCAGTGCGCGTCATACATCAACTTTAACAGGATGTTAAGCGTGCAACTAAGCGGTACACATGGCGTATACGTAACGCGATACTCCCGGGCACCGAGCAGCATTGATTAAGAAAGAGCTACACACCCGTTCACACACGCAATAGTGACTGGTTAAAAAAGGTTATTATTATGTGTGTAAGTACATATATACATATATATATATATACATGTGTGGCTGTGTGTACATACATACATCTGCCTGTCTGTGACTGAATTTTACAAATTCCAACATCAAATTGAAGTGCAGGCGGCGGTAGACGTGCATAAAACATTAAAATACTGAAATGTATAAAATCATAAAAGACAAGAGCAACAATAACAACAACCACCAAACAGCTAAGACAGCAACGAAGATTGGCGTGCGTAGACGCGCGCTGGGCACCAAGCCTAATACGAGTATCTATGGCAAACATGAACTTTATTGCATTTGTCATATTCTTAAGTTGTTTTTGGTATGAGTTTGTGTGACACATATGTTACCATCGTTTTTTCGTTTTGACTAGCAGCGCGTCTTTCGCTGCTTTTTTCACACTAATTTGCTGCCTGTGTGTTGTTGTTGGTTTTTGTGTATATTTGTAAAAAGTTTAGAGCTCGGGGATTTACTTAACTTTATTATAGCGACTTTAAAGCCAATTTAGGCCAACTCATGTCACTTTCACTCAGCCACAGGCGTGTGCAAGCAGGCAAGCGAGCAAATGCTGCTGAATTATAACCGTTATATACGGTTTATTAAATGTGCGTAAAATTTAAACTTGCATGAAATGGCTAAGTGTTGCATGAAAGTGTCTGCCACACATATACAGTTATTAAATCTTATTTTTGATTGGTTGTTAAAGTTCTAATAAACTAAGCTGACGTAAAAAACATTTTCAATTTATTGATTTAAGGGCAAACAAGTAGGCCTTAATATCCATTAAGGGCTGTTAGACGTTCAATAACTTATAGTAAGTGGTGGTGGCAGGTTCCCTGTTTAAAGGAAAGCCATAAATTCGTTAATTAATTTTATATTGTTAGTCTTGAGAGTACAAGCTCTTAATGAGGTTAAAGAATATATCATATGTTTTATTTTATGAAAGTTATTAATCTGATACAAGACGAAGCTTTTTGAATTGAATGAAAATAAAATTGAAGCAAAAACTTGGCTTGACGACGATTTCCGGATACCACCCCAGGAAAATTAACCATCAAAAATTAGTATGCTAAGCTTAGATGTGGCGAAATCAGCAGCGAAGACGATGAACACAGTGCCCGCCCAAAAGAAGTTGTTACCGATGAAAATATCAAAAAAGTTTACAAAATGATTTTGGATGACCGTAAAGTAAAGTCTTTGAAGATAGCAGCACTCCAAAGATATCAACTGTGATCAAATTGAAAGGTGAATTTTGTTCATTTCACTTTCTTCGCTGCAATACACTTATGCAAACGAAGCTGTGCAATGTGTGTGCCACGCGAGCCCACTTTTGATCAAACACAACGAAATGTGATGATTCTGAGCAGTATTTGAAAATGCTCAAACGTAATTAATTCAAGTTTTTGCGTCGAATTGTGACAATGTATGAAACATGGTTCCATAATTTCACTGCGAAGTCAGATCGACAGTCATCTGAGTGGACAACACGCGATGAACCCAATCCTAAACTTGCAAATGCACAAAAGACATATGGTTAGGTTATGACGTTTGTATTTTGGGATGCGCATGAAGTAATTCTTATAGACTACCATAAAGAAGAAAGTTTAATCAATTTTTTTCCATCAGCGTCTATTACATAGCCTTTTCGGATCGTTTAAAGGACGAAAGCGCCGAAATGCGGTCAAATTTCAATAAAAAGAAAATGCTGTTTCACAAAGGCAATGCAGCGAGTCACAAGTCAGTGAAAACTATGAAAAAAATTCATGAGTTTTGCTTCGAATTGCTACCGTGTTTTCCATATCAGGCCCCCAGCGATTATTTTCTGTACTCAGATATAAAAATAATGTTCGCTGTAAATAAATTTTCGTCGAATGAAGACGTTATCGCCGAAACAGAGGCCTTTTTTTAAGCAAGGGACAAATTGTACTACAAAAATGGTATCGAAAAGTTGGGGGGTCGCTATAACCAGTGTATCAACCTTGAAGCGAACTATTTATGTTCAATAGAAAAACGAATTTTATCAAAAAATCTGTTTTACTATGGTAGGCCGGGTACTTTTCAGTTGACTTTTTACTGCATGTGAACAACAGATACCTGAAATCCCAGAAACATGTCTGTCTCTAATTTAAGTTTCCTTACATCACATATACACTCAAGCGTCTATATTCATGCTCACACTCATACATCTACATAACTCCAACTTCAACCACTCATACACCTACATATCTCCAACTTCATCCACTCAATTAATTCAAATTTCTTCTGCTTTCCTTGTGGCAAAACGAAGCCTGTGATTTATTTTGCATACTCCCATTGCATTTGGTATTTGCTTTGAGGCAACAACATACCTGTATCACCCATATAGCAGGTAAACTGAAATTACTTTGCAAATATTTTCCCATATTCTACTCTGTCGACAAGCGAAATTCATACAATTTCGAAACTATTACCATATCGATGGCAAATACTGCCTGCAAGCAACAACTGTCATCCATTTGCCCCACAGCGGTGGCAAGCAAGCTTTGTGCAAACACAGCAGTGCTGCATGGGCGCTTTACTTACCCACACATACACACACAAAGGTAGTTGTGCTCGGTTGTGGCATATTCGACCTCTTCGAGGTAATTCGTTGCACTCACTAGTGCAATCTTTATTGACCCGCAGCGGGCAGCAAAAAGCAAAAAACGAAAATAATGGAAATAGACACAGTCAGCAGGATGTACATACATACATACACACATACATGCATAAGTTTATGTATTTGAAGTTATGCTCATGCCTGTGTGTGTGTGCAGTCAACCGTTTGTGTGTGTAGAAGTTATTTTGCAATTCATGCACTTTCAGCCGCCATTTGCTATTTGCCAGCCAATTCCGTTTCCAACCGTTGCCTGCTTTTTTGCTGCTCCACCGCTCTTCACTTTCCTACCTCGTATATTACCTATGAATGTGGGCAGCAAGCTTGGCTTATAAATTGCGCTGCTGGAGCGAAAGCCACCCAGCAACACATACCAACACACACACACACACAGACACATCGGTACTTGTATCCACACCCACTCACTTGCACTATGGCCATGCAAATAGCCTTTCGGCCAGCTTTGAAGGCGAGGCCACTTTCTGTTGTTTGCCTGTCTGGTGCACTGGATCCAACCTAAGTGCTGCTCTATTTCTGTTATTTATTTATTTCATTTTTGCACTTTTTCTGCATTTCTGACACAGTTTTGCAGACAATTCCATTCTACTTGGTGTTTTGTTTCTTTTTTCTTATTGCTTTGTGTGCGTTTGAATGCCAGTGATTTGACCGAAATTATCTTAAAGATTCAAATTACTTGTTATTCGAAAGATTCTTCAATTATCTAAGCATTGCAATTGATTTGTGTTGCTTGCAGGTATTGTCGATGATTAAGAAGAGCAAGGTAAAGGAGATTTAGCTGTAATTGGATTTCTTTAAGTTTTTTAGTATTTTAATTGGTTAAGAATACTTAGGATTGTGAATCTATTTGTATTATTTGGATATTTGTGTCATTCTTGTAGAAGATAGCGATTAATAGTTCAATAGTCAGTTGTAGAATTTAGTGTGAAATGATTGATTATACATATATTGGGTTGACCGAAAAGAAACCGGTGATTTTGCATACAAACGGCGTTGACAATTTTTTGAACGGCATATGACTCTGTTATTGCATTTTTGCTTTTGTCAAATATCAGCTGGCACTTTTACCTTGCCTTAGAAAAAAAGCACGCGTAATTTTATTTATATTTGTTTGTTTGGCGGCAATTTTAATATGGAGCCCACAAACAAAGGAGCATTTTCGTCGTATTTTACTTTATTATTTCCGTAAAGGAAAAAGTTACGTGATGTGCATGGTGGCAAAGCCATGAAAGAAACACAGTGCCAAAGTCGGTTTGTCAAATTCCGTTTGGGAGATTTTTCACTCAAAGACAAGCCACGTTCAGGTCGGCCAAGTGCAGTTGATGATGACGTCATCAAGACTTTAATTGAATCGGATCGTCATGTAATTGAGCGTGAGGTTGGAGAGAAGTTCAATATACCACAATCAACCATACATGATCAAATATGATGTCTTGGGATGGCAAAAAAAACTTGATATTTGGGTACCACATGAATTGAAAGAAATTCATTTAACAAATCGTTTAAACGTTTGTGAAACGCAACGAAAATTATCCGTTTTTGAAGCAAATCATAACAGGAGATGAAAAATGGATTATTTACAATAACGTCAATCGAAAACGCTGAAATTCACCAAAAGAAGATTATGCTGTGAGTTTGGTGGGATTGGAAGGGTGTGGTATATTTTGAGCTGCATAAAAGGAACCAAACGAAAAAGGTGTCAAATGCCACCACGACAACGCTAGACCGCACACATCTTTGGTCAGTCGCCAAAAACTGAGTGAACTTGGCTGCGAACTTTTGATGCATCCACCATATAGCCCTGACATTGCACCCTCAGACTACCATTTGTTTCGGTCTTTGCAAAACTCTTTGAATGGTAAAATTTTTGATAAGGACGAGGACATAAAATCCCAATTGCTTCAGTTTTTTGCAGCTAAAGGCCAGAATTTCTATGAGCGTGGAACAATGAATTTAAAGGAAAGGTGGCGAAAGGTCATCCAACAAAATGGAAAATGTATAACTGATCTAAGTTCATTCTAAAACTCAAAAAAAATGTTTTTACTTTTTTGAAAAAATCACCGGTTTCTTTTCGGTTAACTCTACTTATAAACTGTGCCTTCTATGCTGAAAATATCAAAAATCCTGACAACTATCAAAAACTTGTCTCACATCGAAGTTCTTATTTCTCATACCTTTCTCTGATATATATGAATGATATTTAATGGTATTACTCGCATAATCTGACATCAAAAAGTCGTACAACATTCATTTTCCTTCTGTAAAACAGTATAGTATTTAAGGAATATATCTCATTTATTTCGACATAGTCTCTAAAATTGCTAGCTAAATCAATTATAAAATCTGTTTTCCGAAATTGTACCTCTTTATATAAAAAAAACAAATATTTTATGGGTATTAAATCGCAGGATAAAATGTGGCTGGCTTTGATTGTAACGGATTTTTCAATAGGGACGCTACAAAACTGGACCGATAGGGACAGCAAATGACGCCATATTTTTCCCCGCTCTTTTGACATTTCTCTTCAGTTAGCCATTTCATCATGGAATGATTTATAATCCAACAAAGAGTCGAAATTATTAAAATGCACTACCGAAATTCGGAATCAGTGGCCTCAGTGATATCGCCAGAAATGACGAAGCCATTCTCATCAATAAACAAAATATGTGTTATTGGTCAGGCAGCTATCTACACGTAATCCATAAGTCACCATTGCATCCTGAAAAAACTACGGTTTGGCACGGTTTATGGGCCGGCGACATCATCGGGCCGCACTTCTTCCGTGATGATCTTACTGTGTTAAGCTTACTGTGAATGGATGATAATTGATTGATATGGACTTTGAAAATATGTAAGTTCAGCTGGACGGCGCCACTCACAGCGAATGTCACAATCGATTTATAGAAAACCAAGCTAGCATGCCCGTGGTGGCCATGCAAAAGAAATTGAGTTCCATACATAATGGCATCGAGTGCACTTTCACAGGAATAAGAAACAAATTAATTGATATGCCTAACCGTTTTTACTTCATTTTATTTTCAAAAATATTTTATGAAGTTGATATCGTATGATAAAGTGTATGATTATAATAGTACACGTGCAGCCCTTTAATGAGCTATAGGACACACTTTGCACCGTCTGGCAGGCTTATACGCGAGATTGCCGCATTTGGTGTGAAGATAATTATTTCGAAAAAATTACGGTTAAAATCAACATTATTGCATGCTCTGTCAGACTACATAAATAGTGAACGAAAAGTGAAATCTTGACTGAATATCTCACTGAATATCAGACTATTTCGTTTCCAGTATAAAAAATTTGCATCTTTTTGTGTGGAGTTTCTTCAAAAAAGTGAAGGCCAGTGGACCTAAAATAGCTTGCCTACCTGTTTATCTAATGGTGTTTATTGTTGGAAGCAGATTTTTTCACAAAATAAGAAGATTCCTCTAATTTTTGTGCTCTCCGCTTGGAGTATACTGCAGTGGTCTGGTAGACAGAAGGCGATTCCGGTCTCTAATTTTGCTGAAAATACATCACATCCGAATGGGTTATTTAGTTCGGACCCGTCAGCATAGATACTTGGCAATGTGGCTTTGTCGACCTCACCGGTTTTTCGTTCTTCACCGGAAGGGAAGGAGATATTGGGAACCGAATTTAAGATTCATTCTATAGGATTTCAAACACCCGAGGCATTGGGTAGCAACCGGAACTTACTATGACTATTTTTATATATAATATTGCTAATATCTACGAGTGGTATATCAGCATTTCATAAAGTAATCCGCATACATATAACCTAGCTGAAGAGCGTGGTAATAACTTCAAATTATTTTATTATCGAACATGTTTGGATGTGGTCTCCATACATTTAAGACAAATTTGACTCGCACTGATCCATTTCAACTGCACGCATAAATCGATTAGATACAATTTGTTTGCTAAATTCTATGTGTTTATGTAGATGGAAAATTTTGAGTTGCGTAACCAGAAAAATATCACATTGCCCTAAATCTGGTGAATACAATGTCTGAACTTTGATTGCACTCACCTAAGAAAAGAACTTTTTATCGACGCGGTTTATGCACACAGTTTAAATGAGCCAGTCCGGGTCAAATTTATTCTTCAGTGTAAATTATCATAAATTAGAGAAAATATTATGTAATTATTATGCTCTTAAATAATACATGCAATTTCAATATTAATTTAATATTTATGACACCACACACCACCTTCAACCATTACTTCGAAATTCTGCCAAATAATGCCTTAAATAAAACTAATTCTTGAACTACTCAAATGCATGTCTTCGCAAATAAAATTTTATAACTAAATGCTGACAGTGTCTGCAACAGCATAACAATAACAAAAATGCCGAGCAAAGCATAAAACTTCTTTAAGATGAAGACAACTTGCAACACACACACACACACATGCGAGTATATTTTATCTAAGTTGCCGACAGCAAAGTAATGTTGTAGTAGTTGACAAAGACGTGCGAATTTCAGCTTTGTCGAGTATAAGAAACAACTGCAAGAGCATATGTTGGCGAACGCCATGCACCCGTGTAGTCGGCAGTGCATGCAACATGCAGTATGTAACACTTGAGACGCATTTAATGCAAGTGTGAGTATGTGAGTGCAGGCACACAAGCACATACACTTATGCACACACACACATACTCACTTATATGCTGATATGAGCCCCCGCCTAAGCTTTCTTGCCGCTCCATTAAGATATGTTGAGGGTGTGTGACTAAACTTGCATGCACGCGTGGTTGTTGTTGTTGCTGCTTTTGTAGTGGCAGCAAACTTTTATGACAATAAAATTTAATGTAAAATGGGAAGTGCACACTATACATGTAGCAGCGCTAGTTCTTTAACTTTAGGACAGAGTTTATATGAAGAGTTATGGTTGCACATAAATACGAGTGTGTGTATGTGTGTGTGTCGGCAGCAGCGAAATGCTAAACTAAAATTTGAAATTTATTATAAAGTGCATATGCGGCATGTGCAACAAAAGTAGCGGCGGTGGCAGTGGCAGTGCTAGCACCATGTTGCAAGTACAAGTTGCAACAGTGAACTTGTGGCATTATGAGCACAGTTTTCAATTGTGAGCAAGTTCATATTAACACTAGCAGCTTGCCACTTTTCTTTCTACTTGTAAGTACTTGCAACACGGCGCTTAACGTTTATACATATATATATACATATATGTATGTGCGTGTGTAAATTTTTGACTAAAGGTCAGTTGCAACGCGCTTTGCGTTTTCAAATTTACTTTCTCAAAAATTTTCCGCCATTTGGGCTTTATTTCGCTTTCAGTTTTCTGGTGCTCGCATTATCTGCAAGAGCCTAACCGAAAACTTAGAAGCTGCTGCACATAACGGAGTTTGTCTTTTCCATACTTTTCTTCTCTGTTTGTTGTTTATTCTTTTGCCAAAGTTTTGCTAACGAATTTTCTCCTCCGCTGCGTCCATATGCCACATTGGCCTCATGCGCGTCTACTTCACTGGCGTTGGTGACCTTTCACGCGCCCGCGTATTTAACTTTGGCCACAAATACTACTCTACTGTACGGCGCCGTTACTTTCTGCTGCCGACTGCGGCCTGCGCTTAAGTATGCGGGCCCTGTACGTAGCTTGTAAGCTTGTATGCTGGCATGAGTTCGCACTGAAAAGTTTTGGTAAAATATTTTTCAGGATTAAATTTAGAAGTTTCTTATTCTCTCTCTTCTTTTTGCTGGCCAGAAAGTCATATGGTTGCATTTGAGGCATGACCACTAGTCATATGACTCTACTGGAGAGTTAAATTTACATGGTTTTTAAGCTTTGAGTGGCCTTTAAAACTCAAATGCTCACTTAAAAGTTAACTGTTACCAGAGGATACTAAACTTTAATTTAAATTGCTTCATAAATGCAGAGTTCTGTTAAGTTTAAGTGGGAAGCTTACTTACATACGTTATTTTTCGAAAGGATAATTATAAAACGTACCTGAAAATAAAAAGAGGTTGATTACTAATTTGTTATCTCGTACTTTAGAAATATAGCTTAGTAAAAGTTTGAATAACTTAGTATATAAATTTTTAAAAAATGTTTAGGGTAGGTTATAGTATATATTAATATGCACGAAATCGTTCGAAGAGTTTTTTTCAAAAATCTTTAAATCGATTTCACTTAATATTTATTCTCGCTTGCTAGATGTCCCTTGTGTTGAAATATTTAAATCGGGTTTATTTATCAGCGTTTTCGGTGGAAATTTCGCTTTATTTTTATTTTCTTCTTAATACAGCGACTATAACCACATATTGTTATTAGTAAGCTAGGTAAACCCTTAGTTTTTATATGAAGTCTCTCTCTCTCTCTCTTTGCACATGTTAGTAAAAAGAATATTTAAAACAGAGTAACACTTCTTTATATATACCAGCAGTCTCACATGCTCCCCTCCTCATTAACAAGCAATCGGCACGTTGAACAAATATGGCTAATTTGATGGAAAGTGACTTTTTCTGCATCTCTACTGACTCTTACCAATGGAGTGAGGTAAAGTTAGAGAAATTTTCTTGAAAATATCTGCGTATTCTGCTCTCCTCTTCTAACAAACTTGACAGCAAATTCCAGGTAAACGTCCTAAAATTCAAAAGTGCTTTTCAGGTACTAACGCAACGGTTAGAGAATACGGAAAGCTATCGTTTACTCGGATAAGCAGTCAATAGTCATGATAAATTTCAGATTCGTTCATAACTACGAAATTTTATTAAGTTCGTTAACCCCTCAACTTCAACGTTTTGTTTTCCGACCAAACCAATATAAATTTTTAGAGGCCGGAAAGGCTGATGAATCATAGCTACTAAGCAAATAATACAAAGGAACAGTACAATAAGATATTATAAGACTTAAGTATATTAACCGAGAACACCGAAGACGTTGAAGAGAGGTCCTTTCTAGCGTTTATCATTTCCGATGACATTCTATGGGGCGATTTCATGGAAAAATTGAAACCGATGTTTCACCAATACCCCATAAATATTTTGCTTTTGATTTGCCTTGAAGATTTGATCTTATAAATGTGTTTCGCACTCTTCGCTCAACTTATGGTCAACATAATCGGCCGACTGAGCGTACTATTCGCAACACTATCTCCCATCTTGAGACTCAGCATTCATTATTGGATAATATCCGACCGAACAAACCACGTCCAGCATTCAATGAAGAATCTTATTTTCATCATTTTTTTTAATAAATACAATCACATATTTCATACAAACAACTCAGCATATCGAAGATACATATTTAAAGACTATTTTGCAATTTTTTCGTGTAAAAATTCTAAAAACTCAGCCGTTGACAACTCAGCTCCCGTGACGTCTTAAAAAAAAGTGATCTTGCGGTGGATGTCATAACTCATATTTGGATTATCTAAAACCAAAAATATTTCGTTAGTACATGCATAAATCTCTTTATTGAACGAAGGAAAAAAATAATATTGAAATTTTAATTTTTGACAGACTTAGAAAAAAATGTCACATTTTTTGATTAAATTTACGACATATTTTGGCTTAAAAAATATTATCGAAAAAAATGATGGTACATTCAGTAGATGTCATTCCAAAGATGTGTGCAAAATTTGAGCCAAATCGGTTTATAACTTTTCGAGAAATCGTGCTCCCCGACTTAAAAAATAGAGTTCTGAGCTAAACACGTTTAAAGTTTTGACGTTGCGCTGACGTGACCTAAAGAGCGGAACTTCCGAAGGATATACATATCTCTTAGCAGTTTACTCGGATTGCTTTGTAATTTTAGGAGAATATTCTAAACATATTGGACTATTTAATAAGACAAAAAAAATCGTTTTTTTTTTTTGTTTTAATTTCAAGCACACCTAACCCTTTATGGCAGCTACAGCAGCTTGAATCTCGTACTTTAGATCTTGAATTGTTTCTGGATGGTTGGCGTAACATTTATCTTTAACAGCTCCCCACAGAAAATAGTCCCACGGAGTTAAATCGCAGCTTCTGGGAGGCCAATTCACATCACCTCTTTTGCTGATTATGCGATTTTCGAAGATAGGACGTAAAAGATTGAGTGTAGCGTTTACTGTATGGCACGTAGCTCCTTCCTGTGCCCCAAATGCGACAATTCTGCTTGTTAACGCAACCATCGAGGTGGAAAAGAGCCTCGTCCGAAAGATGATTTTTCGGTAAAATTGACCAACCTCGGTTTTTTTTTCAATATTTCCCAGTTTTCTTCTAGTGAATAGTGACCCATTTCGTAAATTTTAGACTTTTTACTGAATATCTGTCCGAATGGTATTTGACGTTTCCAATGTCGAAATATAGATAATTTAAATTTAAAACGTTAGACCCGTTAGCAGTCGTAGCTGAGAGTGTGCACGATGACAGTAAAGAGTCGACTCAACGACATTCGCAGCAACTCGAACTGACGTATGGAACGACTTGACGCATTTTACGTCGAGATCTTTAATTGAAAGCGTTCAAAATACAATTTGTTTAAGAACTGAAGCCGCTCGACCAACCCCTGTTATGCGCCATCAAAACAAACTATTTGATGCTTTAAATTGAAGCTCGTGATCTCGGCGACCTTTGGTATCAACAAGACGGCAGAACCCTCCACACATCGCTTCAAAAACTGATTTATTGAGAAAACACGTCGTTGAGAAGATAATTTCTCGTTTTAGACTGTTCGATAGGCCACCAAAATCAAATTTCTTAAAAACTACGAAAAGTGGTTGAAATCAATGACTAAATATGCCAGAGATATAAAAATTTGCATCTGAGGCACAGTAGTCTTCTATTACATCCGCACTAAGCCCATACTTACTTCTTTTATATACCTATATTCAATTGTGAAAGGCAGAAATTTATTCACGAAAACCAATTTTCCGATATTAGCTGAAATATTTTATAAAGTATTAGCAACTTCGTATTTAATTTTTTCCATTATTTTTTATCGACTTTATTTCAGCAGGCTTAATGCGTAGGCAGGCAATTTTTCATTATTTCCGCGTCATTGCAGTCGGTTAACCAAAGAAGCTACACTCAGTCGTTTCTGTCGGAGCTTAGTAACACAAGACGGCCCTCCCTACCCATACCAACCGATGTGCTGCTAAGCGACGATACGCCCCTTCCACGTGCGTCAAGTTGCCACTTCCTCGCACAAAATATGGTAGTCGCGTTACCTAAAAATTTCTTGTTTACAAACTTTTCCATCAATTGGCTGGCATTTGTTGCAGGCATATCGAATTATTTAAATATGTAAGAACACGTTGTATGTATGTATGTATATGTGTTTGAAGAGAAAAAAGTGACAGCCGTGACTTTTCACTGCGAGTGTTGACATGAGTGTGTGTCTAACTGTAAATATTTGTGAATTTTTGGCTTAAAGTAGAACAAGCCAAGCACAGCTTTCTCTTTTACAAACAGTCTTTACTTTTAAGTTCTTCGTATCTAGCGGCTTGTCATGTGACGTTTTTTTAAACCGCTTCGGCTTGGCAGCAATATTTATTTGGAATTTATTGAAATGAGTTTTACAATTTGACAGTCGTGCTTTATGCAAATATCCTGCGTTGTTGTTGTTGTTTGTGAGGGAAAACGTTACCCTCCAAATGAATTCATGACAATTTAACTGTAATTCTAATGCAAATACTCGTACTCGTTCGTTTTGTGTTTATATGAGTTGAGTTGATGAAATTTACGCGCAAATTTTCCAAGGCCTCAGAGTGTGCCGGAAAATGTGTTATCTGCTTAAGGGCTTAATTTTCGCTTTATTTCGAAAAAATTCTGATAATGTATTTAAAAAAAAATGTTTAGTTTGCAGTGAGTTGAGGGTTTTAAAAATTACTTTTGGCATATATAATATATTCTTAAAATGTACCAAGCGCGGGTGATTGTGTCGAAGTTTTCGAAAAAATTTAGAAATTTTTTTTAATAATGTTAAGATGCCTGAAGAATTGCTAAGTATTAATTTCTATGTGCATTTGAAACTTCAAAAAGATTGTTGAAGATTTTTAAAGATATGTTTTAAATCTAATTAGTGGCTTCTTTTGAAAAATTATTTTGTTAATAAGTTATGAAATCTTACTCTACTCAGGCTGGTTATTTAATTTTCATTTATGATTAACTATCAATTTTGTTTCCAGCAATTCTATTTCTTTTATTAACAATTAAGTATTGAAAGTAATGTCCAACAATAATAGGCTATAAAGAAAAATGTCGAAATCTTGATATGATTTGCTCTCAGAAGGTTTATGCGAATGAAGTGATGGCTTCAGATGTTATACGGCTTGTTGTCGACTCTGTCTCTTAGGCAGTTTGTCGAAACTTTGTCTTTTAGAATATTGGCATAAACCGCGAAGACCAAAAATTAACGAAAAAGTGGTTTAGTTTTCAGTATGTTATAGTCTATTGAATTCGGCAACAACCCAAGCTTAGCAAAAACTTTTTCTGGCTACAAGAGCGCTTGCAGGGTCTATTCGAAAGTCTTAGCATTCTATATGATCGGTTAGCTGTGTTTTGAAAATGTATCAGAGCCTTTTTAAAAAAGTTTCAAGATTTTCAAGAAATTTTGCTATATTTTATTTCCTACTAGTTTCTCTCCCGGTTTCGCTCGCTTTGAATCCCTTAAATAAATTAGCAGGTTAATTACAATACCAAATGACTCAAAACATAGTCGACTGCCGAAAAGACAGTGGACTGCTAACTTGTTGGTAATGCGAACAACATCGCCGACTCAAACTAACTCAAGTCATACTGCGAATACAGACATGGCTGGACTCACACGGCCTTACCCGCGGAAAAAACTGTGCTCATCCTACTCACTAGGAAACACATCCTGTTGGAGGTGAAAATGCAAGTTGATACCTAGGTATAAGAATTGATAAAAAACTGACGTTCTGTGCTCAAGTACCCATGCTGTTAAAAAGTCAGCAAATATAACCAAATACAGGATATCCACTTGCAAGTAGAAGGAAACTGCTCTTAGACCCAAAAATATAATAATACGATAGCAAAATATAGGCCGATACATTAAACGTGAAATGTAGATGGAAAATAATTGCTAAGATGCAGAGGACAGCAGGCCAGAGCTGCCTCCTCGTACTGTATACGAATCCGCCGTGCTGGTGCTATTTGGTGAATATCTGGTTATGGAAGAAGGACGGAATTAAAATACACATGCCCATAAAACATCAGGCTTGGAAGCAAGCAATTGATCTATGGCAAGGCCAATGGATAAAGGTTTATAAAGCAAGATGGACCACCTAACTAATCAAAGATATAGAGATTTGGCACAGTAGGAAATACGGCGAGGCAAACGACTACTAAACACTGATGCTCTTCGGGTAACGGTATTTCCGAAAATACTGGTACCATATGGAATAAGCGAATAGTCCAATATGTATTTACGGCGATGCAACACTGGATGACGCAAGTCATATAATTTTAAGTGTCTCCGATGGGGAGTTGCACGGATATACTTTAATTCACGAATTTATTCAGTAACGATTTACTTTTTACAGGCCTCAAAAGAAGATGCTCTGGAATGAAATCTCCGCCACTAAAGCCTATTTTGAAGCAAAGCACTTTTCAAGCTAGAAAATTTGGATGTTTTGAAGAATAAAAAAAGGCAAGTAAGGAGTACTAGTATCAAGTGTAACCGAACATTTTATGCTCTTGCAAACTTACAAGGACCAAAGCCCGGCAAATTCTTTTAGTGTTCGCCAAACTTAGTATTGTTATAAGAAAACTGTTGGAAAAGAATTAAACATTTATTATATTTATTGACGGTCATTGACTCACTTATGTTTGTCAAAACACTTTCCTTCCCGTCAACGAAAATTATATTAAAGTTGAGAAAAGTAAAAAAAGTTCGCAATTGAAGCTGGAGTACTGAGTTCGGTAGCTGGGTGATTGAACAGTTTAGTTTGATTTGCATAGTTTTTAATGATTAGATGGTATATTTGAAATTCACGATTTGTGGAAAATTTTATCTTTGGCTAAATGAGCACCTGATCCCCCTCTTAATATAATACCCCTACATCCCACACATACACACCCTACTCAACACGACTACACCATTTTCATAATCCACACCTCACACTCAAAACACCTGCATCATATACACCACACACGAGGACACCGGACACAATGAACAAAAGGGATTGACGGACGGCGCCGAGCCTCTTTTTTATTCGCTCCGTGCGCTTATACGTACCAGTCAATCAGTTTTCTTTTTCGCCAACAAAGTCATCGTTAAAGCAACGGGTAAGTGCCGCGAGTTTTTTATAATCAAACTTTTCTAATCTTAATATTCTATCGGTGCCTGATTTGTATACTGGAAAGTGAAACAATCAAATGAAATTTAAAATTGTGTTGTATAGGAAGGAGGTGTGATCAGTTTCCGTTTATTTTTACATCGTCAGATAGGACTATCAAAATATCAAATAAGAGATAGATCGTATACGCTTATCAGCAACACCAATCTTACGTTGTTGCGAAAAAACATATGAAAGAACTTTCAATAAGATTTCCTAGTTTTAAGTCACGACAGTCACTCGGATTCCATCTCATCTCGTCATCCTGATCAGTTATATATAGGTAACCTATAATTAGGTATATATTAGGGTGATTCAAAAAGGTTTTTTTTTTTTTTCGATTGGTACTCGGAAAAATAGGTTCCTAGACACCTCTAAGAAAGCCTCTCCTAATATGAGTTTTTAATTGTAACGTTAAGGTCCTCCTACATACAGTTTTCTATTTTTTCATATTATCAGATAGAAATCTCTATATATCTATATCTCGCTTCCAACTACTTGAAAAAATATCTTGTTCCTTAGATTTTGTAGGAAATTGAATGCTCTACAAAAAAGGTCTCCACGATTTTTTCGTAAACCCAACCGTTTAAAAGATATTAACAGTTAAAGTTTGATTATTTTTAGGAATTTTTTTTTCTTAGTAATTTCAATTTGCCGTAAAAGTTCAAAAATTCAAGAAATTACCCAGAAGTTAAAGTTAACCTTGAATAACTTTTAAAGGAGGGAGCATATCGAAAAATTGTCCAGACTTTTTTGTATAGCATTCAATTCTGTACAAGAATATGACTTTTTTATTCCTATAAACGAGAAAGTTCCTGAGAAAAAGATATTCGTAAAAGTGGCAAAATCCCATGTAATTTCAATGTGAAATGTATCGTGTTTGGAGAAAGGTTTATTATGAAAATTAAGGGCTTTTTATGATCTGATATTTTTTTAGATGGAAAACTAAAAGTTTAGGGGGCGTCTCGTCAAAAATAATCAATTTGGTAAATAACGGACACCCTAAATTATATATATATAACTGCATATCAATTTCTAATAGTTTATGGGATACAACAACCGTTAAATGATGAATAAAGCCATATTCTAAAAATATATTTTTGAATCAACCATGAAAGTAATATCTGCGCCTTAAATAGGAATTTCATAAAATTATGCATACATACAGAGAAAAAAATCAACTTTGTCGACTGTAAATAAAAATTTACGAATCAAATATGGTTTATAATTCATGTAATTTCCACAGAAAAAACATAAATAAAAGCTTCTAACTTAAAACTTTAAGCTCATCAATTTTAATTAATAAATATTTAATATTTAAGTTAATTTAATTTTTTTATTATTATTTTTTCTTTTTTGTCTCTCGAAGCATAAAAGATAAACAAAATTCAAGTGCGCTGTTTTTTTCACAGAAAATATACGAATATAAACAACACACATGTTTTTCTCAATTTAAGCGTTGTTAAGAAAAAATTCGCTGTGGCAACAACAATAACCCGTGGCATGGCGCTTCAATGAAATATAAAATTATAATGATAATAATAATTTTTACGCCACAACGCTTTTATTATTCTGCTGTTTTCGTAACATTACGCGTTTGTTGTTGTGTTGGTAGCGGTGTTTTTCACCATTCACGTTGTCGCTTAATATACTCGTTTGTATGTGTGTTAGTGTGTATGGTTTCACAACACCGCCAAATGCCGTCGAGGTTAAGTATACGCCAGGGAGCCGCGCTATTTCGCTGACTGGCGCAAATATGCAAATAGGGAAATGCACAACAACAAGTGAAACACAAATAATTTACAGGTATTACTTATGCAGCAATATCAGTCAAGGCTAACGTGTGGCGGTTCATGATATTTGCGGCACTTTGCGTGCAAATGTGTTGAAACCCCGCATTTCCCGCCACACTGCCACTGCCATGAGCGCAATACACCCGAACACATGCCGCCAATTGTGAGATTCTCGCTTTATTGTTGCTGCTGGTTGCTTCTTTTGCAACAATTCTCATACGCGCTTATTGTTGTTGTTGTAGCAGTGTCGTTGTTTGGAGCGTTGAATGAAATTGAATTTTTAAATGAGCCGCAAAAGGAAAATATGACAAAGTAGCAATACAAGTGACACCAAAAAACATAAAAAAAGAACAACAAAATAACGAGGAAAAAGAGCAATATTGAGCAGCAAGCGGAAACAAAGCGAAAAGTAATGTGGAAAAAACCAAACGAAAAAAAAAAAACAAAAACAATGAGCGCAAATGTGAGGACAAGCGCTGCTGGCGTGTAGCATGCCACACACCAGCCAGCGAATGAATGGAGAATGGCAAAAACAGCAATTGAAATGTAAAATGGTTTGTACTTGCGGTGAGCACACACAGATACACATATTCACACATACACATATATTTATACACATACTTATAGCCACTCATACATATTATCATATATATACCTCCTCGTATTGTGGCAGATAGCTTTCATAATGGCGGCGCTGCTTGCAAACTGAAATGTAATGAAATTCAACGGGATTTTATAAAAACGCCAGCTAGCGCAGGCAAAAAGCATCTTGGGAAAATTACCGCAAGAATATGTGTTGATAAGCGCGCATTTGCAATTCTATCTATATGTAAATATGTATGTCTATATAAATATGTATATGTGTATATATATGTAGTTAAACATGTGCATGTTTGTGCTGAATATAATCATTTTTTAATGAATCCAAAGCAGCAAGTCTTGTGGGCAAAAATTAAGTCGAAAAGCCAAAACAATGAAGCGCTCTTAATGGCAGTCAGGAGGCAAGCGCCGCAACCAACCGTTGTTTCTTATAAAATATACATTTGCTGCAAAAATTGTGGTTGCCAATGGAAAGTCTGCTTGCCGCGCCGCTTAAAACGGTATAATGGAAACCGAAAATGCTGTCTATTGTTCGCCGGTAAAATGCGCCAGCATTGTCAGTCGCTAATGACCGCGTTAATATTTGGTGTGTGTTGGGCCAGCAGCTACTTTCTTCGTGTAACAGTGAATGCAAAATTTTCTTTATATTATATTTTCTTACAATTCTAGTCATTTCCATGGCATATTTCGAAATTTTTACTAAAGCTTTACTATGTAAAAATATTTTATTAAATCTTTCGTAATTTATGAGCATTTTTATAACTTTTTAATGCAATTCTTATAACTATTTTAATTATATAATTCTATATAATTTATATGTAATATTTTTGAATGATTCGTTCATATCCGCATACTGCTCTATGGTATAAAAGGAGACATTGGCATTCGATTATTATAAAACCGTAAGAACTCAGATAAAATTGAAGTGTTGGTACACAATTTGGTATAAATTATTTGCAAATTTTCAGTAAATAACATTAAATATTAAATTATAGTTTTAATATAAAGTTGAATATTCTTCTCATCAAATATATTTCTGAAAAATTTTCAGCTTTTTTTCTCATCCAGTATAGGTAATTTTGTAAGAACTTCGAAAACTATTAAATTTTTAGGTCAATGCAGCATTTAAACGTTCACATAAATTATATTGGAGAGAACCTCAAGTTTGTTTTATACGGTTTAAGTAGAGTGTGCCATGAAAACATTTTAAAAATTACAAGAACTTCGCTTAATAACTATATAAATCTATATTTTCATCATTTCAATTCGATGGGACTAAGTTTTTGTTCTTCTCTATGGGTTTCTGATAATCTTCATTTAATAATTCAATGATATGAGACCAAAAGAACATACACGCAGTGGTATTTAAATGACATTGAACTTAGTAGTGTAGTGTATATGAATGAAACGGTGGTCATTGACTTAGGTTAGGTGTAGGTTATTAGGCAGGTCATATCACAAATTTGTAGAGAATGTCAGTTTCGGCAAAATCTTCGTAGTCATGCATAGGTCTATGGTTGTCCCCAAGATGGAGGCTCGGTGTTCTAAATTTAAAACTTTGCAAAGTCAGAAAGCAAAGTTCTTGTAAAAGAGCCTATCAGAAATCTGATTAAGCTCTTGTAGAGGTGTGATATTCGTGGTGTTTTAAACTCAATCTTGAGGATATGGGACAGTGAATGAGAAAATGTTTGATGTATGTAAGATATTAAACCTAAAAGGGGGAACACCAAGACGTCAATGATCAGTAAGAAGCAATATAATTATAAAAGCACAGAGCCAACTCTTCAGCTTTATTCCTGGTTCATACCTACATAACCGCCAAATATTCCTTCTTTAATTAGCTAGTGCAAATCAAAATACAGTAATGGATTAATCAGCTTAATTAGTATTATATCCTGATCAAGAAATAAAAAGTATTAGAAATTTAAGCCTCCACAGAAAATATATTTTTTGAATAACTTTTTTATGATATAATTCACCGAGAGCTTATCAAATTAAAGAATATCGCCACTTCGCCAAAATTTGAACTCAAATTCATGAAGTCATTAGCACCACAATGGGTTACTAAAAAAAAAAAAATTGTCTAGCAAAACAAATATCAAACCAGCTATCTACTAATCCATACCTTTTTTTTTAAGTTTTATCCTTTTTCCCTTTGCAGGAAAGCTTGCCTATCTCACCTTGCTCTCTAGTACATTATGGATTCTAGTATAACCTGTAGTTAGCTCTTCATGAAAACACCTATATTGTACTTCACAATCATATTATTAAGCATTTCAATATTATAAAGAGCTTAAGCTTTCTGTAGCTTCTGAGTACATATCTTAGGCGCGCATTTGCCACGCGAAAGACGTAAATCTACTTTGCTGAGCTAATGCAAATCTACAAAGAAGTCTACGACATTTATGCACCCACTTACTCACACATATGCACATACGAGCTCGTACATTGTGGCGATTGACTTTTGTTACAACAAATACGGGTTTTTATTGCCCCCTCCATACTTCGTCTTGACTATAAATAGCATGTGCATGTGCCCCATAGTAAAGGATTGCTATAAAAAGTTATTGTCAGTGCGCACATTTGACTTCGATGCGAAGTGGATACTCTCTGCGCAGACACTGCCAGGGTTCCTATTTCTTTATTTTTTTTTTTTGTTGGAATTATAAAGAAGTGATGGCAATAAAATGAAATAAGCCGCAATAAATATTTATGTTTGAGTTCATTTTCTTTTTCTTTTACGGCAGGTAGCGCGTTTTCCTTGCTTTATCCTTTTTCAGAACAAACAAAATGGCGTTCAATAAAAAATCCTTGTCATTTTTACTGTTTTTCGTTTCAACGTAAATATGTATAGACAACGCTTGGAATTATTCCGTTATTCTAGCTTTATAATCCGCGAGAATAAATGGTAAACTTATAGCATAAGCTGAACTTTATGGCATTGATGTCAGTTTAGTTGGACAGTTTTTGAAGTTTACGCCTTTTTGCAACTTATTGCAAAGTATAAGGTATCTTGAAAACTACTTTCCTACTTCTATGCAAATTTGGTTCTCAAAAAGCGACTGAAAAAAGTATTATTTCTAATAGATGTTTCCAATGTTTTAATAACACTCTCTTCTTTAACTATACGGTAAATATGCCAGGATGCAAAATATCTCAATAAAACACATACGAGTTTATCTGTAGATTAATATGGTTCTTTAGCAAAATTTAGTGATATTAGCTCATGGCTCCCCATGGCATTAATATGATTATATTACTATCGCGATTTTACTAGTTATGTTGATTCATATAAAGTCAACCAACAAGAACGGCGTAATTTTAAAATGAAATAAAGTACTCAAATTCCATTAAAATGTCGGTCTTTGTTTGACTTCAACCGTTTGCGTCATTTTCCGATGTTGAGGTGCAGTATTTGGCCTGCAATTTCGGCTAAAGTGCGCTGAATGTTGTCTGTCAAGTGTTGCTGGTTGGTTTTCGCATATCTTTTATTTAACATACCCTCAGAGAAAATACCCTAGACACGTTAAAACGTTAAAATAAACGAATTACCAAACTTTGCAAGCAATATGTCTATGAGTAGACGTAAATCACGAGACGGCACATCTTGTTGGAAATAGCGATCATCCGCGGAAATTTTATCAATATTCCGCGAGAAAAAGTACGTCAGCATCGTGTTAAAGAGCAACAAACGATGAATTTTTGGGTATGAGTTTCCTGAACCGCACTCGGATTTGACTTACCCCAACAGCCACAATTTTTTTTGTTGATTTCAATCGATCAATTTGTAGACAGATTTGTTTTATAGTGGTCCGGCAACGGCGGATGCGACATAAGAGCAACTTCTTGGAGAGAAAAGGGCGTGTGCAAAATTTCAGATTGATATCATAAAAATTGAGAAACTAGTACACGTATATACATACATGCAGATGGGCGGACTGGTGTACAGACAGACTGACAGTTCTAAATCGGCTCAACTAGCTCCGCTGCTCATTTGTATATCAGAGAACGGCTTCGGATGAATGAAAAACATTCGTACGCGCTCAACAGCCGAATAATCACACTGTTCGGATCAGCCGATCAAACTTGCATGCGCTCACATTTTCGTTGTTGATTTTAAATTCACTCGGGTGTGTTAGATTTTTTTTCCACTCCGAATTTGTTCGGCTCGTGTTCAATAAAATGACTTCGGCCGCTTGCTTATTCGGTTCAACAATCATTGTTTTGAACAAGAACAACACTCAACTCGCAAAAATCAACTCGTTTTGAACTGAAGACTAAAAATCCATAGTATGATGTGTACGGCAAAATTAGTTGATTTTTACTCATCACTGATTATCACTTGATTTGAATGAAAAAGTTCGCGTTTTAGTAAATCAATAAATTTTGAAGTTCTCTGTTGTATATACACTTTGCAGGGTCCTTGACTGATGGGTGTTAAAAAGGTTGTGGTTTTTGCTGTATTTTAAGAAAATTGAAGTATTAGATGACGTGATAAAAAGAAGAAGATGGCAAAAGTTTTGCTGAATGGTGATTAGTAATCGAATGATTAAAGCAATCATTCGTTCAGATTTCATAAGAAGTTCTTAGCATTAAGTAACTATGGTCACAAATACGCTTTTATGACTAAACCACGAAAACGCATTTTCTATTCTGGAAACCTTTCGTCAAAATGCATCCCTAAGGTGACTGTACTCCATAAAAATGAACTTCTTCCTCTATCCATTCAAAAAAAAAAAATTACACAGCCAGTGCTAACTGAGCCCGAAAGATAACAGGGCTGCACTCCTACCTACCTATACATTCCCCAAGTAATTATACTATATAATAATATAATATCATTTTTGAAACAAGCTCTAGGTTAAAATTGTCTATTTTAGTAGTACAAGGAAGTGAAAAGCAATTAAGAAACCGTTAGGGAGAATCACGTGACACCTGTGTGAACAAAAATCAGCTTTCTTCATTGAAGAACGGGTACACTTTTTAGTAATTTTCGATATCCTTCCACTAAATATAATCCATTGGATAGCATCAAATATCAAATTATTCTTCACACACAAATTTGTGGTTTTCCTCCGATATTCTCAATTAGTTTACTATAATGTGTAAACCAGAGTTGCTACTAGCAATGTGAATATTAACTTGAAGAGCCTACTTTATTCTCTGGCAAAACCCATCTCATTTCAAGCTGCAGCTTTTACACTGCAAAAAATGTTTTGTTACCAAACACAAGAGTTCATATACCTTCTTTTATCAAAAAATTCAAAATTATATACCGTTATTAAATTTCACTTCCGCTAACGCCATCATTGACACGGTCATACATAATGTCAAAAGTCGAGTTTGATTCTTCATATCCATTTTTAAATAGAAATTAGAAGTCAATATATGCTTTACGCTCCACTTCAAAAATGTAAACAAAGTTGAGTGTTGAGTGTTTGCTTACAAGTATCAGTTTGGGTCGATAGTGTGTGTGTGTGTGTGTGCCGCTGTTGCGCTCATTCATATTGCTTTACAAAATGCAACTCCATTAGATTTTCAATAATCATCTAACCACCAGCAGCACCAACAACAACAAGTGATTGCTTTCACTCTATTTGCGCTCATTTAGCAACATCTACAACAACAACAACAAAGTAAAATTCATAATGCAAGCGTTTACATACCGACACACACACATATATATGTGCATATATAAAAATGTATACTTGTATATATGTAGATGTGTCTCACATACACTTGTAACTGAACTCTTCATATTGTTCCGTTGCCGCAAAGGATTGCCAGAGTTTTGTGCAAAGTCATGAATTTAAATGCGCTCGCTGGTGTTGACCTCAAAGCGAACTCGGTTGAAATGAGCGAATCAACAAATGAGGCAAACCGTTACGCTAACTGTACTTAGTAGTATGTACAGTATTGCCACATGCACACAAACATACACATTCATGACAAATTAACGAGCGATAGTGTTGCCAGCAGAGTTTTATGTGTGCATGTGAGTGTGTTAGAATGTTGGATGTATGTATGTGTGCGTGTTTGTTGCTTTGGTAATGGTTTTAACTTTTCTAATTACAAGTGTACTTGTGCTACTTTTATCACTTTTTTCTAATTTCGAAAAGTATACAAATTCACAGATTGTGGCAAGTAATAAATGCTTTCAGCGAGCGCTTTTATTATTGCCAATGCTGTTCCATTTTTCGATTTTCGAGTGTTAGTTTTTCGCCTTTTGCCACTTCAACTCGTGTGCGCTGAATAAAGTGCCACTAGAGTGATGCCACACTGGCAGCAATTGACACCAAACAGCACCGTTAGTTGCTCATATTTCGCGTTAATTTGTAAAGGTATTCCTGATAAATGGTGCAAACACCTGCACTTATATGAAATGGCAAAAGGCGACATTTGATATCAGAAGATGAAAAATTAGGTTATACATAATTAAGATTGGCATGACAACAAGCTGTTGCAGGACAGATGCAGAAAACGAATAGCGATTACTGAAACGAGCTGCTGAACTGAACAAGAAATTCCATTCTTTGTGAAAGATTAAAGCCCACCGTCAGGAAATTGATTGCACTTTCTAAGTGTAGCTTCAGGGCTGAAAAATCAAAAACAACGTCCGCCTCGAAGTCCAACGCAGAATACTCTTACAAATAAGTGTTACATCGGACTGAGTAGGGAATTGAAAAGTAACGCCCTCTCTAGACTAACAAAACCCAAATTCTAAGTACACGCATCATTCCTGTTCTGCTATATGGTTCAAAGGCATGAATGATGACAAAAGCTGATGAGTCGGCGTTACGAGTTTTCGAGAGAAAGGTTTTGCGGATGATTTATGGCACTTTGCGCATTGGCAACAGCAAATACTGCAGTCAGTGGATCGATGAGCTACACGAGGTATAAGACGACTTTGACATAGTTCAGCGAATTAAGAGACGCTGTATAGGTCAAGTCGGCTCACGCTCTGAAGTATTCAATGCGGAACCCGCCGGAGGAAGCAAAGGAATAACAAGACCTTCATTCCCATGTAAAGATCAGATGGAGAAGGACCTGGCTATGCCTGTAATCTCCAATTGACGGCAAACAGCGAAACGGAAGAACGACTGGCGTGCTTTTGTAAAATCGGTTATAACAGTGCAAGTGGTGTCTACGCTAAGAAAGAAAAAGAAAAGGGTTCATAGGGTTTGAATACTTATTCTTCAAGCCTATTGAAGGAGAGATTATTCCAATTCGTGATCTTTACGGGAACTTCACAGATTTCTGAATCAATTCTATTCCTCCCTTCTTAATATGTGGATGATTACATGTAAGTAATAGATCGTGTTTTTAGATCAAGAAGGATAATCAATTCGAATACCACTGTAAGGCATCTTGATCAAGAAGAAAAATCAATTTGAATACCACTGTGAGGCATCTTAAGTGTGGAATTTAACCAATATTCATAGAGCTCTGTGTTTAATTACGAACACTCTCGATTTTTTTTTTCTTGTTGATGTCTCTAGAGGCTCTGTGAGTATGATGTTACAAATTCAAAAGACAGGTAAAACTTATCGAATCACTTTGGAACTATAATATTTATCATGAACACCTAGAGTGGATCTGCTGAATCTTTAAGATATTGGGTCTATAACTATAAACGTGCGGGTTCCGACATTTCGCTGGTTTTTAATTTCCACTTTGAGATGACCGCTTAAAAGAAAGACTATTTTACTGACAATAAACCAATTTAGTTCAGCACAGATTCGAACAACACCTCGCTAATGGTAAACTTAAGCAAACCTAATTTCGATCGGTTAAAACAAATAAGCTCATTGCTGTGAATCGAAGATTCGTAAAAAACTGGCAATCAATTTCAAAATCTCCAAGGACCCCATATAGAAAGCGAAAAAAAATTTTGATAAAAAGATTATAAAACTTTGAACAGGATTAGAATCATAGACACCACCTAATTCACGAACAATGAATTTAGACACAAATGCAGCCAGCGGTGCTGTTCAAATTTGTTTGCTGATTTTGTTTACTGACATGTGAACGAATACGAATTGGATTCTAATAAATTCCAAAATAATGCTGCTCTAGTGTGTTTTAAGGATCTTGTCATAAATTTCAAGCGTTTAAAGTGTCAAAAGTGGCAAGCTGCAAATGAATCTTACCCACCAAGTATTCTAATATTTTCCTCTGTTAAAGATTTGTAAACCTTTTTTAATAAAAATTTATCTAATATTAAGAGTCTGCATACTAGTCGCATATAACGGTTAAGCCTGCTGGTTTGGATCCAAGCGACTGTAGTAAATTTTACTGGCGGCTTAAGTGCATCCTCTGCTAATACCTACAAGTCTCCACAAACACACACACACGCACACACTAAGAAGCTGCGTAACGAATCGATGATGCTCAAAGTGCTTAAAATTGCTTACGCAGCTTACATAAGCAAACGACAACAATAAATATTGGACAACAAAAACGTTTAACAAGTAACCAACTAAAATCACTGGAGCTTAGCAAGCAGCCATTACAACAAATACGCAACTAAACGATACCAGAACAGGCGCTTAAGATACAAGTACAATGTACGTATGTATGTGTGCAGACATGTAGCGACATATAGTTAATGAATATCCGTTAGCTGCCACAAGCAGTGCGCATAAAATTGCTTTTCTTTGTTTGTTGTCAGAGCAACTTTTCAAAAACATTTCCACTCAATTAAATCGCTGAAAACCGAAATTTATTAATTACGCGCGACTAAAAGCGAAAGCACAACAGCGCTGGCAACGGCGAAGTGGTTGCCACATGTACACAATAATATGTATATATACATATATGTATATATAGCGCTCCATGGCAGAAGGTATTAAGTATTTAGACTGTTATAACGGTAAAATTTCATGGTAGAACAATGAAAATCAATTTTGACTGACTTTTGTGCGATTCTCTGGCGCAACATTAAGTGGCAAGTAGCAATTTGCGAATTCCAAGCGAAAATACAATGCTTACATAAACAACAATTTCGACAATAACAACAAAAATGGCAAATAACTGGTTTGTAAATATGGAACAGGGCATAATTAAAACATTCACGACGACTGTGCGCCCGAGCATCAACTTTGGCAATTAGAAATGATTAGAAGTTGAAAGAATAATTAGAAAATCACCAAACTCAACGCAAAGCGCCAGGCGAAGAAGCAAGGATTAAAGACAAAAATCCGTTTGCGTATATATATGTGTGTGTAGAGAGACAGCTGACACAAATTCCCACGAAAGTAATTGGCAAATCTCTGCCAGCGCCACCGACCCACTTACACATCCGTGCCCCGGCCGCAAACCGGTAAAACACCGCCACCGCCGCCAAATGTTGCTGCTAATTTATATTTCCCGAAAGCGCACACAAATTCGGCTTTTCTGCATCAGCTGCCACAGCGGTGAAAATCACCGCTGCAAATATTACATTGTTGCGGATTTAAATACACGCTCTTTGTTGCTATTTATTCTGTTGTATGTTAATCTGTTGTATGTTCATATATGTACGTTGATTTTATTTACGCGTGCACTATTCGCTGAACGGGGAGTTGAGAGGAGGCTAGGCGTTGGGCGGCGGCCCTAAATAACTTTCGGCTCGTTTGCGCCAAATCAATTGCGTACCCAAAGGGAAGTGAAGTATTAGCTTGTTAAGAGGTTCGTTTTGGTAATTATGTTTGGCAGCGAGTCGAGCGTAATTCCTCTGGGTCTTGTAAGTAAATAGGCATTGAGTCATGTGAGTTATTAAGAAGTGTTTTCTCTTTTTTGCTAGAGAATATTTTAAAAAATTTGTGGAATGGAGATCGTGAGCCAAATTGAAATAATAATCAATTAAAAGTGTCGTGTATGCTCAGCCGCAAGATTTCATCATATACACTTAGCACACATACATATGTAGGGCTCAAATCACTTTCGCACCTAAGCCTGAACTTTAACGTAACTATTTCTTAAATTTAATTTTTCCACCTTTTTAAATGAGCTCACCGTGAGCAGTCCACGCGGATGACTGTCGTTGGAACTTCGGAGTGATTCGCAGTATTTTTTTTTAGAAAAGATATATAGTACTTACGAATCTGTATCTCGTGTTGTGTAAGTGCGATCAGGTTTCGCTATACAGTGTTAAAAAGAGAATTTTAGATTAGAATTTAAGAATTTTTCCAAAAAAATTATCAGACAGTTAGTTGGTTGTTTGACTCAGTATTGTTAAAAAACTTATTAAAAATTACAGTTTTTCTAAGATAAAGACGAAAAATCAAGCCAAAAAATATGGATAGTGTTTGCGGTCCTGATACTGCAACAAGACAATTTCGGTTCTGTCAATTTCGTTTCCGTAATTTTGATGTCAATGCTGTATTACGCTCTGGAAAGCCATTAATAAATATCGATATCGGCTTGTTCGACTATCACTATTTTCAATTTAAGGGGTCCCGGTGGTATAGAATTTTCAAAAAGTCGATTGTTTTTTTTTGATTTTTCGAAAGTATAGTCCTTTAACAATATACTGTAAAATTTGAAGGGATATTCACATTATTTTGGCTTCTACAGCCATTTTAGCTGGTAGCGCGCGGTAGAGGGGCTCGATGAATGGATACTTTAAACTCATTTATCTCAAAACTACTTTTTTCGGCATGCCGTTGATGAAAAAAAAACTATCCATCCGAATCACTTGAAATTTTAATATGGTGTTTATAAGATCAATATCTATCGCGGGGACTACGATCATATTTTAATTTTAAGAATTTCAATTTTTTTTCGATCTAAAACTGGTCCAAAAAGCTGTTTTCAGAATCTGAACTTCAAAAGCGCGAAATTTTTTTAATTTTCAATTTTCTTTTTGGTTGTAGTCCCAGCGATAGCTGCACTCCTACTGATTAATAATTTATGTGGTTTTTATGATTCAGGTGTTCAGAAGAGTCGAAATCAACAACGGCACCGGGAGTCATTTTTTAAGATAGCTTTTTTTGGACGCCATTTTCAATATTATTAAATTTTTTTTTTTTATTTAAGTAAAAAAATATTTTTGTACTTCTCATAAGTGTATAAATAAACTGTAAACATTTTAAATTGATTGCTCGTTTTTTAAACCTTAATAAAATCCAGAAAACACCCGTAATTTGAGCGTTCTAGACCACCGGGACTCCTTAAATAAACTCAATGTATTTGTGTTGCTTAAGTTAACGCAAATACATATATCTCATAGACCGAATTTCCATCTACGAGAATGTTACTGGTGATGAAAACTAGGTTACTTTCAACAATATAATCGAAAGCGGTCGTGGTGAGCGATTATGGAGAAGGCAGGATCGACGATTGCGGAGCTTTTGTTATATGTTTGGTGGATTTGTTAGAGAATCATCTCTATCACCGTTCGAGGGAAAATATCGTCCAGAAACAGCTGGACTTGGCTAATAAGAGAGGTTATGTGTTCCATAATGACAACGTCAGGCCGCATACATTGATAGTGCTCTATAAAAGCTCCGTGCACTTTGTTAGGGGTTTTATGCATCCAATTTATAGTTCAGACCCGGCACCAAGTGATCATCAATTGTGCCTGTCTATGATGAATATTTTTGCTCGTGAAAAATTCACACCAACAGAATCTTGTAAAACTCGGCCCAAATGTTCGCCATTAAGACATGAAGCTTATCAATAAGGTAATTAATGATTAAAAAATGAACGAAACATATATTTCGTACTGTGATCAGATATGGGTGGAAAGCAAGCTAGTTATATCTCAGAAGTTGAGAAGAAAAAAAAAATATTTTTAATGCTTTTATTCATTTTACGTTACTGGAGTTTTTTTCGAAATAATTTCCAACCAAAAGGGACGAAAACATTCGAGAACTCTCCCCTTCTCGCAAAAGTCGGGTTTTGTACACAAAATTTTATTTAAAATGGCTTAAAAATCGGAATTATTACCAAAAATATTACTATTTCTATCATTACTTCACAAATTAGTTCATACCAAAGAAGGTGAAGGGAGAATTTCAAATCAATGGTTCGACCGGTTCGGAGAAATTTTTCGCACCGAGTCTGAAAACTTGAATTTTACATATACGCTAATATCTCTAAAACTATAACCAGATCAACTTCATATTATCCGACCGTAGACATAAGGGTTAGTTAAGGTTAATAGGACGATCCTGAAATGGATCTCACTTGGACAGCTTAGAACTCCAGTCCTTTGTGGTGTCTAAGAAACTGCTATGCAATGATCCTCACAAATCGGCAACATCTTTGGGCTTATCACAAAATTCTTTCAATTCAATTTCGGCTTTATCTTCTGGCTGGCCGAAGGTTGAATAACCAAGATGTTTCAGCCTGAGTTTTGCAAAGGCTGTCGATTGAAGGAGAAAGTGTCTGAATGTTTCCGTCTCTTCTTCCTCAATACAACATTGACAACTAGCTTAACACAAGATGCTAAGCTTTACCTTGATATATGTTCAAAATTAAAAATCGATTGTTCGATATTCACAAATGGATTTACTCCTTCAAGTTCAAAAGTTTTCCAGCCATAAAATTTCTTGTAGAGAATTGAAGTAAATTTTTCTAGGGTCGGCAGTCTTGAATGCCTTCTCACTATTAATTTACTAGCGAAGACATAGCAAATATTGCCAATTGTGTAAGCGGATTTTCACCTTAGCAGATGCAGCTGCATATATGAACTCAGAGAATTCTCCGGCACATATTTTTCTATAACAATATTAAATTAGAACAAAGTAACACAGTTGTTAAATTCATTAAATTTGAGGTTATGTTTCTCTATTTCTTTGCAAATATATTTTGGATTTAAAAACTATGAAAACTTTTCCATTATCTTTTCTGTTTAGAGCTTGCAGTCTTTGTGTGTAATATTTACGTTTGCTAGAAGGAACATAGTTTAACGGTACTTCTAATCTACACTTAAATTTTAGTTTAAAATATATTCAGTTAATTGGATGCCCGAAAACTTTCGTTAGCAGCAGGTCTCTGGTTGAGGCAGCCGGCATACAATGAGGTTACATACCTCCACAACTACTTGTATAAGAGATCAGTTACAACAATTGTATTACTTGCTGAATATAGACACAAATATACATACACATTCGGAAAAAGAAGCCACTCTTTCGCATGTTTCTAGATTCTATATGAGACTTTCCATTCAGCAGCTGTAACAGTGTAGTTGAACTTAATTAAATTTGCAACTCTTGCCAAGCGCTTATGCAAGCGTCCCAAACTGGGGCAGTGTTACATATGTATGTATGTGTCTGAATGCAAAAATCTGAATATATGTATATGTATTATACGTGCAATTGAAGACTCTTGCGAAACAAAAAGAAATAAACGTTTGCCTTTAACCGGAATTTCAAGATGTTGCTATCGCGTAGCTTCCGGCATTTTGTGTGCTCTTTTTGGAATGCCGAAGTTTCGAGTTTACTTTGAACTGACAGTGGCATTCATAAGCGTTGTCGGTGTAGAAAGGATTGGCTTTGTTTGAGCTGAACCTTGTACACGTATTTGTGTTTGCATTTGTATTGTAGGGGTATGTGTATACTTTTGGAAAATAGAGCAAGAAGACTCGTCTCAGTAGAATATGAGTTTTAACAAATGCTTTGCGATATACGAATTGCATCAATTCTAAGCAAAATCATTTTTGAAAAACTTTGCGCTACTGTGGAAACAGCTGCGTTTTGGTATCCGTTTCATAAAAAAGCTTTTAAAGTACTTGTGCTTTCAAATACTACTTGAAAGCGTTCAATGTTCCATTTGTTCATAAAAAGTGAAACGCTATTTGGCTCATAGAGAGGAAAGCACGAAATAGTTAATAGTTTATGAGACCTATTGATGTTACTGGTTTAAACTTTTTAAGTAATTATCGCATTTCTAGAAAACATAAATTCCAGTGTCTATAAATCATAATTTAAAATGTCTGTTTTCCAAAGTTCAGGCTGTATTTAACATCCTTTAAAGACTGGAAAAGACCGCCGTCAACTTTTATATTGATAACTACTTTATAGAAGCTATAAGGCAGCTCATAATAAGGGATAAAGGAAATATTGTTCAACTATGAAGAATACAAAGTAGTGCTGAGGTAAGCCTTTGGATGGAGTAAGGCTTGTGATCCATAAAATTTATACTACTATGAGTGAAAAATAGTAAGACCTGCAAAATCAATGTCATCCCTCTCAAAGTAATCTCACTTGGCCCAAATAAATTTGTGTTAACGTTTTTTTTCCAATCCTCAAAACAGTGGTTAAAGTCAATTTCCGGAATAGCCTACAATGCGGTTTCCGCGAAGCGAATACGGTGGCTGCGACACTGTTGAAAATTTGGCGAAAAACACACGAAGAATCAATGCAGAATCCACGGTGCATTATAGTGGTGTAGAAACCAAGATTTGTCGACCCATGTATCCGAACTCTGTTTATGAAGAGCTCATTCTGACATTTTTTCTTACGAAATCATTATTACCCAATACACCAATGATAATGCGGATTCAGCGCCATATCAGCTAACGATTTAGTGTGTGTTAATTTATTCTCGACCTTTTAGCTGAAAGCTTAGCCTATTTAGCTGACCTCTGTAATTTATCTTCCGCTACTGGCGGTACAAGCTTCATATTATGTAGAATCAATGACCTCCTGGAGCCACTAAACTCTTCACTGTTTGGCAGTCCCTGCTGGTACTAGAAAATTTTTCCGCATGCCTTGGTATCTTGGTTATCGACCCTAAAAATATGCCATTCTTTGGCAGATCCACTACTAGCAGCTTCTCTTTGCTTAAATTTTCCCTCCTTACTTTGTAGCCGTACTTAGCCCACGTGGAGATAAGCTTGACTTCAGCTCCAGAGTTAGTGTCAGGTTTTGCACATAGACTAAGCTTAGCTTCCGTTTTTTTGGCGACTGCTTTCAAGCTCCTTGAAAACACTGCCATCTTCAAGAAATATCTATCTCCTTCCGACTTTTTTCCAGGAGAACCGCACTCCTAAAAATATTATGTTTTTGACCTTCTGGTTTATAATCTGAAACCACAGGTGTAGGGTTAAGGACCCCCAGCCAGGTTTGTTCTCGGCACGGGTCGCTGACATCCAGTCATAGTAAGACTTTCTTTTATTTGTTGTGCTATTGAACTGGCCATCGTGATGGTGGGGATTTCATTACCAGTTGCCACCCTCTGTTAAAGGGTGTTAATGAGAAGCTATTTCTGCGGCAGGAATATAGAATGAATTTAAATTTAAGAACTCTTTTTAAGAAGAGCTTTGCGCAAACGACGCACAACACTCATGTAGTATTCTTTCTTGACAGTTTGGTTTGTCGTAAAGAACTCATTTCTGAAAGGTAAAAGAGTCCAATTGTTTACGACAATTTTTCAATTAAAAAAAAATCAAGATGCTATAGGTTTACTGTAAAAAGATAAGCTTAGTAACTCCAACAACATTTATCTGCCTGTCGAAAACGACTTTATCAAACAGTTGTAACAGATATACTCCTTAGAAACAATTATACATAGTGGCACCAGTTTAACAAACAATACGAAAAAATGTTCCACCAAATTTTGTGAAAGAAAAGTTTTCCACAAAATAAAAATGGAAAACCCAAAATATTGGTTATCTCTTTTTTTTTCGAATAAAATTTGAGGTTATGTCAAGAAGTTTTATAAGCAAAAGTTTTAGATCTCTACATTAACTACAACATTACCATATGACTTTTTTCTATAGAGCTCGTAGTTTTGCCGGAAATCGAGGTAAGCCATTCAAACCCCTTAAAAAATGACTCCCTTTCATTTGCTTGACCTCATGTGGCCGGAAAATTATTTCTCGCTTAATATTTTGCTTTTTTTTTCTTACGTTTTTGATGGGTTTCCTTCCACTATGATTATTTTTTTTACAAAAGTTATCTACCCTGGTCTATATAAGAAGTTTTTGTAAGGATATATGGGTGATACTGTGTGTAAGGTGAAATATTTGAAATTTTAAAAAAGCTTGCAGGTAAGTGTTCTATGGAGTCAAGCACATACATATATACATATTGACACAATTATTTCAGGAAAACGCTCAAACTAATACGAAATAATAAACTCGAGTGTTAAGTAGATCACCGTAGCACTTCCTGCACTTCGGCAAACGCATGCAAGTAATCCAAAAAACGAAAACAACCGCAATAAAAGTAAAGCGGCTACAATAAAAAGACACGCACACACACACAAAATTTTCTTTTCGCAAGAATTTAAGTATTTTTCCACGCGTTGCCACACAGATAACTTTTTAATTGTCCCTAGCTTGTTGTAGTTGTTTTTATATTTACTTTCTTGGGTCTTGGCGCACACGAATAAGTTCGTGCAGTGCTTGCACATATTCGTGCCAAGTTAAAAGTTAAACAACAGCCAGCCACCGCACGTAGTCCAACACACTGATTCATGCGGGGCGTGATGCGGGGAGGAAAACGGAAGCGAGAACGCAAACTACTTTAAAGAATATAGTAAAAAGAGAGGAAAAAGCCGAGAGCCGACATAATGTGCGTAATGCATAAAAAATATAGCCGCACAGATGCAGCGCGTACGTGCCGTAGGAAGTGAGTAAGCTGCGTGTGCGCACAGCAGCTAACGCATTCAAAGGCGCAGCAAACAACCGCCACAAATACATACGTACAGCTCTTAATGTAGTTGTGGTTGGTATAAATGCAAGCTTTGGAAAATTGTTGCTGTTGAAAGACGATGCACAACAAAACGAAATGCGAAAATAGACTGCTTCAAATGTGGCGGCATTAAGCTCATTTCCGCAATGTAATTTACCTGTGAGGTAAAAAGTATTTACTTTGCAACACGGCGCACGCCTTTCGCCCTGTTTTAGCAAACGAGTATACATAAATACAAGGGGGTACTGCAATAGCAAATATTTACGCGAATATTGCACAGTGCCACACAGTGTAGTTTGGCATAGCTGGAAACTTTTTTTTAAGTGGGAATCAAAGTTTTGCAGGAGGGTTAGTCGAAGATTACATTGTCGAGAACTCTCCATCAGCTCCAGCTTTAAGTTTCTTGACCTTTGTATCGTCTTTCAAGCCTTAAAAGTAGCATTAGAAATTCTGCTCCGAGCGTAGCTTTTTCAGAGCGGAGACTAGCTCCTCCGGTAAAAGGGAA
The DNA here is from genome assembly GCA_027475135.1 of Bactrocera correcta. NCBI lineage: Eukaryota > Metazoa > Arthropoda > Insecta > Diptera > Tephritidae > Bactrocera > Bactrocera correcta. The sequence goes on from CM050323.1 coordinate 118,446,422, forward strand.
ATGATATTAGCCTTGAGGTCACTGACTTAAGACGCGTGAAGGCTAGTTTAGACGCCTTATCTCTTGCATCGAGTTATTTTATGAGTGCTGGAAACTGTAAGACTGAAGTGGTTGCTAGGACAGATATTTCAGTCTCAAAAACTGCTGAATTGGAACGATTAGGAGATGTTGGCTTCTTGTTATGCAGTAGTGGACTGTTGAGCCTCAGACTCAGCCAGCATTGGCCAACTACCAACAGCTGTGCGGTCGCAAAATCCTTCTGGGACAGCGTAAAGTGTAAGAGGCCTAGAGAACTCTTCGCTCTCAGCAAGTTTCACCTTTCAGTGGTTGACGGTAGAGAAGTGTGAGCCCCTTCCACCTTTTGAGGATCAGCCGCCTAACCTTGTTTAACTTAACTGCACAACATAACTTAGCAGGTCAAGGCAGGCAGGTGATAGCCTAGTATATAGCACCGCAGAACACAGCATAACCTGGCACAGCAGCAAAGCTTAGTCTTAGTATCCCTTTACTAGTAACAATTAGCAGCCGCCTGTGGTCGCCCCGCAGTTTCAAACCACTTTCAACTCAACTTATATACTTGCAACGAAGTCTTCTGTTACTGTCTGAAATTTGTTGCTGGGTGCGTTGCGGCGGCACGTTGAATTAACGTTACCCACTTAATTGTTGCCATTTGCAGCTCGCGCTTGCTGCGCTGCTGTGGTCGCGGCTTAGCTCCATGCAACTGCGCGTGAGGTATATTTGGAGTGCAACTGCACCTGGAGAAATGTTGCTGGGTTAACCGAGGAACAACACTAACGTTTAGTTAGTCCTATTAAATTCTTAATAAAGTCGAGTACCAATGGTATGCCACGTAGCCATTATTTGAACCCTTAGTGGTACACCCTTTGCTAATCAGGTAATTCTTCTATAAAAGCACCGACAAGTATTGCAGCAGCAAAGAAATCCCGCTTTGAAATACAATGAATGCTGCTCAATTGAGCATCAAATAAAATGTCTAGGCTGTTCCATTTAAGTAGACTCGCCTGTCGCAGAAGGTCCATTCGGATGGAATTAGAATGGGAATGTGTACACCTCGTAATGCTTAAACCAAAGTCTGCCGAAATCTCCTAAAATTCCCTGAAAGCCTTAACGAATTTCTACTCTTTTGTTGGCAAATTTCAATTACAAGTGCTGATGAGCTAGTTCGGTTGCGATGGTGTAGTCGGCATTCATACTCTTGTCCTTGGTCTGGCTGAAATTCTTCTTGCCGGCCGCTACCTAGCTCCGCGGTGAACCTCCCAACCTTGGCTACTACTGACCACTTCCTGTGGGCTCTGACATTTTTTCTTACGAAAGCATTATTACTCAGTAGACCAATGATAATGCGGATTCAGCGCCATATCAGCTAACGATTTAGTGTGTGTTACTTTATCCTCGACCTTTTAGCTGAAAGCTTAGTCTATTTAACTGACCTCTGTAATTTATCTTTCGCTACTGGCGGTACAAGCTTCATAATATGTAGATTGAATGATCTCCTGGAGCGACTAAACTCTTCATTGGTTAGCAGTCCCAGTTTTTGCATATAGACTAAGCGCAGCTTACGTTTTTTTTCCGGCTGCTTTCAAGCTCCTTGAAAACACTGTCATCTTCAAGAAATATCTAGCTCTTTCCGACTCTTTTCCAGGAGAACCGCACTCCTTCAATATTATGTTTTTGATGTTCTAGTTTATAATCTGAAACCAAAGGTGTAGGGTTAAGGACCCCCTGCCAGGTTTGTTCTTGGCACGGATCGCATGACACCCAGTCATAATAAGGTTTTATTTTATTTGTTGTTACATTGAACTTTTCATCTATTACCAGTTGCCACCCTCTTGAGGGTTCAGCAGAGAAATTCATCCTGTTAAAGGATGTTAATGAAAAGCCATTTCTGTGGCAGAAATATTGAAAGAATTAAAGTTGGTTATGACTTTTCCCAAGTTCATTTAGTTTGTAATTTGCATCTAAAAGTCTAAGTCATTCCATCTCTCCATTTACCGTGTCAAAAATTATATTCTAAATTTGCATCTAGAAAACTAGACTAAAGTACTGAAATTACTGCCAAAAAATTTGAAAGTAATGTAAGTGATTTCTTAATAAATTAATAAAAAGGGTCTTAGCTTAGCCTGGCACATGTTAATCTCAATATCGGAAAATCTCATTGGGAGATGGATCTACTAGCTGATGGGATCCCGTAAACTAAATGTAAATGTGCAATATTAATACTTTTTATAGACTGTGGATGAAAAAGTTTTATAATAACTTCCAGTCGAGGTTAGGAGCAATATGAGATTTGGCGTTTATAAAGCACTTCTTTTCGACATTGGCGGTTATTTTCTATAACCTGACGTATAAGAAGTTAAAGCCAAGCTCATTGCGTTTTATATCCGTAATGTCATTTTTGTCTTTGAAATATGCTCTTAAAAAGTGTTACGAAGAGAGTGATATGCATTTAAGACCAATAGTTTTCATTAACAAGATCAATTTTTAAAGCTCATCTGGTAGCTTTTTCGGAGCTTTGAAAGTTGGATGTATTCTACGCAAGCATATATATTATATCTGTTTGCCGAACATTAACTCCTGTTATAAAAATATTTTAAAAATTCAAGGCAATTATGGTTAGTTTGTTAACAGAAAGTGCTTAAGAACACATGTATCGATTTCCCAAAATTATAACCAATTATGTAAGTTCTCAAGAGAAAACCACCTAAAGTATAACGTGTTTCGAATTTAGATTTTTAACTCTAAAACTTAATATTTTATCTAGCGAGTAGATATAATTTTATGCATAATTTTTAAGTGTATGCGCCACACAGCAGCTACAAAGCGGGATTTGAACTTTCGAGTGGTTTTTGGTGTTTTCCAAGCGCATTGTGGTTGCGCGTGTAACTCTGTGCATGTGTGTGTGTGTGCATAGTGTGGTATTTGTGTAAATGCGTTTTAGAAGCAAGCAGCCGCGACTTGCAGCTACTTGGTATGCCGAGCGGATGTGCGGCGAAGCGAACCGGTGGCGTGGCAACCAGCTTACGCAACCTATTTCGACGACTAGGATTTAAGCATTTACGAGTGTAAACAAAGGAAACTGCAAAAGCAGAGCAAGAGGGGAATAAAAAAAATGCGAAAAATATTTGTGAAAGTGTGTGTTTGGTGGCAACGCTGAAGGTTGTGCAAAGGCGAAAGTCAGTAGAGCTAAAGTAAGGCAGGAAGTAAAAGGAAAACGTGGAAGCTGACGCTTAAATGGAGCGGATTTAAGCGATATATGTAAATATATATGTATGTATATATTAATTTTTTGTTGTGTATGTGCCGTATGTAGTGTATTTGTTATATGCGGAGTGCTCACACTAGTTTAAATATATGATATAGTGGCATTGTAGTGAATTATTTACAGGCGCGCACACATTTAAACACACTTTTTAGCACTTTTGTTTAAGCGTTCTTCGCTTTTCTTGCTTTATTTTGCGGTTTTGTAAATGAAGACACTTACGAGCGCATTGAAAAGTGTGTTTTATGCGACTTTAGCAACTGCCTGATTTCATTTCGCACGCTTTTCAGGCGCGAAGTAAACATAGCAAAGGGTGTGTATGTTTTAAATAAAAGCGAAAAATTGCAAAAAGTAAAGTTCCCTTTAAAAAGAGAGAACAGCGCTACAAATAATGTGCTGAATTTGCATGGAAATTGCAGCAATTGCGCGCGTACGCACTGAAATCCGCATAAATAATGGCAATTTTGTGAGTGAATTCAAATGCGTTGCATATCTCAAGGCGCAGAGTGAGATTTTTAGGCAAACTTTTTCTTCTTTTTTTTTGTTCACTTTTATCTATTTTTCATTGTTTTACTTTTTATTTTATTTTTTACTTTTACTTATAATTTTATTTTTTCTTTTATTTTTTGAATTTTTTCCCCTTCTTGTTATTTTCTTATTATAACTTGTTATACTCTAGGTTTGCCACGAAGTTTATAGTCCTCAATGTTTAGATATTAATCTGAGATTTTACGCAAGTGTGTTTTTTTTCTTTTTTTTAAAAAGCGGGTATTCCTTTGTGTTCATTGTCAACTGCCGGTATCGGACTATTATAGCATCGGCCTATTATAGCTTAGCTAAAATACAAACTGAACGATCGTAATCACATACTTTTATGACAAGATGGTTAATTACTTGAAATATCTTCCTGAAATTTAATATGGATGATTGCCTAACACAGAGATGCAATTGTTCAGATTGGACTTATATAGCATATAGCTGCCATACAAACTGACCGCTAAAATGCAAGTTCTTATATGGAAAGCTGCTTCTTATAACGAGATATCTTTATAAAATTAATTCCCTAAATAAGAGAAGTAATATCCTGAGAAATTGTTTAGATCGAACTACTTTAGCATATAGCTGCCATACAAACCGAACAATCAGAATAAAGTGCTTGTATAGAAAACTTTTTCATATGACGAGATATCTTCATGAAATTTCGCATGGTCAATTGTCTAATATAACGGCACAATATCAAAAAAAAAAATGTTCAGATCGGACCACTCTAGCATATAGCTGCCATACAAACTGAACGATTGGAAGGCAGTGCTTGTTTGGAAAACTTTTTCATTTGACGAGATATCTTCATGAAATTTCGCATGGTTTTCCAATATTACGGTATATTATACGAAGAAATTATTCAGATCGGTTGACTAAAGCATATAGCGCCATACAAATTTACCGTTCCAATAAAAGTTCTTGAACGGTCACTGTGCATGGATGTCTAAAACAGCTACGGTGCAACCGAAGTTAACATTTTTTTCTTGTTTTCTTTTGTTTTTATTTGAATAATAATTCTTGTGTCTCCTTGCTTTTACTTCCTTATTTTTATTTTTATTTAAATTCTTTTAACATACGCGCGCCATCAGCGGCATAAGTATTCGGCACTTACCTCGATTTGAAATTGCTGCACTTGCGCCATGCCACAGCAGACCGGCATGCAGGATACAAGCGAGGCTAATTACAATTAAAATGGGGCAATTCATTCTGAACTGTGCAGCGTAGGAGCGACGTGGAATTGCTGTAGCTGATAGTGAGTTTTGCGACTGCGACACCGACTGCGTTTGCGTTTGGTGTGTAGCTGTTGACGTAACTGTTGTTGGCGCAGCGGCTGCCTGCAACGTGGTGGCGCTGGCCAATTGTGGCACAGCTAACGGTGATGCGTCAACGGACAATGTGCTGGCGCTACGTTGCTGCTGTGGCGCAGCGTTTGCAAAGATTTTGGTGGCTTGAGTCGATGTCTGTTGTTTCGTAGCGATGGCAGTGGTAGCGGTGATGGCGGTGGCAGTTTTGGTGGGTAGTGTAGCAATGCTTTTGTTAATTGTATGCACCGCGTTGGCGGCATAAGCTTGCGCGCCGTAACGTATGCTATGCGAAATTATGCGCATTGTTACGAAAATGGGCACACTTGAGCGCGCGTGGCTATAAGCAAAGGCTGTGATTGTTGTTGGCTTTTGTTAATTATTTTTTGTTTGTGGTTTATTAATGTGCGACCGCTTTGTTTATGGCAACTTTTTTTTATGTATGCGAAAGAGCGCTTTTTAACGTCAATTTTATACTTGCTTTAAACTCGCTTTGTGTTGCCACTTCCGCCCTGGCACAGTCGCCTTTGCATGCGAAGCAAAAACCAAGCAGCTTAAGCTAAGTGGCTTTGTTATTTAATTTTATGCCTTTATAAAATATTGTTTCTCCACTCTCTACGCGCTTGCTGTGCTTTTGTTGTGCTTTTTTATGAGCGGCGCTTTCACGAATTTCCTGTCTTTTCTTATTCACTTTATAATTTACTTTATTTCCGCCACTCAGTTTGCCTTAAATGCGCTTATTGTTGTGCCTCTTCGCTGCTTAAGCGCATTTACGGTACTCGGCAGTCACAAGTCGTTGCATATGCACAGGCGCTCCGGCCAGTTTTTCATATACGCCGCCGTCACAAACACATAGACACACGTGTAAACACTTATTTATGCGGTTATGCATTTGTTAATTTGTCACCGCTATTAATCAATTACTCGTTGCAGTTTGCTTTTTTTTAATTATTTTTCCGCATTTTTTCATCATTAAACACAAATAAATAAATAAATGCATAAATTTCGCATTAAGTATGCGCTGAAAGTTGCAATTTTCAACAAATGTGCCACGCTATAATTTATTGCACGATTTTTAGCGTTGCCACCTGCATATGCTGGCAAATATTTACTCTGTCAACACGAAATATTTGCAATTTATGCAAATTAATTTTTAACACGTTCACGCCACAAAATGACACATATCCGCGCGCCGGCACGCACACAAGCGCACTAATGCCACAAACAGTGCGGCAGGTGAGCCCGAATTCGCGCTGTTGTCGTTCGTTGCCGCCGAACACTCGGGAGAATCGCTGACAAGCTTTGATTTATTGCAATTGTTTACTGACACACTGGCGCGCGCGCTGCTTAACGAGGATTGATGCTGCCGCCTGCAAATTAAATTCGAAAATAAAAAATTTATATTAAAATTTTGCACAAGCGATAAATATATATGTTTTTGTATGTGTGTGTGTGTGTGAAAATATGTTATTTAAATATTTATACGCAATAGTTGCGTCTAAAAAATAATTTTGATGTTATTTTGTTTGGCGAGGCGCGTAAATATCATGCAAATTGCTTATTTTGATTATTTACTACTTGTTTCTGCGGCCAAATTAAAGTGATAAATTAATGATACATAAATCTAGTTTTAACGCAAAGTGAAACTTTAGCGCTCAGTTGCAAAATAGTTAATTTTTAAGCTCATATTTTTCACACGGAGCTTTGATTTCGCTGTGATATGAAGCGCTTTAAAAATATATTAAATAAATAAATGTTAAATATTTTTAAATATTATATGGTCTAAAGAAACATTATATTATAAAACAATACAAAGGTGTTTTTTTAAAAATTTAAATTTCTTTATTAATAATGTTATATCTTTTAATCAAGCTATTTGGTTTTGCGACTTTTTTTTTGTGAATTAAATAACACCAAAAAAGTTTTTAAATAATTATTAATATTTTTCCTGAAAATCATTCGACAGCAAAAATATAAATTTTGTTTATATAATTTAAATTTTGGTCATTTTTCTCACCCATAAGCGCCCACCTGAGCACAAATCTGCTGTTAGTCGTATTTTAGGAGAATATTAATACATAATAAAAGCTTAATTTTTCAATTGAAGCAAACCCATTGGAAAAAATTTTAATATCAAATACTATTAGAAATTTATTGGGAGGTTTTCTTCAACGCCTTACACGCCATTAATCAATATTTTTTTCATTATTTCTAATATTTTACTCAGTTTAAAAATTTTTCGAAACGTGGCAACTCTGATAGTTGTAATAGGCAGCAAACTTTTTTTAAATATCTAAAAATTTTCTTTTTCTTCTTTACTGCCGTTTTAAACCGCTTTTACCAAGTGCTGCCAACTCCTTTTCCACCTGATCTCTGCAACGGTGAGGTCTTCTCTTCTCCTGCTTCCACCGGCAGGTGCTGTATCAAAAACCTTCAAGGCTGAAATATTATCTTCTCTCCGGGCAACAGGACCTAGCCATCCCAGCCGCTGTCTCTACATTCGATGAATTATATCAATGTCGCCGTATACTTTGTACACCTCATCGTAAAGGACCCTAATCTCCTACAACCTTTCTCTCGAACACTTTTAAGGCTGACTCACCATATGATGACTATATAGCAAGACAGGAATAACGAGTGCCTTACAGAGTTTGGTCTTCGTTTGTCGGGAGTGGAATTTGCTTTTTAGAAGCATCTGTTGACAAGAGAGCTCGTTTACAACCATATGCATACGCTTCGCTTTGCTTATCCCGTCTGGAGAAAGAAAACATCACGGCTTTTTGAGGCTAATGTCAATGTGCACTCTTATAGAAGTTTGTACATTTTCTAATTAGCTCTGCAGCTCATATTATTCTTTCCAGCAATAAATTAGCTCTGCAGCTCATATTATTCTTTCCAGCAATAAATTGAAGAACTCACACGTTTTACACCTTTTTACACAGGCACATTAGCTTTGATACCAAGTTCAGACATAGCGGCATTAGGTTGATTCAAAAAAAATATTTTTTTTCGATTGGTACTCGGAAAAATAGGTTCCTAGACACCTCTAAGAAAGTCTCTCCAAATATGAGTTTCGAATTGCAACGGGAAGGTCCTCCTACATACAGTTTTCTATTTTTTCTTATTATCAGATAGAAAAATTTATATCTCGCTTCCAACTACTTGAAAAAATATCTTGTTTCTTAAATTTTGTAGGAAATTGAATGCTCTAAAAAAGGGTCTCGTATGATTTTTTCGTAAGCCCCACCGTTTAAAAGATATTAATAGTTAAATTTTGATTATTTTTGGGAAATTTTTTTATTTTTTATGGATTTTACTCATGAAAAAAAAAACATTATGAATGATGAAACTCATAGGTTTTTGGAGAGGCTTTCTTAGAGGTGTCTAGGAACATATTTTTCAAGTACGAATCGAAAAAAAAAAAATTTTTTTGAATCACCCTAAGCGGCATAGATGCAGTTACTTTTCGTACCCTCGAAAGCGGCTTTAAAATCGACGAAGGTAATGACCTTGAGTTTTTTCCAAGATTTGGTATACGGTGAAAATGTTTTTGATATTCCAAACCTAAAGCCACACTAATAAGATCCAATCAGTTTGTTGACGGTGGGCATCAGTCTTTCACACATTACTTTCGATAAGCCCTTATACGCGATATTAGGAAGACTTATTGTACGGAAGCTGGCGCAAATTATATGGTTCCTCTTTTTTTGGATTTGCTGGAGCACTCTTAAGTTCATCGGGCATGCTTTCTTCCTACCACATCTCGCAAAGAAGCTGATGATGCTTTTCAGTTCCTCACCATCGTGTTTGAATAGCTCGGCCGTTATTCCTCAGGCCTCTGCCGCTTTGTTGTTCTTCAGGTGGGTAATTGCGTTGTATGCTTTTCTGCCTTACATAATATCAAATCATATACATATATCGTAAAAATTACTGGTTTGTAGTTGGATCTTCGAATCAGATTATTAAGAGCTCAATGTAAAAATGTATAGTACTTATAGGCTTCTTGGTGGGATATACTGAAAATATTTTTTCATTACACAAACCCTTACACTATGTTTCCTCAGAATTCAACCTAAGGAAATATATTCAAGTGGCGTTCCCTTTAGAGATTTCTAATAAGGAAGGAGACAAATGCAGACAGAATGGACGTAACCTCAAACTATTCATCTTGCTAAGAACTGGCTTGCGATTTAAACGCGTGGTTGTTCTATGCCAAATTAAATATATAACACACTTTTTCGAAATTTTTTTAATCGAAAGGAACTAACTGAGAAAATACCCTCTCCAGAAAATATCAACGGTATTTTTAGAGTACGTTGCGAAATATATTATTATGATAACCTTAACGTCTAGATTTGATTCATGGCACACAGTGGGATTACAAATACATATAAACAAGAAAACAAAGTAAATGAGGATAACGTGTGGAAGTATCTAAAGCGAAGACAGTGTGGTCTCTGTATTAGTGTAAACATTAACTGGCATATAGGCATCTGTAAGACAACTGAACAGATCTGTTTCAAGTACGAGAATGCCAAGCCATTACAGTTACTTAGTAGATTAAAGAGGGTTATATATACTATCACAACTACAAGCATTAAACATTGGTCAACCTATATCATTGTATTCCTTTAAAATATTTTAATGTTTACTATTTTGTTCACATATATGTATATTTGAAGTATATATAGCATTTATTGTATAAGCCTCCTCAACTCTAAGTACATACATTTTTTTCTCGACAAACCCAAAACATTGCCTTTTTGGATAATTAGATTTTATTACAAATTAATATTACTATAGTGACCCTAAAGTGCAAAAATTTAATTTTGTAGCCAGAGATGAGACCACGAAGTGCAATTACCAAATATTCAATTACCAAACTTTCGAAACTACTTTCCATTTTATGGATATAATATATGAGAGCACACACACTCGTTACTCTTGAAGCTGCATGGCCACAGAGGCAATGGAGAAATATGCATATATGCTGCATATATATAAAACATAGAGAGAGAGAGAGACGTCATATCTATATAGTCCAACGTTTGTTGCAAACACAACCAACAAAACAAAACAAAAAAAATTGTATTAAAAAACCCCGCTTGGAGTACGAAAATGTTTTTGGCACAAAGCCTACAAACAAAAACTGAAATTATTTCATTATCACATGCCGTAAAATTACAGTAGCAACAACAATTTGCGAAACAAAAAGACCAAATCTGGGTTAGGTGGGCTTACCAGAGCATTACGTGCAGTTAAACAAGTTGAGCGCGTATATGTATATTAACTCCGGTAGACGGACCGCCGAAGGGCAGGCGACGCTCGGCATTCAATGGCGAAAAAATGAAGTTATAAATTTAGATTAACCGCAAAGTTGCGACAGCAGACAAGGCAACGCACACAAACACATGCATTGAGAACAAACAAAGACACTACACATGTAAGCATACTCACACAAACACATACATAAACAGATATATGCAGATAAAGCAAACTTGGCAGCCATCGTTGGGCAGTCAACAAGCCAGCAAGCCATTAAAAGTCGCTACAAAAGTCGCCCGATGCTAATAATTATCGTTTGCATTATGAGCGCACATACAACAAACACATACACATACACATACACAGACGGGCAGATGCAAGTACTCAGGCAACGGCCATGAGATACTAATAGCTCCTGTGTTAGTAATTTTGCGGATCAGCGCTAACGGCGGGGTGATTTTACTTTCGCTTTGCCCACAACAAACGCGCCACCATATCCTGAAGGTGCAATAAAATGTTGTTGTACAATACTATGTTTTTGTTTTTTTTTTTTTGTTTGTTTCAAAACAACGCACAGTGGTATCTTCGTGGCGAAAAATTAAATGGTTTATCAGAGAGAATACACTCTTCCCTTTTACTGCAGTCTTGAAAACCTCGAGCTCCGCGACGAAATTCTACCCTTGACACTAATTCCTCCATACACATACCTTTGAGTGATATGTGGGTGGAGCGGAGTCGGTGGAAAGAGACTTAGTGATCTGTTTACTGATGGATCGTAGTTAAAGGAGTAAATTGAGGGAGGAGTTTTCTGTCGAGAGCTTTTAACTTAACTTAACATTTGCATCAGACTACCAAATGGTCGCTGTAAGGACTTGCCCTTAGGAAAATGCATCACATTGAGTTATATTGGCCACATCCGGTGTAGTTAGAAATTTTGCAGGATGCAACTTATCCTTCTAGCTTGGATGCCTGGTCATAGAGGCTTCAATGGAAATTAGCCAGCTGATCTGTTGAAGATAGAAGCTGTGTCGATCAGCCCAATAAGACTGCAACCGTTCTTCACTGTAGGCAACTACACTTCACAAGAAGAGATATCGAAAGTGGAAAGGCCAGTAGATACCTTGATACCTAGCAAGATACCTTGAGACATATTACAAGTTCTCTTACCGGATTTAACTGGCCATTAACTCAGGGGTTCTACTAAGCCACTTTGATTTGGCAGAGTTAAGCTTTGTATTGTCACAATAGATGAGAAGACATAGACCACAGGTTGCAGTGTATTCCTCAAATATCAATCTATTCAGCTTGTTAAAGTTGCATAGTGTAAAATATAGCAGAAAATTTTTGACAACTTCTACTCCGCTGCTCAACTTTTGCTACTAAGATAGAAGCATCTTGATTATCATTCCTTCTTCTTCCTTCCAGGTGATTAGGCTGGAATTGATTTAAGACGCCTCTAATTTGCATATAGTGGCACATGCCCGTAGAATGGGGCTGACAGAGCGAGAATACTGCAGGAAATGTGTAGAACAAGACACCAGGTAAACAATGGAGTATCTCTTGTGTACTTGCCCCCAGCGGCAAAATTATGCTGTAAGCATCTGGGATCCTCACGGTATGATACACTGGAAGAGGTATCGATAGAGAGGCCACAGAGTCTGCTAAATTTTTCGTTAAGCGCAGGCATCTTAAAGATTGGCTACTTCTTATGAACCTTGTAACTGAACTTTATCTGGTAGTACCAAAACTGGTCTATGTGTGACTCATTGGTCTACCAGACTAACCTAACCTAACCCGACGGTCATTTTAGTCCATCCTTAGGTCGTCTAGGCAACACAATGGCAGGCGGGCCTAGCACTACAACTTGAATGATTCATACTTCACTATTTACCTAAACTAACCTATACGGATCTAAGTAATTTCAGATTGACATTTTCAATAAAATTCAATGAAAACTTCACAATTTGGATGTTTTGAATTCCCAGTTCATCTGCTAGAACTTATTTCTTAGCTAAAGTACAATAAATCTCAGATTTGACTGATTTTTTTGAAGGAATTACTTTTATTATATTTTTCAATATAATCAACATTTTTTTTGGAACAATATATCTAGAAGTTCAAAAGTTATAAAGGAGGAACTTATTCAATAAAACTCATTTTGGTATTTTCAAAAAGCTCCGTTATACTAGTTGTCACTATGAGTGTTGATTAATTTACAACCATTTTTTAATTGTGGATCCTTTTAATTGGATTGATTCGATATTATTCTCAATGTATATTCTAAAATTTTTTAATAACAATTTTTTTTACAAAAACTTTTTAAAAATATTTTTATTAAAAAATTATTATTAAAAAACTTTAAAAAATATTTTTATTAAAATTTCTAAAAAATATTTTGATTCAATTTTTTTTTTTAAATATATTTTTCTTCAAATTTTTTAAAAAATATTTATATTTATATGTACGTACATTATTAAAATTTTTTACCAAAGTTCCAAAAATTAAAGAAGTGAAGAGTTGACAAAATTTTACTACAAATAAAAGTTTTTTGTCTCAGTATTATGCGCAATGTATATTTAAAAATTTTTTTAAAATACTTTCATAAAAATTTTTAAAATATATTTGTATTAAAAAATTTTAACAAAAATAAAAAAGTATTATATTTTAACTAACATTTTTTAAAAAATATTTATATTTATATTTATATGTATGTTTAATATTAAAATTTTTTACCGAACTTCCAAAAGTTAAAGACTAAGAGGTGAAAAGTTGACAATATTTAACTATAACTAAAAGTTTTGCGAAATGTATATTTAAAATTTTTTTAAAAATAATATATTTTTATTAAATTTTTTCAATTTTTTTTTTTAATATTATATTTTTATTAAAATTTTTTAAAAAATATTTATATTTATATTTGTATATATGTATATTATTAAAAATTTTCACTAAATTTCCAAAGAATAAAGACTAAGAAGTGAAGAGTTGATAATATTTTACTATATCTGAAAGTTTTCTTTTTCTTTTCAATCCACGCAGCTCTCAATTTATTTATTTTTAACCGGAAAGCGCATAAAACCACACCACTGTGCAGCCGCTATTTACACATATGTATGTGTGTAACCCTGACTACGAGCTGAGTTGCTGGCTGCTTGGCTCGTTAGCACACAAATCCGTTGCAAAAGTAATTACTCAAAAAGTTACTTCCCAATGGAGTGCTTTATGGCCAAGATACGAGTAGCACCGTAATATCTAAGCGAACATGCGCCATAGCGTGTAAGTCAGCGCGGGTTTAGATATGCACATTTGTCTCAATATGTATGCCTTACACATGTAAATATTACCTAACAGGTAAGCGCCGGTCCTTGCACAGGATAACACAAACGGAGAACAGGATAACAGCAGCTGAATTAGTCAGCGCAAATAGCGGCTCACTCCAGCCCTCTCCACGACTGGCGCAATCAAAGAGGAGCATAAATATTTTAAAATTTATCTACATGCACCTTCCTACGCATACCCCCACATATGGCCGACATACAAACATATGTATGCATACGTGCCAGCAGTGAGTCCACTTAGCCAGCACCCAGCTGCTGAGGCGCGCAAGCACTCACTTACACACACACACACTCCTACAGGCAAATGCAAGGATGTGGTTATTTTTCGGTTATCAGTAAGGTTATCGCCTTTTATGTGCTTTTACGGATTTTTATGTTTACACTCGCCACCTTTGAAGCGCTCGGTCAATATCTTTTTTATGACTCCCTGCACCCGCACACATGCACATGCAGGCGCTGGTGTGCTGGAACAATGTCCCTGCGTGTTTATTCGTATTTAAGCGTCGTGGCATGTTTTAGTACTTAGAGATATGAGCTCGCTTCGCTTGGCGAAACGGTTTCACCTTTTCCACACCAATTTGCTACGCGTTGTTATTGCTTTCTCGTGGTGTTGTTGTTTTTTGGTTTTTTATTTTCCCTTTTTTTCGCCTTTTTTTGTTGTTATTGCTTTTTTGTCGCGCTGCGATTTTTGATTATTTTTATGGCCCCTCAGCCGGTCATTTGATAACCTTCGCTCGCCCGCAAATGGCGGAATTATGTTTTTACTCGCTTATGCTTGGCATAAAAATTACCGTTACTGCGTTTTAAATGACATTTTGTAATTTTAACGCTGCTCCAATTTAAATTCTTTCCTGAATGACCGTTAAGCGGTGGCGGCGCTTGGATGGGTGCTAACGCGTCAGGATTTAGATAAAAATTGAAATGTGTTAACGTGGGAATAATAAAGGCTCATATACATGATTATACGATTAGAAGTCGCGTTTTTTACGATATTGTTTGTGAACATATCTTTATTGTGGTGACGAGTGAAACAAAAGTGATTTGGTTGACATGCAAGCCAAAGAGCTTGGCTTAGGGTTTAAAAGGGTAGAGCTTGGTCCTCTAGAAAATATTTCGCTTTTTTTAATACAAGTGCTAATCAGCTTATCATTTCAATTGAAAAAATATAGTCTATGCATTAAGGGTTTAGAAGTGTTTTCTTATTTATTTTGTGTCTTGAAAATTAGATATTAAGTTTGCCAAGAATTTTTAACGCAGCGTGAAATATATACACAGCTGTTGAGCTGAGTCGATTTAACCATGTCCGTGTACGTATATTTAGTCTAGTGACTCAGTTTTAGAGATATTCTTCAGACGAATATATCGCATATACCTGCCACCTGCCACACAAAAAGCGACCGATTAAAGGAGTATAGACTAAAATTATTATCTGAGAAAACGACCATTTTATCCAAGAAATTGTTCAATTTCGACTACTGTAGCACATAGCTGTTTG
This sequence comes from Bactrocera correcta, assembly GCA_027475135.1. Classification (NCBI taxonomy): domain Eukaryota; kingdom Metazoa; phylum Arthropoda; class Insecta; order Diptera; family Tephritidae; genus Bactrocera; species Bactrocera correcta. Next base: position 118,461,644 of record CM050323.1, read on the forward strand.
TATTTAAAGGTCGAAATCAAGTTAAAGATTTTCTTAAACAATTTTTATGCTTTTAAAAAATCACCTGTAAAAGATATTATAGCTTCGCAAAAAAAAAGGGAGAATAAGATTTCAGGTTTTAGGTTTAAACGGAGCTAACAATTATGTTTTACTATCAAAGCTCAGGGAAAAATCAGAAATGCTGTTGAAATAGCAGCAATATCTCCTAAAGAGGTTTCCACTTCTGAATATGTTATAGGGTCACTTCTTTGACAGGTACACATTATGGATAAATAATATTTTACAGAGTCGGTTCTTTGTGAGAACTACACAAATTTGTATGGTCTTCCAGTCACATGTTTAATTCCAAAAAAATATTTCGAGCCAAAATATTTTCTGTCTTTTAAAAGCACTGTTAATCAGGTTTATTTTGCAATAAAAGAGAGATATTCATCCATCTTCCTTCCCTTCCCGTTCAGGAGCCATAATAATACCCGTATAGTACGGACCACTTAGTTTGATACAGAAATCGCTTTTAGCAAAGGAAAGCATTAGCATCATCATCAATCATATCTCTTTATACATAATTAACACATAATTCACAATAATACGAGTAACAGCCGGGATGACATCCAGACACTCATTACAAAGTGAAGGAGCTAATTGTCAGCGCTGTAAGCATCAAATTATTAATATTTATTTTTAATGAAACCCAATACTTTCGTTTGAACCTCAATGCAGTAGGCAGCATTTTAATGCTTCCTTCCAATTTAATTTATTTATTTACAAAGCAGCAGCTGTTTGTCAAAATGTTAAAATGACAGCTGAGAGGTTGCGCTCGGAGACAATCAATAAGCAGGCAATTAATCTGTTTGTTTGACATAAGCTGGAAACGAAACGGGGCAATAAAATGGATAAATGAAAAAATGCTTGATTTGAAATCTAAATAAAAAAATTATTTAAAGAAAAGAATGCTTAGTTAATTTTATTTAATTTTTTGTGGAGAACATAAGTATTATATATTTAAAGTAGAAGTGTTATTTCTAAAACTAGGATTATTTTTCACCACATTTTGGACTAACTTCAGTTTGGTTAAAACTTCAAAGCAGACTGTCATATGTCAAGCAACTGCAATTATATGAAGTTTCACGAAAAATGCACTATTTTTTAACAAAATGCTGCGATTGTTTTTGTTATTTGGCTCGATAATTTACCATGTAGATGTAGTGCATGTGACACTTTTGACGGTCAGTCACACCTTGTGAATCCCAACAAATGTTAATCAACCCTTTTCTGACACCCGGGACAGGCTTCACTATTTTCGGAGCAGGTTTGCTGTGTAAAATGTCGATTGCTCCGATTTTTCACGATTTCTGGAGTATGTGAATTAATGTTAGGTCACTGTTGTCACATGTGCGAGTCGATGGTTTTTCTTCGTAATATTTCATGCAGGATATATCATATAAGACTTCTTGAGATATCTACTGTCTCAGCTATCTCGCACACCTTCCAACAGCAGTCCGCCAATATGAGATTACGAACTTTTGTCACAATACCGGAGCAACCTAACGTGGCGTTTAAAATGCCGACCTATGGCCATATTGAAACTCTTTAAACCAATTTTTGATAATCGCCAAGGAGGAGAGAATCACAATATTTAACAGCTCTTCAAATTATTTATTAGATTTCTCTACCAAAAATAATAATCGAATCTCCTAGAGCATATTATCGAACCATCAGCTTTGACTAATAACTATCTAGTATCTTCTAGTCGGGATGTCTTCATAAGTACTTAACTATATATGGGAAATAAGTTAGCTCCTAGTTACCTACATACTCGTAAGTTTCAGTTTCCTTTCTTCGACTATTAAAACACAAACACAATAAATTATGGTGATTACAATTATCTTTCGCAGCAGTAGGAGTGAGTTGAACGAGATTTTTGGAGAAACTTATTTTACCAAAGTAAATGCTATATTTATATACATACATCTTAGCTCAAAGCCAGTCAATGTTCAAAGAAATTTGCATTCAAATGATATACGTTGCTCTATTTCAAACTTAGCATTTATATTTTCTATTCTTAAGTCATGTTCAGAGAAAAATGTGCGCTTATGCTTGAAAGTACGATTTGATCTCAGTTAAGACTTTCTTATAATCAGATTTCCCTGCATTTAAATGCACTTACATATGAAAGAACTTAATAATCCTTTACTTCTACTCTCCACACAGCTGTGCCACTTTATTTCCATTGAAAACTTTCTTCCCAACGCGCTGAGATCACGTGCGTCGACACGCGTGGTCGTCGTTCAAGGGTTACGCATAAAATATATATGTTATGTGTGTGTGTATGTATGCTTTTATATACATGCGAATCTTTGCTCGCTTTCTTTGTTCGAAATATTACAAATAACTGCGTGAGCAACGCAAGACTTGTTGCATATGCCAACAACTTAAACTTATGAACTTCACCCCATCGTCTTCAATTGTGCCACATATACTTGCAACAATGTGGCAATGCAATCCAGCCAGGCTCTTGCTTGCGATCTTTGTTGTCATCCGTTTGTTTTGTAGAAGTTCGTTATCGCTTGGTTTGCTCGTAGAGTTGTTGACAATAGAAGCAAATTTACGGAAAATTGCAGAGAGTTGCGTGGCATGGCCTTGCACAGTTGCGAATGTTGGACTTTCTTGCTAAATGCAGTATGCTTGCTTTACATTTCGAATGGAGTGAAAGTTTAAGCTGTTTTTGATTAAAATGCGCAAGAAAGTGAACTAAAAGTTGTTTTGAGAAGTACTTGTATGTGGTGGTTAAGAATTCGTCCCAGAACTATTAACTGCCTTTATTACTAGAAAAAATATTTATGTATTGGTTATTAGTGCAATTATCATACTGAAAATATATAGTGAATTAAGGTATATGACGAAAAAATATTACTTTGCAATCTGCCTTGGGTTCTATGTTCATTAAAGCCATTTGAAAGATTAGGTACTACTCTACAGAATATTTCTTTACTTAGTAAGTTCTAATAGAAAATATCGAAATAAGATTAAATTTATTTTATGTTCGGGGAATAAGAAGCATTAGAGTTCTTTTTCTCTAAGAAATGTAACTCATCAGAAGTTATAGAAGAGATTTACACTGATGAATGCAATATGCGACCAGACTAAGTTGCATAGACGGAATCTTATTTGAGAGTGTTCCGTAGTGGAAACATATTCAGAGGCTTGAGGCGATAGCATTAGCACTCCATTTGAGTGTTGATGATAACTAACCCGGTCAGGTTTATAAGCCCAAGAACTACTTCACTCAAAACTACTGAGAAAGAGAAGTACTTATGTATACTTAATAATCGACCCTTTAAACCTATGTACCGGAGGTTATGTCCTGATTTGATTATGTAAACACGGTTTCTCTTAAAAATGAAGATACACTACAGATTTCAGGCAAAACTTTTACAGAGCTCCGATATATAGAAAAAATGGAGAGATAGAACCACTTGTAGTAGGTACTGTGCAGTTCTCACTTCTCCAGTGCAGATCTACTGGTTATTTAGAACGACATGATAAGCAACTCGCTTAATTTAATAACTTCGGTGAAACTCCTTTTCCGAAAAAGGTATTATGTAATGATAAAAATAAACTTCTAAACTTTGGCATAGGTGAAGAATATATTTTTGCATAGAACTACAAAGGAATCGAGATTATTACCATATGTCCGTTTACACGATAGTCGGGTCTACGTAACCGGAACGGACCCGGATTTCTATCTGGCCAAGGACTGTCAACTCGGCAGAATTCTGGCGCTACAACAACAACAACAACATTACCATATGTAAAAGCACAATATTCCCAATGCAAAATTTAAATACAGATTAAATGATGTTAATCTCCCTAAAGCTTCTTACACAAAAACTCAATAATAATCAAAACACAAAATAAAAATGTTACCATACACTAGTCTCATAACCCTGTTATACAAGATGTTAAGTAATATTTACGTCAATCTGACATTTGCTTCACTTCTCCGCTTCAGTTGAAGGAATGTTGTTTGCCTGAAGCAACAACCCCATGTGTATTTCCGCTTTTGTTTATGACAACTAAATGCCTTTGCAATGGAATGCAATTACCAAACGATTTGGCTACCTGCCGTCTCTTATAGACTAAACTGACTATTCTTTGCATAGTTTGAGGCGCATGGGCTGCATAGTGTTTTTATAGGTATGTATGTAGATAAAATGCCTTTAAGGAAGCACAGTGAGGAAGGAAATCAAAGAAATTAAAAGAAAACAGCTTTTAAAATAAAAATATGCGAAGAGTCTTCAGAAGGTTTTAAATATATTATATTGCATAACATTAATTTGAATTAAACAAAATGGACAAGAATAAAATGAAATTTTTAATTAAAATTAAAATTGTACTTGTCACTAAATTTTAAATATATTCTAAAGTTAAATATTAAATAAAAGTTAAACTTAAAAATATATTAAGCGATGTAATTAAAATCAAATTAAAATTAAAATGGAAATTAGAACTAAAACGAAAATTAAAATTAAATTAAAATTAAAAAAGACTTTAAAACTTAAATTAAAATTAAAACTGAAGTTAAAACTAAAGTTAAAATTAAAATGAAAACTAGAATTTAAATCAAAATTAAAATTAAAGTTAAAATTAAAATTAAAACTAAAATTAAACTAAAATTTAAAGTAAACTTAAAATTTATGTTAAAATTAAAATAAAGTCAAACTAAAATTTAAATCAAAACTAAAATTAAATTAAAATTAAAAATAAACTTAAAATTAATGTTAAAATTGAAATCAAAATAAATGTTCAAATTAAAATTAAATTAAACTTGAAATTAAAATTAATGCTAAAAATAAAAAATAAATTAAATTAAAATAAAATCAAAACTAAAATTTAAATCAAAATTAAAATAAAAACTAAAATTGAAACTAAAATGACAATAAAAATTAAAATTAAATTTAAATTAAAACCAAAATTTAAATCAAAATTAAAATTAAAACTGAAATTAAAATTAAAACTAAAGTTATGATTAAAATGAAAACTAAAATTAAATTAAAATTTATATTAAAATTAACGTTAAAACTAAAATTAAATTAAAATTAAAAGTAAACTTAAAATTAGTGTTAAAATTAAAATAAAAGTCAAACTAAAATTTAAATCAAAATAAAATTTAAATTAAATTAAAGTTAAAAGTAAACTTAAAATTATGTTAAAATTGAAATTAAAATTATTGTTAAAATTAAATTAAACTTGAAATTAAAATTAATGTTAAAATTAAAATTAAATTAAAACTAAATTAATGCTAAAATTAAAATTTTAATTAAATTAAAATAAAATTAAAACTAAAATTTAAATCAAAAGTATATTTAAAATAAAAACTAAAACTTAATTCCAAATTAAAATTAAAATTAAAACTAAAATTAAATTAAAATTAAAAGTAAACTTATAATTAATGTTAAAATTAAAATTAAAATTAATGTTAAAATTAAAATTAAATTAAAACTGAAATTAAAATTAATGTTAAAATTAAAATTAAATTAATGTTAAAATTTAAATTTAAATTAAATTAAAATTAAAACTAAAATTAAAGTTAAAATTAAAATTGAAATGAAAACCAAAACTAAATTAAAATTAAAATAAACTTAAAATTAAAATTAATGTTAGAATTAAAATTTAAACAAAAACTAAATTAAAAATAAAATCAAAGTTAAACCTAAAATTAAAATTAAATTAAAATTTAAACTATACTTATAATTATAATAACCATTACAATAACTATTCAAATTTTATTTTAAGGGGTCGGTAAGATAATCTGGCCTGTTTTTTTTTTAATTTTTTTTTTCATAGAAATTTTTATTCTACAATAGAACTTTTTTCACATATCATGGGTCATAAGGGTATAAGGGAACTGAAAATGCAACAAAAAAAAAATTGAAAGAATATTACCCCACTGACTCCTTAAATAAAACTCAAAAAAATTCAAATTCAAATCCAGTTAATATCGTGCAATACGTTATCCGCAAGTCTAATTACTTCGACTGGCAAGCAACATTTGACATTATAATACTAAACTTAGTCACTGTATGCTTCCACTTTAGGCATACAAATGCAAGTCAAAAAAGTATGTGTCCGCCAATGCACTCGAACGCTTGCCTGTATTGCAACTTACATATTTCCACACGGAAAACAGAAAACACTTTCTGAGATCCCATAAACATCCGTTTTTCCCCAATTACTGCTCTACGTGCCAGCACAGGAGGCACGTATGTATTGAGTAAACACACTCACGCACATACATACACATTTGCATATTTTTTATTATGCTGTAATGGATAATCTCTTTTATAATGTAAGCTCTGCGGCGGGTTGTCTGCCTGGACGTATGTGGATATCAATGTATGTATGTTTGCCTGAGTAAGGGATACCGTTATGAATTGCTGATGGCGCTGCTATTTTTGTGTGCAAAAATTTTCTATAGCATTTGTTTGCTTACTTACATGCTTACTTGCTGGCTGGCTTGTTTATCAACAGCAGCTCACAACCACAACAGTAGCAATAAATAGATAAAAGGATATACATATTTATATGTTGGTACTTCTGTGTGCTTTTGGGAGTGAGCACTGGAAGTTGCAAGCAAGTGCTCATCATTATTATCAATCGAGTTGTAAAGAGATTCAAACACATACAAATATATGGTGTATACATACACATAACCAAACGTATGTATATATGAGCATAAACTTAGTACTTCAATACATACATATATGCCTATACAGCAACTCCAGCTTCTCTACCCCGTTATATTTGACACTGGCACTTAAGCAGTGTTGGCAACATGTCTCCCATTGCCTGCTGCTCCAAGTTGACTATGCTCTCATAAGCATCATATTCTGTACGAATAGAATGGATTTTGCATGCTATACGAGTATACTTTAAGCACTGCATGCAACTGCAGCTTACCGCACACACATGCTCACATACGCGCGTACAAGTATCTGTGAAGAGTTGATTTTCTATGCGCTTTCACTACTATCAACAGATCTTGTATTACCGAGCACTAGCTATTACTTGAAAAAATCGCACACACACATGCACACAAGGACGTTGTTGCAGCAACCAGCACCCCGCTTTGGACTGCCTTCCTTGCAATCCAGCCTAGCTAACGATTTCTTTACTTCCGTGGCATAGGCTTGACTTGCTTGCATATTCCACTTCATATTTATATGCCCTGCCCCTCCCTCTTCCCCCCTGTTCTCATGCAACTTCGGCAAATATGCAGCAGAAATCTGATTTGCTCTGCCGTTGCGCCCGGATACATTATTATTATGAATTGTAATTGATATGGAAATTCTTTTATGCATATTTTGCCTGGGGAAAATGCATAGAAAATTGCGCCGGCTTACAGTATTTAGTGCAAACACAACGCTCACACCGCACTCGCAGCAGCTGTGCTACTGTGTGTCTAAGCGCCTGCAAGTATGCTTGCCTACACAGAACTTGCCGGTATTTAGGCATGTATGTGTGTATATATGTATATATATACATATATATACATGTGTATGTTTGTGTGCGTGTGCCACCTCAGGTCGCATGTAAATCTGTGTACGCAAACACTTTGGCAGAAAAAAATGTCTTGCTGCATATTTTCTTGTGCTGCGTACGTGCCTCTCGACACAGCTATGCAGCAGCAGCACTGTTGTTATTATTGCTATTATATTCAAGTGTTATGCATGTAAATACGCATGTGTGTGTGTGTCAAGTCGCACATTGCTTTTGTTTGCATTTTTGCACAGAAGTGCTTTTAATTTTTTTACACTTTTTCCCATATTTTTCTTACTTTTTGCGTTTGCTCCGCATGCCTGTGCCGCATGTGGATGCAACGTGTATTGTCGTGCAAAATATTTGCGCATCCTTTATGCTCTTCTATGCAATATTATATTTCTGCCGAAATTTCCCTCACATTCCTCAAATATAATTGAAATGGGGGCGAGCAGTGCCGGTGCGCCTGTGCATAGGCAATACTTGCAGTTTGTAGCCGCATGTTGCAACTCTTATGGACATTTGGGTAATAAATTATAATGGTAGCATGAATGGTGCTTTAGTTAGTCTCAAAATGTTCTCCCCAACAAATACTAACAAGTGGCATAAGCAAGTATTAACAAGTAAATATTGTACAATATTACAAAGTATTTGCACATGCACACACACATATATTTGCTTACTATACAAGCGTCTCTGTGTTATTTACTGAAAAAAAGCTTCACATATAACGTAATTTTAATATTTTTCGAAGTAACGGCATGCATTCGTTGCAGTGCCACTTGAGTTAGCTGCAGCTCTAAGTGCTTGCAACAAACATATCGAGCACATGAAGCCCAAAATGTGTATTGAAAATGTGTGGCAAGAGTATTTTGGGCAATTACTTACTTAAGGGATTTGGCTTTCCGTGCAATTACGGTGCTTTATTAAGTGTCCCTCCTTTTGGAAAACAAATCTTGATGTTTTATATGTGGCAACTGAACCCGTGCTAGTTGAAAGCACATAAATCTGTTAATTAAGCGTATCAAGCAAGCATACGAAATTCTATTATATTTATAAGAAAATGATATTTATGTAGGAAAAGGGGGAAATATTGGGACTATGTTGAATTTGGAAACACATTAACCGAGCATTAAAAAAAATTAGATTTATTTTTGATTTGCGGAGAGAAAGAATTTGAAAAAACCATAGCTGAATATACTAAATTGCATAGTGGTAGAAAAGAGTGTGGCTTTAAGCTAAATATTAATAAACTAGCAGCCCGTCCCGGCATCGCACGGGGTAGACAATTATTTATTTTTGGAAATTTGGATATAAAGCACTTTTTTCACAAATATTTTTATTTGTATTAAAAAAAATCCCCCAGTTTTATTTGTATGTAAGTCTATTTAGGTTCAATTTCTTTGATGGGTTAAGTGGCGGGCACTGAAATAAGTAATATTTACATAGGATATTATATACATTTTTACTATGTTTTTTTAAGAAATTAGAATAAAAGTAGAGTCGAATAAAATATATTCAGTCTAAATTAAACGTTGACAACTTTCAACTAAACCTACCTATACATCTAGGTATTTCAAAGAAATGTTTGTTCGTGTCGATAGAAACTTGCCTATCATTATTTAGTATTTTCTTTACAAAATTATTGTTTTTTTTTTTTTTTGGTTGGTTTTGTTATTTTTCGCTTTTTATTTTGGTTACATTGTTCAAATTTTACCAAGGATCCCTAACCTTTTTCAAAATGAAATGTAGCCTATGTCAAATTGGAAGAATGTAGCATTCTGTTGGTGAAAGAATTTTATAAATCGGTTTAGCACTTTTTGAGAATATTCATTACAAACATACAAACATACAAAAAATAGGTACAAATCTTTCCTCTTTATAATATTAGTATAGATATTGCTCTGCCTTACGTGCATGCGTTTAAAGGCAATTAAATGGAAAGCTTTCATTCCTTTTGTTTCTAACAAAAGACGTTCCTTGTCTGCCGAAATTTATAATATATTTTGGCTCTAAGATGCAAATATTTTTAAATCTATGTCTGTGAAATTTTTAGTTAGTAAGTTCTCGTTTCTATCAAATATCATGGTTTTTCGAAACTTTAGTTTCACATATTGTATTTCCTTCCAGAGAATAGTAGAAAAGGGGTAGGGCGAACAGGAATAGTGTTTACTCGGATGTGTTTAAACTAGATAAGCGGGTGGCAGGTGGTAATCTTCAGCAAAAAAAGCAGAATAGTCTTTTGTCTACCAAAGTACTACAGTGTCATGCATTGGGAGACCAGAGCGGTTAAGGGGGTATTCTGGTCTAGAAGCAAGAATTTTAGGCATTTTTTAAACTAAGATAAACAAATGAAAAACATTTTTACTATTCATTTTTTATATGCTTTTTTATTGACATTTTAATACTATAAACAAAAAAATTGCAAAAAAAAAAAAACAAAAATTCGTCGAGATACCCTTGCAGAGGTCGAAAACACAAAAGACAAGAAGATTCATCATAAGTTAGGATGTCGTTATTGGGTTGACCATTTTCCAAAAAAAAAACAAAAAAAAAAAAAATAATAACAAACTGGCGTCGACTTGAAAAAAAAAGTTTTTTTGGACCCAATTTTTTCGAACTTTTCGAATTGTTTAAAAATACTTTAAATCAAATTTTTTGGAAATAAAAAGCCGACACGATAGAGCATTGCATAGAGAAGATATATACCAAATTTCAAAGGAATCGGTTTGGTAGAACTTGAGATATCATGTCAACGACTTCAAAACCGTTGTTTCGAGAAAAACGCGTTTAAAGTTTAGGAGACAATTCTAGTGAACACGTCACAGCTGTATCTCCGAAAATAAGTCGAATTTTGAAAAATCCTTCCAAGGTCATATTTTTGAAAGTCTAAACTTTCAAAATATGCAAACAAAAATCGATTTTTTCAAAATCCTAGACCAGAAGTGGGGGTACTTTTTCTTTCGACAAAGAGTGGGCTCACAACAAAAAAAATACTCGTTTATACAGATAGCTAAGCGGCTTTGGAATCACTAAGGGCTTTCAGGGTTTCAACAAAGAGAGTGAAATAGTGATTTGAACTTTTAATATAATTAACACAATAAATTTTCGAATAGGTTCCCGCACATAATGATTTTTTAAATAACTGTGCAGCGGATGAACTTGACAAAGCAGGTACCAGCCTGCAACTGTAATCGACGAAAAATGGAATTTATATGTCTCTGACTATTTGTGGATATTTAAGCGACAAACATGTCACATGTCTGTCGAGTCAATCTCTGACTTGCTGAAAAAGCAAGCAAACGTGACATTAATGGAATGTGGAATAAATATTTGGACTATTTCATACATGCCAGTAGACCGGCTATACCATATAATGACTATTGTAGAATCTGTCAAGAAGAGGAAACTGTAGAACATCTTCCATGCAATTTTAAGGCTTTATATGGGAAAAAACCGAAATTATCGGCCGAGGTTTTCCTGATGTTGTTTCGGAAATTACACAGTACAAATTTTATGAACTTAATAAGCAGCACAAGGTGGTTCACATAAAACATAATGCAAAGAGGGGGGACTTTAGTCCCAATGCTACCATAATGGATCTCCAAAGGGCCTAGGCAGTTCGTCAAATATCTGCTTTACTAACCTACCTAGTTTCTCTTTTGTCAGATGAGGCAATAAATACTGAGCAGATTGAATCACATTTTAAATAAAATTGGGAAAAACAAAATTTTCTTATATTTTTGAGATAAAGAAAATAAGATATAGACAGAAAGTTAAGACATTTTTGAAAGTGAACAAAGCAAAAGAGAGTGGAATGAAAATAATTTCTATTCACCAAATTTTGGTTAGATAAACGCTGCATATTTTGTTTTCAAAATTGAGATATTAATCTCTAGAGAAACTTTAACTATCGGAAGCTTTGAAAGAAGCGAATGATAAATGATAAATGAGACTTAATCCTTTAAGCTTGTCATATATTCTGCTACCAATTTGAACAGTTTTGGGAACCTTTGTATATATTTACATATTTGTGTTAAAAGATTAGCGCTTAAAAGACCGATAAATGGCGTCTTCGGCAGCTAATATCTATCCACCTTCACCTTTATTTTACATTCCATAGCCTCTATTTAGCCAGCTCTTAGAAGTCATACTTGTATCGTATGGATTTCGGTTCTACTTTAGCAACTTTAAGCGACATATTTAAATTTACTATCCTTTTTTTAGATTTCTCTAAATCTTCTTACGTTAGTTGCTGTAATAAATTCCTACCTTGATACTGAAATTAAAAAACATATATTTTCTTAGGCGCACTTAATTTAATAAGTGGGTTATACGTAGGTCTATTAATTTAAATTGCCCAAACAAGTTTCCCAGGATTTTTTGCAATATTTTATATCATCGACAACAATTATAGAGAAGGAAAGAAAATTTAAAATAGATTTCACATCGTTCATTACTCCATTTGAATACTTTAATATATTTCTGAAACACCATAATAAATTTGACATCACCGGTGCCTATTAAGAACCCACGACAGTCGGGTCTACGTAACCGGAACGGACCCGGATTTTCATCCAGCCAAGGACTGTCAACTCGGCAGAATTCTGTCGCTACAACAACAACAACAAGAACTTAGCTGTCTTCGATATAATCCATTTTGGATTTAATTGACAGCTGGGGCAATATTTTTGCTTTGACTGGCGACTTCCTTACTTAATGCTTGCTAGAAGCGTAAAAGACGTTTATATAAATTCATAAACGAAACCTCATAAAGTGAAGAGCAGAAATATGAAAATAAAAATACATTGTTAATATATACACATACTACTTTATAAGTATAAATATGGTTTCGATATCTGCAATCAAACGCTGATTTTCGCACTAACAAATCACTTGTTATGAAGTTGAACTTTGAGAAAAACTATTTGTGGCAATATTTCTTCCTCCATCCCTCAACTGGGATGCCGCTAGCTACCGAAAAACTTATTAAATATTAATTTTCCATAAATCTTCATGCATCTGTGCACGCATATCCATAAATCACTTTTAATAAAAACGATATAGAAAATGTGACTGCGGTGCGGACAAAAAAAATAAGGAAGGAAAAAGTGGACCAGTAAAAAGTTTGCCGAAAGGAGGTTACCAGTGGCGCAGATTTCGCTGAACGACATATTGACGTCGGAATGCGAGCGAATACACGAACAGTCAAAAACTGAACGCAGCAAATAAAATGCCAACGAAACAGTGAAATGTACAATCGGAATTCTTTGCATTTCCATTGGAATGGAACGACAAAAATGGCGACGAAGGAATGTTATGCATAAAAAATTGCACGAAATTTGCAAGCGAAAAAAGGAAAGAGCGACAAAAGGGTGCAAAACAGCAAAAGCAATCAACGACGAATGTGACACGGGCAAATGCCTTCCTTTTGTTTTTAACAACAAACGAGGAGGAATCTTCAACTGTTTGTTGGTATGCATTTTGTTTATGCTTTATGAATTTATTGAACTTCAAAAGGTAGCAAAGAGATGCTTTAAAAGCGCTTGATTTAATGTCAGAAGTGCGAATGGCGGCAAGCAAATACTTTAGCGCCTACTTGTAGTCTGCAAAAATTATGTAATTCAAATAAACTTGTTAAAGGATGAACGGCAGATGAGATGAAAGAAAATTATTAAAAAAAAAAATACAATAAAATATTTATGAAAACTTAAGTTGACCTTAAAACTACGAAAAACGAAATATTTTTTTTACAAATGGGAATATAAGGGTGGATCAAAAGAACGATTTTTTCTGCTTCTCTGCTGAAACGATATTGCTTTTAGTAAAAATTTACTTAGAAATTAAGTATAAACTGTATTTTGAACTCAAATAAGATCGTTGACTTTAACTATTCGTACTAACGGAGCACCCCAACGTGTCTGCTGAGTAAAAAAGGAAAGCAAAAACATGTTCAAGTGTTCAGAAATACTTACCAGAAGGAATCAATCGTATTGAAATAAATGTCTGTAGAACAAAAAATACCCTCAAAACATAAAACAAAAGAAAAAGCGACAATAACAGAAAGTTGGAATAAGAAAAAATATATAAAAAATAAATAAATAATATGCTGCGCTCAGTTTTCAGGAAAGCTTTAACGCAGCGGGCTTTACCGCACACATGAGCACGCATTCAATCACACTTTACATCCTCAGCACCCTTTACTCACACTACAACCCGCACTCCCTTCGCACTGCAAACAATTGAAAAAGGTTGGAAGTTCGGTTATATTATATTAGCCACCTACAGATATCAATAAATAAAATTATATGCATACACATGTATACGCAGCTTTACTGCCAACAATCAATTCAGCGTAGCATATCGTAAGGCGCTCACGCTTGGTATGTAACAGAGTAAAGGGAAAATGCGCAAACGAGTGAGAAACAGAAAGCTGCTTAAGATGTGGGTGAGCGAAAAGTTGAACAAAAAAATAGTAAAAAAAACAACAACAGCAAAGCTAAACGACGTCAAGCAACCGCAGCCAATACAAACAGGGTTTCACTTAACGAAACAATAGCACCAGCTGCTGCAACGCATTCATTGCGGCTTTGGCTGTCGATATACGATATATGTACTATATATATAGATACACATACTATATATGTTTTTCACATACACACGTATAACACGACATATCAGTAGCCTACTTTTCAATATAATAACAAGCTTTGTTGTTGTGGCGCTCATGCCGCCGTCGCCAGGATATTTCTTGCGGCGCGTTGCCACAATGGGAAATGACAAAGTGTGATAAATGCGGCTGATCGCATAAGCAGATAGTTGACAGTGCGCGACGAGGCAGCTCACGTGGTAGCGAAGACGATTTTTAATGAACGTTGGTGTGGAAAAGGAAAGCGGACGTAGAGATGAGCGGAAACTGGAAGAAATATGCTGGGTTAAACTTTTTCCAATACTCTCATGTAGTAAATATCATATTATTTACTGGAACTTTCAAATTTTAACTGTTTTAATGCTTTAAGTACAGGCAAAGTGCCGATATATTTAGAGTATTTAGAATCATTTTCACTGGCAATGATATGAGAGCAGCTCAGTAGGTCTAACAACTGTACCGAATTACTTATGGAGCCACGGTGGCACTCATTGTGTGTTTTTGTCTGGTTGGTAAATCCTAGAGGTGCAGGCCACGAAATATCAGCTGGATGTACACCAAGATCTTGAGACCGATAATTATATATAGGCGGTAATGAGGGCCTCGAAAGCATCACAGATTTCGGTAGGGCTTCAACTAAAGGTTACTGCTCGCAGCACTAGAAGTTATGCTGGCACTCATACTGCTCCACCAAGCAATCAATCAAGCATATATTGCTTGACAGATATTTTCTGAAAATAAACATAATTAAGTTATCCAAAGCTCCATAAAGTTTGTTTTGGGACAAAAGACCTCTTAAGATTTAGTTTGGTTTCTGAACAATAATATAATCTGTTTAAATGGCAACTAAAAAAGAACTGTACAAATGTAATAATAAAATAAAATAGTGAGAGACTTCAGAGAACGCCCCTTAATTTGCGTTGACAATGATTCTTAGTCACTTTTTTATGCTTTCTTTTGTCTTTCAAAATTACAACTATATTCTGATTACTCAAGATCTACAGTCTTTCGGACAGTTCAAAATCGTTTTCAGCACACATTTCATTTTTTTGGTTTAGATCCCTACAACTCGCTCAAGAAAGGGTCGTTTCGTTTGCATCTTTAGACAATTTAGTTTCACTTAATGTGGAATTAATAGGTTGGGTAATTTTCGCACAACAATTTCATCTTGAGTGATATTAAAATGATTTAGCTTTGAACGCCTCAATGGTGCGTGAATTACTAACCAAAAGTTTGCTTTTAAATTAATCTCACAAATAAATCTTACGAGGAGAAAAATCTGGAGCTGGTTTGCCTTTGTTATTTGATGTACAAGAATTTGACTTTCACCTCGATTATTATTGACTGTTTAAAAAATATTGTACAATGAGTCCTTGTTATACTCTTGCAATCAATTTGGTTATTTTCCTGCATCATTTATGCTTTTTATGCGACACAGATGTCGAAATCTTACGTTTTAAGAGCGGAGAGAGGGACACAAAATTCAATATCTTTGGACTGGTCTGAATTAACAAAAAATGTTGTGCAGATAATCAAAGGTGAGTACTCTCCGCGTTATGTCAAATACTTTTCAGTTTTTTTGAGCGTGAAGAACACATGAAAAATTTCAAATGTTTAACAAAAGACTGCATAAAATATTATTATTTAAACAAATGGATCTAGAAAAAATATCTATAAAATCACGCGAACATTTTTCTTTGACTTCGATTTCCAATTCATTTTATCGATTTATCTCCCGGAGTTTATAAGAAAATAATTTTACAATTTTTTCGTGCTCTAAACTTCAACCTTCACTAAATAAAAAAAAAATAATAATTTTGATGAAATATTTTTTTCATGAGACATGTAACTGGTACTCTTTCTAATGAACTGCTAATTTTCAAAATCGGTGATTTTGCGAAATTTTCAAGGGCTACTTGACGTGGCAGAAGCCTTTTAAGTCGAAAAAGCTAATAATGCCGAAAACGACGTAAAACATCAACAAACCCTGGGTAGCCATGCGGCAAATAAGTTGTATTGTTATTAATGATGCTTCTTTTGACCAACGTCATCCTAGCCAATACGATTTAATGCTCCCAGTATAACAAAGGAGATCGGTAGAGCTTCCTAAACCATTTCAAGTAAGACCCAAAAATTTGTTATTGAGTTATCTACAAGCAGAAAACTCCGGAAAAAAGTCCTAATATACTACTATGAGCAGAAAATAATAAGACTTTCTTCATAATTTTCATGAAATGTATTCTTCAAAATCTATGTCGTCCCCCTCAAAGTAACCCCCCTCGAAAGCTCAAAGCTCGAAACAGTTGTTTACGTAAATGAGGCGAGTACGTTAGTATTCGACGGCGCAGTGTCGTGGTGCAAAAACTAAGAGTTGATGGCCAATAATTCCGCCCTCTTTTTACAAATTCGCGCAAACGGCGAAAAACACTCCAATAATATTCCTTGTTGACAGTTTGGCCGTTCGAAAAGAATACGGAGTAAACCACACCTCGATAATCGAAGAAAACGCTTAAGATAACTTTGAATTTTGACCTGCATGGACCTGTATTTATTTTTTGGCTTTGGCTCAACTTTTCAACGATATTCAGCCGACTGATCGTCTTTCTCTGGATCTTAGGCACAAATCTAAGACTATCGCCAGTAATAACATATTCTGTGACATGCCGTTTGTCGGAAACCATTGTCTCATAGACGTTAACGTGTCGCTGTTTTTCAATAGTCAATCATGCTTTAAATTTTCTTAGGCTCAAATGATATTTCAAAATGATTTTCACAGATCCACCCGACATTTCAACGATGCCAGTAAGATCTCTGACTGTTAATCGTGGATTACTAAGCACTAATTCCTTTATTTTATTGACGGTTGACCATCAATTAATGTGGATATCATGGACGTGGACGTGGTGCGTCGTCAACGCGTTCTCGACTCTCTTTGAATAATTTGAGCCAATTAAAATATGTATGTCTACGCATCAAACAATTATCACCGCAGACTTTTTGTAGCATTCTGAATGTTTCGGCATCAGAAATTTAATGCCGCAAACATTATTTAATGGAACTTCTTTGCTGAATACTTTCACTCATCGTAAAAATGGCCGAATGCACTTTATATGCTTCAGAAAGTCAAGCGTATACTGTACACTAATGATTATTTTGATGTGACAATTAACACAGATGTCACTGATCGTCATAGCAAACCAGAAAAAAATATTTCGACGAATGGGTTTTTTGGCCGAAATTTAAATAAATTTTTTACTATTTTTTGCTCACAGAGCTGTAAGTTTTTGTTTTTTTTTTTTTAAATCAGTGCTCGCATTTATTTAGGTTTTAGGTTTTGTATACATTACCTCACTTTCGAAACTTTTTAACAATTCTGTTGAGTGTGACTGAGCTTTTAGGCTTTTAATTGAATTTCAAACTCAGGTAAAATTGGCCCATATATATGTATACTTGAATATACAGAAATTATTCCTCTGCTGACGTTTTGTTTTTCGCTGTTAAGCGATTGCTTATTTATTCACTCATCTACCCAAACTTTTTCATTTCCATTAGCGGAGTGAAAGTTTTTTTTTGTTATAAATATTCTATGCACAATTCAATGACAATTCTCGCAAAGCCACAACAATAATAGGGAGCTACCAGCAGCTGTCAAGCAGCTGTCATTGTTATGTCAACATAAGCGCAGAGTATTAACTAATCCAATTCAAAGTTAGCGGATCAGCCCTCTTTGGCTGGTGGGAGCGGTAGACGTGAGCGCCGAGTGGAAGAGCCTTACGACAATGAATCAATTCTGACATTTCAATGACAGTCAGCTCTTCAGGCAGTAGACGGCCAAAGCGCTCATTAATTTCGTTGACAACGTCAATGCGCTGAGTCGAGGACGAGTGAGTGACAAGTTCGCGCGGCAATTGCGTGAATTAAGTGGCTCAGCGCTGCGTCCAAATGTCGCACACACACACAAACACATTTATATATTAACTTGCGGAGGATAAGAGAGCAAAAAATAGACGGCGGCGCATAAATAAAGCTATAACGGAAATAAATAAATGAAAGCATGAAAATTACGGAAAAAATGTCTGCGGTTGATGACAGAAGCAACAAGCCAACAAAATCCACAAAATTGGCTGGCTAGGCAAATTAGCTGCGTAAATAAGGCGTGCAGGTAAAGAGAGAGCCATTAATGACTTGCCGGCGGCGACGGCCAAATAACTGACAGTTGACAAATTGTTTAAACAAATAAATGCCGTATTTTGTGTGTCAACAACAAGAGACCAATAAATGAAATAAATTACTTTGAATTGCAGCAGATCGATGAAGAACGTAGGAAGGAAGAGTACCGCAGAGTACAGAAGAAATTAAAGGTGAACGCTGAGCGCGCAAATGAAAAATAATTATCTATATTTACTAACTCTGGCTGTGCATTAAGCCGCATTATGTTTACAATATTGCTTCCGCCGAATTGTTTATGCCACACACAATGAAGATCGATGCACAGTTTTAGGCGCATACAAAATTTCCTTCCCACGCAAATGTAAGCATACATACGGAGAGTGCGACATTAGACGCCTTGCTGGCACGTGATTGCGTATCTAGTGTGTTGCTCGGTTCATGCGTGCGTATCCGTTTCCGTTTGCTTAGTGGCCTCCCACGGTAAACAGCAATATAAAGGCAGCGCTACAAGTGTGACGTTATGTAATCGAAGCTAAATTAGTTATATATGCTTACGTCTATATACATATACATCGATTGAATTGCACAAAATATTGCGTCGGATTCGCATCACTACGCCTGCTGGTATGATTTTATAAAATTGTTTTGCATTTTAAATGAAATTGTTTGGCAACTCACGATAGCTTCTAGCCACTTGTGGCACATATTTTTTCAGTTTCAATACAGGGTATTCAGATTTGGACTACCTAACTAGTAACTGTCCTTGCAATCAAGGCATTTGGCGATTATCAATAGACAGCTTTTTGTTGTACTTTTAAAACTGAATGAGCTTACACCAGCTCTTTTTTGTAAATGAAAGATTTTTTAAGATTAAGGTTGAATTCAAAAGCTTTGAGGTTGAGTCTGATGTAGTTATCCGCTTCAAGTTTAAGCTACAGAAAGCTTTCGCCTCTTAGATTATATTGCAATAGCTTTTGCCTGCCATTTAAATAAAGAAGAATTTGCACAATTTTGGTGATTCTGCATTTATTATAACCAAAAAGGTTATAAAATTATATTTATTGTGGTTTTAAACGGGCAGTTTGTATGGCAGCTATGAGATACTACTGTGCCCAAAAAATATGGTGACATTTGAATTTAAACTGCGCGCGTCGAACGATTTGGAGAATTATTTTTTTTTTAGGTTGGTAATACTGTCAGTCACATTTGTGTCAAATTTCATGTCAAAGTATTTATTAGTGGTTGAGATACGTGTCGTTTTGTGAGCTGCTAAAAGTGAGTTTTTCGTTTTTTGCGATGTCGAAATTTGTTGAGCAAAGAATTTGCATTAAATTTTGGTTACGGAATCAATTTTCTGCTGCGGATACGTTGAAGATGGTGTAGAAAGCCTTTGGTGATGAGGCTTTGTCTAAAAAAGCTGTTTACAAGTGGTATAGTGAGTTCCAAGCCGGCCGTGAACGTGTCGAAAACGAAGAGCGTCCAGGGCGGCCATCAACCTCAAGCGACGAAGCTCACGTTCAACAAATAAAAAATTTGGTGTTGAAAAACCGTCGATTACGTAACAGTTAGAGACCTTGCTGATGGTGTTGGCATATCGAAAGGCTCAGCCAATACCATTTTGAAGGATGTTGTGGGCTTCAAGGGCCTCGACTGGTACCGAAAACATTGAATTTTTTGTAAAAAGGCGTTGCGTTGAAGTGTGTGAAACGATGCTTTCCGACTACCAGGGTGTCATGAAATGCATTATAACAGGCGATGAGACTTGGATCTATGCTTACGACCACGAAAAAACCGATCAATTGTGCGAATATCGTGCCAAAAGAGAGCCGAGACCAAAAAAATCGCGCCAAAGTCGCTCAAAAATCAAGGTCATGTTGACTGTTTTCTTCGATTATCGTGGTGTTGTGCATTATGAATTTCTTCCAACCGGTCAAATAGTCAACAAGAAATATTATTTGAACGTTATGCGTCGTTTGCGTAAAGCCGTCCGCCTAAAAAGGCCGGAATTGTGGAAAGACAATTCTTGGTTTTTCTTCTTTTTCTTCTTTACTGGCGTAGACACCGCTTATGCGATTATAGCCGAGTCAACAACAGCGCGCCAGTCGTTTCTTCTCTTCGCTACGTGGCGCCAATTGGATATTCCAAGCGAAGCCAGGTCCCTCTCCACTTGGTCCTTCCAACGGAGTGGAGGTCTTCCTCTTCCTCAGCTTCCCGCGGCGGGTACTGCTTCGAATACTTTCAGAGCTGGAGCGTTTTCATCCATCCGGACAACATGACCTAGCCAGCGTAGCCGCTGTCTTTTAATTCGCTGAACTATGTCAATGTCGTCGTATATCTCGTACAGCTCATCGTTCCATCGAATGCGATATTCGCCGTGGCCAACGCGCAAAGGACCATAAATCTTTCGCAGAACCTTTCTCTCGAAAACTCGCAACGTCGACTCATCCGTTGTTGACATCGTCCAAGCCTCTGCACCATATAGCAGGACGGGAATTATGAGCGACTTATAGAGTTTGGTTTTTGTTTGTAGAGAGAGGACTTTGCTTCTCAATTGCCTACTCAGTCCGAAGTAGCACCTGTTGGCAAGAGTTATCCTGCGTTGGATTTCTAGGCTGACATTGTTGGTGGTGTTTACGCTGGTTCCAAGATAGACGAAATTATCTACAACTTCAAAGTTATGACTGTCAACAGTGACGTGAGTGCCAAGTCGCGAGTGCGACGACTGTTTGTTTGATGACAGGAGATATTTCGTCTTGCCCTCGTTCACTGCCAGACCCATTTGAGTTGCTTCCTTGTTCAGTCTGGAGAAAGCAGAACTAACGGCGCGGGTGTTGAGGCCGATGATATCAATATCATCGGCATACGCCAGCAGCTGTACACTCTTGTAAAAGATTGTACCTGCTCGATTAAGTTCTGCAGCTCGAATAATTTTTTCGAGCAGCAGATTGAAAAAGTCACAAGATAGGGAGTCGCCTTGTCTGAAACCTCGTTTGGTATCGAACGGCTCGGAGAGGTCCTTCCCGATCCTGACGGAGCTTTTCGTGTTGCTCAACGTCAGTTTACACAGCCGTATTAGTTTTGCGGGGATACCAAATTCAGACATCGCGGCATAAAGGCAGCTCCTTTTCGTGCTGTCGAAAGCAGCTTTGAAATCGACGAGAGGTGGTGTGTGTCGATTCTTCTTTCACGGGTCTTTTCCAAGATTTGGCGCATCGTGAATATCTGGTCGGTTGTTGATTTACCAGGTCTAAAGCCACACTGATAAGGTCCAATCAGTTTGTTGACGGTGGGCTTCAATCTTTCACACAATACGCTCGACAGAACCTTATATGCGATGTTGAGGAGGCTAATCCCACGGTAGTTGGCGCAGATTGTGGGGTCTCCTTTTTTATGGATTGGGCATAGCACACTTAAATTCCAATCGTTGGGCATACTTTCGTCCGACCATATTTTACAAAGAAGCTGATGCATGTACCTTATCAGCTCTTCGCCGCCGTGTTTGAATAGCTCGGCCGACAATCCGTCGGCCCCTGCCGCTTTTTTTTTTTCAGGCGGGCAATTGCTATTCGAACTTCATCATGGTCGGGCAATGGAACATCTGCTCCATCGTCATCGATTGGGGTATCGGGTTCGTTTTCTCCTGGTGTTGTGTGTTCACTGCCATTCAGCAGGCTGGAGAAGTGTTCCCTCCATAATTTAAGTATGCTCTGGGCATCGGTAACTAGATCACCTTTGGGGGTTCTACAAGAGAATGCTCCGGTCTTGAAACCTTCTGTAAGCCGCCGCATCTTTTCGTAGAATTTTCGAGCTTTACCCCTGTCGGCCAGCTTATCAAGCTCATCGTACTCACGCATTTCGGCCTCTTTCTTTTTCTGTCTACAAATGCGTCTCGCTTCCCTCTTCAACTCTCGGTATCTATCCCATCCCGCACGTGTTCTGGTGGATCGTAACGTTGCGAGGTAGGCAGCCTGTTTTCTCTCCGCTGCGACACGGCACTCCTCGTCGTACCAGCTGTTCCTTTGCACTTTCCGAAAACCAATGGTTTCGGTTGCAGCTGTACGTAAGGAGTTTGAAATGCCGTCCCACAGCTCCCTTATACCGAGTTGTTGACGAGTGCTCTCAGAGAGCAGGAGTGCAAGCCGAGTAGAAAATCGTTCGGCTGTCTGTTGTGATTGCAGCTTCTCGACGTCGAACCTTCCTTGTGTTTGTTGGCGTGCGTTTTTTGCTGCACAGAGGCGGGTGCGAATTTTGGCTGCAACAATATAGTGGTCCGAGTCGATGTTAGGACCTCGGAGCGCACGCACATCTAAAACACTGGAGACGTGTCTTCCGTCTATCACAACATGATCGATCTGGTTGGTGGTTTTTCGATCCGGAGACAGCCAGGTAGCTTGATGTATCTTCTTATGCTGGAATCTAGTACTACAGATAACCATATTTCGGGCCCCGGCGAAGTCGATCAGCCTCAACCCATTTGGGGATGTTTCCTCGTGGAGGCTGAATTTACCGACCGTAGTGCCAAAGATACCTTCTTTGCCCACCCTGGCGTTGAAGTCGCCAAGCACGATTTTGACATCGTGGCGGGGGCATCTCTCATAGGTGCGCTCCAAGCACTCATAAAAGGCATCTTTGGTCACATCGTCCTTCTCTTCCGTCGGGGCGTGGGCGCAAATCAGCGATATGTTGAAGAACCTCGCTTTGATGCGGATTGTGGCTAGACGTTCATTCATAGGAGTGAATGATAGTACTCGGCGACGGAGTCTCTCTCCCACCACGAATCCAACACAAAACTTGCGTTCCTTTATATGGCCACTGTAGTAAATGTCACAAGGACCTACTCGTCTCTGTCCTTGTCCCGTCCATCGCATTTCTTGGACGGCGGTGATGTCAGCCTTTATCTTTACGAGGACATCTACCAGCTGGGCAGTGGCACCTTCCCAATTAAGGGACCGGACATTCCAGGTGCATGCCCTCAAATCATAGTCCTTATTTCGTTTGCCGTGGTCGTCATCAAAAGGGGCGTCTCTCATCCGAGGCTGTTTTCTCCTTTTCATTGGGGGTGTTTTTTTACGTGGCGGGCCCCAAACCTAGCGCACAACCCTATACAGGGGATGTTTCGCCTTCTCACTTTAGCTCGCCTTCAAACGGATATTCTTAGGCTACCCAGAGGATACTTGGTCAAAGACGGGAATCGTGAGCTGCTTGAGTCATATGTAAAAGAATCGTTTCTGGCCACTCCCAAGTGAATGGCGATCAGAGAACTTTCCTCACTTGCGTGAACTTCTACACATGACTCCATCCTCTTGGTTTTTACACCACGATAATGCACCATCCCACACTGCCCTCGTAATTCGTGATCATTTCGCCAATATTCAACCCATATCGTTCCGCAACCACCGTATTCACCTGATCTGGCACCGTGCGACTTCTGGCTATTCACCAAGCTCAAAAGACCGCCCCGGGGACACTGTTTTTATACGATAGAGGAGATTCAAGCCGCAGCTTAGACAGAAATGAAGGCCATCCCGGAAAGTGACTACAACCAGTGTTTCGAAGATTGGAAAATCCGTTGGCGTAAGTGCATTACATCGGGAGGGGATTACTTTGAAGGGGATGAAATGGATTTGGAAGAATAAATAAAGAATTTTCTAATAAATACAGTGTCACTTTATTTTTTGAGCACAGTATAGGAGTCTTATCTGACAAACTTCCTCGGTGATTGTAGCGCTGCTTTAGGCAATAACTTGTGCTGAGCTTCGTGAAGTTACTTCCTCAAATAAAAAAATTTTTCCTACAAGAACTTGATTTTGATCGTCTAGTTTATGTGGCGGATATATGCTATAGTGATCCGTTCTCAAAAATTTTTAGGAATATTGAAGCGATGCCTCGGATAATAATTCATGCCCAAAGATAGTTTTATAAATAAAAGAGTTATCTATATAAGGACTTGATTTGGATCGGTAAGTTTCTATGACAGTTGTATGCTAATGTTGTTCGTTATTGCCAATTTCAACATAGAATCACCTTCTTATGGGCAAAACGATGTCAAATACCTCAAAACGGAGAGAGCAGTTCGTGCATACGCACACAGATGCAAATATGATGGATATGCTAAAAAGTAAATGAAAAATAAAGCTAAAACTTGTATGCAGTTTTATGTAGACCAGATTTTACTTTACTTTCTTCAAAATAAACCAAATGTTCTACTGAACTTTTAATGTTTTCGCTTTACTTTCAGATTGAATTATTTCGGCCAGCAAAAAAGCAAAAATTACAATTACGAAAATCCATGTAAGTTTGAAAAATTTGAATTTTTAGTAACGAAAATATAAAATAACTGAAAAATCACTTTCCCTAACTAAGCATGGATTATTGAATTTCCATCCAAACTCCCAATCTGGTTGCACACATACACCTACGCAAGTACAAGTAAATTATAGTAAAATATATTTAACTGCAAGCAATAAAAAGTTACTTTTGCTTTCAATTGCTTCAATTACCTAATCTAACTTCCCAGCAAGCGAACATACAACTTAACCTTTATCCCGCAAACTTTGCTATATTGGCAGGGCTGACGGAAGGAATAACAGTGAAAGTGTTCCAATATTCAATTAAAACTTTTTTTTGGTAATTTTGCTTACTACGTGTTTGGTGTTTGCTTTTATTATTATTATTTCTTTTTTGGCACTGCCGTTTTAGATACATACAGGCACATATATAATAAACATATTGATGTTATTTATTTTCAATGAAGTTATATAATTGGGCATATTAGGCTTCCTGCTCTACCTATAAAAAAATAAAATGGGACGTTATATTGTATATACACTCTTATACAAATTCTATATGCCATTGTTCCAATGCCTCTTTGTTATCTATGGCTTCTCGTTGTAAACTTTAATTTTAATGTGATTTTTGAAAACATGGAAAATTTAATGAGTTTTTATGCATTTTTGTGGTGAAATCCCGAGTGAAGCAAATATAATTGTCGCATTGTCACTAAAAATAATAATGGGAAGTTGATGACTTTGACCTCTCTGTTTGATTGAATTCATTATTCATCAAAGCATTTGAGCGAGCAATTCGTTGACTCCAGAGCTTTGAGTTAGATCGAGTATCATTAATATCAATATAAATTTTATCAGTGGATGACGCTGTAATCAAAACATTTGAAAATGAATGCTTGCTAAATGCTTGATATTTTATCCAAAACCATTAGCTTGATAATGGAAAGACTTTTTACTTGATTTTTGATTAGCCTTTTCTTGTCTTGGTCATCTAGAATAAAGCTTTTGACTTTAATCTTGATTATCATATTTATTTATGTACCCTTATTGATAAAATCTCAATCTTATCTTATATCTTAATAAAAACACCTATGTCGTCTTCTTCGCTACCCAGGCCTTTGAGGGCCTTTTTCATTGGAATTAATTGTTACATTAAAGTAACTTTGTGGCATACTCCGCATTGCTAGTATTCCAAGACATAATTATAATATTGTAATTGTTCTTAAGGGATCCATTGTTTCAAACAATCCTTGAAGGAGCTAAATGGTCTAGGACAACTTAGTTGATTTGTGTTCCCAGCTGCTCCCGTTCAGGTCAAACTCCTATGCCGTTTTGGTTTCTTCTAATTTTATATAACTAAGCAAAGACGGAACTGAAGGCCATCCCGAAAAGTGACTACAACCAGTGTTTCGAAGATTGGAAAATCCGTTGGCATAAGTGCATTACATCGGGAGGGGATTACTTTGAAGGGGATGGAATTGGTTTGGAATTGGTTATATGTACCGAGTTACTTACTCAGAGTTTAGTCATTGCTTGCTTGCATTACCTAACGCAATACATTTATAGTAATGAGTAATGTATAAAGTAATTATTTTTTAGAAAAATTTATTTTATATCGAAAATGTTAAGTTTATTAATTCTGACAGTAATTCGACGCGTTTGAAATTAGCTTAATCAAAAAGTAGTTTTACCAACAAAACACTTGATTTGAGCACACTTTTTGAAAATCGTTTGACATTACGACTCCTAGCGGTCATAGTAGCGTCAAAAATATTCAAAGCAAGCCAAAAAGCTGCGTAAGTGGGTTCCAAGTATTGATCAAATGTTGGTGTTGCACTACACAGCTGTCTGCAGACGCAGGATGAAGACTATTATATTCATGTTTCCGAATAGGCATCACATGGCTTCAAAAGCACCTAACAGTACAATACTGATATTTATCAATGTGCTGGGCCTTTGGCAGTCAATGTGGAAGAGAGGAGAGCACAATATAACAAAGGTCGAGGTGCAAACCTCAATTTATATCTAACTATAGATCGATTTCAACTAAAAAAGCTGTGTGATTTTGACCTATTTTGTACACAGAGTCATCTGTTAGGCAAGATTTTTACCCACATTTTTTAATTTTACCCCAGTCGCCGTGTTATACAAATAAATAAATAAAAATTCAGCTCTAAAACAAGCATGATTATAGACCTTTCAAGGACAACCTGCATACATACATATTGCACAATAACATTTTGATTGAAAGCTCATACGAGCACAAGCTCAATTCAGCGCCTTGCAAAGAACTACAAAACCATGCCTAAGATACCTAAGATACCCTCTTATCGTATGCAATAGTGTATGGTACAAGTATGCGACCCGATTATCTGGCAGCCGCAAACCGCGTTCGTGCCAAACTTACATTGGCAGCTAATCGATTTCACCGTAACTCATTAAATTTAATTGAAACTCTCTAAACGCGTAAAATTCCCTTCATAAGTATGAAATTTTAATTTCGCAATTATATATATGCGAGTGTGTGGATGTGTGAGAAGAAATATATGGGCGCAAATACGAATATACTTCGAAGATTGACAGTGTGCCACATACACATGTTTTATATTATACTCGTATATGTGTGTATATGAATACATTACAAAAGGTTTGAGCTTTTGGTTGTGTGTGTGTGTGTCCTTCTTACATACATGTCTTGACAAGCCAAGAAGGCAGCAATATTAAGCAACTGCTGCCGCTTGCTTAACTGCTGATTACACCAGTATATAATATACAATAAAGCGCCGTTACATGCAGCAGCACGCGCTAACAAGGGCGTGGCATGACACATATACATATGAATTTCATATATAAGCATGTGTGCGCTAAGTTATAAGTGTGCTCATTTGAGCTGTCTGTATATATAAATATTTATATAACACCTAAGCTCGCATACGAACATTACAAGAAGCCACCAGTCGCCTACTAAAGCTCGGCAAAGCGACAGAAATTAATTTCTATGCGCGCCGCGTTCACTTGAAACTAAAGTTATGACTTAAATAAGTACACGCGTAGGCAAACATGCACACGCTAATATCTTGAAACAAACATGTGTATATACAGATTATATATGTAATATATAACTATACATATGTGGCGGTGGCACACATGTCTTTGCCGTCGCTTACAAATTGCGCGCCGTAAATGAAACCCTTTCGCGCTGCGTGCAGATTCTTCGGCAAGATTATGCAACGGCGTTGAGCAGCTTTGAAAAAGCGCCGAAAACGCGCGCTTTTGCTGGCAGTAACAACTTACATAACGCGCTTTTCTACGCGTGTTTGTGTACGCGCGCAAACACCGGGCAATTTGGTGCCTTAACTAATTATAGTAATTACCGTTTTACTCAAATTAAATATAAGTACAATAAATAGCGCAGCGTGCAAATGAAAGGAGCATACACTCAGCCACACATATACAAGCGCGCGCCTTCCAATACACAAACCTTTATAAACGCGCGCGCTCGCTTACACACCTATCCATAAGAGCGCACGTATACCAAAACAACTACATGCGCAGCGCCTCGTTTGCACTTTTACTTTCGCTGTTGGCGCTTTCACTTTCACTAACCATTTCACCGCGCGCGTCGAATTTAGTGTTTAACCATACTTTTGTATACGTAAGTGCGCGTGTGTGTGTGATTGGTCGTGTTGTAATCCGCACCTGTGCTACAATTTTAATGAGTACAAAGACAAATTCAAGCACTTTAAATGGTAATGCAAACAATTGAGCAAAAGAGCGCGCGCCCACACTCACACACAGCGACGCACTCACTGAAACAAATACAAATAAGTTGACATGCCGCGCTGGTGACACACATATTTACCGCCACGCTCATACATATGCATGTGTGTGTGCGCGCGTGTATCCCCCAGAATACGCTCGTTTTTCGACTGCTGTTCGCAAACGAAAGCAAAATGCGCACACTTTGTGTAAATGAATACACTAATACAGGCAACTAATGGCATGCGGCATGGCGCGCGCCTAACGGTATGCTGCTAATACGCGTCTAATACTGGCTAATACTTTTTAATTTGGCTGCGTGTAGTAGTGCGGGTGTGTGTTGTCGTTGTTTTTGCTTGTTTGTTGTTGGCTACTATGTTGGCGTTTGTAATAGTAGCCTACTTTTAGGCTGTTGTTGCTTATTTTTCCCAATTTCACGCGTAACAGCGCCCTTACAATGCTGCTGTGCCAAATATTTTGTAACACAACCTGTTGTCGTTGTTTTTGTTGCGTTATTCATGTACTCTTCTTACACTACACCTGCGTGTGGTTGCGCGCTCAAAGTTGGCATTAATTTCGCTTTGGAATCGTGCTTGCATGCGGTGATTTCTGTGCGGCTATTTTAATTGTGCTGCTGCATGGTACGCGTATCTAATTAGTGTTTCAGTTTTCAAGGTGAAATGAGGTGAGGCTCTCAATATTTAGACACTATTGAGGCGACTCTTTAGTGGCAGGATAACTACTTTGAATTCGTTTGCAAATAAATGCTTGGAGCGAAAGCTGACAGAAAATTGAATTGAACACCCTCTGCGAATCCGTCCGTATGTCTGTATATATGCGATCTAGACCCTCAGTTTTTGAAATATCGCTCTGAAAATTTTCACGGTTTTTTATCTCCTTAATAAGCTACTCATTTGGCAGAACCTTCGATATCGGACTAATATTGCTTATAGCTGCCAAACAAATCGAAAGATCAAAGTGAATTACTCGGAGGAAACATTTAATTATTTTGTTATAAATTTTCATGAAATTTGGCAGAGTCCACACTAGTTCACAGTCATTTTAAAACAATGATGTTAGAGGCTGTTTTCAGTTCTTTACTAATCTTGGCTTGTCAAACCAAAACTGAAAATAAATATGTCCTAAAACCGTCAGTCGCAAATAATTCCTTCATATTTGTCGAGTAGTGTTATTTTCTAAGACAACTCAAATATGGTTCAAGCCTTGATGCAACGAAGTTTAAGTTTTTACTTTTCCTTTCAGCTTTGTTAATGTTCTTTAACGGTAGTGTCCGGTAAGAAGATATACTAAAACTTATAGCCGCTGTTTAGTTCTCTTCAGAAGATTATATAATTATAAGACATTTAATCTTATCTCGGTCAAAGAGCAATTTGCAAAATATTTTCATGATTTAGCCTTCGCTCTATGCTTCGCAAGCTTACTCACTTAGGATTGAACTACAGATTGTTCCGCTCTCCAACTTGGCGAGCTCTAAGCCAAGCGTTCAACATTGGTTGTCGAGACACTTTTGTGACAGACCAACAAAAAAATCTTCTTCTCAAATCAGTCAGATTTTCAATCACTTCTTGAGTTGTCAGTAAATGACTGATTCTGATTACAGCCTGGTTGTCCGAGCAAATGTTTGTTATGTTGCTGGATGTTCTTTTCACTGCCGTGAACTCTTTATTGGCTTGCTACAGCAACGGTAGCCAATAAACTACAATGGTTAGGTGTGGACTAGATTACTTCACCGTCCTAAATAAAGTTTTTTTTTTTTCAAAAGTCTGTTTATAATAACAATTTTTGGAACATATTTATGCTTTCAAAAATCTGCTAATAAAATTCATTAGTCATCCTTAGTCGACCAAAGATTTATAGGTTCATAATGTAATCTAAGAAAACCGAGGCCCGTGACATTAATATCAAAATAAGTCATCTAGCGGATAAAGCATATGATAGATTGAACAAATATCGAATACGAAATTGTATTTTGTATAGCTCTATCTGCCTACACTGTCTCTACAATGAAATTGGCTTCAATATTCCTTCTGAATTTGAGTCAATATTCTCTCAGAAGAACAGCGGAAAATGCAAATATAACTCAAGAATGGGTGATCCATTTTAAGGTTCCCTATCAAATTTAATGTAGAATGTTTCGAAAGAATATTTTTAAGCTTTTATTTTTTTAAGATTATCTTTTTCAAATGTTGGCTAGTGCTACATCTCAGATGGTTCATCCATTGAGCCCAATTTTCGAGCATTTTGACTGGTAATTGGGGAATGACATGCGTGGTGTTTTGCTTCAAGGGCCAGGCCTGAATTGAAGCAGAATTGTTCGCACAGTCGTACAACTTTACACAATGCCACAGGAAAAAGTCTAACGATGTGACATCACATGATCTTGGAGGCCAAAACCTAAAATTATCTGCTCACCGAAGTGCTCATTTGCTCATTTACAACGCTGAACACAATTTGGCTCGAAAACTTCGGATCTTCGTGGAACTTTTCAAGAACCCATAGAGCGAAGTGATGCTGCTTGTAAAGGTTGAGCGGCTTCAGTTTTTGCACTCAAGATGGGTTCAGGCGTAAGTATTTCCATAATGAAATACCAAACAATACTGAATAAAAATAACATGACAGCTTGACTCAACTTACGCGTTATCTGTCAAAACAGGCTATTGAAAAATGTACCTCTACTTAGATCACCCTTTAGAACCCCGTAACAAATCATAGATTTTACTATGGTATTTTCTATCCAATTAAAACTCCTCTATCTTCCATTGAAAACAAGACAGTCCCAATAAAATCACCACTTTTTCCAAGTCTAGCTCAAATTGCTGTTCCAAAAATTTTGGAGTCCATTTCCAAAAAATATTTTCCCCTTGTTGCAGTTGAATTAAAAATTATTCCACCTAATTGCTTTCAAGCTCCACATCCACACTCTAGCTCAACTAGCCTACCTTCCCGTTCAACAAAACTGCATGCATGTGTGTGTATGTGCATTTATAATTCAACACGCCGTTTAATGTTTGTTTGTGTTAGTCAAATATTATGTTTTCAGTTACGTAATTGGGTTTGAGTTACATGCGCATTACATGAACTATCGCTAGAGTACCCTTAACCCCAAATTGTTAGCTACACATGCATGCACTCACACACACACGTGTAGTCTTGTTTTTGAAACGCTCGTCATACACATGTTTTGGAATAACACTCGAAAATTTTTTCTCTCTGTGCGTGTGCGTGTGTGTTTGTGTGTGCAAAACCAACTCGGGCACACATTTCGCAAATCAAACATGCGGTTACGGCGAACTGAAACTGAATATTAGCGCAATAAGCCGCCGCAACCGCAAACTCATTTGCTAATTTGGCGCATAATTTTTTGGACATATCTGTATTAACAGAATTTCGAATTGAAATCGACAAATTTGCTTTGAAATATAATCACATTTTGCGTTTTCAATTTCAGTGATTACTAAGCGCATTTGCCTCAATTTCGGTGATTTCAAATAGTGCACTGTCATAATGTTCGCGCCATAATAACAGCGCCCCTGTTACTCTTCCAGGTATGCTTATTACGCTTTTGTTCTAGGTTAACTGTAAAGATAATCTCTGCAAAGACTATTGAGTGAGTTTGTGTTCTCCATTGTTGATCTATTCAACGGGTTTCTCTCAGTTTATTGCTTTAAATTTAATGAGATTAATATTCAGATATCACGTACAAAGAGTTTATGGTTTAATTCCGTAGTCCTCACCCCAAATGACGCATTACACTCAAACAGTATTCCTTGTTGACAGTTTGGCCAGTCGATAGGAATTTGCGTACATTTCATTTAAATTAACCGGAGTAAATTGTCACCATAACCTTCATATTTGACCTGCTTTGACGTAGTTGTTTGGCTTCGGCCCGCCGTTTCCACGATATTCGGCAGATCGATCGTGTGTTTCCAGATCGTCAGCATAGATCCAATACTCATCGTCAATAATAGTACGCTTCAGATATCCCTTTAGTCTGGAAGCATTGTTCCATAAACCTTTCTGTGATGCTGTTTTTCGAAAAAAATTGTGATTTTGGAGTCAATCGTGATTTCACTTTTTTTAGGCCCAAATGATCTTTCAAAATGATTTTCACTCTTCCTTTCTACATTCCAACAATGCCAGTAAGTTCTCCGACTGTTATTTGTCGATTCTTAGCACCTACGAGGTTTGACAATTAAGTAATGAGACTGATTTTATTTCCACCTGTGACCTTGAATTTCCCTTTCTCCATTTCCGGCATCCCTCCCCCCTCCATTGATGTATGTAGGCACCATTAGTTTGCCTGCTGCGTCAAGTTGAGTAGACGTGTGTTTTTGTAGTGCTCGTCACGAAAATGGAAAAACGAAATCAAGAGCAACTCGTCGCGATACAATTTTGTGCCAGATTGGGCGAAACAGCTTCGAAAACGTACGCTAAAATTATAAAAGTGTATGGTGATTGTGCTCTAAGACCCGGAAACCAAACGTCAAAGCTCACATTGGTGGTCACCGCGCGCCCTTCGCCCACAAAAAGGCTAGCATGAGCAAGTCGAAGGTGAAAACTAAGATTATTGCCTTTTTTGATAGCCGTGGAATCGTCCACAAAGAATTCGTCCCACCGGGGAAAACTGTGAATCAAGTCTACTATTGCCAAGTACTCGAAAGATTGCGAAAACGAGTCAACAGGGTGCGCCCATGCATCGCTCGTAACTGGATCTTTTATCACGACAACGCGCCGTGCCACACCGCCCTCAGCGTGTCCCAATATTTGGCCTCTAAAGGGAACGCCGTGTTGCAACAGGCGCCTTATTCGCACGAAATATCACCCTGTAACTTGTTTTTTTGTTTCCTAAAACAAAATCGGTGGTCAAAGCAACCCATTTTGAGTCGATTACGGACATCCAGGCGGCCGTGACGAGGGTATTCGCGGACATCCCAGTCGAAGCGTTCCAGAAATGTTACGAAGCATGGAAAAAGCGCTGGAATCGCTGTATAGCTGTCCAAGTGGACTACTTTGAAGAGGATGGCAGTGTTGTAGAATAATTTTCAAATATATAGTTTGAAATCAGTCTCATTACTTAATTGTCATTCCTCGTATTTCTTTTAGTGACGTGTTGTTCATCAGTTGATGTTAATGGCAGTCCTGGACGCGGTTCGTCGTCAACGCGTTCTGACAACTGATAAAAGATAAGAGCTTTTAAGAAAAAATAAATGATGAGGGAAACTTCGCCTAAAAATATTTTGTGAATCTAAACTTTCTGGGAAAAAAGCACAAATCGGTACACTACAAAGACACAATAAATCAAATTATAATGTCACAATAAACTTTGGGGTGGGATATGTTCTCAAAACTACAGCAGAGAATGTCAACTGCGGCTAGAAAAATGTAAAACAAAAGTTTATGTAAAAGATTAGTTGTAGCTGCCGTTTATTTTTGGAAACTGCCTTTATCTCAGTTTCATCTTCATCTTCTTTGTACTAACTTAGGTTTTCAAAGTTAACTTGTTCAGAAGAAGGTCTCAGTTGGATCGCTACTGAATCACTTAACTCATAAGACAGACTCAGTTGCCTAATCCGGAGCTTAGAAAATAAAAAATTAAATAGAAATATTAAAAAAAACAAAAAAAAAATGTAAGTTCTCCTCCATTGTCTCTCATTGTCTCTTTCTGCTACATACCTTCTATTAGGCGGCGAAGATAGGAATGAATTCCTTTTGTAATTCGCCATATTTGCTTCTAATAATTTTTATTGATGAAAATCATCCAACTGGCGCCCTATCGTATTATTTTTGTTTCTTCTGTGTAAATGGAACAATCTTGACTCATTTCAAAGCTGATATAACACCCTTTTTCCTTCCTCCAGTTGATGAAATTCGGATAAATAATGTTAATTTGAAGATAAATTTGCCTGGCCAAATTTTCCTCAAACTGTTTTTGACACTTCCAAGTAAATTCTTTGAAATAAAATGCTAATTTTCCGTCAAAAAAAAAAAAAAAACACAAAAGTATGTACCTCTTTTTAATGTCTGCAATCATATCGAATTTTAAACTCGAAAACATCAAAAGTCACAACCAACCTATAAAACGATTACCATCATTAGAATAAGCCTACTCAAATTTAAAAAATTTCCACCTTGTAATGAGCGATGATAAGCGAAAAAATGCCTTATGCTCCCTTTCTCCTCTAATATACAATGAGCTTATTTATAAGAATCATTTCCGCACGCATTCAACCCTTTCTCACCAACCGCGTATTTACCTTCCAAATCATTTATTTAATTTATCACACGCCAAATCAACACAAACCATTAACTTATCAAAACTCACAAAAGAACTTGCAAACGAGCCAAAGTAGACTAACTAACACCGCTTTAAGTCAATAACAGAATAGAAGCCTTTTAAGCTGATAAAAGTTGCAACAACACAAAAGCGGCTATTTGCTTCGACATAAAAAAATGATTTAAAGCCTTCAAAATTTGCATCAAAACCATTAACATTTTCTTAGCTCGAAGAAAAAATCACACAAACACGATTAGATGTTATAAGGAAAAGCTTAAGCACGAAAACAAGCACGCTTG
The DNA here is from genome assembly GCA_027475135.1 of Bactrocera correcta. NCBI lineage: Eukaryota > Metazoa > Arthropoda > Insecta > Diptera > Tephritidae > Bactrocera > Bactrocera correcta. The sequence continues at coordinate 118,496,642 of CM050323.1, forward strand.
GCTGCCACAAAAAGGACATTCAATCATTTCTACAAACACTCAAATATGGCGCGCCGTGTCTGTTTATGTGTGTGTGTGTGTATGATGAACGCTTGCTATTTTTATGCTAAGCAGGCGTCTTTACCTGGCGGATATAGCCAAATAAAGCAATACAAAGCACTTTTTTGTAAGAAAAAATTAAAGAAATACACAAAATGTTGCCTACATTTGGGGGCAAGGGATTTTCCAGCACAAGCAATACATATACGCGCTTTGTATGCTAGTACCGCTGTGTGCGTGCAACTCTTTTCTTTTATGCTTTGATTATGTAAACTTTTCGCTTACTATCTTTTCTCGTTCGCCCGACTTGTGTGCCGAAATAAATTGTTTTTGCGTGATTGAGGTTTTCCGGTAGGCCTTTCAGCCTTGCGTTTTATCTACTTTTTCACATTTTTCACTCTTTTATTTCCCACACGCTAGCCAAATTCCGCTTTGTGTGTTATTTTTAATGTTGCCATTTTTTATTCATTTCTTACTTGATTCTTATTTTTTACCTACTTCCCTCTCACTTTTTGCCTTTGTGGTTGCTCATTTAAGGTAAGCTTTTATTTATGACTTAACAATCAATGTGGTTTAGTGCGGCTAAGTGCGGGGAGGCTAAAGAGCAGGTGAAAGGCAGGAATACTTATCCCTTAGGCTATAGAAAGGCGTGTGGGAGTAAGAAAGTCACAACTTTTTCCATTGAGGGCACTTGTGACAAACGGCGTAAAAGTGTGAGTGCGCGTTTCTTATTGTAGAGATTTTTGGTAGGCGTTTTGATGGCGAAGTTTCTTAGAATTGGCATATATATTTATGCTATTTTAAGATCAGCAATCTGTTTTTATTTTTTGTTGTTTAAATTTACCTTAAGTTATAATGAGTTTCAATTTTACTCTCCTTTGTCAATTGAAATGACTACTTTTCTAGGAAATAACTTATTTTCTCTACTGTGTCTTCCAAACAAGTATTGAAGCGACTGTAACTTTTCCGGTTTATAAACTCGAAAGCAATTAAAATCGGTCTATTCCTTAAAAGCTGAAAGCCTTTATCATTATTGATCCTGCTTTATTTCTCTTTTTTTTAATTTTCGCCGGAAATGCTACACTTTATTTACAATTGTGCTATTTTTCCAAAAGTTGGTAACCCTTCAAAAATTTTTTTCAACAAACATTCGTTTGAACCTTCACTGTTATACTTCATTTACAATTATGCTATTTTTCCAAAAGTTGGTAACTCTTGTAAAATTTTTTCAACAAAAATTCGTTTGCAACTTTTTAGTTTGATGCCATATTTTAATATTTATTTTTTTTTTTGTAAATTTGTTAACAGGTGGCAACCCTGTTATAGACAATTTTTCTATAAATCCTCTTAAACACCAATATTTTGGTAGTAGTATTTAAGTAAATCGTTTGAGTTATGAGTTTAATTAAGTCATAATTTTCAAACATGTGGCAAGTCTCCATACAAATAAATTATCAGTTAGTCAGCGCGTTACATACACATATTAATTTGAGTAAATCAGTTACCACATAAAATTATGGAAATATATTTTTTGGCAGGTGGCAACACTCTTTACTTACATATGTATATGTTAAATGTAAATCTTCTCAAAATGTTGAAGTTTCGTACCCATGAAATTGTCTTAAATGTTAATTTTTTTATTTAACATGCCACTTTTTGAAAAATTGGCCACCCTTTTAGATATACATACTTTTAATTCTAAGTCATGTAATTTTTTTTAGCTTTATACCAATGCATCCTAAAGTCTTTCATTAGATATGTTTTTTTTAAAACATGATTTTTTACAGGTGGCAACCTCTTTATATATGTTTTAAATAAAAAAATAATAGATAAGTATTTTATAAATGTAAGCTATCTAAAATTGTTAAAGTTTTATATAAATAAATGTTTTTTTAATATAATTTTTTACAGGTGGCAACCTCTTCAGATAAATTTTTAAATAAAAATTATCTTGTGCTTTTCATATATTATTAAATCGTTCATCGCGTTAGTTTTTTTTAATATAATTTTTAAACAGATGGCAACCTTTCTTAATTGCGTTTTGCAAAACTACTTTACTTTTCTACCCATTCGTTCGTATATATTTTTTGATAGAGTTCCCACTTGTTTACAAAATATGCTATGATGAATATATTATATCATAGCATATTTTGTGAACAAGTGGCAACTCTATCAAAAAATATTGTCATAAGTTAATTTTTAAAGTCTCCCACATCGTTAACAATTACAATTTTATAAACGTACATACATATATGTAGTTATTCCGAGCTTTAGTTGCTTAAAGGAATTCAAAACATAAATTTTCCGATCAAAAACCTGTAAATTTTGCATTGCTTCTAATATTTCCCAACATCTGTCTGATAACTTACAATGCCGAATTTCCAAGCTTCTATATCTATGGTATATATAAATATATACCAAATATCCACTTTAAATAGTCTCACCTTCCCCAATTGAGCGCATATCAATCAAAGGAGCAAATGTCAAAGGATTTCACACACTTTTTCAATGTACAGTTATTTTTCACTTTCTTCGCCACAACATTCTGAGCTGTTTTTTTTTCCTCCGCAAAATTTGATTAACCGAATTTTTAAGTGTATCTTGGGGTTTCATCTCATGGATTTCCAAACATTTCATAAACTTTGTTGTTGCGGTTTGATTTGCTTTCATATTTCATTTATATTATAATTTGATTAGGTGTATGTTTGCATAGGATTGTCTGTCCGTTTGATGTTGTTGCACCGAATTTTACAAGTTTTCTCGTACGTACTTTCTTCCCACATGTTCATATGGTTCGCCGGATATGGTTGCTTGCACTTGCCCTAACTTGATAGTTTACACACACACATAGTAATGTTTACTGTATGTCCTTATGTATGTGTGCGGGGTTATGCATGTATGTGTGGAGCTCTCTTTGCCTTGCTTTGTGGTTTGCAATTGTTGACTTTTCAAATTGAAATGGAAAGTTGGAAAAATGGACTAAAAGGGTTCAAGCGTAGATGAGACCATGGAGCGCTGATATGCTCCTACACATGCACACACGTGTTGGTTTATCATTCTTTAAATAAATAGTAAAACCTCAACCACGTAGCTGAGTTTGTGGGCGTGGGAAATTTGTTTTTTATTAGGATTTGGTTTTCTGTCTAGATGTCTTCTTTTTTTTTTAATATTTAACCTCAGTTAGTGGCTCATGTGGGCTTCAACTTTACTCTCAGTTGCTCGTATTAGTGGCAATCATGTTATTTAGCTGCCACATAGAGGTTAATTTTAAACATTATTATGAGGAGTATTGGTTAGAGGCTCTTCGTATGCTTAAAACTTTTTAAAATGTGAAATGGAAAGCAAAAGAATATTGTAAGGCGGTGTTTGCCTTAACAGCAAAATGTTTAAGAAGATGTTAGAACACAGTTAAAAAATTCTTCGATGAAGCATTGGATCTTTCAGCTAAATTCTGCACCAGCACATGAGGCAAGAGCCACAGAGGACTGTCTAAAGGGGGGTAGGGGTTTTCACTTTCGCAAAATCGTTTTTTTTTTGCCTTATCTTATTGTTTACCATTTCAAGAATATGTCTTTAAAATTTTAAGTCGATAAAAGTAATATTCTTAGAGTTATCGTCTTATTAGTCTCCTGGCCTTTAACACTCTAACTCTAACAGCTGAGGGCGGTCGGGATAAAAGTGCAGCTGAGAACGAGTTTTTCTAAAAACTACTTTTTCAAAGTTCGTGTTCACTGTCATTTCAAAACTACTTAATCGATTCATTTCAAACTTTGAACACATTTTTAACATATAAAATACTGCCCCCCAACGTTTATTAAATAATTTTTTTTTTCATTAAGGGTGTTTTCCGCCCACAAAATGGCGAAATTTTTAATGGAAAATAACAGTTTACACTTTAGATGGCCGCCAAAATTTTTTGAATGCAAAAAAAAAATTATCAGACGACTTTGGGGGACAGATTTGATTATGGTTTAACTAATTTTTTTTGGTTTTTTATTTTCGGATAATTTCCAGCCGAGTTATGGTGAACACCGCAAAGTGTTTTTTTCTCAAGACGTTCTGGGGAAAGCACTCTTACCGGCTTATGCCTCAATAATTCTGCATGAAAAAATTAACTTACATTGTCAAAAGTGTACCCTATAATGTGCAAAAAGTCCGACTAAAATTACTCTATTCAGATTTGAGAAATAAAATCACAAACAAAGTCTTTTTTTTTCCTTGAAGACCCAGACAAGACAGACAAGACAGAAATTTGGTACATCGCTCATTTTATGTAATCATTATTGAATGAAATTCACTTTAATACAGTCAAAATATTTCGGGGACCGTTCAAGGCATTTATTTCCCATAATATAAAAAATAAAAATAAATAGATAAATGTTTTTTTTTTTTCATAGTGGTGGAAAATATTCAAAAAGTAGAACTGATAAATAATCGCTATATGACTTACTGCCACTTCTTGGACTAGATATTATGGTTTACACTGATGTAAAAATTCTGCTTATATAAAACTTCTACAAGCTCGAAGTTACTGCCGGAGGTATCACTTTCATCCTTTAAATTTATTTAGGTACCTAAATCACTTCGAAATCTTGATATCTGTTCGAGGAAATTCAGAAATCCAAAGGGTTTTAAATATGTTAGATGAATAACCATGATTATATGGTTGGTTATTCATTTTTGCTTAGTTAAAAGTTGACTTTTTAATATTTTAGTCAAAAAAAAACTTGTTGGTTATTACAGGAAGAATATTCAGAAAAAATTGACAATAAACGAATATGTCTCGGTGTAGTTTGAAAAAAGTTATTTCTGAAGAACGAGCTTAGAGTTACACTGATCGTAATGATAACTTAATAATAACAATAACTCAAGGATTACCCTCACTCCTGCCCAACCGACGCCAGAAGCGCTTCCGCATACGTGTGAAATAAGCTGTCAGGAAGGGCAAGAGAATTTTTTAAGCAACGAGATCTAGTACTGCACAGCTACAAAAGAAAAATTTTAACAATGGAGATTTAAAATAATTTATAACTAATTATTAAAATTTTATTTGTTAAGAGAAAGCGTTATAGTATTTTTAATTTTGAAAAGTGGGTAAGATATTTCAAATGTGCAGGAATGAGAATTAAAATCACGACATACGATACGGAATGGTTCGTTTCGTACAGATTTTGATCTATAAGGTTTCAGCACTAAGGGTTTAATCATTTCTAGCATAGCACGCAACCAATTGTTTAAGTTTGTTTGCAACACACACATTTCAACAGTTGAAGTATGTATGATTTAAAAAGCTTTATGCCATCGGCATATAATTATATTTTTGAAAATTCAATTAAAAAAAAAAACAAAAAATCTGGCACACCGGAAGAAACAATAACCAAATATGAGAGATTATTCTCAAATATCGTTCAACGTGTTCTATTATAATGACAAGAAGATACTCACTGAAAAAATCTTGATTGAAAGCCCAGAAGATCAAGTTTATGTAAGAGAGTCAAGAGATTTACTTTGCCGAAGAATTGATACGAGTCAGTGTGTTTAAGATCCAATGCTTATGTGGCCTAAAATTCAATGGTTTAAAAATTCAAATAAATTTGTCACAGTAGATTTCCCTTAGAAGTTTCTAACGTGAAAATATTTCAAATATTTATTAAGACTCTGAGTATGTTATTTTCAAAGGTTTATCCTATCGAAAAATGAAAAAGAAGACATATCAAAAAAAGAAAAAGCCTACAAATCATATAATACATGGTACGCCGTGTATAATATAAACTGCTTCGAAGCTCCCAGAGATTGGGTTATTAGAGCTTTCGTTGAAAATTTTTCTAAAAAATAGTTGTAGCTTTCGTTTCTTTCCTGTATACTTCGACATGATTTTACGATAAATGCATTATATTTTAGTTTAAATTTTAATATATTTTTTTTTATTGCCCTTGATAGAATGTTCAATATATTAATATTTTGAAATAATTTAATCGAATTTTCGCCGAAAAATTGATAAAAAATATTTGATTACGATTTATTGAATCTCAAAACGAACTGAAGCGAGGCACATTATTATTTAATAAGAATAGAATTGGAAAAAGCTTTACCGAACTTTTTTCATATATTTAATGGACCTGCTGGAATAATATTTTACAAAAAATAAAATAAATGAATATCTCCCACATGTTATGGGCACGCTTAGCGAAAGCAACAATATGTTTATAAATTAATGGAATATTTACTTATTTGACACACATGTACATAATTTATTTTAGCACAATACACACTATTATATAATTAAATATTTAAATAAATATAATGACGAGAAAAATGCCAAAGCGCAGCATTATTTTTCGCTTAATGCACAGCGGAAGTGATTTTATTATGCTGATGAATTGGTTTATACGCAATTACCGTTACAATAAATAACACACATTTAGGCGCAAAACAAATTAAATCAATGAATTAAGTAAAATTGATCAATGTCGGGTGAATTTTTGCGGTTGCCAATGAAATAAATATGACACCAAGCGTTAGATGTAATTTATTAATTATGCTTAAATTCAATAAGTTTCAACTTAATTACAGTTATTGTGGTCGCACACTTTTCAACGCACCGAAATAGTGCAAACAAATGCGGAAACAAATATGTGATAAAGCAACTAATGTGTAATTAAAAAAAAATTAAAAATTTTTTTGCGCTCGAAAAACTAATTAGAAGTGTTTTATTGACCTTTTGGTTTTTCATTGTAATTAGTAATTTTTTATTTTTATTTTTTTGATTTTATTATTAATAATTTCTGTTTTAAAATATATATATATATAACAATTGCCTAGATTTTTCATTTTGTATATATATTTATGCAAGCAAATAACTGTAATCGTTTTAGCTCATGCGAAAATTATTTGTGCAAACTAATTTCAGATTCGGCGTCACTTGAAACGAGATTTTAAATATTTATCATATTTCGTTACTTCGGCATTCAAATTGCCATTACTGCAATTAGTGTGCTAATTACTTAATTTTTTAATTGCAAATGCAACCCTGCATTTAGTTGAGTTTTTTGCGCGCTAATAGTTTATCGCTTTATTTATATGACACGCGCATTCTTACAAATAATCAAATAATTACATCAAATATTTGTTATTTTCTGTTCGATACGTTTATCTTTTTTATTTGTTTTAATGTTAGTTTTCTGTTTCATTTTTTTTCTTTAGTGGTTTTTATTGTTTTTTTTTGCATTACTATGGCATTATTTTATGGCTGCTGCACAGTAAATGACTCGCAATGTAATTAACTGCTGTTGCGGAAGGAAAGAAGCAAAACAAATAGATTTAACTGCAATTGAAACCACAATAACGGTACGTGCAAGGGATGCATTGAATGCTTGATTTATTTTCCATTGCGTGGTGTTAATGAAAATTGCGCAAAATACTCTGTTTTTGATTTTAAAGCGAACTTTAATTATATAAGCCTTTCACGTTTGTAGATAACAGGATGATATCGTAAAAATTAATTTAATTGGAGTCTAGTCAAAGCTTACAGTTAGTTTAATTTTAATTTTTTAAAGTTTCAAAAAAAAAATCGCTAACTTTGCTTGCACCGAACCTTCATAAATTCAAAAGGTTCCTCACAGGAACTTGATTTTACTCTTTTTACGTTATTAGTCCGATTGATCATCCGTTTTCAGCTCCTAAGCATAGTTCCAAAAAATATCGACAAATGAGTTTTCACGCGAAATTTAAAATAAAAGTCTTTCTATTTTTCGCCCACAGTAGTATACACTTTATAGACACTCTCACTTTTCCCTTTGGGTGTTAAATATATATGGCAATCTATATTAATACCAGAGGATAATTAATATTTGCATGTTGAAGTAATGTATGTTTAAAGATTTCGTGTGAAAATCGTTATCTAATATATAAAATTTCCACGCCACAATGTTGCCGTACTCCTCCGAAACGGCTTTACCGATTTTTCCAAAATTTTATATGCGTATTCAGTAGGTCTGACTAATATCTACTACTGCTATCTATTTTCCATACCCTTAAGTGGTAAGGGTTGATCACTCTTAAATTTTTTTCCCAAAACTAACTTTTTTCCACAAAACTTTTTTTTTAATTTTTTTTGTTTTGTTTTTGAATATTTTGATTTTTATTTGAATCGTTCAATTTCGGACGTTTGTTTTTTTATTCCGCCTATTCAAGAGAAATATTATTGATGATTATTCAGTGATCAAGTACAGATTGAAATTTGCTACGAAGCCCCGAAGAGGTCGCGCTAATATCGGTCGGCGTTTTTTTTTTTGCCACATGAACGAATACTCGCAGGATGCTATGACATACGTGTGGAATTATGGATCCCTGTCAATCAGCAAGCGATCATCACGATGTTACCGCACGACTTTTCAAACAACATCTACAATGTTTGATGGACTTTGTCTTGAAGTAACGTACTATATATGTGGTGATGTTAGATGCTAGATGTACTCTGTTGAGTGGCAAAATAGAGGTTTGCCACACGTACACATTCTTCTTCGGTTGATGGATGGTGGTTACACCAGATCAAATTGATGAAATCCCTTCTGCGGAAATTCCTGATGCAGAGAAATATCCAGTATTATACGAAGTGGTGAAAAGCAATAGGGTTCATGGACCTTGTGGACGCCACAATCCCAACTTGCGTCAGTGATCTGTTTGTAAAAACATTGCTCTATTCGGAAATGCCTTGATATTATACATGGAATGCATCGTCGAAGAAATGGTTACGCAGAAAGCAAGGCCAAGTAGTAGATAGAGATTTTACATCGTATTCGCTAAGAATTAGAAATGGGCAAATTCCGATCGTTTTGACAATGAAGACGAAGCCGTGAATTGTCCAGTGGAATTTGTAAATTCTTTGGAGACGCTTGGTATGCCACCGCATCATTTGCGTCTCAAAGTTGGATCTGTCATTATTATGTATCGCAATCTTCACGCGCTGAAACTGTGTAATGGAACCCGACTGATTGACGTTTACGAATTCATTTGAGTTCCAACGATTTGCCATTTCAGTTCAAACCTATTCAGTTTCCATGGAAAATTGCATTTGAAATGGTAGTCAACAGAACACAAGGATAGTCGCTAGAAGTATGTGGCAAAAATCTGTAAATCCCATGTTTTTCACACGACTATAAGTGGCGTGTTCATAAGTTCGAAAATCATGTTCTCTATACATTTACGCACCGGAACAGAAACCAAAAAATGTTGTTTATCAAGCTGCGCTACATTGAATAAAATCTACAAAAATCGCAAATAAATGATTTAAACACAAAATATAGTACATTCAACTTGTTTTTCATTTTGAAACACATAAACAAAACAATGCCTGCGGGGTCAGCTAGTAGATTTATAAAAAGAAGGAGGCGCAATAGGCAGCACATTTCTTTATTTCTTCGACACAGCACAGTGCTGCCAGTGCTGTCTCTAAAATCATTTAACTATTTCTGCCGCCACCGAAATTGAACTCAAGCTAGCTGTTCTTCAAGCCAAGTTGTTCATCAAGAAATCCAGCAAACCACTGGTGCTGGCACTGTTGCCTTTAAGAAGGAAGAAGCGAAAAAGGAGAACTCAAAGTCAAATGAATGAAATGGGTTTCGGTCTCTTCGACCAAACAGCGCTACATTACTAAAGTGTTACCCCTTTGTCTTTAATAACTAAAAGTACTGAAATCAATCAAATAATTTCTATATTCTAATTATTATAATTAAATTGAAATCAGCGTTTAGTTTTTTAAATATAAATATTAACATTTATATTATTAGTGTTATGCATCTTCAGCCAAAAGCAGTCAGAAAATATGGATCATCTCCTGAATCTCTATATTTCATATAAAACTCTATTATTATGTTACATTACAAAACAATTATATAAGTGGTACACTGCTGGCCACGCAAACCTTACCACCCAAAATTTTTAAGTATTATGCGTATTTGACTACACTTTATAGCGGTACTTTTTGTGGTATTAATATATTTTATTTAGAAATAAGTTAATGACATTTTAATAATTAAAAATATTAAAAATTAAAAACAAAACACATTCAGCTATACATAAATCAATTGAAAGATAGTAGGCTTTACAAAATTAGCTGGAAATGTAAGAGTCTGACTTATGAAGAAAAAATTATATTTTTTATTTTTTTAATTTAGTTTCATTTACACTATAATTGATATTAATATTTTACTTTATTTTTTTTTTTTGTTTGTTTAGTTGAAACACGAAGTTAAGTCGGTGTATCACTTTAAAAAAAATAAAATCGGTCGATTTTGTATAAGAACAGAAAAGCTAAATTGTGTTTTACTCATTAAACGTAATAAATTAAAAACTATAATTATAATTAGATAATATAATTTACTTTACTTAAGCTTATTAAAAACATAAAAAAAAAACAAATTTAAGAAAATCCCGCACCAGCGGAAAAGTTCGAAAGAAAATTTAAGAAGGTGTAGTGGTAAGCCACCAGTCTAGAAGAAGAGGATGGATATGATACGTTGCTCAAGGAGATAAGGAACATCACCACAGCGGTTCTCTGAAAAATATTTCGGAAAGATCAAGATAAACTCCGGTTAAAACACGATTAAATTCCGTGCTGAAGTTGATATGTTTATTTCTAGTTTTAACTGCAAATTTAACGAAAGTTTTACTATAAATAGTTTGAGAACTAAAAGATCAATTTTCTTAAAATAAAATAAAAGTAAACTTCCGCCTCAAATTATCAAGAGCTTGTAAGCTGGAAATGAAAGTCATTTAGCAATAATAAAAACAGAAACTCTTCTTCTCCATATTCGACCTTTAGTTTGAGAAATACTTACGGAAGGATCCAAGAGATTGAAGACTTGAAAAAATATTTTTCTATGGCATTTCATGGAGAAGAATTATAATGAGCTTTCACTTCTATATGTGTTCCGAAAACAGCATAAGTTGTCTTTGATTCGCCAAATGTTGACGAGTAGTGAATCGAAAAACCTATTAGACCTAAGACAATACCAAGTATCAGTGAATATAGCGATTACAGCACTTTTATGAAATAACCGCTTACTTTTTTGTATAAATTTAACTCAATAACACTGTTATTGCTCTCAAGTGTAATTTTCTTAGAATTTCAAAAGTTGTGAGCAGTGAAATGGCGAAACGAACACAACTGTTGGACAGCTATAGTTTAGCGAAACTTGATTTTCAAAAACTCTGTTCAGATGCCAAAAAACAATTTTGAACTTAACTGGCAACGATACTGTTAATTTTTATGAATTTTTCAATAAAATTGATGGCGCTAAAAGCTTTATGAGACTTACTCCTGTTAGTCAGGCAGATAGGAGTAGGCAATAAGTGTCTCAAATAGTAACTTTTCCACTCCTACTTTTGAGCGCTAAACAACTGAAATTAACTTTAACGGCATTCAGGCAATAATACCAGCTACAATAACAGCAGCACCAACACCCACTAAATCAACAACGCCAGCGAAAAGTCAGCATATATTAATAAATAAACGAGTCGATATAGAATTTAATTAAAAACTTGAAAGCAACAACAAAAAACACAACCGCAACGAGACCAACACGACCGAAAGCGCCAACAACACTGCGTTGACTTGGCGAAACTCCTTTCAGGGAGGAGTGGCTTGAAATAAGTAAATGGAAAGATGTCGGTCTCGCCCAAATATGTTTTCCACTTTGACGCTGTTTTTGCTGCTGTTTTTGTTGTTGTTTTTTGTGTTGTGTGTGGTATGAGTATTTCGATTGCTTGCCTGCGCCACAGTCGGTGCTTGTGAGTTCTAGTGTTCTGCACGAGCGAAGACTTGCATATGTGTGCTAGTGAGCAGACCTGGTTCAACATTACCAAAATACAGTTATATTTATACTTGTAAATAACGGTACATTCCAAATACGTACAATTTAATATGAGACATTAAAACCGCCTCAGCAATGCCATGGCAAAGGCCGAAATAAAATCGTTAACCTTGAAGAAATTGCAGTATTTCGAATAAAGCAACAACATACGCACAACAACTTGCATAAGTAAGCGCACAAAACACTACAGTTTGACAAACGCAAACGGCAAAATGGAGCATGGTCTTTAAAATTCAAAAATATATTCGTTCGCCAACAGAAAACTAATTACAAATTCAAATGAGTCATTCTTTAAGCGCCGTGACTTTCAAAACGCCGTTCAAGTCCAGCCGGCAGGTTGAGTATTTACAAACACACTTTCACTCATATACTCGCATTCCGCTGTGTAATATTTATGTAGATTTTCATGTACTTATATTTGCCTCCAAGCTCCAACAACGGCCTGTCATTAATGTACCCTTTCGGGAGATGGACAAATGACTTTTCTAATGATTTCTGCAGCTCAGACATGCTTACATTCACTTGCTGCGGCGTTCAATTGTTTGCACTAAACGGTTCTATTTGAGTGTCTTTTGTCTCAAGTTTGAATATTTGTGCTAAGTAAGGACGCCTACAAGTGCCGGCCGACGAAATATTAGAAAGGCTTTTCTTGCAACAAATATTATGGCTGGTAAATTTTAATGAGAAAGTAGTATTAATGCTTGGTAGCTTTCAGTTATAAGCTGGTGTTTGTCTTGCGCAGGTATTTCTTTTGGCATAAATATTTACCGTTGAAATAATTTACAGCAAAATTTAAATAAATGAAATATTAATTAATCCTGTAGAAGTAGGCCTTGGAACTACCTTTTATGTCAATATATAAACTGCTTTCAAGTTATTCAAGGCAGTTGACGAAGGGTCAATGTTGCCACCAAGCGATATTTACAAGCTCTACGTAAAAAACTGTTAAATAAATTCGATACAACATTTTGAAAAAGTAAGGCAGTATTCTTGGAAAAATAGTATATATTTATTTTTCGAAGATGCGACTGCCTAATAGCATCTGTCAAGCCTAAGCGAAATATATCATACAGCATTGAAGTACAAAGGCAATGTGATGATATGCGTTAGGGCGCGTCGATTTACAGGAAGCCAAGAAAAAAAAAAAAAATACAAACGGAAAAATCGCGTATGCAAATAATGTTCTACGGATCATTCAGAACAACTTTGCCCCATAGATTATGGGTCTATATATGGTTTCGGAGCAGCGTTTTTTAAAGCGAAGGTTTGAAAATCAGAATAATCGGTTGTATGAGAGATATGTGAAAAACAGCAGAAGTTTTCTATAACACTTGTTGAGAGACCTGAAGACCTCAGCACATTTTTTATGCTTTGCTACTATGCACGCTACTACGCCTTTTCGGTATTTATTAAGCATTATATTAAATTAATTATTATATTAAAAGAAAAAATATAAAACCTGCCTGATGCAAGTCGTCACCTTTATTATTACCAAGAAGGTCGAAAAAGTTATTGAAGAAGTACTTGAAAAATGTCTTGTTGGCATCAGACAGTTGCAAGAGGATATCAAGATCTGTTATGTATCAGTCAAATGCATTTTAGTTTGATTAACGTAGCCGTACTCGTGACGAGACGTGGGTTTATGCATATGAGCCTGAAACAAAAATGAGCTGAAACAATCAAAAAAAATAAAATTCGCCGAAGGCACTGAAATTGAAGGCCATCCCACCCGAGACCTATAACAAGTATATAGAAAATTGGATTAAGCGCTTATATTAGCTCAGGAGCCAAATTTTGAAGATATTAACAATATTATTTTAATTAAAAAAAAAAAAAAATTAATTTAAAATTTCAAAAAAAATTCTATTTCCTTAAATATAATATCTTCGAAAGAATTTCGAATTTTTTTTTTCATTTCCTTAAAGTATAAAGTATAAATAAATCCGACAAAAAAATGTTCGAGTTCTACGAAAAATAACAAAAGACACTCCGGAACGTTCGAGTCAAGCTTCACAAGTATTTTGTTTAAAACTGTGTTTTAGAAGCGGTGATCACTGCAGCTCGATAACCGTTATGTGGATTTCTCTAAAATTTTTATGCCTGATAGAAGAATTTTTTTATATAGGCTTCTTATAAGCACTTAACTGTGGGTTTTCTCCCCAAAATTTCGGAAACAAATTTCCTGAGGTTGCCATTTGGTCAATTTAAAACAAGCCTTGATCAGGCATCAGATTTTTCATTAAAAAACTATATTTTTCCGATTGAAACCAGCCAAGGATTAGTGATGGTCACCACGAGCAGCCGCTGTTGGAACTCGATCAACATAAATAGCTGTACTTTTAAGACTATAAATTTTTTTTTTTTGCTCCAATTTCTGTCAAGTCAAGTTGAAAGCGTCCTTAATCATGCAACGGTTTCAATTATATAAAATGAAAAATTTGTTTGCAAAAAATGTTGAATATTGGAATTTTTTTAACACTTTTTTTTTAATACTTTTTTTTACAAATTTTTTTTTAATAATCCGGCTCAAATTTGATCAGTTAAATTTCAATTACTAAAGAAGAAAGAAAACAATTTTAAACAGTAGCAATCGATTAACAGACGAAATGCTCTTCTAATTTATCAAAGACAATGACATTTATATCCTGAAGAACCTAAGCAAGAAGTCGCCTTTTATGATTGATAACTATAGTGTGGCAGTTAACGCTTTCCCCCAGCGATTTTGTTTATTAGCTGTCTTTCAACGCCTGTGCCACAAAATTATCACACAATAAATATTTGATTAGCATTTTATGCTATAGAAAAAACAAATAATTTTGACCTTGAATTGTATTGAATTGAATTACTCAGCAATGCAACGCTTTCTAAAGTACACTGGACGCAGATGAGCGATGAGCATGAGTTTCGGGCAAAAACAATAGCAATATAAATGTTTATTGTGCTATACATAATAAATAAGCGCATATTTATAGATGAATAAACACATAAGCAAATATAAAATAATTATATTTGTACACATATACATACACGCAAGTGTTTTAAATAACAATGCCTTCCCTGCTTAACTGTAATTACGTGGTTATGTAGTAAGCTCTAGTGGAATGTCTCTAAACAATATTAATGACAACCAATATGTGCTTGTTTAACTATAAGAACGCATCAGTTATCGATATATATGTGTGTATATGTATGTGTTTAAGTACGTTGGCACCAATGAATTCATTTACGGAACAGATACCATCAACCCACACGTGCCTCGTTATATCAATACAATTCAATTTAGTTAGCTCAATACATTTGTTGCCTATAATAAGCACACATATATGCGTGTGTGTGTGACTTTATTTGAATAGTTGTTTGTGTCTCACACATGCTCATTTATAAACAACACGGCTAATGCCGTTGATGGGCTGGCATACATTTCACTTTCCTTTCTACACGGTGTGATACATTCAGCACACACGACGAAAGTATCAATCAATCTTAATTTAATCCAATTACAACAAATAATAACATTAGTATTGCACCAGCAACAATGGCGAAGCGGAAACAAAGTCGCACCGAAGCAAAGCAAAGAAAGCATATCGAAGGTTCAATGCGCTGTTGAAGAAGAAGCAGAAATAAATAAAAAAGTAAATTGAAGGAAATAAAAATAAAAACAAAAATAATAATAAAAATAAGAAAATACTGAATCCAAAGAAAACGCACCGTTACGAAATTTACTTAGCCATTTTAATGTGGCGCGGCACTTGTGGCATCAACATGACGGCATGCTTAAACTATGTGAGCGACAACAAGCTTATAAAACGCTAGATAAGTATGAAAAAAAAATAGAAAAAAATCGCAAAAGCAACAAATAAAGCAGTATCAAAAAAACAATAGAAAATTAAGGCAACAAAAACAACCATTAACAAAGCCAAGTGAAGAGCCTGCGATTTCGGCAATCGTCATTGATGCTTGGATAGTCAGCGTAAATGGCATCATATGCCACTAATCTGACCGCAAAAACAAAACAACAACAAGCTACGCACTTCACACGCAGCGAAGTTGACCGAAATCCCATCAATTGATTATCAATCAACTGGGAAAAGTGCTGCCAATACTGTAGCTGCTGTTGTTGTTGTTTTTGTATGCTTATTGTTGTTGGTGTTAGTGATACAACCGCCATTAGCCTTTGGTTGGCAGCGGTAGTGACGCGCTATACCTTACTTCAAGTGGCGTTGTCCCAGCCACATACACACACACACATTCACGCCACTTTTCTCATAGCATACATTTGGGCGCACACATCCTACGAAAGCCAGCATTCTGCGAGGGATAAGTGAATGAGTGAGCGAATGGCAAGCAAAGAAAAGCATCCTAATGGAATTTAAGCTGTCAATTTCTGGCGAAATGGTTGACAACATTAAACCAGCACAAAATGGAATACCCAAGAAAAGCACGACAAAAAAAAAACAAAAAAACGAAACGAAAGCAAAGAAAAGTTTAAGTGAAAACAGGCATTGGGCGTCACTAAAATAAATTGAAATGGCATAAACAAAGATGGGGACTAGCGGCGAGGCATATAATACTAAAGACAGTTAAACAGCCAGCTTGCTTACTGTGGATGGGGCAAGCTAAGTTTAGGTCAGCTGCTAGAGAGGCAGCGAATTGTGAGCAAAAGCAGGCGTGCCGAATGTGAAGATTTGATAATGTCGATTTTCACTAAAGGTGGTGGGCGAGAAGAGTTTTTTGGGAGGGAGAAATACTCATGAATAGAGGAGTTAAGTGATGTAAAAAAAAAATAAATATTAGAAACGGCGTTTTCAGCTGAAGCTGTAATTCTTTTTTGCGGCTTACTATCACTGTTTAAATAATATGTTTTCAATACCCTTAAATATATAGAAAAAAGTTTTAGAAACGCTCATTTTTCAAATTTTGTTGTTTCATAAAAATAGAGATCATTCTTGTGAGTGTGGATTTTTTGGACAGTATTCTTCATTCCAAGTCAATGCTATCTCTTAACTCTAAAGCTCGCTTAAAAAAGTTTATAAATGATATGTATGTGATTTATAATTTCGAGAAAAATTTAACTAAAAATTCTAATAAACTCAATTTTTTTTTTTATAATACGTTGTGTCACCTTTTATGTATTTTGAATCTCTCGAGAGCTTAAATTAAAAGCGACAAAATTTAAAAAAATTTCAAAAAATGAGTTTCAATATTACAAAATTTCTTAAAACGCAAAAAAAAAATAAAAATACCTGGTTCGGTGAAGTGCATTTAGATAAAAAAAAGTTATTTAAAATGTCTTAAAAGGTACAAAAAATCTTTAGTTATACCAACACCGTTTAAATTTACTGTTTTAAAAGTCAAGAGATTCCAGATGGACAAAATTTGGTGTTTCCAAAAATGCAGTAAACTTTTCTTGACAACTACTTTTTACACTTAATTAAAGCTTATTTATTGAAAAAAGTAAATAGGTCTTTCTTTGCGCTCCTAAAGGTATGCTGCATTTTATATTATCCAGCCATTATGGCTTGCTGTCCTTACACAACTTCTTATTTACTTACTTTTATAGCAGCGCCCAAAACTTTTCACTGTTGTTTCATTTCCAGCTTCTTGCCCCAAATTTTACTATACACCGTGGCATATACTTTTGGGCGCAAAAGCACAGTACAGCGGAGGTGCTAGCCTGTTTATTTGCACCGCACACACAACGTTACGTTTTTAGAATGCAGAGTGAGGTTTCTTATAAGCGAGCGAGGTGCACGACACTCCCGGGTGTACTAGACGTGAAATAATGTACACAATGCTATGTTGCTGGCTGTGAGCTGAAGTGTGCCTTCCTTTTTCGAAATGTAAATTAGCCTGGTTTGATTCCTGACTCATCAATTATTCACTTAAGGTGCAATACACTTTTTTATTATAGACACACTTTTACAAATGAGATTCGACTTTTAATTTAAGTTTGCCGCACATACATTCCGTTGGTGGCAGCTATTTGGCATGTGTTGCAACAAATTTATTGATTGTTTGCTTGTATACGCTTTGCAATTGTTTCAACTGCTGTCTTACTGAGCTCCTCCTACACTATGTTTAATCCCGTATTAGCTGCGACGCTTGAGCTCGCGGGCGTTTTCGCGTTTACACTCAGGCGAACGAAATGAGTGAGTAAGAACAATTGATGGAAATAAGCCAAAACCTCACTAAGCGAAAAGTAGTTATATTAATTGTCACATAAAAGCCGTTAACCTTTAGCTATGTTTCTTAATGAAGCTACATATTATTGCGCCTGAATGTATGCTAGTTATAAATAAGCGCCTAATTCCGAAAATTAAATACAAGCTTGATTATTGGGTGAAAAGTTTCGAACAAACCCGGTCTTTGATTGCAGCAACAATACTTGCAACAATAATTTCAGGAAGTTTTGTTTCTAATTCCTTTCAGTTTAACACACACACACGTCTATGCGCCCAAAAGCATGCATCAATTATTTTATATGTGCCCAAAATAGAGCACTACAATTATCCAACACGTGTTTATGATCGCACAACAATACCGTTAACACACACTGTTCGCTTTATTTATTTTTAATTTTTTTAGTAAAATAATATTTCACTTCGGTTGAACACTACCGTTATTTACAAAAAATATCATTTAAAATTTTCTTTGTCATGTATCAATATTTTTCACAACAAACTCTGCTACAACAACTTGCTGCTGCTGCTTCAAATAAAAATCTGTCTATATACCGTTACAGCGTTAACGCGTTCAACATGTCAACATTGCCGAATAGTTCACTTCAAACTAAACGTTTTTGCTTTTACTCCTTCAAACCAACTGAAATTCCAACTAGACGAGCAGACTTCGTCAAATCCGCCGTATACACACTTCGTGTATGCACTCGCTTTCTGTAGCATAACGGTGTATAGTATGCCTCGTTACCACCGTTGCCCATGTCGTTATTATTATAAGGCGGTTCGTTTACCGGGCTATCGCTGAGGTTCGTTGTTGTACTCGTGAATTCGCCGAAGCGCGCTGTGCATGGCGCTCTTTGCTGTGAAGGCAGTCGTCAGCGCGCTTTAATATTGTGAAAGGGGTCGTTCATAGAAGTACTGAGCCAGTAAACTGATAAGTAGAACGTGCGACAATAGATTTTGAGCGCGCTCAGTAGACAACGTTACGAAGTGTTGCTCTCCGAATGCGGCGAATTAGTTCAGTATATTTAGAGAAGTGTTTCCTGTAAGAGAATAACAGTTAGGGCAGTTAAGAGTTTTCTGGGTAGTTTAAATATGTGGGTGATTTGAAGTACGAAAGCAGGTCTAATTGCTATATAGAACTTTTACTAATTAAAGGATGAATTGGAAAATGTAAACAAGTGATATTTAAGGTCATATTTAAAAGTGTTTTTTAGGTTAAGTTGGATTAGGTTCGATTGCAGATCTAACAATCGCACTTCAACTATATACAGTCCTTTGTGAAGCTCTTGAGAATAGAACTCATGTACCCGATCTTATAGCTCGGTAAAGCGCCTTGTGGTCAGCACAAATTTGCTTAGGCGTTTAACACGTTGAGAATGGCGAGACCCACCGGTGGGTGAATACTATAAGCTGCGCCGTCCTCAACGTGTTTATCTCTATTGCCACCAGCTCGATGGGATATCCGAAAGTCAAAGCCTTAATCTTACAAACACGAGAGAACCAAAAAGGATATATTTTCACATCACTTTCTTCCATACAGCTTCTGCATCCCTAATGCCGGCATCCATAAGCTAATGACGTGCTAGAACCCCAACAGCTACGGAGAGACTAGCTCTACTTACGGCAAAGAATTTACTTGTTTCTTATGGCCGATCGAAGGACAAAGGATTCCTGCGACCGATGACAGGCCAGCTTTGGTTAAGCTCTTGCGAAACTTAGCTATCCATTAGTAGAACACACGAGGAGAGTAAAGGCTGGCCCAGGATAGTGAAGGCTGGCCACCCTCATCAAGCAAGTTTGCCTTTCATTTCCACCTTGTAGGATGCACAATTACCTGCGGTGCCGATCTAACTTGGCGCGCATAGTAGTCTTATCACAAATTGACCCGATATCATAAATAACGATTTTTTATCGTCGTCCAGCTATCAGAGTGGATAGTTTCATTCCGGAAGGAGACTGCGCTCCGGAGCAGTAAATCTATCGTTGCCAGCAAAGTTATCAGAAAAACACTACAATATCCAAAACTGACGTTGAAAGATAATTCCTGAAGTCAAACCGTGTGAGGATTTAGGTATGGTCTGACACATGTTCAGTTAGAAACTCAGATTCACTAAATACGTGAGCACCTTTTACAGCAATATACCTATCGCCGATATATGTGGGCCACTGACTTGGGCTGGCTGATGAGCGCTGCCCGTTGAACACTTCTTTACAAATGTGTTATTTTCTAGGCCTCTCAATGAACGAAAAAATTGTTCGTAAATATTGATTGGTGGTAACCACTTCTATGAGGTTTTAGTACCCTCTTAGTTATTTCCTGAAAACTTTCAGTTAAAAGTGTTAACTTTAACATTAAGTCCAGTAATATGAGTAACTATTCCTCCGATATGTTATAAGTATATTGTGAAAATAATGAGAGAACAAAATAAATATGGGACATTTACCAAAAAAAATTGAGACCACCTAACAGTAATGGAGCTAAACTTTAGTAACCTGCTAAAATGACGATTGTATGCAATATCTAATATTATATCCCGCCATCTAGAAAAACCTTGAAATGTTTGATTTAAGCAGCTGTCTTAAAGACCATAAGGACTTAGTGCTCTTCGGAGCTTTGTTTCTGCTCTATTCCTATAATCCTTAGAATACTATACTTCTAAATGAGTGCTCTTGGCTTAAAAGGAAAATAATTTATTAAAATTATTCATTAATTATTTTAAAGCAAGTAACCTGTCCTTTATAAATAAATTAATAAGTGTTGAAATCCAATAAAAAGCGCGAACATTCAAAACCTCTTACACATATGTATATTAATTCACAATCACCATCCTTTCCGAATACCAGTCGTTTTACCTTCGCTACTCTTTATAGTCAGTAAGCCAACGGACTCTCTATCATATGCTCTCTTCGCTCTGCATTGCTCGGCTCAGCTGCTCATAAACTCATGCGAATGCGTGCGCAAGCGCGAACTACCCCTCAAATTCGCCTAAAATGCCCCTTAGCTGCATACCGGATTTATTCCTAAAAAAGTGGTGAGTTACTCGCATATCAACAAACAGTTATTTCGCTTCGCCCAAATGTTGCAGCAACATTGTAGCTAGTCTGCTGCTCAACACTTAACATCCATTGAGGCGTAAAACGCGTGCACATGTGCTCAAGCGCTCACATACTTTTGTATGTATATGAAGGTTTACAGTTACGAAAATATATTTTCTGTGTCATTCGCTGTTTGATAGCGAAAGTGAACGCTACTTGCGGCGAATTGCGCGTAGCCGAGGGTAAGCCTCTAGTTTTTTGGCAAGCCCTTTTCGTGCAGCCTGTTGGCTAAATTGACATCTAGGCTTCTGATGCGTGGATGTTCGTATGTCTGTATGTGTGCTCGTATTTTTGGTGTTTTGCCAAACATTTTTAGATTTCGTTAAATGCACTGAATTAACGTCATATTGTTTGTACTCGATTTAATTTTATTCACTCGAAATAAAAATACAGAAGTCATGCACTTATTAATTTCTTCCCAACCTTTTTTTTTTTTAAATTTTAGTAGGCTTAAAAATTATGAACCTGGACCTAGAACCTGAAGTATGTCTATTGCTATAAATAGAAATGTCACATGCCGGGTTGATATGATTTCTAAGAGTCATTTCGTCCATTTCCAATATGTCATGTTCTGCAATTCTTTATTTTCATTGTATTCAGCTATGATTACAATTGCAATTGCAACTTTTCGTGTGACATTTTATGGACGTAATAATCGTCCACCTCTACTCGCTATTCGTGGGAAAGTTGAAAATTTTCTACATTTTATTGACATAATGTTCAAGTGCCTATAAGAAAAAGAACCGCACGAAGTAGTGAAAATATTGCTGCCGTTCAGGCAAGTACTGCTGAAGACGGCAGTTTTTCGATTCCAAGACGTTCTCAAGAACTAGGACTGTCTCACAATACAACCTGGCAGGTTTTGAAAACGATTTGGGCCTGCATCTATATACAAAGTCAGTCGCAAAAGAAACAGAACTTTTTAAATATAACTATTTCTGGTGGCGCCACCTATTGGTGGGTATATAAAATAAAAAGTTTGATCTCTTCTTTACATTTCGTAAAAATTTTAAGACAATTGGATAACTAAAATCGATGTTATCGATCAAAAAGTAATAGCAGCTTTTGGTCATCGGTCGTAAAATGCATTTTGAACAAACAACAAATATTAAATTTTGTTTTAAACTTGGCAAAACGTTTACTAAAACATTTCAAATGATGAAAAAAACTGAAGTTGCTGGACGAACGTAAACGTCGCTAATTTGCTGATTTTGAACACCTTGAAAGCAAAAACGATTTTTTTAAGAAAATCATCTTCTCCGATGAGGCTCACTTTCATCTGAGTGGTGCGGTAAATAATCAAAACTGTCAATTCTGCTGCGAATAGAATTCTAAAATTATTGATGAACAACCATTACATTCAACTAAATTTACAGTTTGCTCTAGTGGAGTCATCGGTCTATACTTCTTTCGAAATAAAACCCGTGACAAAGGTACTGTCAGTGGAGAACGGTATAGATCGTTGATAACCAACTTTTTATTGCCGTAATTGGAAGAAATTAACCTACAACAAATGAATAATTGAGAAAAAAGTTTAGATATTCGATAATATTAAGGAATTTGTACACTGAATGGCCTTCAATTAAAAAACATTGACCGACTTTTTGTGGGGTTATCTGAAGTCATTGTTCTTTAGCAATAAATCAGACTCTCTTCAAGCTTTAGAAGTCAATACTGAACGAGCTATTCCGAACATATTACTGGATTTAGTGGATGAAGTAGTCGAAAATTGGGTTCATCGAATTCGTTCCTGCAACAAAAGTCGTTTGAGTGACGTTATATTCAAAACTTAGTTGTATCGATGTTACCTCACATTAAATGAAAAACATTTGAATTTATTTAACAATGAGTGTGTTCAGAAATCATATCGCTCTTCAAGGAAAACCGTGTATTTGTTTCAGAAAGACTATTGAATAAAATGTGTTACAAGAAAAAAAGGTTTGGGCAAAATGATTCTTTAATAATTTTTATACTCCTGCAATCTGTTGCCACAAAGTATTATAGTTTTGCTTACCTAACGGTTGTACGTATCACCTAAAACTAATCGAGATAGATATAGGGCTATAAATATATAAATGATCGATGTCTTCAATTGAGTCTTAGCGTGTTCCTCGGCAGATATTTTAGTGTGGAGAATAAGAAAAAGTCACAGGGGACCATATCAGGTAGGTGCTTGCTCAATGATATTTGTTGAGTGTTTGGCCAAAAATTCATTCACTATGAGGGCTTTGTGCGATGGTGCGTTATCATGATGAAGAATCCACGAATTGTTGGCCCTCAAACTTGCACGTTTACGACCGATAGCGTCTCGTAAGCGCCTCATAACAACAAGATAATACTCTTAACTGACGGGTTGACCAGTTGGAATGTATGCATAGTGGACGTCACTACGAATATCGAAGAAAGCTATGAGCATTACTTTCACTTTCGATCGGCTTTGGCGTGTTTTTTTCGGCTTTTTCGCGCCTTTGGGCTGACATTCGCATGATTGCTGGTTCGTAAGTTATTATATTCGTAGACCCATGTCTCGTTGCTCATAATTATGCGTTTCATGAAGGTGGGATTAGAATTGGCTCGATCCACCATGTCTGCAGTTACCTGCTCTCGATACGTTTTTTGAAGGAAATTCAGCTATCGGAACAAGTCTTGCAGCCACGCGTTGCACGCCAAATTTTTCATGCATAATCATACGCTCGCTCACGTGTGCATCTCCAGTCTCAAGCTCTTCTTTATAGGGTGTATATATGTATATATGTATACTTGTATATAAAATTGCTGAATTTCGATCCTCTGGTTGACGTTTTACACCTTAAAATATTTCCCTGGTATGGTTTCCTTCAAGTTTCCGGAGTATAAAATGTTTGATTGCACCCGAAATTAGCCTTTCCTCACTTGCTCTTCTTGATGTCTTTCAAAAGAGTTTGATAACGATGGACATAGTCCGGGCCACCCTCACTACTTGTCACTGAAACCGATTAACTGAGTATAGAAGTTAATTGAGGAAATGATAAAATGATTCAGAGAAACTGGTTCTTGGTTAAATCTTCTCTTAAATAGAAACCCAGTTATGGCTAGATGTATAAGGAGCGTTCCTAAGTAAACAGAACTTTTTGAATCTAGCGCCCCCTGGTGGCGCCATCTGTAAATCAACTATCTCTTTCAATTGTCCAGTGAGAGTTTCATGACATTTTATCCTTCATCATTGGAAGTGAAGTTCTTGCATTCTAAGTGTCAGTATGTTTATATTATCGGTGCGAAAATGAGCTACGAACAAAGAGCGAACATTAAATTTTGTTTTATAATTGGTAAACTGTGGATGAATTCATCAAAAATCAGTCGAAATCATCATTGAAATTCATGGAAATGGAATTGAACATCTCCAAAACATCGATTTACCGCATTTTGAGCGAAGATTTGGGCTTACGAAAGGTGTGTGCCGGTTTGTTCCGCACAAATTGACTGAAGACCAAAAATTGCTCAGAATCCAACCTTCGAAAGACGATTATTTCCCCAAAAATCACATTTTCACCATTAACCACTCCCCGTATTCACTTGATTTTGCACCATGCGACTTCCACATTTTCGGAAAAATTCACTTGCCCATGAAAGGAAAACGTTATGCAGACATAGAGGCCATTCAAAGGGCTTGCACCGGCATACTGTCAACGAGCTAAAACACTCGTTCGACATGCTTTTGGACCATGCAAAAAGCTTTATTGAAGCAAAAGGAGACTATTTCGAATAAAATAAATTGATTTTGCCGAAAAACCATTTATTCTGTTCTTTTAAGTCCTGTTTACTTTGGAACACACCTTGAATACTGTACACCATAAATTAACTCCTTATATAACCCAGCATTAATACCTGCGTAGACGGGTTCTTAAGCGGTCCGAGCTTGTGGGTTAACACTACGGTTAGCATGAAGTCAGTCAGCACATAAATGTGTCTGTGGACTGCATTCCCAGGTGTTTTCTCCATTTGGGAACGAGGGTTATATTCATAAGGCTAAGTTACCTTTCAGAGATCGGCGAAACTAACTTAAATAGAAGGAAAAAAATTTCTATTGAAGGAACATAACAATACAAAACATTTTGAGCATTAAGCCAGCATAGACATCCAAGAGATAATTTTCGGAGCACCATTTCACAATGTTGGAAACTATTCCAAGGAAATTAAAAAAAAAATTCTTTTTCGCTTTATTCAACTACAGTGTTGATTTAAAATGGTGTTACTGAAAGTTTTTCGATTTGCTAAAGTAAAGTCAGCTAGAAGACATATTAATTTTCTCGTTAGCTCAGAAATTTACACATTTTAAAGACCTAAGCAAACGTTTCGTCAAACTGTTTTGTGCTCTTTGTTCTCATTGCCTTAGAAGCACACAATTTATATAATAAAAATGTCTCACAAATTTTGAACATAACCTGAAAAGTATATTATATTTATGCTAAACATTAATGCGCACTGCAAATAGAAAAGCTGGTGTGGCCAGACAGCTGGTGAGTGAAAAGAAATGTCAAAATATTAAGTCATAAGCCATGCCAGACAAAGGCACAGCCGAACATGCCGACCAAGCCAAACACGAAGAGTCACACGGGGGGTAGCAGAATTAATTGTAAGCCGACAGACAATTGGTCAGAGTCAAATTGGTTTTTATCACGTCGACGCCGCAGCGGCAAGCGGGGGGTCGCGTATTCTAATCATTTGAAAAATTATGCGTCAGAAAATTAGACGAAAGCCAAAGGTGTATAAATGTTCGCTCGAAAAGCAGAACTAATCAGAAAGTCAGTTGGAAAATTAGCAGACAGCAGACAGGAAATGCAACGTCATCACGAATGCATATGAAATTATTTATGTGGAACTGTGTGTAAGTGTGGTGGAGAAAGGACTTTGTGCTTTGTGCCTGTTTCGGGTTTTAGCTTTGTGGGGTGTGTTTTATGATTTATTAATGTGCGAGTTTAATTTCGAAAACATAATCAGATTAGAGCGACCAGCATGACAGCATACACACTCAGCCACATACATACTTATATACATACGTACGAATATGCTTAGATGAAAGGATAACAAAAACGACACAAAAAAAGTTGAACGAGCGTGTCGAAGCAGTGGAATTAAACTGGACTAAATAGTTAATAAATGGTAAAAGATAATTTCTTTGTCTGCTTTTGTTGTTGCCAAGTGTGAAAATGTGTGTGTAAAATGAGCGAATGGGATATTTATGAAAACAAGAAACTAACGCAACGGTTATGGCAGACTGTGACTACAAAAATATTAATTAAACTGAAATGACAACAAAGCTAAACATTAAATTTCAAAAACCAAAAAAAAAAAAAAACTTTAGGGGGATATAAACATTTACAATAAATAGCCTCAATTAAGCGAAATAGTTTACAGATAAGTGGTGGAATGAAATATGTTGGGAAACATAATAACTGGAACTGATTGCCACGATGGACTTGGACTTTAGCCGGTTTTGAACTCTTTAACATATTTAAATATAAATTTTTAAATTGAATCTTCAGTTAAAATTATAATATTTCGTTTAAAAATGTTTGGTTGATTCTAAAAGTTAACTTTGAAATTTGAAATAAATGTCGGGAAATACTCCAGGCAGAAAGCGTATTCACAGTCTACGGAGTAGTATAAATCCAATTAAACAACGTTTTTTGCTACCTTAAGAATGTTTATATATTTTTTATATATTTTTATTTTTGAGATACAATTTAAGGCATTTTTCGCACGTTCAGTGTATAGATCCAAAACGAGTGGAGCGATCCCGATTTTCCCATTATGCTACCGGGTGGTAACCAAACTGAGTCTTATTCAGTAACTCTTTGGATTTGGTCCAGGCTGAAAGTTTTTTTTTTTTTTCATATTATTTCCACATTTTAGACAAATGTATATCCTCTCCAACAATTGACAGTCGAAGAAGAATGCAAATTTTCACTCTCTTAACATTTTTTAATGTCTATCGTGGTTCACAGCTACTCATTCAAAAATTATTACTCAAAACGACAGTCCAAAAAGAGGACCAATTTAGAATACAATGTAACATCGACAGGGCTTAGTGTAGTTAGCTGTTAAAAGAAGCTTTACCTGAGTCGTTTTAGTTCGTCAAATATGTTCTTGGTTAAAGTAAAAAGAGTACTAAAGAGATCACAGGACCCAATGTTTGTACTAAATAGAATAAAAGACATTCAAGTCAACATGCAAGAAGGTCTAACAAACTCAAATCCTGCCTGCCAGTGGTACATGGCACCGTCAGAAGGATAAATAATATTTTTTATTGGAATTTGGCTACAAGCAATCGCTTAGAGCAAGTTAAAAGAGAGCGCCAAAGAGAGATCAGAGCCATATATTCCCTATAAGAATGGTATTTAAAATTGACCATTGACTTTAAGGCTTACAAACAATATTTCTGAGATTAAAAAATTCATTAAATTGCCTGTATTTGGGTTTTAGAAGTGTGTAAATTTTTTATTGCATGTAAAGTTCGAACAGAGTTTTAAACATATAGTCGTCCTCTCAGTTCTTTATTCATTTTTACAACGAATTGTCACTGGCAATAAAAAATTCATTTATTTTAAGAATCCTAAACGGTAAAAATCATGACTTAATCCGCAACAACCGTGAACAATAACCGCAAAATGAGATGAATTTGGACTTTGAGACTTGACCTCTGCTGATTACTATTTGTTTTCATGAACAGGACACGCATTTAATGCGCAGCACTACAATTCCTACGCAGAAGTCGAAAACTTTTTTTCTGATTGATTTGCTTCAAACGGCGATTTTTCTATTGACATGGTATCCACAAATTGCTAGAGAGGTGGTCAAAATGTGTAAGAAGCAATGATCAATACTGAAACGCTGATAATTGGAAGCGTAAGCTCCATCTTCAGTTTTATGTAAAATAATTGCTTTTTAATAAGCCTGCCAGTAATTAATTTATCCAAGGAAATCTAGAAAATGACCTTAGAAATATTTATATCATGAACGATTAAGTTTGTCAGGAAGTTTGATTTTCCAGTAGAAACATGGAAGACAGAGAAGTGACGGCTGTATACGAACTAGTCCTGAATTTTTGATATATCTATCTGAAATTTCGCACACGTCCTTTCCTACCCAAAAAGCTAGTTATGTAACGGAATTGTCTTTATCGGTTCACAATAGTGTATAGCTTCCATAGAGATTGACCGATCAAATCAAGTCCTTCGCACACGTCCTTTCCTACCCAAGAAGCTTGTCATGTAACGGACCGATGAAATCAAGTCCTTTAGGTTTTTAATTTGTAGCGACATCTTCGAGGAATTCAGCATTTTTTATTGTCCAAGATGATGCTTTAGCATATATCTGTCATATAAAATGATCAATCAAAATCAAGGTAAAGGCTTATTATATCCTTGAATGCTATAAAGACGGAGTATTATAGCTATAGCGCAGCCGAAGTCAAGGTTTATTTTATTTTAACGTTGTTATTAGTCTTGGCAAGATAATTAAAAAGTTTGTTGTGATGATATGTTAGCATACTCGTATGTGATCACTTTGACAACTGTGTTGACAGTTGGGGTGAAAGCTATCACTTAAGGAAATTAATTTGACTAATAATTTCCGCTAAAATACTAATTACCACTCTGTGCAAAATAAAACATGTCTACTAAGCGAACCCATTTGGTTTTGAAACAAATTACTAACAGTTCTGTACTTAAAAACTAGGAGACTTCTTGCAGACAATCCATGTAGATCTCAGCCTTTACGTATATGAGTGCGGTTCATGGCCAACCCGAGGTGCAAACAAGCTCTTACTACACAAAGACCAGCTGAAGTGGTGAAATGACATTCAGATTGTCACACACATACACAAAAAGTGCCGGCATCCTGGCAGCAATCTGGAGCAAGTGTCCACACACAGAGCTCGGACTTAACTTAACAACGCAAAAACAAGTGTGTCTGCACCGCTTGAATGTGGCATGCAACATCGAAATGCGGCAATGGCATTTAACATTAACATGCGAATAAATAATTGAAAGAAATTTTGCTGAACACAGCAGCCAGCAGCAATCAGGCAACGCCGGGCACATGCACATATGTGCATATAAAAAAAGGACGAAGGATGTAAAATGGCATAGTGAGTGAGTGAGCGAAATTCCGTAATAGAATACAAGAGCAAGCGACGAATGCTGACTGAATACGAAGGCAATAATAATAACAACAGCAGGAAGCAGCACAAATGTGCAGGCGGTGAGTGCTTGTGAGTGACAGGTAGAGGTCACACACACACATACATGCATATATAGATGCATAAACCCATGCGCTGCTAGCAAGTAATCAGACAGCGAAGCGTCTGCTGACTGTCAACACGGACCAGCGAGACTGCCATTAACTGGGTGTCGGCGCTTCAAACAGGCGATGGATTGCCCACGCTCATGTGTGTGTGTGTAAGCGCTTGTGCACCTTGTGCCGAGGTATGCGCACTCAGCAACGGCGGGAGCAAATAATCACTGAGCCATCCGCTGTGTGCAATTTAAAATCCAAAGTTAAAACTCAAAAGTATGCTGGTGACTCGGTCGCCTTTCATGCCATGCCACCACTTCAGCGCTTTACCTTTTGTAGTTATTCACCCACAGCTATGCTGTGCGGCACGCTGCAATCCTGCTGGCCATTTAAATCGGATATAAATGCCACAAATCATGTTTTACGTTGATGGCTTTCAAACTTGTGGTGGCCGCTGGCATTAATGGTGCTGTTGTTGCTTCAGCTGTCAATACTGCTGTCTGCTGCCTGCTGCCTGCCTTACTAACTCTACATATATACATTTACCGTTGCATATGTATGCTGTAAGGGTTTTTGCTGTTGTTGTTGCTTCATTTGTTCGCCGCTTGTTGGCAGTTATTTTTGATGTTCGGCATTCAATCATTTTTCACTGCTTGTTTAGCAGTTGTGTGGGCAAGTTGCTCGAACTTCTCCTACTGATTGATTTTCGTTGTTTTTGTTGCTGCTTTGTTTTCGTTATATTTAATCTTAACTTTTGATAAAATGTGCTTGGTCCAAGTTGAAGTTGAAGTTGAAGTTTTACTTTGTATGCTATGTTTGACAAAATGTGGCAAATGCCACGCTGCAACCGTAACGGTAAACTAGCATGCCATTAGATTTAGCCGCTTACTGACTTGGAGCTTTCATTCTTTGTATTGTCGGTCTAATGTTTTTATGTTGTTGTATCAAATTGTGGGTGTTGACAGTCTCTCTCTCTCTCTCTCTCTCGAATTAAAGAGTTTCGTATCATGTCGTTTTTGGAGCTAGCAGCAGATGAAGCGGCAGAGAAAGCATTCAATAATGATGCAAATCTCTCATTTCAATTCGTTAAGTTTTACGAACGAGGATTTTCGTTCACCAAATAGTTGTTAGATTAATGTGAGCGCCTTCGAATTTTCACTTCCCACAAAATTTGGCTCGAAAACGTCGATTCTTCTTGAAACTTTTCAAGTGTCCATAGAGCGAAACGATGCCGTTTGGGGAGCTTCGGTTCTTGCGCAAGTTGCACTTTGTACATTTTCAATTTGAGATCTCGGCATAAAATACGCAAAATCGTTCCAGACGTCAGTCCGTCTTGCTGCTAACGCCGCCGAATCGACTCTCCACGGTCTTCGTGTAGACTCTCAGCTACGGCTGCTGTATTTTCTTCACTGCGTGCTGGACGTTGGCTATTCAGTCGAATATTGTCCAATCATCAATACTTGGTCTTAAGATAGGTGAAGGTGTTGCGAATAGTATGCTCAGTAGACCGATTATGTTGACCATAAGTTGAGCGAAACACTTGCTTTACAGCACTTGAATTTTAGTAACAATTTTGGAGGGATAAGTGGAGTGTTCGGAAAAGCTTAGAATTAACGATTGTTAGTTCGAACCACTAAGAAGGGAAGTACAAACTTGCTTTCTATTAACTTCCTTCCTGGCATTAAAATATAGGCTACTGACCAACTTGCATATTTAGTTTGACTGGTGTCTTAAGGAATTTGTGTTTGTGCTGTAATATTGCTGCTTGTACCTAGTAACTATGGGGCTGAGTATCATTTATGTGCAGACTAGCGGACCCGTCCACGCTTCACTGTGGCTGATACATAGATAATACTACTACCATCTATATATGTGACCTGGTCTACGAAAAGGGGGCTTAGGTGAAAAAATCATTTTTTTTTATTTTTATTTTTTTTTTATTTTATTTTATTTAATTTTTTTTTTTTTTTTTTTGTTTGACACCTAAGCCCCCTTTTCGTAGACCAGGTCACATCTATTATTTCTATTAGTTGGAGTATAACTATTAGTTAATGAGATATATTATTTTGTGAAGCAACTTGTGTTAGTTTACAAACAAATGGATCTTTGACTTTTTGGGGAAAATACTGTTGAATTTTGGCTCATAGAAATCACAGTTGAAAAGATATTTGCTAACCTGGAAAGAGGCGAAATGAGCAAAGTAGGTGCCTCGCAAGTTCATAATCCAACAAAAACAATGAATAACTGATTCTGAGAAGTGTTGAAGTGCTCTCTAATCGGAATAAAGCCCAAATTTTCGTCAGTGATAGAAACATAGCTCCATCATTTCCCATTGGAGTTCAATCGACAGTCATTGTAGTGGACTCCACATGATGCAGCTGATGAACCGGTTCTAAGGCGTGGAGTAACAAAACGACGGTGGAAAGGTTATGACATCAGTCTTTTGGCATGCACGTGGTATAATACGTACTCAACGACTGATTACTGAGCCAGTTATAAACTATTTCACTGCATATTTGGTTGCAGTTCTTTTCTTCTATTCCAAATATTTAGCAATTGTATTATTTTTGAGAAGACTCTGTTTAAAATTGTGCGCATATATTCAAATGATTCATACAAACATGAATTTTGAACAAGTGCTTATGATTTAAAATATAATTTTTGTATTTATGAGTTGTATTAAATTTTTACATGAAGAGATAAGAGGTATCCTCCGTCCTTACCCTGGTTCTAAGCGACCTCTCCACCAATTTTCAGCCAAATCGGTTCAGCCGTTCTTGAGTTATAAATGGTGAAACTAATATCAACTTTCTTTTATATATGTGACCTGGTCTACGAAAAGGGGGCTTAGGTGTCAAAAAATCAATTTTTTTTATTTTTTTTTTCAATTTTTTTTTTACTTTTTATTTATTTATTTATTTTTTTTTTTGATACCTAAGCCCCCTTTTCGTAGACCAGGTCACATATATAAATATAAACCTATAGTTCGAAAGTAGTAGGTAGTAAGTAAGGGTGCTGAAGAGTGCTTCAATGCCGTATTTTCCTAGCAGGTTTAGCAATATTTGTGAAATATAAATGGTGCTGACACTGCTCAGTGGTTGACACACATTTGTATGTTGCAACAGGAAAACTTACGAAAATATGAAAACAAAAACAACAACAACTCGCATTGAAATAATAAAAGATTCAGCAATTCGAAAAGTTGATCAGGAAAGCACATACACGTAGCTATGTATATGCAGGAATAGAAGCGTCAAATATGAGAATTGTGTGTATATGTGGGTTTAGTATACTAATTTAGGTGCATGTGTGTGTGTGTTTGTTGTTAAGAGCCAATTTGTTGTGGTAATTTGCCTACGATGCGGCTTGCATGCAAACAACAATGGCTCACGTTGCTTACAGCTTCTGCTGTTGTTGTTGTTATTGCTCCGAATATCAATATGACCGTCTGGCTTGTAGTTGTTGCCATTACACGCTCTATGTGTGTGTGCAGCAGCGGCGCATTGGGATCACAATACATTTGCAAATAAATAAGCAAACAACAGTCGCTGCTGTTGTTGCTATAGCCGTCATGCTTGTTGTTGTTGTGGGTGCATTCACAGGAGTTGTTGTTGCTGCTGCTGTTGTTTGAACAATTGCGCAAATATGTGCAAAAGTGCACACGTGTGGCATGCAAACACTCATTGCCATGCCGGCCACAATCATTGTCCAACACTGTCATCGTCATTACAATTGTCAATTGCCAATACACTCGAATCGTGTAACTGTGCATACATGCATACATGCATACATTCGTCAGTGTGTATATATGTGTGTGTGTGTTTGCGAAGGGCGCGCCATTCGTGGTTGCAGCGGTTTTCCAGGTGCACAAGCACAACGGCGGTTAATCCACACAAAAGCGCCAACACGGGCTCACACACACGCACACATATAGACATAAATAGCATGCACACATGCATATATAGAACAATTTGTATGTGTGTATTCGCAATAAGCGCACTTGCCCAGTGTAGCTTAGCCAATTGGCTCCGCTCACCAAGTGAGGGTCAGATTGCAGCAGGCGCTCGAAGCGGAGGAGGAAGAGGTGGTGCGAACACACAACGGTACTTTGCATCTGCTGTAGTAACAACACTGTAGATGCATATATATATGTATATATATAGTAAATACAAGCTTGTAAGTGTCTTTGTTGGCTTTAGTGGCCGCAGTGGCAAGTAGTTATCGACCGATTGCCCGCAGTGTTTATGGTGTTGGTGACATAATAACAACTACCACTGCCAGCGCGCCCACCTTTATTTACTCTACGCTCGCTCATTTCGCTTTTTAATGGCGCCAACGCTACCGACCACCGACCACCGTCGACCGATTGCTGACTGCTGAGTCAAGTCCAACTGATTTGCCAACCAAAACTGCCAACGCTGTTGCAAGCCATGTTACATTGTTTTCAATACATTTCGATACCCTGTACAGGTTATATTAAGTTTACCACGATGTTTTTGAAACAGAGTAGGAAACGTTGGGGATCCTCTATGATTAGCCTGATGAGATGAGTTAGCCTCTCTGTACTTCCGACTGTACTACATAAACGCGTAAAAATCGCTCAGTTTTTGAGATAATTTTCTGAGACTTTTCATAAGCCCTTCTCTTCCCAAGCAACTGCTTATTTGTTGGAATCGCCGATTTTGTACCACTATAGCATATATCTGCCATACAAACTGAATGATCGAAATCTAGTGCTTGTATGGCGAAGTATTTTATTTAAAGAGATATCTTCTCAAAATTTAGAACGCAGTACGCTATAAAGTCTATCTACAATATCTGAACAATTTTTTTTTAAATCGGATCACTATATCATATAGCTACCATACAAACTGAACGATCGGAATCAAGTGTTTGTTTGAAAAACTTTTTTATTTGGGGAGGTATTACTACAAAATTTGGCAGAAGTAATTGCCTAAGATAGTGCTACAATATTTGAGAAAGTCTTCCAGAAGGGATAACTAGAGCACATATCTTTCCTACAAATCGAACGATCAAAATCAAGTGTTTGTATGAAAAACTTTCTTATTTGACGAGCTATCTACATGAAATTTGCCACAGATTGTGTTCTAAAGCAACACTACAATATTTTAAAAAAATTTTCCAGATCGGACCACTCGATCATATAGCTGCCATACAAACTGAACGATCAAAACTAAATCCTTACATGGAAACTTCTTTGTTTGTGTAGGGTATACTAGCTTCGGTTTTTATTTGTTTTTGGCTTGGCTGCTTGTTGTTATGCCAGCATTGTTGTTGTCACCAACGCCGCAGCCACCGCGATCAACTGTAGTCCGGTTTAACCGATGCTGTGCTGCTGTGCTTGTTGACTATGAAAATTGCAGTGCAAATGTGGCAAGTACAAATAAAATCAGAAATAACTGTGCCACGCAACCGATGACAAAGCCAACAATAACAATTACCCGCAACAAAAAAAGAACAACAAAGCTAATGGCAAGCTGACAGATACGCCACACCGCTCTACCGCTGTTTGTTGTTGTTGTTTTTTCTCTTCCCAAAACATAAGTCGTCGTTGTTTTTCTTCGTTTCATGCAAAATGTTTTGATTTCATTTATTTTGCGTCAACAACAACAACATAAATAACGAAGCTTCTTTCTTTACATTTTGTGGCATGCATTTCCTTGCATTGCGCTAATAACGGTACATTTTGGCATTAAGTGCGCACTACAGCACCCCGCGGTGTTTATTGTTTGTTTTTGCCACTTTTGTTTTTTTATGTTGCATGTCCCGCCTGCTCATCGCGCGCTACGTATCCTCATAAGCCGCTTTGCGCGCTGCAACCAAATGTGTCCGCCACACACACTTACATACATACACACACAACAATGGGATGACATGCGCTCGCTATCATTTATGGTTATATTATTTTGATTGCATTTCTGTGGTTCCTTTGATGTTTCCTCCGCTGTCATCATTATTGTATTAGCATTTTGCGCACACTAACACACTCTCATAAACACTCGCTCATAGATAAACATGCTTGCTGACAATGTATTGATGGCACTTTACCGTTACTATTGTTAAGTTCGCTGACAATGTGCTAAAAGCCTATAAATAATGACCTAACGGTACGCTTCCGTTATGTTGCTGTGTAATTTTATTGGATTTTCTCAAATGTGTCGCCACATTTTAGTTGCATTTGGTATAAACAGATGGTTTGGTTTGCTGTGTGGTAGGGCGGAGCCTTGAGGGTTACCATTGGAAAGAACAAAAATCTAAAAATTCACCATAGTAATGATATATGTGTTATTTGATTAAGATCTGACCATCTGCGCAGACATGAGCTGCTATTATATCTAATGGATATTAAAGGTTATGCAAAAACAGGAAAAAATTTTAATTTTGGCAAAGAATACCCTTCAAAAGCAAAGAAGTTTCCATATAAAAACTTGTTTCTGATCGTTCGGATATATGGCAGCTATGTATGTATGTATATACTGTGGTGGTACGATCTAGAAATTTTTTCAGATATTGTAGCTTTGCCTAAGAAAATAATGTGATCAAAATCTTATAAATGTATCTGGTTATATAAAAAAGTAGTCCGTACAAGAACCTGGCTTTGTTCGTTCAGTTTCTATCGCAGCTAAGTATATGCTATAATCATCCAATTTGGAAAATCTCTTCAAATATTGCATAACACCTTTGAGAAATAATTCATAAAAAATTGTGTAAAGATATCTGGTCAAACAAAAAAGTTTTCTAAACAAGAATTTAATATTCACCGTTCCGTTTGTAGGGAAGCTATATGCTATAGTGGTCCAATATCGACAAATCCAATCAGAAGCAGAAGAATTGTTACTTGGTGAGAAAAGAGTCTGTGCAAAACGTATCTATTTTTTTTCTAGTTCACGTATATACAGCCAGACGGAACAGGCTAAATCAACTCAGGTCACCAAACTGGTTGGCAAAACTCATTCACCCTGCTCAGAGTGTAATTATGCAAACTTTTTTTTAATTATTCAAAGCTGTAAGCAATTAAGTGAAGGTAGGTGTCTTTCTTTGTTTTGCAAAAGAACACCAGTCTCTTAGTAAGACGAATCGAACCTCTCACTTGCCAACTGCAACCAACTTATCGTGTATACTATCAGAGCAGGAATACTTAAAATATTCACTACTTCAAGAAATGTACTAAACTTATTCGTAAATAAGTTTACTTTTCTTTATTTTTATTTCATTGAGAGTCCTCTCAATACGGCGGCTTTGAGCACAACCATCAGCACCGTTAAAATCAAGAAGGACCTCTCCCAGCCGTTCGATACCACAAGAGGTTTTAGGCAGGGTGATACTCTCTCTTGCGTCTTTCTCAATATAATGCTGACAAAAGTAATACCTTCCGCTAATCTGAATCCCAGTGGCACTGTTTACTCTAAAATTATAGTGTTACTGTGATACGCCTATGATATTAACATCATAGATCTTAACAACAGAACCGCCAGCGCAGCCTTTTCAAGCCTGGAAAAAAAAGAAAAAGAAGTTGGTCTAGTCGTGAACGAAAGCAAATCAAAGTATCTGAAGACCACATACAAAGATTCCTCGCATCTTGGAAACTACGTCACTGTTGACAGCTATAAATTTGTAAAAGTTAAAGACTTTATGTATCCTGGAATCAGCATTCCACTTACAATCAAAGCCTGGAAATCAAGCGCAGAATAACTCCTGCCAACAGGAGCTACTTTAGGATCAGTGCGCAATTGAGAAGCAGATCACTCTCTCGATAAACAAAAGCTGCGCTCAATAAGACTGTCATTATTCCCGTCCTATTATGACGACCTGAGATGAGAAAGTTCTTTGATAATTTGAGAAAAAGATAACTGTTCTTCGCAAGATCTTTGGAGCCGACCGCGCGTGCAATGAGTATCGAAGAACATGGAACCATGAACTGTATGAGCTATATGGCGACGTGATTATAACTAAGCGCATAAAATTCACTATCACCTATTCTTTGATGCCCTTGTGACCTGGTACCTAGTAGAAATGAAGCTGCTAGCTCTTAATGACACTCTCCACTGCTAATCTACCCTTCAAGACACTTCTGGCCGATATTGGAAATGAGCTTATTGGAGGATCTTAACTCCCGAGCCACTGATGCATTAGAGACTAGCTCCGCGGCTTTCCGAATCCGATTCGGCAGTTTGAAACTCTGCCTTATATAGAACTCTGGACTGTATACAATCTCCGCACTAAGTACTTCCGCCTTTGAAACTCGGCCTTATATAGAACTTTGGATTGTATATCTCCGCGGAGATATACTAAGTACTTTCTCCTCTTTCTAGTTTTCCGCCATTGCTATTGTCGCATAGTTTTCAGAGAATAGCTTTTTATGAAGGTTGAAAGTATAGCACTTGTTCAAGACCCGCCGTTAAAGTGGTTGTTAAAGACAAAGCGCAGCGAGCCGCTGAACTCTTTCAATCGGCTTCCGGTGTGTCGGTTTCCGTCTACCATACAGAAACGTTAAGCCGAATTGTTCTAGGATCTGGTTCAAATAGGTAACGAAACATTATAATTATCCCTAAGTCGACCCCACACACAAACGACCGAGCCATAATTAAAATAAGAGAATTAAAAAGTGGCAGTTGTGTAACAATCTTAAGCCATTAGCAAATATCACTTTGACAGCGTCAGGAAAATACTTAATGTGCATTGAAAAGCAATTAAGTGAAATTTCAGAAAGTAACTGAAATAATTCTCAAAGGAAATTGCGGAAATTACAATAATTAAAATCCAAATGTCTCAATGCACATATTTCAAGGGGAAACTTTTGCTTTCTGCCACAAGAACCGAACGCATGCAACTTGGCTGCTTGATGCGCAATCACTTCCTGCCAAACATTTGCACAGCCAACATTCCATTAAGAAGAAAATCCATAAATAATTACAAAGTAATTCTCCGAAATTCATTTGATTTGCACCGAAATTGCAAACAATTGCGCCTGTGTTCGTGCACACGCACACACACGCTTAGACACAGCAGAGCATATGTAAATAGGAAAATTGCAAATTACGCATTAACAAATTCCTTAAGCAAATATTTA
The DNA here is from genome assembly GCA_027475135.1 of Bactrocera correcta. Taxonomy (NCBI): domain Eukaryota; kingdom Metazoa; phylum Arthropoda; class Insecta; order Diptera; family Tephritidae; genus Bactrocera; species Bactrocera correcta. The sequence goes on from CM050323.1 coordinate 118,535,197, forward strand.
TTAATAATAACCAATTTTCTGTTTTCTCTTACCAACACGCTTGGCAGAAGAAGACGATTGAGGGGAAGAGAGGCGCTCTCTATAATAGGGTAACAAATAAATTAATTGCTTTAATATTGCATGGGGTGACATTGCAGGAAAAGCAATTGCATGCGAATTGATTGTGTCGCTTGCAGGTAGTAGGGTGGTACTTAATTGTGGAAAATTTAGAAATGAAGATTGGTTAAACTTAACCGTTTCGAGAGTACTAGCATATAGAAGAATTTCATGTTTTTAGTTAAAAAAAGTGCGTAATAGCATAATATTTATTAGGGTGGTTCAAAAATGTGGACATATTTCTTAATCTATAACCATATAAAGCCACAATTTTATAAGAAAATATTATATTTAAACATGTTTTAAATAATATGTTACAGTAGGGTGATCTGTAAAAACCATATTTTTTTAAATTAATTTACTTTTTATAACTTTTTTCGTAACTATTTTTGAAATTTTAAGCTATCGTTATGAAATTTTGAACCTGAAAAGCTAGTCGAAAATCTTAATAAATTTTAATTAAGGATCACCCTAGTTTTAACGTTTTAATTTCGAAAATATTAGCTTGTTAATATAGACTTTCTCAATCGGTAATCCCATAGTAGAAAATATCAGATGAAAACGTTGATTCCGTCAAAAGAGACTAGTTCCTGTACGTCCAAATAGGCGTAAAATTAGACTATGTCATGAGGTGTCACGAATTTGATACTTTTTCAATTTAATATAAAAATTTGGTAACGTTTTTGTCGAAAATAACTAACATACCTTATAGTGTCCAGATTCTTTGCGAGCCACCCTAATAATCTAAAATCGAAAAGAACTGTTTGCGATATTTCCGACCATTTTACTATAAATGCGTATAAAAAGTTAATGAAAACGTGAAATCTGCTGTGAAATTATTTTGAAAAATTTAAGTGCCACCCTAATAATATTAGCGATTTTACCGATAATTGTACTATAAACTCTTATAAACTAGTGATGGCATTGAGAAAAATGTTGTAATATTATTTTTTCAAAATTTAAGTATCACCCTAATACTGCATGCATTGCTAATCGCATACTTATGAATCACACGATCGAAGGATTTGCCAAAACAAAATGCATAAATTTCAAATATTTCCGAGAACTGCTAGGCAATTGGCAAACCAACTGAGAATTCATAAAGCAAAGAGATATGTGCACGCAATTAGCAATAACGGTAAAATTAATTAAAAGTTAATGCAGAAATATATCAAGCAACTACACTTTCTAGCCTACGCCGGCGTTTGCTTGCATAAATTTTGTATTAATTTCGAAAACAACAAAGAAGTGGCAAAAATTACGAACGGTGTGACAACGACAACTCGTGTCACACACTACAATACTTGGATGAGTGTGTGTGTATATGCTTTAATATCTAAATGAGCGTTTGTTGGCAAAGATTCGTAGAATTGAGGTCGACAGCATCGAGAGGCCAGAAAATCGCACAACTATTGGTACCACACACACATACATGCATACATGCATATATATATATATATATATATATATATATATATATATATATATATACACACGCATTTACATAGATACATACCTCTCTTTCAACACATATGGATAGTGCAATTTAGGGACACACACCGTAGTATCTCCACAGCAGCGGCAAGCAACAATTTGACACCCTCGTCGGTGGAAAACCACAACCAGCACCTGAGACTTACAAATATGTATAAGTGTACGTGTGTGTACAGGCAATCAGGGTGTGCGAAATTACTCTTACTTTGCGCGCGTAGCATGCTCTCAGGCGCACATGCATGCTGTTATGTATGTTAGGTAAGCAAAAGTAAATTCTGTTATGTGTTGTTGTTGTTATTGCAAATGTATGTTGTTTTATTATTTATGATAATGTTGTGCCATTCGTTTGGTTTATTGTGCTAATGTGCCGCAATTAAGATTAAGAAGATGATTTTCCTGCCGCTTGCCGAGCACATATCTACACATACCTTCATATAAATATATATGTAACATTTATATACTTATATGTGTGAGCATAAACTATTAAATACACATACATACGCAACACTCTGCCACTTTCAGCTGCAGATGCTAGTAGCAGAGCAAAGAAAATTTGTTGCTCGGGCATAAATACATATGCATGTAAGTGTGCGTTGGTGTTATTGGTGTGTCCGGCGGAAATGGACAAATGAATGTATCTAGAGGGACATAAAAATATTATTAGCAGCATTTGACCACCAATAACATACAGGTTCGAAAGAAATTGTAATGAAATTGAGGTAAGGATATAAGTTGATATGACAAAAAGTTTACATAAAGTGGTTTGTACCTAAACTAAATAGATTCAACTACCGTTAGTCACATCTATGTCTATTAAAAATTACATGTTTGGTCTGAAACGTGACTTTCGGACGAGAAAAAACTAAAAGCTGACACTATAGGAAGTTATTCAATTTCAATTCGATTACAACTGTCATTCTGAAGTACATAAAACGAATTTGGGGATTTGTACGATAAGTGAAAGTTTTCAACACAGAAGTTCCACTAAATTTTGCGTGATTTTGTTTGATACAAATTATTATAAGAGGGTCGAGCACGCGATGACGACTAACCACGTCCAGGACGGCCAAAAACATTAACTGATGATCAACACGTCAATAAAATAAAGGAATTCGTGCTTAGGAAGTGACTATTAACAGTTAGAGATCTAACTGGAATCGTTGAAATATCGGAAGGGTCAGTGAAAACCATTTTAAAAGATCTGTTGAACCTAAGAAAAGTGAAAGCACGATTGGTTCTAAAATTACTCAATTATTTCGAAGGAATTTTTCTGCGTTAACCTCTGTAGAACAATGCTTTCCGGCTAACAGAATGTCACGAAACATATTATTACTTGCGTTGAGTCATGGAACATGGATGGAGTCATGGATCTATTCCTACAAACCGGAAACAGTCACGGAAACAGTCGAGAAATCGGTCGAGTATCGTGACAAAGGTGAGCCGAAGCCAAAAAGAACCGTCAAAGCGGGATAGAAATCAAGGCTATGTTGATATTTTTTCTTCAAGTATCTAGGTGTCGTGCATCGATTCTTCGTGAGTTTTTCGCCAATTTGAAGACTAAGTTTTATGTGACTTTGCACCAAATCAAAGGACCGCTCCGAGGAAACCGTTTTGAGCCACTTGCGAACATTAAACGTGAATCGCTGCGCGTATTGAAGGCTATTCCAGAAATTTACTTTTGCAACTGTTGGAAAATACGTTGGCGCAAATATATTTGGGTCAAAGCGGGTTTCTTTGAGAGGACGACATAAAGTTTGAAGGATTAATTTAGAAACTGTGATTAGATCATATGTCTGCTAGTAATACTACACCAAATTCGAAGAATACCCGGTTGTTCAATAAGTTTTGTCGTTCGATAAGAGAAGGCGTTGCTACTAGCCTAAAATTTTTTTTGTTTTATTGGTACACTCTTCATATATCTTAAATTCATTCTATGTTTACAAGACATTTAGTGTCGCCGGCAATAGTATTTTTTACAATGGAAAAAATTGCAAGTGCAGTGATAAAGCTCTTATTTCTGGAAGGTGTGGCATCAAAAGAAATTCACTAACGAATGTTAAAAGTGTATAGTGATTGCTCACCTACAATTAGAACAGTAGAAAGATGGGTAGCTCAATTTAAATGTGGTCATACAAGCCTTGAAGACGATCCACGTGAAGGACGTCCAAACAGAGTATCAGAAATCAAAGCCAAAATACAGGATATGGTTTTGGAAGATCGTTGATTCACTGAGAGAGATTTAGCAGAGGCTCTACACATTTCATTAGGCAGTGTGAGCCATATTTTAAGTGAAATTTTGGGTTTTAGAAAGCTGTGTGCACAATGGTTGCCGCATTCGCTAACAATGGAACCAAAACACATTCGAATGCGACTTTTTTAGCACTATTTGCAGCGTAAAAAAAATAAAATAAAGTGGATTTTGTGCCTCGATTCATCACTATGGATGAGACTTGGGTCTATCACCATGCTTCTGAGTGCAAACCTGGTTGTTCGGCTTCGAAACAAGTTCGTGTCCGGAAATCAGCCAAAAAGATTATGGCACCAGTTTTTTTGGATGCGAAAGGAATTTTGTTCTTACAAACTGGTAAAGCAATTAATTCTGAATATTATTGCAACCTTTTGGACCAGTTGATGGAAAAAATTCGTGACAAAGACCCGGTTTGCAGAATAAAAAAAGTCCTTTTTCATCAGGACAATGTACCGTGTCTTAAGAGCATTTTTACAATGGCTAAAATCCATGAATTAAAGTTCGAATTGATGGAGCATCCACCATATTCGCTAGATTTAGCCACCAACGGCTTCCATTTGTTTCCAGAAATTAAAAAATATATACATATTATGCGTTGAAAGCGTTTTTCATCAAATCAGAAGGTCATAACTGCTGCTGAAGCGTATTTTGCAGACCTTTCGGATTCTCATATCAAGGATGGGATCCACAAATTGGAGGATCGTTGGAGAAAATGTATTAATGTTTCATGATAATAAAGTGTATTTTGAATCATAAAATTGTGTTTTTCAAGCGTCTACGACTTAGAAAGCTTTAACTCAAAAGCCATTCAAAATATCCACTTTAAGTTTATTTTAGAATGTTATTTAGTGGTGTGCACCATGAAATTCTATGAGATCTATATTATCCTACATATTTTCAACGTCTGGATAATATAAATAAATATTGTTGGCTGATATATTTCCACTACTTGGTAAGCTCATTCATTGACGAAAGTATAATAACTTTCAAAAGTTGTATTCATTAAATTCATCAAACTCATGAGATTAGCGGAGTAACTAATAGAAAACCCAAGCTTTAGTTAGTTAGCTGCTTCTATGATTTATGACCGCATAATTTTGATTACTTCCGATGATTTCACAGTTTAAAAGCAAAAAAAAAAAATCAAAGCAACTACATAATTGTATAGGTAAAGATCATGGAATAGTTTCTCCTATAACTGTTATAGATTTATATTATTTCACATTTCACAAAAATTATGCCTCACCGAAACGAGTCGAGGGCTAATTTTTTGAACGAAATTCCCTCTTTCAATAATCAGGAAGTTTTTTCTGCCGCAAAAATAATCCGCTATACAAATAGGGAGACAAGCTCTTTCAATAGTTTCACTGGTCTAGCATTTTTAAACAGTTGATTAGTTTCTATTGTTTAAAAATGTACTTTAGTGGCCTTAAAGTACTCTTTTGATGGTGAAAAACAAATTCAAATTTAGTTCGAAAAGACTTTCTTTGTAGAACGAAATAGGAAAGAATTCTACATTGCCACTTAAAAAAAAAGTTTATATACCACCTGATCAAATTTGACCCGGACTATCAAAAGAAATCAATTTTCAAGTACTTTAATACAGACATTTTTTACTCTTCAAACTAGTCCACTCACTCGTAATAAGCTTCGTCTGGAATAACATTCAATGCTTTCAGGTTTTATATACATTTAGAAGGTCGAAAAAAGCGAATTTTTAAGATTTTTTTGTGAAAAACTTTTAAATTTATTGAACAAAAAATTTGTTATCATATTACGGTATATTTACGTCTTAGTATTAATAAAAGTATTTATTTGGAATGAACTACAGCTGATCTCCTCTCAAAAAAGACGCTTTGCTGTGATCACTATATCTCTGAACTGGATTCTCCGATACCAACACGATGACTTTCAAGCGCTGATTCTTTAACTTTTTGGATGTTACCTAGATTAACAGAACTAGATAAGCTGCTACCATCAGGCAGTTTTTCGCAGACTTCACGATCTTCACTAATGTGGCTTTATGCCAATCAAATACCTGCGTTCGTGATAAAGTAGGCTCCTCATAATATGAAATACTTCCGCAACAACTTGTCCCTATTCCATCGCCTGGATTCAGTTGGGAACACAAAATTTTAACAAAATGAGATGTTCAATTTTTTCCCGTGGTATACATCGTCAGATACACTTCTCGCATCGTAAATGTCTGGTTGTCTCGACTGACGAGAGAACAAAAATATTTTGGCTTCTGCGAAAAATCTTTACTTATTTCCATGTCTCTGAAAGAAACAAAAAGCATTATGTTCAATTTATTTAAAGCAACAACAACTCAGGCAACAACAACCTTCTAAAACAATACAACACATAATTGCATTTGTAAATTAATTTTTCCAAAAAAACCACACAGCATATTGTCCTCATAAAAAAGTCTCATACGCGCATCTAACGGCATTTTGAGAGCGCTCTCGATTTTACTTCGCTTTTGTTATATTATTTTATGATTTTTCGGCTTTTATGCGCGTCTAAATTATCTTGTTTTGCGCTTTTATTTGCACGCCTTTGCATTTGTGGGCTTTTACCGTTATTCCGTGTGTGTTAAATCGTGAAATTATAGCATTAACACTTCGTTGCTGCGATGCTGTGGCGCTTAGCACTTTCGGTGATAGCTAACACAAACACACACGCATGACAGCTCATCTCGCCAGTTATGACAAAATATATACAAACATACACATAATATATACATGGGCACTCATAGCCGAGCATGCATACATACATGTGTGTGTGGCTGTGTGCATACATTAATATTATTGTACCTTTAACAGGCAGAAGATGAAAGTTAAGTAAAACCGCATCAACACAAATGCAGACAAACAACATTTTATCAGGCAATTTACAGCGACGGTCACTGGAATGGAGCCGGATTACATTTTTCTTTTTATCAAAAATATTATTTTTCTAACTTGTCTGCTTCTATTTTCCTTCAGTTTGTGGTCAAGAATAACGGAATAGTTTAAACAATGGATCACTTCTGCAGTTTTGGTGGAAACATTTGATTATGTCATTTACTAATAGACATTGTTCGTCGTTTTTCAATGAGATAACCTCATTCTGTCAGATTTGGAAGCAAATATCAAAAGTAGGTCACAAAAGACCATAAGTCGTAGTGCATTCATAAATGTTTTTTCCAGGCGCCCACTTAAATATGCTACATGTGCGAATAAGGTGGATAAAATGCTTCTTTCTCTATCTGGGACAAGATACATTGTGTTTGACAGAAACTTTCTACTTCCCAGAAATAAAATTTGGAGACCATATATTGCAAAAAATACCAGCATGGTAAGCTGAATCAACTAGCACAGGACCGTTTTACACTTTGGGACATATTGATCTGAAATTTGCATGCATCCTTTCTTTTCCAAAGGTCAGCTCACTTGTCGGAAGCGCCGATATCGATCAGAATCAAGTCGTTGTAAGGAAAACATTTTTTTTGAAAATAAGTATATCTTCCAAAAATAAGCTTGGGTTGTTGTCAAAGGAATCACTGTGATCGCTAAACTTATTGCTAACGGACCACTATAGCAAATAGCTTCCATGCAAACCGATTAAAATGAAGATACAGGCCTTTTTTAACCCCTTAGGCTGTAAAAATCCGCTCTCAATGAAGAAAAACCGAACTCTATAAGTCACTCATTATTCCCGTCCTACTATATGGTGCTGCAGATACATGGACGATGACAACAACTGATGAGTCAACGTTAGGAGTTTTCGGGAGGAAGGTTCTGCAGAAGACTTATGGTCCTTTGCGCATTGGCAACGACAATGACATAGTTCAACGAATTAAGAGACAGCGGTTACGCTGACCAGGTCAAGTCGTCCAAATGGACGAAAACACTCTAGCTCTGAGAGTATTCGATGCAGTACCCGCCGACTGAAGCAGAAGAAGAGGAAGACATCCACTTAGTTGAAAAGAACAGGTGGAGAAGGACTTGGCTTTGCTTGGAATCTACAATTGAATAAAAAGAAGAAACGACTGGCGCACTGTTATGAACTAGAAAGAAGAACGCTGTAAAAAATACACCTATGAGGCTATTATAGCTGCAGAAAAGTCCAAATTAATATGTTTTCTTAAGTCCATAATGGCATGCATATTTGGTATTCCATACCAAACCCGACCCCTTTAGATTTTGCTGAAACTTATCCATCCTTTTCTGCCCTTTGAAAAACATTTTTGAGAATTTTTTCAAAATTTTTTGTCCAACTTAAAAAAAGTTATGAATTTTTCAAAAAAAATGCTTTTTTTATTTTCAAATAGCCATAACTTTTGTAGAAATTGAACTTTGGGGACCTTTTTTTAAATTTGTGTTTTTGAATGAATTTTTCAAAAAAAAAACACGAAAAAAATTTAACACGATCAACTATACAAAATAATCGGTTTTTTTAGTAAAATCGTCATTTTTTGGATGTTCGCCATTTTTTGGAAATTCGCCATTTTTTTTCCTCAAAAAAAAATACTTCAATTAATTTGACAACTATCCCTGCTAATCCCGGAGTGGGTCGATTTTTTTTATATATATTTTTTTTTTTCATTTTTGAAAATTTGACATTTTTTTTTTTAGGTTAACTTTGTAAGACATTATAGGCTGGAATCGTTTAGTATACCGATATGTTAAATGGGATAGCTTTGCAGAATATTTTTCTCCACAGATAGACTAATTGGGAGTACTTTCGTTAATCAACACTCAATAAACCTATCCATGGATCTGCGAGCTCTTGGATCAAGCGATAGCCATACCAATGACTTTGGGTGTTTGGGAGGCCTGCGGTACCGCTGTTGAACACTACTTCGAAGGATCAACCTGGGCCTAAATTCTGCAGTCTTGGCTTGGTATTGCTGCTAATTTTTGTTTTTTTTTTTTTTCACTGCGCACTGCAAGCTGTAGCAAAAGATACTTATGTATGAACGCTCTGCGTTTTCTTCGGCAGGTCTGCAGAATGAAACGTTAATTTGTGGATCTGGAATCTGGGGAGATACCGTCCGAGTCAGCCATGGTTTGACAAGAGGTGCTTCAGATAAAAGTCTGTCTCTCCGAGTTGTCTCTCAATGCAGGCTGATATTCAGCCATTGCTCAGAGCGATTGAGAACTTTGATGGTGAAGAGTATCTGTTTCAATAACCACTAGTGTACTCTTGCGTATGTGTGCATTTAAGCTCATTACAACAAAGCCAAATAAAGGCACCCAAACATATCGCCGCTGTTGATGGTCAATTCTATGGAAAAAGGGCAATGCTTGGGCATATCACCAACATAATGATGATAAATGGAAGTAAATATGTGTTGATGTACACATACACATACACACACGCCGTCCTATACTTGTACAGATGTTTATTTGTACGTCTGTATACAAAGTAAATAGACTAATAAATGTGTTTTGTGTTAAATGCATGTGTGTACATTTATGTGTGCCGGCGGTTTCCTCATTTTACATGTGCCCAACATAAATACCGTTAACGTTAACTTACGCCTCTCCACTTTGTATTTGCTTGACTCAACAGCCGCCCCACCCAAACCGCTGGTAGCCACTTCAGCAACACACACCCCGCAGGGCCTTTTAATAATACTACACTTACATTTACATAGCGTACTATGCATGAAGGAAACCGTTAAGCAAACGAAATGAATGAGCAAGTAAATTGCAAATAAACTGAAACAAGAAAAAAAATCCAAAAAACAGTGCTCCAACGAAATGACAAAAACAACATGCTCATTTACCAATTACAAGGCGAAATGTGTCCTACTGCGATTCATCAAAATTATGCGGCAAGCGTGTGCACGCACACACGCACACACGCACACACTCTTACAAAACGAGCACACATACACACATGCAGATTTACGTTTATTTGCGTGGGCTTATTACATGCATGACGAGTACAACAACAATAACAAGTGCACACACATTTGTATTTAAGTTATGCTTCATGTACTACATACATACACAAATATGCATATTTAGGTGAATATGTGTTATATTTAGCACACTTACACACACACAAACTCGCATATGTTTGCTTATTTCTGAAATATTGTAATTGTGACATTGGCTGTGCGGTAATGCCGGTATGACAGCAGGTTTTTAAAGCTTTGATTTGTTGCTCGGCGTATTTTGATTTGTTGTGTGGTTTCTGATGGAAGTCAGGCACGCAATGCGTGGCTTAATCTATGCGCCTACAATCCGGCCATCAATATTTTGATTTAATAACAGGTTTAAGCAGTCTTATGATCGTGTGTGTTGAGGTGAAGGATTTGAAAAAATTTACTCAGGAAACAATGCCCACAAAGGAAATAGAATTATACTCGTACTTACTTAGGTGTTACATGGGTTTCTCGAGCAAAATCCGTCTATTTTCAACATTTTTTTTTTTTTTTTCAAATACTAAATAAAATATTTTAACATTCCAAAAACATATATTTTGTAAAGATTCTGTGCAATTTTAAAGGAAAATATTCAAAACTCGGCCATTAAGACGTCATTTCTGGAAGTTGTTCGGAAAGAGGATGCTTCAAAGTTGATAGCAGAATTGCTGACAGGACCAACCATGGCCAAAAAAACTTGGCAAAAACAAAAAAGTGGAAATTGTATTTTTGTCAGACGTTTTTAAAAAAATAAGTAAATTTTAGTGAAAGCTTCTCTGATCACTGCATTGTCCACCGAGCTATTCAAATACGGGGGCGAAGAACTGACAAGGAGCATGCATCAGATTCTTTCTAGAACATAGTTGAACGAATGCATGCCCGATGATTCAAATTTAGTGCTCTTTGACCAATGCAAAAAAAGGGAGATTCCGTAGACCGTAAACAAGCTGATTGGACCTTATCAGTGTGGCTTTAGGCCTGGCAAATCAACAACTGACCAGATATTCACCACGCGCCAAATCTTGGAAAAGACCTGTGAAAGGCAGATCTATACATTGAAAAATACCAAAAGCTCCATCAAGATCAGGTAAAACTTCTCCGAATCCTATCTCGAGGAACCAATATTAAACTCTAAAATTCACTCATTATTACCTTCTTGTAATAGGTTACAGAGTGATGGTCGATAATAACATCCGATGAGTCGACGTTATGAGATTTATGGTCCATTGCGCTATAACGAAGTCGATGGAACAATGAGCAGTGCGAGAAATACTTGTACGACGATATTGGCATAGTTCAGCGAATTAAGAGATAGCGGCTACGCTGTCTAGGTCATGTCTTTCGAATGGACAAAAACTCCATCTATTGATCAACTAGACATGCAAACTTTCAGACCTCAAAACTTTCTCTATTTACATGCTTTATTTGTAATTGTCTTCAATTATCTAAGATTTTGTGTTGTGATTGATTGATTGAATTGTGTTGATTAAGAGTAGTGATGTTCGTTTCACTATTACTATCACTATTACACCAGTTTAAACAAATTGACAGCAAGTACTTTTTCACACATGGATCAAAGCTAAGAGCGATGTTAGCAAACGGAGTCTTCTGCAGTTTCTTTCGATTTCTCTCTGACCGGATCCTCGAACAAGTATGGTAAAGAAGAAGCTTGATGCTATTGCCAATGAGGCCAAGCAAAAATAACTGCTCTTCTATCGAAACGAATACACATGTCTCTGAAAGGATCTGCACTTTAGAAGAGCACATCTGCTACTACCTTGGCGGTAGCCATCAATCTATCGCCGATTCTATGTTTCTTCCGTGATCTTGACAAGTGTTAGGCAAAAACATTCACAACAGTAAATCTCATCTAAACTCTGTGCAGCAAAACTTGGTAGCACTGAAGGAAGCAGTACAATTTTAGTACAATATCTTAAGATTCTCTTGTACCATTCTCAACTCACTAACCTTGTTGTAACAATTATGTATGAAATTCTGATGTTATTCCTTAATAATGATATTAATATGCACATAATTGTTTTTTTTTTTTTTTTATGGGCGTGTTTATAATCAGACGTGCAGATAATGAATGGCTGATCGGCCAGACGGACGAAAATGCAGTCTTATGGACTTACTATTTGTCATTTTTAACAAAGAGATACCCAATTATGAGTAAAATATTTCCCCACATTTTCATTTAGATAACTCAGATATTGACCGACATATGCGGTACAAAGTCACTCGGAAGTTCGAAAATCTTTATATTGGGCATATGGGGAATGAAGGAAGCATTGCCCCTATTCAACCCACATAAAGACATGCTATTATCGGAAAAGGATGCTCTCTGAATTTTTACTATACATCTCACTCATTGACTAATATTTTTGGTCAAAAGTCAATAAAAGGCACTGGGGTTCCTATTGTCAGTATCCAGGGGCTTGGATAGTTTTGGTCAGTTTTTGGTCATAAGAAGGCACACTGAAAAGGTACTATTCGAGCAAAGTTTTATCTCATTATAATAATTGCTTTTATATTGGAAAGTGAAGGAATCAAATGGAATTTTCTTATATGAGAGGCATGGTTGTAGGCCGATTTCGGACATTTTAACAACGTAATATAGGAAGGTCAGTACAATGCTATATATCGACTTTAGTTAAAATCGATAGGGTGGGTTTTGAAATATGTGATTTTACTCAAAATTGGGCGGTACCACGCTCATGGTCTAGTTTTGACTCCGACTCCTGTAAAGCCTGCCATACAATCCAGAGAGTGAAATTTATTATCTCTGAAGCATTTATGAGTTGATTTATCGTTATATGGAGGGTGGGTGGTTTTCGGATAATGGCGATTTGTGGGCGTGGCAGTGGTCCCATCTACGAACTCGTCAAATTTTTTGTACTAATTTTCTTCATGATATCTAAATTTTTTCTCAAGTTACCACTTGCGCGAACGGACGGACAGACAGACAGTTAACCGGATTTCAAATTTTCTGGTCAACCTGATCATTTATAGTATATACATCTATCTCGATTAGTTTTAGTAGATACATACAACCGTTATGTGATCAATGCAAGATTTCGAAAACCCGGTGATACCAGGAAAACAGAAAATTTAAATGTATTCTTTTAGTTTGAGATAACCACTCAATAAGTTACTTGGACAAAATTCTTAATAGTCAATAAAAAACCAAAGTTATTTCAAAGTATAGGAAAATTTGTAAACAAATGTAGGAGTGCAGAGAAATTTGACTGATATCCAAATACAAACTTATATACAAGACTACTACAAGTATGTAAATATTTCTTTATCTATAACACATTTTTTATATGAAGCTGAACTGAAGTGCCTTTTGCCACACATTTTCGTATGACTGCTACATTTTTGAACTGAAACATGCGAACAACTGAACTATTATATAACCAAGTAATGGATTGAGATAACGGGGGGTGTAAGGCAAAAATAAAAATGAAATACAACAAAATCCAATAAATAAATAACAATAAAACACAAGACACAATAAAACAATGTGCAATAAAAATTGCTGGCTGAAAGAGTATTGATTTTATGGGCGACGGACATTTTACAACACAGGAATTGCTCTATTGGAACAGCTAAAGCGACTCAAACGCAGGTGTGTACATGTGTTTGTTTGATAGGTAACAATCAACGCCGCCGGCAACAGCAAGTGGAACAACAACTGTTGAACAATGTCAACTGGCAAACGCGTTTCACGAAATTCGCGGAGTGGACATCCCGCCTTCAGCCATCAGGCAACACGAGCCGGCGCTGTCACAAATAAATGACAAACGAAACGTTTCGCATTTAAAGTATGCCACTTTATGGACAGGAAACGTGCGGGCGAACGCAATGAAAAGAGGCTCGAGCTGGTGTCAATGGATGGATGGGCCATTGGCGCATGTAACTTGAATATAAATAAATATGCTTGTGTGTACTTATACAGCTTCAACAAGAGTTGTAGTTGAGGCGCAATTGAATATATGAAAGATGTAAAAGATGGTTGAGGTTGTTGTTTAGAAAAATACCTAATAAATTTTAAAAATTTAATGAATAACTTCTTTTTATTGGTTCTTGGAGAGTCCGAATTCCAAATAGTCGTATATATTTCAAATTTGAGCTTTTCTGAGCTAGACGCTCTTACCTGTAGTATAGAAGGTTATTGTAATCACAGAGTCATAAGAAAAGGTAACAAGACATATTTTTTTTCTCAAACGCCTAAAGTTCCCTTCCATCAAAGATTTGCCATTATTCAACTTTCGGCGATGAGTAGACTGTAACTGATTTTATGACTATGTTATGACTATTGCCAAAGCCGAACGAGAGGTTAAGGCAGTCATTCATGCAATGAAAATTGTGCCTTTTATACAGAGTTTGTCCGGAAAAGAGTAGGACTGAGCCAATTTAAAAATATTTATTGCACCAATCGTTACAATTCTTTAAAAAATTTCAAAATAGGCTCCTTCTGCGTCAATGCAGTACTGCCAGCGCAATTTCCAAGCATTGAAGACGTCATGACAGGCATTCTACGAAATAGCCTTGATAGCTGTGGTGCATGCTGCTTGGATCCCCTTTGCCGGCGTGTGCCAATCAGAAGATTTCCTCTTTGTGTCGGGATTATACTCAAAGATCTATAATCATCACCTGTGATTACGCTATACGAAAATTGGGGGTCACTTTTACTTCCACTTTTTCTTGGCACACTTCCACTCGCCGCAATTTCTGGTCGTCAATGAGCTCTTTTGGGACCATCTTCGCGCACACCTTGCGCATGTTCAAGTGCTCCATCACAATGTCATGAACCACAGGTTTTCATAAATTTAACGTGTGGGCAATTAAACGAATATTAAATCGACGGTCTGAGTTCAAAACATGGCACACACGAGTCACATTATCGGTATTTATCGAAGTCGTTGGTCTCCTAGCACGGTCTTCATCAACGACCTCTTCCCGGCCCTCTAAAAAGGCTACACCATTTCTTGCTGAAGCAACATCTGAGTAAACCTGCTTGTTCATATCAAACGTCTTTTCACTGAAGAAGGAATGTATTTAAAATTGAGTTATCAACATGACAACGACCCGAAACGCAATGCTATTTGAGTAAAACAGTAGTATATTATTTGAAGTTTTGAAGGGGCCGCCAGATCTCAATCCCATAGAGAACCTATTGGAAATTGTAGATCGAAAAATCAGACGTGAGAATTGTAAAAAAAGGACGCTTTATTCATATAAGTAAAGTAAGCATATATTATGTGATACATTAAATAAATTAATTGAGTCCATGCCTCGCCGATGTGCAGTAGTAATAAAAAATAATGGATATGCGACCAAATCCGCTCCAGATTTCTGGAGTTTTTCATATTTTGTGCTAGTTCCGAAATAGACAAAGTCCGTCACTTTTTCAAATTCACAGCTGACATAAATACAATTACTATTGTCACAAAAATCTTTTGAAATGTTTGAATATATTAAGTTATAGGACTGCAGCATGGATTATATTATCCTTAGTCCTATGTCATATAAAACACTCCTCTGCTTCAGCCGGAATACTTTCAGAGCTAGAGTGTTTTAGTCCAGCCAGACAAAATATGCCAATGGATTCTGACAGCGTAGCCGCTGTCTTTTAATTCGCTGAACTATGTCAATGGCGTCGTATATCTCGTTCAGCTTATCGTTCCATCTAATGGGATATTCGCCGTGGCCAAGGCGCAAACGACCATAAATCTTACGCAGAACCTTGCTCTCGAAAACTCGCAACGTCATCGACCAAGCCTCTGCACCACATAGCAAAACGGGAATTATGAGCGACTTATGGAGTTTGGTTTTTGTTCGTCGAGAGAGGACTTTACTTCAATTGCCTACTCAGTCCGAAGAAGTCCTGTTTTATGACAGAAGATATTTCGTTTTGCCCTCGTTCACTGCCAGACCAATTTACTTGCTTCCTTGTCCAGTCTAGAGAAAGCAGAACTAACGGAGCGGTTGTTGAGGCCAATGATATCATTATCATCGGCGTATACTAGCAGCTGTACACTCTTATAAAAGATTGTACCTGATCGATTAAGTTCTGCAGCTCGAATTATTTCTTTCAGCAAAAGATTAAAGACGTCGCAGGATAGGGAGTTCCCTTGTTCGAAACCTCGTATGGTATCGAACGACCCGATCCTGACGAAGCTTTTGGTGCTGCTCAACGTCAGTTTACACAGCCGTATTAGTTTTGCGGGGATACCAAATTCAGACATCGCGACAAAGAGGTAGTGTATGTCGCTTCTCCTTTCACGGGTCTTTTCCGAGATTTGGCGCATGGTGAATATCTGGTCGGTTGTTGATTTGCCAGCTCTACAGGCACACTGAGAAGGTCCAATCAGTTTGTTGACGGTGGGCCTTAATCTTTCACACAATATGCTCGATAGAACCTTACGTCTGCTCCATCGTCATTGATTGAGGTATCGGGATCGCCTTCTCTTGTTGTACGTTCACAGCAATTCAGCAGGCTGGAGAAGTTTTCTGCGGAGTATGCTCCGGTTTTGAAACCTTCTGTAAGCCGCCGCATTTTATCGAAGAATTTTCGAGCATTTCCCCTATCGGCCGGCTTATCAAGCTCTTCATACTCACGCATTTCGGCCTCTTGCTTTTTCTGTCTGCAAATGCGTCTCGCTTCTCTCTTAAACTTTCGGTATTTTTCCCATTCCGCACGTGTGACATGGCACTCTTCGTGATACCAGCTGTCAGGGAGTTTGTTGAATTTTTCTATGCTGGAATCTAATACTACATACTCGTATAACCATATTTTGGGCCCCGGCGAAGTTGATCAGCGACAACCCATTTGGGGATGTTTCCTCGTGGAGGCTGAATTTACCGACCGTAGTGTCGAAGATACCTCCTTTGTCCACCCTTGCCTTAAAGTCGCCAAGCACAATTTTGACATCATGACGGTGGCAGATCTCATAGGTGTACTCCAAGCGCTCATAGAAGACTTCTTTTGTCACATCGTCCTTCTTTTCCATCGTGGCTTGGGCGCAAATCAGCGATATGTTGAAGAACCTCGCATTGATGCGGATTGTGGCTAGACGTTCATTCACCGGAGGGAATGATAGTACTCGGCGACGGAGTCTCTCTCCCACAACGAATCACACTACAAACTTGCACTCCTTTATATGGCCACTGTAGTAAATACCACAAGGACCTACTCGTCTCTGTCCTTGTCCCGTCCATCAACCAGCTAAGCAGCGGCACCTTCCCAATTAAAGGACCGGATATTCTAGGTGCATACCATCAAAACGTAGTCCTTAATTCGTTTGCCATGGTCGTCATCAAAAAGGGGATATGTATGAATGTTTCGCCTTCTCACTTTAGCTCGCCTTCAAAAGGATGTTCTTAGGCTACCCAGAGGATACTTGGTCAAAGACTGGAAGTCTTGAGCTGCTTGAGCCATATGTAAAAGAATCTTAAGTTAAGTTAATGTAAATTAGTTTGACTCCTTTCATCGTTCGTATTTATACGGCATTAAAAAATCATCTTGCCAAAGTCTTGTTAACAAATTTTTACATATTATTCTTCTAGGGAAAAAAAATGGAGTAAGCTAACCCATAATTATGATAAGAATATTAATCAATATTTTCTTTAATATTCCCAAATACTTTAAAGTCAGCTGGGCTCGGTAACGCTTTATAATTAAGAAATATTTGTGTGTGTTTCTCTTTTGTCTCTTTATTGCTACTGACGTTTGCCGTCAGACGAAACTCATATTGAGCACATACAGTGAACGCATATTGTGATTGACAGATGACCATCGCCATTGAGTTCGATTTGACAGGACTTAAGTACTGGTGTACACTTCATTTTTGTTGTAAAATCACCTTAAGCAACAACAGCAGCAAACATCGTTAACAAAATAGAATCAATACGCGAAATGGAAATCTTCAAAAGCGTGAAACGTAAGCGATTACATATTTCTCACCGTTTCTCTTTTTAGCTGTTGCGAGTATTTTTTTTTATACCGTTACAGAAAAAAATACGCAGAAATCTGAAGAGCGGATATCAACACGGATATGCGTAATCTCTGCTTCTGTCCATAACTTTTGCGCTCTCACATGCACACACAAATTTTCGACTTTTTCAATGGTGGCTGATGTAGTAAATCGAACTGGTTTCGGCTGAGTTCAGAACCAGTACCTTTTAGGTTCCTTTTATGCGGATGACAGTTCATATAAGACTGAAAAATTCTACGCTAAGTTAGAGCGGCGAAAAATATGGATGAAGTATTTTTTTGGAGAATTTCCTCCGAACTTTTACAACATTAGAGATCCAACCGTAAGTCCACGAAACAGTAACTAATAGGTGGAAGTGTTAATATCCCGGAGAACGAGTGTTTTATTGACTTCACCACTGTGTTGCCCAAAATCAGCATGTGCTTCAAGGTGACAGTAAACATTATTCTTCTACTCGTTGTCTCAGGAGACTGTATCGCAATTCACTTCTTTTCAGAAAAAACAGCTCAATCACTTAGCCACTGAGTTTCTCGCACTCGCACTCGTTTGGCAGCGTGATAAATGATTGTCATAAATAAAACGATACGACTTTGCGCCGTCAAGGATAAGTACGCATATTTGTACCTCTGCACTCACATATCTTTGCGCGTATTCATGTATGTTTACCGATAAGCACGCACACGGTATGTACGCATGGCCTTCAAAATGTACAGTCGTGTGAAAAAATTTACACAATAAACTCGGGTGTGGTCAGCAAATGAGAGTAGGCACTATGTATATGGCTAGAGGATGATCTTATTCGAACACGAAATATTGTTTTCAGAAAACTGACTGTTTTAATAAGTAAAATTGTCTACAATTTAAGTGAATTAAAGGTAATTTCTTAATGCCACTTTGATAGAGACCCTCAGTCTCGTATTTGCAAAAAGCTGGAACAGTCAGTTTTCACTAACTTCTCTTGATGCGACGGCTAGATTCCAACTCCAAATGCATAAAAAACATTTCGGCGAAGCTCACTACGGATGTGTGCAGTCCGGCATTGTACTGATTGACCATAATTTCTCTCCTATTGCACAAAGCTGGTCAGTTTCTGGCGATCCAACTGTTGGCCACATTTTGCGCTGTCTCACCGATTCGTCCACGATGTTTTCCGCTTGACGTTATCATAAGATATCCCACTTTTCATCACCAGAAACCAATCGCTTCAGAAGTGAATCTTGACATCAAAAGCTCAGGGAATGATATGACGGAAAGAAGCTACTATCACTTCTGCTCTCTGAGAGCACTCATCCAACTCGTTATAAGGAACTGTGAGATGGCATTTCAAGTTCCTTGTCTACAGCTGCAAGGAAAATTATTGGTTTTCGTAAAGGTCGAAAGAACAGCTGGTATGATGAGCGCTGTCATGTCGCAGTGGATAAAAAGCAAACAGCCTACCTCGCAATGTTGCGGTCGAACACAGCCCGACAGGCTCAAACGCATGAGTATGAAGAGCTTGAGAAGCTGCCGGACAGAGGTAACGCTCGAAAGTTCTACGAAAAAATGCGGTGACTAACGGAAGGTTTCAAGACCAGAGCATACTCTTGTATACCCAAAATGGTGATCTAGTGGCAGATGTTCGGATAATACTGAAGTTATCGAGGGAACACTTCTCCAGCCTGCTGAACGTCAGTGAAATTTTTACAACTGGAGATGGCGGACCCGATTTCCCAATCGATGACGATAAGGCCGACGTTCCATTGCCCAACCATGAAGAAGTTCGAATAGCATTTACCCGCCTGACCAATACGACAGCGGCGAGGATCGAAGGTTGAATGCATCAGCTTCTTTGCAAAACATGGTCGGATGAAAGCATATCCAATGATTATAACCCAAGTGTGCTCTGCTCAACTCACAAAAAAAGCGAACCCGCAATCTACGCCAAAAATCCTGGGAATAGACTCTTTAATATCGTATAAAAGGTATTTTCCAGCATAGTGTATGAAAGACTTAAGCCCATCGTCATAAGACTGATTGAACCTTATCATCGGGGCTTTATACCAGGAAAATCTACAATCGAGCTGATTTTCACCATGCGCCAAATCTTGGAAAAGACCCTTGAAAAAAGGAACGAAACGGACCACCTCTTCGTCGATTTTAAAAGCGTCGTCGATTTTTAATCGTTGGCAAATAATATTTTGCCCAACACTGTAGCATATACGCATATTTATTTGCACGTTATCATCCTTCGGAAAACTTACACATGTGCATTCCGAGTTGCTTTCATGAACCCGCCCACGAACTCACAGTCGTCGTTGGCGTTGGCGTTGGCGTAAGGCAAAGGAAAATCCTTTTATCGTTGATTTTAAAAAATCATTAATCAAAATTCGATCTTACGCTTTCACAGTGCTCGACAGCGACAGACGCCAGCGAGCAAGCGAGAAGTCATTGCAAAGCGCCAGCAATCCGTTTGATGCGAAAGAGTTTACCGTAAATTCACTAAAGTTGTACGATTGGCTGTAAACTTCTTGACTTTTACTGTTTCTATGACTCGAAATCCTTTTACACACTTTGCTCTCTGCTTTCTGCCGTAAACTTTTCCTGTTATTAAATTTATGCTTCCTCCATTCATACCTTTCATTGATGGCTGGCAATATTTTTGTATTTGTCTGAATGAGAATGCATGAAATTGATGCCGCACCAGTACCGTTGGAAATTTATTGTTGTCAGTTATTCACAGGACACCAAAATTTATAACGCGCTGAATTGGTTGAGTAAAATAAGATTCTTCTAGATATTATTTTATGTGCTTGTCGACGATATTATAATACGTTGAATTGCGTGTAATGAACTTAAGTGATTCAAATATTTGCTGATATCTATTTTTAGAAGGCCTGACGGACTAGGTAGGTAGGTACGAATGGCAAGAATGATAGTTCGAAAAAGAAATAGGTTAGGTTAGGTAGGTCGAGCGTGTTCATAGATGGGCGTAATCGGATCACTTTAATGCATACAAAAGGCTTTACCCAAAAACCTATAAAGTGCTATAACTAAGCACTAAACTAAGCTAAAGAACTCTGATTCGGCACATGAATAGCAGCAGTACGGGACACCTATCGACCAATACTGAGGATGGTACCCCTGCGAAACTCATACTGAATTGCACAAAACTATCAGCTTCTTAATTTCGGAAAGGACTTTCTAGCCTTCCATACCATACGAGGTTTCAGAAATAGTGAATCCGTATCGGAAATTGTTATTAATATTATGTAAATATTGGAAAAAGTACTAGCCTCAACCGCAGTGCCTCTGTCTACTCTAAGAACACAATGTTACTTGTGTACGTAATTGACATTGATATCATAGGCTTTACCAACAGAACTGTCATCACAGTCTTTTCCAAGCCAAGAAAATGAAATGAAAGAGATTGGTCTTGCAGTGAACGAGGGCAAAACAAAATACCTACAAGCTATACACAAAGATTCCTCATGTCTTGGCAACCACTATAAATTTAAAAAATCTCTATTTCAGAAATCGTGTAAACTCCGTCAATAATTTAACTCTTGCCAACAGGTACTACTTTGGGATCGGAAGGCAATGAAGAAAGAGATCACTTTCTTCACGAAGACAGGTCCTTCTCCACCTGGTCCTTCCAACTTATTAGAGGTCTTCCTCTTTCTCTGCTTCCCCCGGCGGGTACTGGCTCGAATACTTACAGAGCTGGAGTGTTTTCGTCCATTCGGACGGCATGTCTCCTGATTCGGTAAACTACATATGTCAATGTCGTCGTATATCTCATGCAGCTCATCGTTCAATCAAAAGCGATATTCGACGTTGCCAACGCGCAAAGTAACATAAATCTTTCGCTGAACTTTTCTCTCCAAAACTCGCAACGTCGACTCATCATCGCCAGACCCACCTTCTTTTTTTCCTTATCCAGTTTGTAGAAACCAGGACTAACGGCGCGGTTTTTGAGATCAATTAAATCAGTATCATTGATGTACGCCGGCAGCTGTAAACTCGTATAGGAGCTAAATTATATGCTTTTGGCATTACTCAGCGTTTACACAGCCGTATTAGTTTTGCGAGAATACCAAATTAAGACATCACGACATAAATGCAATTCGTGCTGTCAAAAGCAGCTTTGTAATCGACGAAAATGTGATGCGTGTCGAATCGCTTCTCACGTGTCTTTTCCAAGATTTGGCGCATGGTGAATATCTGGCCGGTTGTTGGTTTTCCAGGTCTAAATCCATCTTGATAAAATCAAAATCCTTAGGGCGTTTACCATTGTCGTCAGCAAAAGGGGGGTATTTGAGCCATAGGTAAAAGAATCGTAAAAAGAAGTCTGGCCACTCCCAAGGAATGGCAGTCAGAGAATTTTCCACACTTTTGGGAACTTCTACACATGACACTATCCTCCAAGTTTCTTATCATTCCATCCTATTATATAACGCAGAGACATGGTCGATGGGGAACCAAGATGAGAAAGCTCTCAAGAGGGTTGTTTTCTGCACGTACGATGAACTGTATGAGCTCTACGGCGACATAGCTCTGCTTAAGCGCATAAAAGTCCAACGAAGGCGCTGGTTAGACCTTGTCATACGAATGAAAGACGATGCTCTAGCAAAAAGTTACTTCTATTCGAGACCCATGGGTTAACAATGGAAGCAAGGGCGTCCATCTTATGGAGTCTGCGCTGCATTATGTATAACTGCTGAAGTTTTATGTTCTTCGATCAGACCGAGGCAATGTCGTCGTACCAAAGGAGAAGAAGAATTTTGCTTTCGTCTTCTCACTATCTTTTAGCTAAACTTAAGTATTAACTACTTTCGGAAAAGTCCAAAAGAGGATGGAGAATATTGTTGTCAAAAAATTAGTATCATTTTAATAAGTTCTAAAAATATTTCGAATGTTTGTTGGTGTTAAAATTGAAGAAATATTCCTCCAAGGGCTAGAAAATGTACAATTTGTGAACTAAATGCTTACCAGACTGGCTTTAAAGCACTTACAACTACATTTGAAATAAATTCGAAGGTAAATTTTCTTTTTTTTTTGTAATTCTGCAGTCTCCTCCAATCATTTATCCGGCGCCACCCTCAGCGCGCATATTTAAAGCTTGCTTCTTCTTCTTTTTTGCTTTTCTGCTTTGGACGAAAATTCCAAGCACATGAGTATTTTACTAATGTTCGGCACGTGAATTGCATGAAGAAGAACATTGGCAATTGCCACAACGACAACAATATGTGTATGTATGTTCATATGTACAGCTGCAGTAAAGCACAAAGTTACTCGCAAAAGCCACATGTTTATGCATGCAGATGGAAAATAAGAGTGCAACATGCAGAAATGCACACAAACATTTCGGAAGACACATACCAACATAGCTTAATTTACATATAGAAACGCTCGTTCGTATGAGTAACGGACTTAGAAGTGCTTAAAAGAGAAAAACAAAAGCAGACAAATGCCGCAGACAAAAGCCGAGCGGCAAAGCGGCATGCGGCATTGTCCTATGCGAGGCGCTTGCTTAACAATACAGCGACATCTAAATATCCGTTTTAAAATTGAGATTTAAAATGCAGAAAGTCCGAAATAAGTCTGTAATAAAATGCTTAGTGAAATGCCAGCTGCGGTCACTGCGTGTGCAGAGCTTGACTGCTGGTGGCCTTAGCAGGCAAATCAGTTCGGGACAATGTTGAAAGAGGGTCAGAGAGAAAAAAAAAAAGAAATCGAAAACGTGGGTATAGAATTTTGTTGCTGCCTTTAGAAACACAACTCAAAGGCGCACATGTCATATGGAAAATTCGTGTGTGAAAAATACAAGGCTAGTTCGATAAGTCCGTTTTTTCACCAAAAGTTTATACTGCTTCGGGTTAGACCCCTGTGATTACTCCTAGAATATTATTAGGTTCCTGTTTGCTTAGAAGAAATTTCTTTGTGGTCCGTCCTGTGTTGCTATTGTTCCAAGACCTAAGGTGTTGTTTTAGGATCCATTACTATAAATAACCTGTCAAGCTAAATGATCATTAGGTTATGCAAACTAGGCTTTTAGTAAGTAAATGTGTTAATATTATCACACAATTCCCCTAAGCTGTGCCCGAGTGGCCAACTCGTCTGTCTTTTCGTTTCCTTCTGTTCCTAAATGACCTGCTACCCAGATAATATTATCTGTGTTTCTTGCTTAAAGTCTATTGATTACCCTCTTGCATAACCTCACGCAATCAGACTTTGTATTGGCGCTACGGATAGTTTTGATTGGCACTTGGTCGTCGACTAGGCTTATAGACTTTCTGTTTTGAGGACTTTAAGCCCACTTGGCACCTCGTACTAAGATAGCAATTTTGGCCTGCCATACTGCATGACCATATTAATTTAGTTTGAAGCTAATATGGAATACCACAAAATAGGCCCATACTTGTTTCTATTTCTTTGGTATGTCGGTCAGTTCGTAGATTTCGCTGTTGGATCTGCTGATCACAAAACCATTGCTGCATTTTTCTCTACTGGGAACGAACACAATTCTTTCCGTCGCATTACCAATCAAGCCCGAGTTCGATAACAAGATGGGGCATGATACCATGCCCGTACTAATCCCGAGTCTGAATACAATGACCAAGAGTTAAAATAGAACGGATGACGCTTATGTTGAGTCAAACTCAACTAGAATAGAATTAAGTGGAGTCGTAAAAAGCACTTTGGAGTAATGAGTACATTCGTGGAGATATCAACGATGACTTCCATTAAAACGAATGGCTCGTTTTTCTTCGACATTTTTGGCTTAAACAACGGGAAACTAGAGTTTGAGTACATGCTTATGAGAGTTAAGGAGAAAGCTGCTAACGAAAGATAACCATCTGAGACCAGACCAGAGTTTTTAACGTCAATAAAAATCATTTTCGATTGAAATTTCTTATAAATGAAAGAAAAAAAAAAAAAAACAAAAAAAAAAGGAAAAACAATTTAAGGACGATCTGATGTCGGGAAGAAGTAGGGTAGGGAGCAAGGTGGTTGAATTACTAAGATTTAAAATCGGTTTAACTACTACTAAATAACAAGTGGATGCTACACTGGCCTATCTGACTGATCCACACAAGTATTAAATAACATTACCGACTTTAATATTATAAATGCAATTAGGAACCAAACACTTCTGCAGAACAAAAGCAAAGCTTCAGAAAAACAATCGTCTTTTCAACAGTCCTCTTTTAACTTTCTGAAAATTTTCAACGCTAGCTCGTAGAAGAAACGAAATTGCTCGCGAATGCAAAAACATGTAACCAAAAGTTAGTGGAAAGTTAAAGCGTATGAAATAAAGTGACTAACTTCAAGTAAAATGGAAGAGCATCAAGTTAGCGCAAAATGAGGAGAGTACTTTAGCTCTTCATCTTGCTACTTTTCCCTACTCTCAACGCCCACAACGCTCAGGTACGTGTAAGTACTTGTGCTCCTCAACGTAGACACTTTATATAATTAATGGGCGCAGACAGTGTCATTACCGTAAATGTTGCATATTCGCTGCCAAAGCAGCCGCACAAAAATAAAAAAAAAACGTTTACAAGTCTGCTTGGAACGTGCATTTTTATACTCTGCACATAAATACTACATACATTATATGAGTGCATATGGAGGTATATAACAGTATTATACATTTGCATTAAAATAACTCACATTTTGAGTTGAGTTTGGCAAGAAAGAGAACCGAGTCTCCGTTGGAGGGTATGTTATTCCAGGAACAGAAACTAAAAAAGGTTTGGTTCGGATTCAATCGTTGCTAATTAAGAGTAGCCACATGTCGACAAAACTATTTGATTCAAATTTGGTATCATTCTTCTCATTGATGCTTAAAATTGCTATTGTCTGTACACCTCTATAAGTTAATCTCAACTTCACACGAAGCGAGCTTCAACATTGGCTGAGGTGATGTAATATTTTTACAGTTTTACATAATGAACATCTCTGAGATATTGACCCCACAATTAAAAATGGATTTTTCTATTTCTCCCGATATTGTAACTGTCAGTCCAGTTGTTAGAACAACAATGCTCCTTTTAATAGTCCCACATTTAGCATTCTTTATCTTCTTCAATATTTTCAAAGATATAAACTCCAGTTTTAATTAAACTCAGGAGCTACTTCGAAAGCACTAACTATAACTGAAATCATTTTCTCAGCCAAACAACAGCTCTGTTATCTGCTGTTAGCGCTATCCTTTGTCTCTTCTATGCGCTCTCTTCACTGCAGCCTAGCATTTCGAAGTTTAAATTCACCATAATTAATAAACATCACAGCTGGGGCATATTCAGCACACCAACAATTTACTGCTAAGTATTAAAATTCACTTTTCTCAATTTTGCTGGGCGCAGTAAACGGAAACAGCAAAATATGTACGTGTAATCATAGCACACACCGGGGCGCCTTCAAAGACAGTTCACAAGCAATAACTAGAGTGCAATATTTGCAGTTAAATACAGCGTGAGGGCATTGAATCAAGACCGATAATATGTTTCTAAATTGCCTGGATATTTAATTTTAAGTAACCAAATGCAGAGGAGGCAAATTCCAGTCGTTGGATGCGATTCTCTTATCGTACTTACTTTGTAGTGGTGTTCTTTAGAAGATAAATGTCTATCTCGTAAGTATTTGAGACTGCACTCTTTAGAGAGATGGATTTAAACCATTACAGTAGGTTCTTGAAGATCCATTTCGTCCATTTAAAATAACGACCTCATATTTATACCCATTTATTATAGAAGAATTTCTGACAAAGTGATAAGTAAGTAGTTACTTGGCACCTAAAAATGATGTTTTAAGAAAATATTCGCTTTGTCATTTTAATTTATTGTCGTCAGATTTCGAACTCGTCGCACTTTTTTGTGAGACATCTTGCAAGAGAGCTATGTTGGAAATCTAATATTTTGCCGAAAAACATCTGCATAGATAAGTTGGAACCATACCAGCTAAGCAGTTGGAGTGTGTTCGAAGAGCGGCATCTGTAGTACACTAACTATGCGTTCTGGCATTGAAACTTTGAATCTCCAGTTAGCTTAGCAAGCACTGGTTATCAACTGCAAGATTCTTATGGCCCAGTGTAACGTGCTAGAGGTTCTTCGAAGTATTGCCTCTTAGGAAAACCAAAATCCCCACAATTGTAGGTGTTCTGACTCGTCGGACGCATCACATACTTCATTAAAAGGCATATCCTAACCTTCTATTCTATTCTACTTTATTCTGTCTAAAGTTGATTACACCAGTCGTGGCTTGTTCGATTCAACACCTTCTACCTGTAATACAGCTTTAATTGTTTTCTGACTTTTGAGGGCTCAAGAGAGAACGTTTGGTATTGTATACAGGGCTTGTCCAAAAAGTAGTGGGATTGATTTTCTTCCACGCGAATTTACTTCGGAGCGTGCGCGCATCGACTGGATTCGGTAGAGGGCGTTCCTAGCTAACAAACGAGCGGCTTGTCAGTTGTCTCCGCGTACCTGGAAAGTCTAGAGTCTAGTCAAAATAGTCGCGGGTTTTTTTCTGTGAATGATGCAAGCCGAAATGTAGCGTTCGTTGCAGCAAAGGTACGCTATTAAATCTTGTGTGAAACTCGGTAAATCTGCGACAGAGACGTTTGATATGATCAAGCAGGCTAACTCAAATTACTACGTCTTTTTGGAGGGCCGGGAAGAAGCTGCTGATGAATGAGCAAAACCAAAGTGAAAACGATGCTCAATGTCTTTTTTGACATCAACGCCATCTTCCACCATGAACTTGTTTCTGCTGGACAAACCGTCAAGATTTACGTAGAAGTCCTCAAGAGATTAAAATGAAGGGTCATTCGGGTCCGACAAGACATCGCAGCCAATTGGAAGTTGTACCACAACAACGCCCTGGCTAATACCACCTTTTTTGTGAACAGCTTCCTAACCAAGGCCGGCATACCAACGCTTCCGCAGCTGCCCTACAGCCCAGATGTGGACCCCGGATTGTAAGAGAAGCATTTTTCGATGTTTTGCTTGATAAAAGCTTAGAGAATAGTTTTCAGTTTAGAAGTAAGGGGTAGTCAGAGGCACGAAAAAATAAAAAATTTCAGTAATTTGTTTTGCTATTAAATCATGTTATTTTACAAAAGACGTGAAGTCACGAAAATATAAAAAAAAAAAATTATTTTCACAGTTATAGTTGTTTGTGTTGACCCAGTTCCAAAAAAGGTACTTGCGGTGACAACCATAAGTCCTTGGAGAGTCATCTAAAATCAATCGGAAAAAAATGTGTTTTATAAATAGATAATATCTGGGCCTGATCGAAGGATTTTACTTGGTTTCAAAAATTAACAAAATGGCGGCCTCAGGAATTTTTTTCTAAATTTTTGGGAAAAAATCAACAGTTAATTGGTCATAAAAAATCGAAATTAAAAAAAAATCCTTCGATCAGGCCCGAGTTTATTATGTATTCTAAAAGCTGTATAAATTTCATTAAAATCTGCTAAGCGATTTTCGAATTACAGTTGTCACCGGTTCAAAAAACATAATTTTGAGAAAAACGCGTTTAAAGTTTCACACCAGCGCTTTGAAGTGCCCGAGCTCTCTTTGTTATTTGTCGAATAACTCAAAAAATAATTATCGGATCAACGTAAAATTTTCAGAGAATATTTTTAAGATATTAAACTTAACGAAAACGCAAACAAAAAAAAAAAATAATTTTTTGAAAATTCTAACTACCTCTAACCCCTTAATGTTGTGCTAAAAGTCAAAGTAATTGGCACAACAATCAATTAACAAATGATAAATTATTTCAGTTAAAAAATAAGTTATGATTTCTCTTGCGTTCTTGACTATTTGGCCAACAGCTGTATAAATCGATGTGTTTTGGCGTGTGTATGCGGATTTATTGTAATTACTGATGCTGTGCAGCACTTGTTTGCGCACAAACCAAAAATATAGTTGTTGTTGTTTTACAATGTTGATGTTGTTGCTGCAGTTGCCTTCATGCAGTGTTCCTTAACCGTCTGTGAGCAAAAGGCAGAATGTTTAAGCAAGCACTCACAGTGAGCAGCCAGTGTCAACGCGAAACAATACGTCCAACACAAGCATGAAACAACAACAACAACGACCACTATGGCAACAGCAGCAGCAGCGGCAACAGCAGCAGCCACAGCAACAGCAATTAGAGTAGCTGCAGTCAGTGGCAGGGTAAATAATAATAACATAAGCGATTACAATGATGACAAGCTTTGCAGCGATAGTGGCAGGAGCGAGGCAAAGGCAAGCAACGGCAACAAAAACAACAACATCATACAAACCACATCAAAGGCGTTTGCTGGCGCTGCAGTGGATGCCGCGTTATTGCCGTGGTTATTAATGTTCATATTCTTTGCACTTGTTGTTGTTTTTATTTATGTCTTGTTTTTTTTTTTTTGCTTTTCTCACTTACTATTCATTTTGTCCACTGCTGTGCCGCTTATTATAATCATTATTGTTAATGTTTTTGTCATTTTATTGGGCGTCACTGGCGACTGCATGAACGCTTTGTCGTTGCCGGCCTTCACTGGCGGAAAAAAAATATGAAAAACAACGAAAATATTAAAGGAAAATAAGTGAGAGAATAAATATAAATAAAAATGGCACGATAATGTGCAACGTTGTGAAATGTCATTGCCGGATATGAAATGAATTTTCACGGATTTACGGGTAATAAAATAAAAATCAGCTTACTTACGTAAATACTCCGCGCTCACGCGCGCCAAGCGCTCGCCTTTCACTTCATTCTTATCCTTCGACTTAATTTTGCGCTGACCGCGCCGCGCCGCGCTACGACTCCTTAATGGCGGCTTGCTTTTCTTCATTGTTTGCGCTCGCATTGTTTTTCGCCAATTTTGTTTTGCTGTAAAAATTTAACTTTTTACTGTTGGTTTAAGAGCAGTGTGCACACAACATCCTGCACACCCACAAATGAGCGCTCGCGACTGCTTGCTCCGAAGGTCCTTTCTGCATATGTGAGTGCATTTTTGTCAGCGTGCACACACACACATGTATGAGTGGGTGACTTTTCATATAATATGAATCTATATATATACATATGTGTATGTGTGAAGACACATAAGAATATATAAGTATGTGTGTCAGCGCGCGCTTTCGCCCAACTGGGCAACGAGCCAACGCAACCGATGCGGTCAGAGATGAACCATGAATTAATTTACGGTTAAAAATGAAATCCATGCGTCTACAAACGCAAGCGCTTTCACTCTGCATGTACATACGTATATATATTTACTCGCAAACACACGCATACACTCACAAGCCAACACTTGCAGCTCTGTGTGTGTGTGTGTGTGTGGCGCTTGCAACGCTTAAGTGGGGCGTTTGGTCGTCGTGTAAGTACCAGATCGCGCGCGGCGGAGCGCGTCAATCGATACGGACTATTTGGCGTACTCTGTTGTTGACTTTCTGTTCATTAAATCTTTAACTGCAATTTTTATTTACCATTCATTTTGTTGCCTTCACTCCGGCGCGCTGAAAGGCTTGAGAGAAATGTTTAAATTTTGCTATATTTGCATGTGAAAAACAATTTGCTCAAATATTTACATGTTTAACGGTAAAAATAAATACCGTTTGCAGTTTTACGAGTTCTTGGAAGGTAATAATATTGATTTGCTCATTCAATCGCAGTAAATTCACAATCGAAGAGATTGTGCATTTCATTGAAAATGGTTCTTCGTCAGATTTTAGTTTCAGCCAGCAAAATAACTTCAATTATCTAAATAAATATTGCTCCGAGAGGAGTTAAAAACGTATTATAACCTATTTTTTGTTAGTTGTTGTCCAATAGAAAACAAAAGAGCATATTTGTGTTGAAATCAATAGCTTTCTATGGCAAGCCTTAGGCCTCACATCAATTTCTTTTAACAGTCGGCTTGAAATTTTTGATGAAACAAAGTGCTGTTTACACCTAAAAGCAACTTTTCCAAATGTTGTCCGGATTGTAGGCTAGATGTAGCAATTAGTCTCAAATTGTTTGTAATATTATGTACAGACCTCATAAGCACGGCAGGCATTGAAGCCTGAAAATAAGCTAATACATGACTTGGTTAGCCTTAAAATGAGCTTGAATACATGTCAAGTATTGTTAGTGACAGTATGTCAAAGAGTGAGTACGAGGTGTGTTCTAAAAGTATCGCGAATCGTAACTGACAGTTTTCTTCGATTGCAGGGGCTTGGTGCATCATGAGTTCTTGCCACAGGGAAGAACGGTCAATAAGGAATATTACCAGCAAGTTATGCGCAATTTGCGCGAAGCAATCAAAAATTGGCTTTTGCGCCACGATAACGCCCCTGCTCACACACATCGTTGCTTGTGCGCGACTTTTTGGCCAAAAACAACACATTAATGATGCAGCAGCCACCGAATTCCCCAGATCTGGCCCCCTGTGACTTTTTCTTGTTCCCTTAACTGAAGAGGCCCATAAAAGGACAACGTTACGCTTCTCTT
Organism: Bactrocera correcta; assembly: GCA_027475135.1. Classification (NCBI taxonomy): domain Eukaryota; kingdom Metazoa; phylum Arthropoda; class Insecta; order Diptera; family Tephritidae; genus Bactrocera; species Bactrocera correcta. The sequence continues at coordinate 118,566,416 of CM050323.1, forward strand.
GACGAGATAAAGACGGCATCGAAGGAGGAGCTGAAGAAGATAAAAAAATGATTTTTTGAAGTGCTTCGAAGATTGGAAAAACCGTTGGCAAAAGTGTATAGATATATGTATATATAGATATTCATAAATAAATAAATAGTTTTTGAAAAAACACAAAATTCGCGATACTTTTTGAAAACACCTCGTACAGCAAAAACGCATTAATATAGTAACAAGTCCAGTAGTTTCGAAAACTGCGAAGCTCACAGTCTTTGGCACAGTCTTTAGTTAGAAAATCTGGTTTCGTTCCGGTTTGGCTGCTGCCTACCTTCAATTTTCTTTTCAGTACTTAATGACATACATACATTTTGGCGTAGAAATTAATTACGGTTTTCAAATGTTCATGTAAATATTCCTTTTTTATATACCGTTGTCCTCAAATCATTGGCTGCATTCACATTTGAATGTAGAAGAGAGAAAACCTCAAACCGTGAAATAATTTTTGACCAAAATTCGTCGGTAACTTGCGTTAAAGTTATAACAGAACAAGAAGGAGCTGCTTTTCAACAAGTTTGGTACTCTTCTTATGTGAAGACTTGTAGCGCAATCAATTAAAGCTGCAGTTGTTTTACAATATCTGGAGCCCTTAACTTATACTTTAGCTTCAAATATTCTATCCGCAAAAGCCGTTATAAATTCCAAACAGCGCTGCTACACGCAAAAAATATTCTCCCAAATTTGTTATCAACATTTATCAGCGTTTATAAATTTTTCACAAATCCATTAAAAATATATTCGGTACTTTTCCTATTACGGTGATGGCTCAAAATAACTCCAAAGCGCATTTAGTAGTTCGGGAAACAATTACAATCGAAATCCGAATAAAAGAAGAATGCTTAGGCATAAACCAACAGCACAGTACAAAAGGAGAGGGGAAAGTGAGCAAATGGAATTCCATGAAATATGAACAAATCGTTAGGCAAACAAAATGTGCATAACTATTTACGTAATAAATCGAAAAAGTTGTAACGGTTAAAATAAAAAGGTACAGAGTTTTGCTTTCGTTTCGTAATAGAAAACAAATTTGATTGCATGGACATATAGTATATGTATGTATATGTGTGTGTGTTGTACATGTGTTCAATATATTGTTAATTGCTCGACTACAACTTGTTTAGTAATGAAAAGGCTTTGAAGAACAGTGATGTCAAATAAAATAGCATTCACTCATATTTATACGATGGGTTAGTACAATTATTGTACGTTGCCCAGGAACATTATTTATTGATGTTAATTCCGTAATACTTTAGTAATCATATGCAGACAATTTGTGGGAAACGATCTTGAGATTCTCCCTTTTAATTGGTAAACAGAACATAACAGGGCCAAGAACTGCGCTCTGCCAAAATGCTCATTACACGAAAGGTAATTACTCGTAAATTTAAACTATTGAAATAGCTGCACCTGTGTTAGTCAAAACTAAATAAAATCACCTCAACTTACGCTTCATATTTTCACAGCGGAATCGCTGGAAACTGCACAGCCGATGAGCTTTCTATACAGGATACTCCTTCTCCCGTTTCAGCAGTCTATATTTCATGTTCCATCAAAGTGGCAACGAGTCGGTACTGCGCTGTCCTCTTGCGCTCTAGCGTTGGATCTATGAACCTGCTGTCAGCCTGGCAAGCGCTGGTCAAAAATTCCATTCCTAGAATATTTTAGGAATTTCAAATGACCAGTGTTCACAGCCGTAAGTAGGATACTGCGCATAATGACAGGATCAACCCGATTATCTAACCTAACCATACTTTATATTTGCGTTAAAGGAACATCGGTATCGCCTTAAGTTAGTTAGTTAGTTAGTTATCTCGCCCCCAACTTGGGTTTGGGAATGTTGATATAACATAAATGATGTTTACTTCAGAAAAGCGATATGATTGAAGATATGTAAGGTTAAAAATTAAAGACGATAGCGCGTTTTGAGAACTGACACAAGAATTACATAGAATTATTTAGAATTAAAGAAGAAAAGGTTCATAAGTTAGACAAGCTGGTACCCACTCCGGACAAGAGGTAAACACCTCACAACACAATCATTTTTGGTGAAACAAAGATAAGATTGGCAATCATGAAGTCGAGTTCGTCAACCGCTTCTGCTACCTCGGAAATACTCAAGAGCTGATGAAGGAACAGAAGCAGAGGTCAATCTTGGAATGAGCAAAGCAAGAGCGGTGATTGGATAGCGGTAAACGATGCGCAAAAATCTTCAAAAACAGTAAAACCAGATTAATCTCCGCATGCCTGAAGTCGACGCTGTTGTAAGGAAGTTAAGCGTGACTAGTCTCGGACTCTATTACCCAAAGATTCCAAGCATATATCAACAAGTGTCTACGAATAATCTGCAGAATTTTGTAGCCCAAAAAGATAAGTGTGTAAGTGGTTTAAGAAAAGAGGAATCCCTACTTAAGAAATTAAAGCGCAGAAAATGACAATGATAAAATCATCTTCTGATTAAGACTCCAGAGAGGATTACGGGTTGATGCCTGACTGGAATATAATATCGCTCTAAAATTTTCGCATGACTGCTCATTTATCGGAATCGCTGATATTGAACGACTATAGACTACTATGGGCAAAAAATAGTAAAACTTCCCTCATCATTTTAAAATTCATCATTTATTCGCTGCACTTTTTCTCAGCGCAAGCACGCTTACATGCTTTCCATACAAAATAACTGCTTACATAAAAGGTTTCAGCATTCGCAATCGATTGCCGCAATCACTTCAGCAGCCATAATTGCTTACGAAATCTCCAAAGTATTACAACGCTGATTAGAAACATAAACTAAATGAATATCAGCAATTTTCAAAATCCAATTCAATACAACCAATTTAATAGTCAACTGAGAAAAAGGCAAGGCAAGAAGTGAGCAAGTGCGAACCGACCGTTGCCACTTGTTCTTTGCATAAACCATTAAACCGTATGATTGTGTGGTTGTATGTGTTTGTTTGAGTGTATGAAAAGCGCACCTACACATAGAAAATATTTTGCTCTTCGTCCGCTGCTTGTGGGATTGCATTGAAAGGCATCAAATCGAACTGAAATGTGCTTGGCATCGAGTACTGTGGCGAGCGAAATTGCAGCGAGTGGCGAGTGAGCGAAGTGAGTGGGCAAAGACGAAATCGAAAACAATTCCCATAACTCAATTCTAATGCAAAACGCACAAGCAGGCCAACAAACTCTTTCTGCTGCGCTGTGTGAAGGTAATAATGGTTTTACGAAGTAAATTTGCAAAGAGACGTTGTGCCAACATTATATTGGTTACAGTGGCGAGGAAAATTTTGCTTTAGACCGCATATTTAAGCACTTTCAGATGTTCAAGTTTTTTTAATTAGGAAGAATTAAGCTAAAAAAATATAATAAATTATATTAAGAGGTTACATGGGTTAACGTTTTTCAAAAACTGCAATCTTTTTATTGTCTTATTAGATTATACAATACACCTAGAATATTGTCTTAAATTCTCAAGTTCATCCGAGTAACAGTTTCGGAGATACAGCCTTGAGAACTTATGCGCTCGAGGCTAGCTAGGCTAAGTACGCCATCTCTAAACGCGTTTGCCTCGAAAACTGTGTTTCTGACGTCGGTTGGTACGATTTCTCCAAAACTACTCAACCGGTCCTCCTGAAATTTTACGCAGGTCTTTGAGATACAATTCTTAAAGACATAGATCAGGATCTTTTTTTTTAATTACAACTATTGGAAAAACAATGTCGCGAAAATTTTACTGAAATTTCTGCATTTTTTTTTTGTAAAAATGTCTGCCAAAAATCCAATTTTTAGTTTGTTTTTCTTCATCCAAGTCCAACAACGCAGTGATCATATAATTTTTTTAATGTCCTATAGTCGTCCAATATCAACGATTTCGACAAATAAGCAGTTTTTCGGGAAGGAAAGATCGTGCGCAAAATTTTAGAGCGATATCTCAAAACCTAAGTAAATGTTTATTTTTCAGAAACGCGCTTATTAAAAATTGTTCCAAGTCTCTTGTACTTAAAAAATAAAATATCTCTATATAACTATAGTTATATAGCAATTCCTTGACTTTTTTCTGGCTATTCATCTCTGAAGCATAGGACCTTTACAAGCTTGCGTTTTCTCACCCGATTGAGGGCTTTGGTTTTTAAGTCGTCCCAGAAGTTTTTGGCATCAGTTAATTACAAATGTTCTTCAAAGTTGCTAACGAAAGTATCAGAATTTTTAAAAATTTCTGTCAATAAACAATCTATCAAATCTTTCAACAATCCGAACCCCTTTTTTGTTTATGCTTCACCTGTACTTATTTGTATAATAAGACCGAAAAAACTTTTTTCCATAACTGAAGTTTCGGGTTGACTTCCTCTAGGCATCAAGCTGCTTTTTTGTGTCTTGCTAGCATAAGTTCTCCATCATTTATTATACGCTCCCTCAGAGAGAGTGAAACCGCGATATTCTTATTCGACCGCATGAATGAAAGACGACACTTCGTTAAGCCTTGAAAGAAGTCTAGCCATCCGTAAGATCTTGCTGTCCAATTGCAGTCAATCCACTAGTAATTTTTTTTATATATAGGTTTGAATAAAAAACGGCTCATGTTAAAGAAACTTGTTCTTTGATAATTTAGGGTAAAACTTGCTTAATACATAGATATATTAAAGTATGGCTGTGGGTTCTGGGCTATAGGAGGTAATATGTAGTGACATTATTTTTAGTAAAAACTCATAGTGCGTTAACTATGCAGTTAAAATACGTCTTAAGGAAATACGTAAAGGCCTTGCTAGCCACGTCCGCCTCCAGATAATAGTAATTCCTTAAAAAAGATAAGAAAACTCGAAAAAGATTATAATCGGCTTCAACCATATTTCTTTCTTAATAAATAATTTTGTCGAGTTTTTCTCAATGTTTGATTGATAAAGATTTATATTAATATACAAAATTCATTAATAATCATAAAAACTGACCAACCTCGGTTAATAATTACAGCTACTTACTGCTTACATATATTTAATGACGATATTTTGAATATTATCCACAACGTAAAAGTAGAAGTTGTTAATAAAAATCTAGAAAAACTTTTTTAGGGACTTTCCATTATTTTTAAAAATCAAGAAGATTAAAGCGCTTTGAATATCGTAACTGTAAAAATTTTGGCGAACTGGTTAGAATCTAATTCAACCGCCTTAAGGGATTAGGGGTAGTCAGAATTTTCACAAAATTATTATAATTTTTTTTTTTGCATTTTCGTTAAGTGTAATAACTTAAAAATATTCTCTGAAAATTTTACGTGTATCCGATAATTAGTTTTTCAGTTATTCGACAAATAACAAAGAGAGTACTGGCACTCCAAAGCGCTGGTGTGAATGTTTAAACGCGTTTTTCTCAAAACTATGTTTTTTGAATCGGTGACAACTGTAACTCGAAAACCACTCAGTAGATTTTAATGAAATTTATACAGCTTTTAGAATACTTAATAAACTTGGGCCTGATCGAAGGATTTTTTTTTTTTTCAAAAACTTCGATTTTTTAAGACCAAATAACTGTTGATTTTTTCGCAAAAATTTAGAAACAAGTTTCCTGAGGCCGCCATTTAGTTAACTTTAAAAAACAAAATCCTTCGACTAGGCCCAGGATTATCAATATATAAAACTAATTTTTTTTGTCCGACTGATTTTAGATGACTCTTCAAGGACTTATGGTTGTCACGGCAAGTACTTTTTTTGGAACAGGGTCAACACAAACAACTATAACTTCCGAAATTTATATTTTTTTTTTTTTGAAATTTTCGTGACTTCAAGTCTACACATTCTGTAATAATGAAATGTTACTACTTTTGTAAAATAATACGATTTAATAGCAAACAAAAAGTACTGAAAATTCTAATTTTTTCGAGCCTCTGACTACCCCTAACACCTTAACAGAGTTTGTCGATACTTGAAGGTCTATAACCATTTTGAAATGTCGTAGTATCATAGTGGATTGTCTATAATTTTTCTAGTGTGACTTTCAGCTAGGAGTTTCAGCCTTCATTATTAACTAACTTAAGCTGATTATTGTTGTCTCAAGCTCAAGCTCAAGCTCAGTGTCAAGCTCAAGCTGACAGCAAGAGGAACACTTAAGTAAACTTAGAATTTACTTAACAGTGAAAGTTTTTGTGAATTAGATATTTTAAATTAGAACATTTTCTGTGGTTGCTTGGTTGTTTGTGAAATTTTCAGGGAATGAAAGCGGTCACGCTTAATCCATCATTAACTCATTCTGCTCCTAAGTGTGTCCTGATTAAGCGCCATTCAACCTTTCTCTGGATTAGCTAAAATTTATTTCTTTTCACTCTAGTTGCCCAATTTTTTTTGGATGGAACTACAGGCAAAGTTTTTTTTTTATCAACTGGATGAAGTCTGGAAATTCACAGAAGTAATACCTTAGTTAGTTTATGAAGATTGTAAATTAGGAATTTAGAATTTTTTATTTAAGTGAGATGTTCAAGAAATTTGGTAAGGATTAGTGTCTAAGAGTGGTAAAATATATGAAAAAATTGTTTAGATTTTACCTGCGTTATGAGCTAACATACAAACATAACGAACGGAATCAAGTTCTGTGAGGAAAAGTTTGTATTTGTTAAGGATATTATAGCTTTGGTAAATCAAAATTTAGGTTTTTCTTGTTAAATCAGGCTTCGCATAAAAATCTCAATGCTTCAGCAGAATACAAGTGAGTTTAAAAAATAAAAAAAAAAAATAAAAATACACACAACTAAATATACAGCCAATATTTGCGCAAACAAGGACTTTTCGAATCGACAGTTACGTAATTAAATTCAACAGTTTTAACTTCTAAATTCATTGATTTGCAGCAAAGACAGCTACAACTCCGCCACCGCAGGAAAAAAGTAGCACATTGAATTGATACAATTGAATTTGTAGACAAATCTCGAATTCCATGCACAAGTGTTAGTAAATAGTGCGCGCCACTAGCACACTAACACTACTACAAAACTGGGCAGATACGTAAAATGACATTAGAATGCAGGCAACACAGCAAAGTGCCACACACACGTCGCAGCTGTGAAAACCACATGCACTCACACATATACTCATATATATATATATACCTGTGTGTCTGTGCGCGCGAGAGAATATTTGCGAAAGCTTAGAGGCACACAAACAAATGATGGACAAGCGGCCATAATCCCTTTACAATCTGCAGCAAATTCTGGTCCATTAACCGAACGTGCTTAAATGCCAAACATTGACATGTTGGTCAACCGAACGTGCCAGCGCACATGCACGCACACACACAAGCTCATAGGGAGCATCCTTACAAACACAGCCATTTAAGGGCGCTCAACACAAGGTGGCGTTGGCGTCGGTGCAAATCGCTCGGTTTAGAATTTGCATACGCAAATACCCGAACAAAAACACAGTGCGGCCCTAAACCAATACAAGCGCGCATGCACACACATACACACACCTGCAACATTCACACACATATACAAATACATAGCGCAGCTGAGTACATTGTTGGCTCCGGGTGTTTCTGAGGCGCTACCTGAAAGCTATTTAAAGCGCTAAGCCACACACACACGCGCATGCCACTCCACACATACACTTACATATACCGAAACACATGCAACCAAACACTTATTCACACACACATACATACGAGTTTGCAGCAAATCAGTAAAAATGATTGCAGTTCATATATTGCCACATTTGCAACAACAACAACCAAACTGGCTTATGCGAGTTCATCTATTGCCACATTTGCAACAACAACAACAACAAAATTTGTCTATTGATTTGCCACTGCCGTTGCAACATGAAACGAATGAAGTGGCAGTTTATACATACAAACATATGTATATGACGTGGCTTAATGTTGGCGTGTTGGAGTTGCAACAACTGCAATTCACCTGCTAAGCACATACAATCAGCTACAATCAGCAAGTCAGCGGGTCTCATTCCATGTCCACATGTTTGGCAGCGCTTAAATGCGCCTATGCAAACCAACAGCCAACGGAGCGACGGTGCATGCAACATGGCAGAGATGAGAGCGATGTTGCCACTTGATTACGCACGCGACTGACATGTAAGTATGCATGCCACATTGGCGAGTACTACATAATTTTATGCCGCCACAAACACACGCACGCCCACAGACAGAGGCGCGCACACATAGTTAGTGGCACTCATATTTGCCACACATGCTTGCCACTCCAAGCATGCACCATTCACTAGGCCTGCGGTGCTTTCGACGCTAAGCAAACGCAATTGGAGGGCCGCTCTACATAGAATATGGTTACATTCCGTTACCAATGCAGCCACATGCCAATAAGCACACATACAAATACTCTAACTATATTTCAATATGTTCAATGTTGTGTGTGTGTGTGTTTGTGCGCGCTTGTAGTCATTAAAAATTGCAGCGGCGTTAATTATACACATTCGCTGCACTCAGATGGCCAGCAAATCATTAATTATTAACGATGCCTGTCTGTGGGATTGAGTGACCTATAAACTTTGTGTTCGTTGCTTTGAATTATTGCATTTCTCGAAAGCAATTAGGTGAGTGCACACTAAAAATATCGAAAATTATTTACAAACTCATTAGTGCTTTCGTTGAATTGCTTGTAATTTTCTGACTCTTCTTCGTCTTTATTTGTGCAGTCAGTTATCTATTTCGGACTAATGCACAGCTGCGCGCCAGAAGCAGAGGCCTCTCTGTTGCTTCGTACTGTTTTAGAGCTATGCTATTTAAATCCAATCGTTAGCGAGGACCCAGCCGGTAAAAAAGTCTTTTAACTCCCAGAAATTCTCAACCATAATCTTTAAGCTATCGAAATTGCACTTCATCACACGAAGTTATTTATAAAGGGTGACTTGTTGGACTTGTTGTTTTCAAGAAGAAATAATTAAAATGAAATGATCAGTTTTCTTGCGAAAATCGTGCTGGGTGGCTGTCTCATTTTTGGCGACGCGACCACGCCTACCTTTCATATAACATAATTATAAATTCCATTAAATTCTTTCACTTTCCTGAACACATATCAAGATGTAATTAATATACCGAGATAAAACATTGTACGTTTAATTATTAGTGTGTGCCACCGTATAACCAAAAATTTTCGAAATCAACCCAAAACTGTTCAAGCTCCTAGGTATTCGGTATGTGGACCCCAGTATCCATAGTTGACAGTGTGTGAGATATACAATTGGAATTCAGATAGAATTCTTTCCTGACAATAGTAATTCTCTGTATCAAAAATAGGTTGGATCGTCCTCATATAAGTATTATCAGGATTTTTTTGGTGTTTGTATGTGAGGTGTCTTAAGGAAACCTAGGGAACTATGTTTTCAGAATGTGGCATGATAACAGTTTATAGCTAAAATCGGGACGACACTATTCCAAATCGCATATTCTTATGTACACATAATGATTTTGAATTTGTTAAGAAATCTTATGCCTAATTTGTCGGTCAATGTTTATAGTTATATTTTTTTATATTAGCTTGTCAAAAGAGTCTTGCGGTATTTTCGCTAGTTGGCGCTGAAAGCGCGTAGTTCTAGTTTTATTCGTCGCATCGGGTCATGCTATACCTTTTTGGAAAGCTCATTTCACGCGCTAACACGTGTTTGATTGATTATCGTTTCTTTAAAGTCGTTCGTGAGTTATAGCGTTACAAACATGGAGCAAAATAAAGAGAAAATACGGCAGTACTACTACGATAAAGGCAAAAAGGCATCTCAAGTTGCCAATAAAATTTGTGCAGTTTATGGACCCGATACAGTTTTCATTTCCACCGCACAACGATGGTTTCAACGTTTTCGTTCTGGTGTAGAGATGGTCAAAGATCCGCCACGCTCCGGAAGGCCTGTCGTCGAAAATTGCGATAAAATTGCTGAATTAGTCGAAAGAGACCGGCATAGTAGTCATCAAACCGTTATAAACCATTTGAAGAAGCTTGGAGTCACTAAGAATGTATGGGTGCCACACGAATTGATTCAATAAAAATACCGCAAGACTTTTGTGACAAACCATTATTTTTATATTTTATATTTTTATATATAATTCCTTAGATTCCGATCCTCTCGTTGACGTTTTGCATCTTATTTCCCTGACGTTGATTTGTGCATATTACAAGAGTATAAAATTTTCGGTTCCACCCGACACTTTCTTACTTGTTTAATTTTTCTATTTTCTATAAAATTTTTTTTTTATCTCTACCACTCTATTACACTATCTCTTTCTCCCAGTCACTATATATTTACACAAAATTATTCAACACTACATTTATGGATCCGGTCAAATCCAGACGTAAATAAAATTTTGCATCGAAATATCTAGAAAACTGCTCCTTGGTAGCTATGCTTTCGAATTATTTATCATTTATTCTAAATGGCTTATAGCCACTGTCTTTTTTCCAAAAATTCTACATTTTTTTCAGAAACAAAACTCTAAGTGAGGCTACAGCATTTGTTGTAAGTGGATAGATCTTCAGATAGGGAGGAGGAGAATTTATTTATAGTTCATAGGACTAAGGAAATGCGTTTTTTTTCAAGCTTTCAGTCTGACTTTGGGAACTAAGGGAAATTAAATATTCTCTAACAGCAGTCAACAGTCAATAAGCTGATCAAACTTTCTAGTGTATTCCTGACCCCAAAAGATATCTCGCAATAAGCGAATGAACTTGTTTTGCTTATTTGCTTTACACCGCCAAAATATACATAAACCATTTAAAGGAAATTTAATCTTCCAGGCAATTATTTACATCAATTATCTTATTATTCCGAGAACAGACATTCAATTGAAATATGCACTATTTTTAAAACAAAAAATTTACAAATTATTCTATTAAAAAATGCGTTTTCTTCAGTTGGCAACCAATAACCGACGACTTGTAACCATTTGTCAGCAAACAGGAAGCAATATCCGGCACGCGCAGTGAATGTCAAATGAATTCAAAACTGGAAGCTTGTTGCTACCATGAACCTCATGTTGAATGTGGGTGTATTCATATAAAAAAAAAACCGGTGAATTTACAAGAGTTTTCTGGAAAATATTCTTTGACTTTTTTAATTATTTTAAATAGGCTACTTTGTGTGGTATTTATAATATATAAAATGGCATTGGAGGCGGTAGAGGCACACCTAGTGTAACACTCTATAAAAGCGATTTTTGTAAAATTTTAATTAAAAATAAAATTGGTACAATATATTTTGCAAAGTAGGTTCCGAAATAATGGCTGGCGTTGAGGAAACTTTTTAACTTCTCAAAACCAAAACTCAAAAAATTAATTGTTGCACTAGATAAAAAGAGTTAATAAGCGAGAACTAGTCAGAGGTTCCTAAATAAAGTTGGTTTTGTGAAAAAAATGTACACCTCAGAATAGTCTGGAGCTGGTTAAGGAATACCTAAACTCCCTATAATTGATATCGAGCCACTTTGTTATAAGACTAGTAAGGAGTATAACGAAAATATAGTGGATAGAGCACCGATCCGGTCGGGTGTGTTTTTACTACTGAACAGCTAGGATTTGGGAGACATGCTGTGCTTCTGTCTCCGCTGGGCTACCATGCGCTATAGCAAGATATATACTTTCGGCACAAGATCAATCGTAAAAGATCCAATGTGTTATTTTTCTCAGTAAGGCGATCCTCTTGCGTTGTGGAAGTCCTAACCGATTACTGCTCTTTTGGTGTCCACGCTGCTCGGTTGAGAACCTCTCTGAACGCCAGTTGCAGAAGAATATTATTGGAAGACAGTTGCAGGAGCTACTTGGTAGGAGACGAGATGGAAACAACTGAACTCTTCACTCTTGATTGTCCCACGTTTGCATGGCTGAAAGACAACGAGGCTCAAGTTTTCACACATCTCACAGAGCTGAAACTAAACGCGGAAGGAAGCTGGCATTAGCTACCAGCCTCTTTGCCAGGAGTTCTATTTATTGGTTTTCCGAAAGTGCAGCATTGTCCAAGTGCGATCCCTGAACTAGCCATCGAACTTAAGCTTTGTCTTATTATTATCGTATATACCGCTCATATAACCGAGTTCACAGCAGCGCGCCTGTGGTTTTTCCTTTTCGCTGTTTGGAGTCAATCGGAGATTCCAAGGGGAGCCAGATCCTTGTCCATCTGGCTTTTATAATGCAGTGGAGGTTTTCCTCTTCCTCTGCTTACCCAGGTCTGGAGAAAGCAGAACTATCGGAGCGGATAATGAGGCCAATAGGGAATCGCCTTTTCTGAAACCTCGTTTGATATCTAAAGTAACATTCAAAAGCGAAATCACAACAAGATCTGAGAAGGTTCAGCCGTTTCAAAGAAGTTTACCTCACCGACGCTGAAACCAGCGTTTCAAAGACTAAAACTATTTGACGGATCTACTTCAAATTTTCGAAACATATTCTCAAATAAATGATATGAATTAAAAAAGTTCGACTTTTTTGGAACTCGCAAATGCATATACTCATACATAGAGCTAGATTACTTCAGACTACTCGTATGCTGTACCGTTATTAAAAAGATGCGAACATTTCAACGCTGTCTTCAAAACATAAGTCTTCGTTGCACATTTGTACAAATTAATTAAACAATTAACCGAAAACTAATTAAAGTGACAGCATGCGAATATGTCCAAGTAGTATTTGTATGTGTGTATGTGTGTCGATGAGAGTGTTAACGACAACTGATTCAATTATCCCGAAAACATGTGTCTACAAAATCCAAAACATGCCAGCACCCACACAAACATATGTACGTGTAAGAGCTTACCTTTGCTGAAATACATAATCAGATTAACGAAACCTTTATCCACCCAACTTAGAGCTAAAACGCACGCACACACATACATATGTATGTACATATGTAAATGACTGCTGATAGTCATATGTATGTATGTGCTAAAACCAAACCGCTCTTGACTCATCGGGCACTAATTCACTGATTTAATCATCGAATAGTTTAGGGAAACAAACACACACACACCTCTGATATATTACAACAATTACAACAACATATCCACCCCCACATAGCCAATCACTAACAATCGCATAAACAAACTAACAAACAGCAACAACATAAGTATCATTAAGACAGCGTCAACAGCATAACAACAATAATAGCAGCATTAACAACAACAACAAACAGCAAGCATGAAACATCGATGGATAATCTCGACGCCTCAACAACACTATCAGCGGCAATTAATTCAAATGAATGTGAAGGAATGACGAAAGGGACAACGCAGCGCCAACGCTGGCCGATGGCAGGATGGCAGGATGGCTGACTGGTTGAAGCCATACAAGCATACAAGCAAGTACTACATACAAGTATATTATGTGTGTGTGTGTGTGTGTGTATGTGTGCAGCAGATGCAAATGGTTTAATTTAGAAGTTTGCTCATCAACATGTGGCTGTGTGTGTGTATTTCGGTTGGTCATGGAGTTGGGACAACAAATCAAGCTCGACAAAGCACACACACACACACAGACAGAGAGTCTTACAACCACATACACTTGCCATTAACATACGCTTACGAGCTCCTGTTCGCATGCTGAATGGTAGAAGGAATAAGAGCGGGCGTGGTGGCGGTGGTGCCGGTGGCGGTAGGTGTGTTGATTTGGGGATACAAATAATTATGTGTTTAACAACAATAACATCAAATGCCACTAAGTGATTAATAATGCGTCACACACACACACGCAGATGCATACAAGTGCACAACAACACTATAATCTTTATTGACGGCGAATTCAACGCTGTAACGGTAACAACGACTAACTGATTAATATCACCGCACACAACGGCAATTTCACGCCCATTCATTAAGCCAAGTTTTCGGAATTGATTGATAGCGGTGTAAATGGCGCACCGACACACATGCCACACACACCGAGATTTATTTACTACCACACACACACACACAGACACATACGCCTGAGCTAAGTTGGCTTTATAAATAATGTGCATAAGATATTGCCAAATTAGGCGTTCGGCTCATTTGTAACGGATGCCGCTATGCGATATGCAAATTCACCGTTAATGTCGTCAAAGACGAACAAAGCCGTAGCCAGCGTTGCCATATGTCATATGTATAGTGAGTACAAATAACGTAAATAGGCATGGAATTCTATAAGCCAGCAAATACCTGTGTTTAAATTTGCATTTATTTGACTCAGAGCGGAGATTTACGGTTTGCAGTTTGCTGGCGACGACAGTGATTAGTAGACCCTAAATTGCGAACACACATACTCGCTTACATATATACATTTACACATGCGGCCGTGGTAGATATATGAAAACTTTCTTGTTCACCCACACACTTACATACTCAGCTGTCATGCTTTAGTCTTCCATGCATAGATCAATTGACAATTTGCATTGAATCGGCTTAAGCGTGTGTGCTTTTAGGCGCACAAGCTGGTGTAATTCTATTTCGGAACTTTACTGTGTTTCGATTTGTATGCTGACTGTATTTTTTTTGAAGAAAACAAGTATAAGGTATATGTATAAATATTGGTTATTTTTTAAACCCGAACAGGGTATAATAAGTTTACCGCCGTGTTTGTAACACCCAAAAGGAAATGTAAACCTTTAAAATATATGCATATATAAATTATCAGCTTGACCTAGCCATGTCCATCTGTCCGCCCGTCTTCCACCAGCGGGTAGTAGAATTTGCCCGCGATAAGGTACACCTGTCGTATGAGAAGACTAAAATCCAATATGCACTATATCTGTTATTTGGCTTTCCTCGAAATTTCAGCATAGTCTTGTCAAAAGTAGTGCTATACGTAGACTGCTATATATATTTCTGGCCTAATAATGAAAATAGGAATATTTATCAACGAAAATGGTTTTATTAAGATTTATTCACTTTTGCATGCGCTCAATTTAATTTTTGAAGCACTTTTTCCGCTCCGATTGAGACACCTCTTGTGGCGACGAAAATCGTTGACCACCCATTATTTTCTTGGAGTTTTGCCGAAGAAACATGCGACCATTTGCTTCGAAGTGCTTCTTCCAAGAACAACTTTCGTTGGATTTGGCTCGTCTTGGAAGACCCACACGGTCGATTGCTGTTTTGTTTCGGGCTCGTACGCATAGATCCATGCTTCGTCACCTGTGACGATCTTATAAACGTCTTTTGAAGCACCATGATCGTATTTTTTTAGCCTTTCTTTACACCAATCCACACGAGCCTTTTTTTGAGCGATTGTCATAATTGTGCGGGATCCAACGAGAACAAACCTTTTTTACGGCCAGGTGTTCATGCAATATCGAATGTATGCTGGTGGGTGAAATGCATAGGCATGCCTCTATCTTAAGGTATGTTACATGACGGTTTGCATTATCAGTTCACGTACGGCATCGATGTTTTCTTGCACAACGTCTGTTTTTGGACGACCTTCACGGAATTTGTTTTTGAGCGAGCGTAGGACACGATTGAATTCGTTGTACCAGTTTTTCACAGTGCTATAGGATGGTGCTTCATAGCCATACAAAGATTTTAGTTCATCGATGCACTCTTGTCGTGATAATCCACATCGAAAGTTGTGAAAAATGATCGCATGAAAATATTCACGAGTTAATTCCATTTTTTGGCCGAGAGGAATTTTTTAATTCCCTGTAAATAAGACAATTCACGATTAAATGGCAAAACGTTCTGAGTGATGTTATGATAAAAAATGTCAAACTTTCCAATGGAAATGTCAGATTGCACCTGGCAACACTTAGTATAGTGCTCTCGTAATACTGAGCTTGAACTGATATAATGGACTTTGAATGTGTTTCCTTTCCAATGAAAAAATATTTGAAGTTCAAGCGACAAATGGTGCTAGCAAAAGCAGGATGTGCAGATCAGATTGCTATATCATAGAGCTGGCATATGTGTAAACCGACCGATCAAACTTCTTGTAAGGAAATATTTGTGAAGGGTATTATAGCTTTTATTCCTACTATTGTTGTAGTATATCGGCTTCACTTTTTCGTAGTAAGCAATGTTTAAGTTATATTATATGTTGATCAGCAAGTAATTATTCATGCAGTTCAGTAACGGGCCCTCAATGTAGCCATATTAATAGCAAATAAGCTACAGTGCCCTTCACAAATAAATCAGTTTCTATACAATAACTTGATTTTAATCGGATAGATCTGCACAATTTGTTGGAACATTGTGGCACTACTCAGGTAATACTTACGGGTCTTGGTAATTCCATATTCTGCAGGACGTCAACGCTTTTTGGGTAGTTAATAGAAGCTTAATATCTAATTATGAAACTTCATCCAGTCCCTTGAACTCTTATGCCTACTTTCCTGTGTTTTCTCCATGTTTCATCGTTAATAATGCCCATACGGCTCGGATGGGAAGCCATTGTCTTTCGTTTTAAGGGATTTGCCTTTTTTCTGAATGGGTTCGGTAGCCAAGCGAATGGCCGTTTTTTTAAACCTCACTGACTATTTCATTCCTTGGCATACCCTTGTGGCCTGAAATCCAGTATATATGCAAGCTCTTTCCGACAGCCACAATAACTAAGTCCTCCCTGCATCTAAGGACATTCTCTTACGCAATGCCATAATCATGCCATTTACCGTCTTTTTGCCATAGAATATTCAATTCTTCGAAACAGTATGGGGACTTGTCGATCTTCTTTCGTATACTTATGTTCAGCTTAAGATCTTTTATGGTGAAAATGTTCGTGCTCTTTCGTACAGTACTATTTGGATTTTCTTTAAATAAACAATCTTTACGTTTCAAGAAATTAATTACTTTCGTGGCTATAGACCAAAATGTTGTAGTAAAACCTAGAGGAGGAGACGAATACCACTTCCTGCTCACAACTTCATATGTCAAAAACTCGGCTGTTTTTCTGAAGTACATTTACATGCCTCATCAACTATTAAAAAATCATATTATCTGTGTGGAGCTGTGTAGTCTACACTGATCAACCACATTGATCGCGATCTTCTATTATTATAATTATATGTTTTATAATAAACTGAACCCCATATCGATGTAAAACTTTAATCCGAACTCTCGTTATGTAGCGGTCCTCCCGGCACTACCTGTAAGTTTTTTGCTGAGAGGATGTTTGAGAAATGCTCATACGTTTGTAATCGTATGATTTCATTCGGTGACAGATTGCGTTTATTCAACCCCATCTTTGTTGGTCTCTAATCCCAAACCATGAAACCGTGAAATATTTGACACCAAATCTTCCTTATATTATCTAGTCATTTTAATATGTATTTGTTTGTTCCGCGTTCTAGTAGTCCGTCTAATTTAAGAGTTCCCTTCTGTTTTTCGCATCGAAATCTACTTATCTTTTGAATCAACGATTTAGTCTGTGAGAGTTTCAACGGCTGGATCTATATCCAATACATTCTTTATGTATCGCTTTTTTTGTTGGTAATGTGGATAGTGGAGCAGCGTATACTCTACATTCCTAATTATCTTTCCCCGACCATAGACACATACTATGTCAAAATTTTCGTGTTTGAATCATTTCAAAGTTGAAATCTAAGGCGAAGTGTGGTGAATTTAGTTTGAAGCCAAGAAAAATCCTCGTTGAGTCGGGAGAAAGCTCGTACATCTGCTTTGAAAGTTTAAGCGATCCTAAGTTACGGGTGACTGCGACATCGCTTAGCTCTTTCTAAGTTCCAAAAAGATCCGAATTCAAGCCAAATTTTGTGCAGCGATTAAGCCCTCAAATTTAATTGGGATTGTTTATTAATTATAATATCTGTGTTTTTCTTTAAACAAGTAGAAAAGCTCGAAATGAATCACATTGTTGTTACCAAACATTGGAACTCGATGATGTGACAGTGCGGGCAGATTAAACAGTGGTATGTTTCTAAAATATTCGTACAGGCTGTAAACTGAGTCAAGCAATCAGTTTCAATTAAAAGGCTATGGGGAAACTATTTGATATTTTTTTAATGTTGGAAAAGTAAAAGCTGATCTTGAAATGTGGAGAGCAAATTTGCAGTGTTTCAAGTGATAAAGAGTTTTGGGAATATTCTGAGTTTGAAGTACCAAAAAAGTCGGAAAAGCTTCCGATTAGTTTATTTTGCATAGAAAAAACTATTATAAACTATATTACTCTGAACAGGGTTTATTTAGTTTGTCACAAGCTTGTAACATCCGAAAGGAAACGTCACAGACCAGCGTGACGATTCGAATCGATTTTACCGTGTCGGCCTGTAATAGTCAAATCCGTCTCTCAGTTTTTGAGACATTGATCTGAAATTTTGCACGCACTCTTTTGTCCACAAGCAACTGTTCATTTGTCTGAATCGTTTTTCCGTGAATAAAAATTAATTTCCCATTATTTCAGTGCTTCGAACTAGTATGAACTGGTTCAATCCAAAAGTCAACAGTCCAAAGTCCAAAAAGTACAGTTGGCTAACCACACGCCTTGTCCAAGAGTCTTATTTGGACATCAGCGCTAAATAGCTACTTCAATTAGTGCTATTAGATAAATATACAAACATGTACATATGTATGAGTGTAGGCATAAATGCTAATTGTTTGTTTTGCAGAGTGCAGCTTTCTTGCTCGGTCGGTGAGCACTGCAAATAGGCAAATAGACAAACAAGCGCATTTTTGCATAACCGCATTTTAGACTGATTTGCATTTGCACAACACCAACAAGAATAACAAAAACAAAGTAAATACCCCACTATATATGCAAATCACTTTGAGGCTGCTGCTCTGCGAGTGTTTGCCGCTTGATTTTATGCTAAATTAGTTTGGCCAATTCAATTCAATACTTAATTACATGTATTCCGATAAATGGTCATTCATCTAATTATATGATTGCATTGTGGCATGTTTTGTATCTATTTAATTAAATTGCACCTATTTACATGGTGTATGTATGCGTGTGTGCGTGTCACATAACTATTTATGTAAATATGTGTTTACTGTACAGTCGAAAGGTCTGCTAACTGCCCTGCTTGGCTGCCTTCCCTGAGGACCTGCTTTAATTTGCATTAATCAATTGATGAATGTCCATTTACAGTTATGTCCACTAAACCCACAATAACAGGAAAAATCATTGATTTCTAGTACATTGTATGTGTCTTTGATCGATGTGTGTGTGTATGTGTGTGTGGCACAAGACGTTCGGATTGCAAATTGCCATTAATATAATTAGTTGCAACTTATTGTCGACATCCGTTGCTACAAATACTTAGGTGTACGAAGGTGGACCCATATGTGCCGGAATATAGTAAAATATGGATTGTGAAGGCGTATTGGCAAATTTCGGAGTGATTCATCAATGACAGAAAGCTCAAAATACGATTTTGTCAGTTGAATACTATAGCTCAACGAAGAAAGTGGAAAATAAAAACAAAAAACAACAGAAATTTATTGCTTGTCAAAATTTTTATTTCCTTTGAAGAAGTAATATTGTAGAGCGAGACTTTTTAATCTTCGATAGCACTCAAAGAGCGATCTTCTACTACTTGCTACTGTATATCAAAGATATTAAAAACGTTTACTATGAACAACATATAGTAAGACTTTGTTCATAATTTTAATTTTCCCTTCAAAATGTATGTCGTTCCACTCAAAGTAACCTCATTGGTCTCAACACTTATTTGTCTCAATTCTCAAAACAGTTCTTGTTAAAGTCAATTTCAGGAATAGCCGCCCATAGCCGTAAGCATAGACCCAAGACTCTCGGAAAGCATTATTTTAAAGACGTTAACGCAACCCTGTTTTTCGAAAAAATTTACTGACAATCAATCCACTTTATGTGCTTCAGAATAACAATCACTGTGCCCAAAAAATAAGCATTTTGAAAATTCTTTATTTATTCTTCCCAAATCAATTTCATCCCTTTCAAAGCAATCCCCTCCCGATGCAATGTACTTATGCCAACGGATTTTTCAATCTTCAAAACACTGGTTGTAGTCACTTTCCGGGATGGCCTTCAGTTCTGTCTTCGCTGCGGCTTGAATCTCCTCTATCGTATAAGCACGGTATCCCCGGAGCGGTCTTTTGAGCTTGGTGAACAGCCAGAAGTCGCACGGCACCAGATCAGGTGAATACGGTGGTTGCGGAACGATATGGGTTGAGCTTTTGGCGAAATGATCGCGTATTACGAGGGCAGTATGGGATGGTGCATTATCGTGGTGTAAAAACCAAGAATGGTCTTTCCACAATTCCGGCCTTTTTAGGCGGATAGCGTTACGCAATCGACGCATAACGTTCAAACAATATTCCTTGTTAACTGTTTGACCAGTTGGAAGGAATTCATAATGCAACACCACGATAATCTAAGAAAACAGTCAACATGACCTTGATTTCTGAGCGACTTTGGCGCAATTTTTTTGGTCTCGGCTCTCTTTTGGCACGACATTCGCTCGATTCATCGGTTGTTTCGAGGTCCAAGTCATATTGCCAGTTATAATGCATTTCATGACACCTTGGTAGTCGGAAAGCATCGTTTTACACACTTCAACGCGACTCCCTTTTCCCAAAAAATTCAATGTTTTCGGTACCAGTCGAGATTTGACGCGCTTAAGGCCGGAAACATCCTTCAAAATGGTATTGGCTGAGCCTTTCCTTATGCCAATTTCATCAGCAAGGTCTCTACTTGTAAATCGACGGTCTTTCAACACCAAATCTTTGATTTGTTGAACGTGAGCTTCGTCGGTTGAGGTTGATGGTCGCCCTGGACGCTTTTCGTCTTCGACACGTTCACGGCCGTCTTGGAACTCACTATACCACTTGTAAACATTTTTTTAGACATAGCCTCATCGCCAAAGGCTTTGTGCACCATCCTCAACATATCCGCAGCAGAAAATTGATTCCGCAAACAAAATTTAATGCAAATTCTTTGCTCAACAAATTTCGACATCGCAAAAAACGAAAAACTCACTTTTAGCGGCTCACAAAACGGCTCGTATCTCAAACATTAATGAATATTTTGACATGAAATTTGACATAAATGTGACTGAGAGTTCTACCAACCTAAAAAAAAATAGTTCTCCAAATCCTTCGACGCGCGTAGTTTAAATTCAAATGTCACTACTGATTATTTTGATGCAACATGTGGCACACAGATTTTAGTGATAGACATATTAAGCTAAAATATAATATTTTGATAAACTATATAGGCTGTCGCCCAAAATTTAAATTAGAAAGTCTTACTGTTTTTTGTCCGTTTACAGGATGCTGGTGGGTACAACGCAAATCGATGGCAGTGCGCTTTTATCAAACTAGGGTTAAACCAGCCCAGTTTATAAAAGTCAGAACATTGTAGATGCTATGATACTATAGAGAAGACTTCAGATCGCAGTGAATATCATTACACAATGGCGAAAATTTGAATCCGACCATCAATAGAATGGTATCTACAATTATTTCGGAATATTGAAATTTAGTTTGAAACACGAAATCGTAAAACAACAATTTGGAACAATACTAATAAAGTAGATACTAAAAAATTGTCAAATGAGGCAGAGAAATAAATGCTAAATGTTGCAGTAGCTAGACAGAACCCCCACATAGCTGGGTTCGTACGTTAAATACAACAAACGTGATGAATCAGGTAAGCGCTTGTTAAGACCTTAATGTGATGCCAGGCATAGGTAGTAGTTAGCTGTTAAACAAATTTTGTTTCTAGGACTTATCTGAACCACCCTTACACATTTGTTAAGCTATTTTCATAAATTCCATAAATAGATATTGTTATATATATATGTATGTGTATTTGCCTTCGAACAGAGTTATACGCAGCTTCTTCAATAAAGTCGTTTTTATCATTAGCATGCAGATAAATACATAGTGTGCAGTAGCGCCTACAGCATTCGGAAGGCGTAAAGCGTGATGCAATGAGATTTAATTAAATAACAACAATACTCTTTATGAACTTTGAGGCTCAAAGCCAATGCATCAATAATGTTAACAGAATTTATATACAATTGCTTTATGATATTTATGAAATTTTTCACTCCTTATTAGGACATTCCAAACGCTTGCATTCCCCGATTTAACGTAGCTTTCAACTTAGTCAAATATATTAATTTCGATGTTATAACAACTTAAACCGCTTTGAAAATCGGCTCTAACAATTGTAAACTCCATGTGCCGAATCATCATTTCCATCCAATCAGTCCGTTATAGTGACTCGATCTGATATTGCACTCTGCGCACCTTGCACTTGGCGAGACCTGGGCTAATGAATAGGATGTCGAAATTATTTAACAATCAATATGCATTCATTCCATAGGGTCAAGCGTTGAAAAAATTCTTACAACTATTCGGCCATTTTGAGGAGTATAGGCATTCATCATAAACGAATGAATTTGTGGATAAAAAATGCATGGATTTTACCACGAATATTTTAGCATGACTATGATTGAATTTTGAGAAAAAAATCTGAATCCCTCAGCAAACATATTCGCAAGATTAGGCTCCCTGTGGCTTTTTTTGTGTTTAGGAAACTGAAAAAATCAGCTTGGGGGAACGCGCCGCAAAGACACAGCCTATGCTAATGTATAACAAGTGTTTGGAAAATTTAATTAAGCGTTGGCATGCTTGTAACAGATAATTTTGTAAAGGTGTGGGTTTGCTGCTGTGCAGCAGAGTATCGAAGAAGATCCCAGAGTCCATCAGCCATCGTTCGTTGATTGAAATTTTACGGAAGGATCCAGGTTTGCTGGTTTACAATATATAACTCTAGCAAGAAGTGACAACATCAAGCGCGTCACATAGTGAATGGGCTCAAAGCGAGATGACCACCTATCCGGATTTTCACAGAAATTTTATTTTGGTGATGAATCTCATTTTTAGTTGAACAATAACAGTTGGAGTGATCATACACCGCCAAGTTGTTATATCTTTAAAAACTCACTGTTCAAGGTGCTCTAAGGACAGAAATATTCGTTGGACGATTTTTACCAAATTTCCTCAAAAATGAATCTATCCATAATATTAAAGTCGATGAAGGCCGCATGATACATGATTATTAACTTTTTCGGTCCTGAATTGTTTGGTGTTGATGTGGACGACATTTGATTTCTACAAGACTGCGCTATATGCCACACAGTTAATGAAACAATCAATTTATTTAAAGGAAGCTTTTTGTGAACTCATTATCTCGCGTCGTGGGCATATGGCGTAACCTTCAAAGTTGTGCGGTGTAACACCACTAACCAATGATTAAAAAAGGTACTTTGGAGTAGAGTTTATTTGAACCAGTCGCATTGGTCACCCATCCATAATTTTAAAATCATAATGACAAACTCTTAACTTTATAATAAAGCTAAATTCCGAAACAAGAAAATACAATAAAAAAAAAAAATAAAATATTAAAAGAGTTTTATTTCTTCTCGAAATCCTCATGATAAACATTCTTCTAAGTTGGTAGACCTGCTATGTCGAATACGAGCGTGAACTGTAAACCAGTTGCTTAAGTCGAACCAATACAGCAGTTGCTTAAGTCGGTTCACCTCAGTAATGCCTGGCGAATTTTTAATTTGAATAAAGCATCCAAAATAATTTCTCTGAAATTTTGTTTGTCTAATCAAATTTCTTGTTCGGAATCGTTGCGAATATTGGAAAAAGCTTACGGTGATAAAATTTTAACAAAACACAAGCTGAAGAGCGATACTTCAAAGACGGTCGAGAGATCGTTGAAGACATACCTCGTTTTGAACGATATTAGACCTCTTCAACTGATGAAAATATTAAAAAATGTAAAAAATATGGTGCTTGAAAATCGTAAGGCAAGTTTTATAGAGATGGCGAGAGACATCCCTCACGAGTTCGTTCGAACGATTTTGTAGAATATTTTGGGTATAAGCCTTTTTCAAAAAGAGTACCGTAAACCGGTCTCTTAGGGCGTGATTGGTCGTCGAATTCCGATTCCACAGTCATGGAGAGTATTATAGCTCCCAATTAGGCACGAGTTTATGTGTTCGACATGCAAACAAGTCAACAATCATCAGAATGGAGGAAAAATGAAGGCGAGAAAATTAATATTGATGAATAATTAAATATTTTTAAATACATATTATATTTTCGTGTTGCCGTAAGTAGACTTTTCTGTGTTTGGAAAAAAATTTGTATGAAATATTTTTAATAAATATAGAAAAATTAAAAAAAAAAATTGTCAAAATATCTTATTGCTCTTAATAAGAGTTCGTTTGGTATGTATTTTGATTTTCATTCTGCATAGATGACTCAGAATCGCAATTATCGGGGGTGGGGTACGTAGACTTTATTTTGTGACTGTATATTGTGCTCTTAAATATAACATGTTTTTTTTTTTGTTTCTTAATGCGATGAAAACGTAACAGATCTCATCCTGGTTCCTCAACGTAGCTTTTGAAGGATAGAGACAACTAGAAATTTTATGGATTTAATTCTTGTATCACCATCTATCTGTCAGACAGGGGATTTTATAATTGACCTGTTTGCTTAAAATATCAGAAAATTGTTTTTTTTTATACTAACTATAGCTTAAAGCGGTAAATTCTTAGTAATACATAAGGAAAGCAGAGCGAAACCAACGAGTCATATCAATATGTGAAAAACTAGAGTTCTTCATGCAGTCACGTGCACAGAAATGTAGCAGTACGTCTGTATATTACAAAACTCATGAAAAAGTAGAGTAATTTATGCACATACATATTTCTATATATAATATTTTAATATCTAACTTTTTGCAAATCATCTCGTTGCAGCAAAGCCGTGAACGAAATGAGGACTGAGACCTAGAACCTCGACTGCCGCTGGAACACCTGAGGGGTGAGTAACAGAAACATAACTACCAGACGTAGAACAGTTCAAGCAGCGAATGACAGGCATAAAATCACCTAACGCCATTCAGCGGTTGGGTTTTTATAAAAAATAAATGAGAAGATTTGTTGGGTGCAGCTTAGGAGTGGGAAGAGTTTATTATTACAAAAAAGGTTATCATAAATATCAAACTTCAGTTAGTCGCGAAAATATATTTAAAGCGTTAAAGCAATTCCGAATACAGTGGGATATTTGCTTCGTTCCAAGGATCAAATTTTGAAGAAAAAAAAAACAAGACAAAACATTAAATCGGTTCGACTGAAGCTATAATATCCAACACAAATAAAAAAATGCAGACTTTGATGCCGACCGGGCAATTTGCATGGCAGCTCTATGCTATAGTGGTCCGATCTGATAAATTTGTTTGGAGATTTACCGTTGTCTTGTACAATATTTTGTTAAAAAATAACTTGTCAATAAAAAAATTTTAAAAATAGAGTCGTTCAATTTATATGGAAGCTATTTGCTATAGTGATCCGATATCAGCTGTTTGAAGATAGACCGACGGACATTGGCTAAACTAACTCAGCTCTGCACCTTCATTTATATATACTTATATTTTTATTAGGGCCTCGGACGTTTCCTTCTAGTTTTCACAAACTTCGTGGCTAACTTAATATAACTTATTCAAGGTATAATCGAGATGATGCAATTTGGATATAGAGAACTATTCAAACTATTAGATTACTCTGGTAAGCTCGTAAGTCATGCATAGACCAGTTTTGGTTCTTAGCTATGCTAGATAGCCAGCCGTTACCTAGTTAATGAGAAGCAGTCATCCTTCAGGGTGCAAGCGCTTGACGCGAATTTCGTTACTCTCTGCGTCCTTACTATCGTTACCTCTTCCAGTCTTCCAAACCGTGGGGCCGCCAAATGGTTTAAGCGTTGCTTTGCTAGTGCGGGGTAAATATAAAAGGAGTTGATCCATTTTTCGCTAGTGACTTGCTCTTGACATTTCCTGCAGTCATCTCTACCTGTTGGACCCATTCTTCAGGCAAGTGCTGCGGCTCAGTTATGGCGACCATCTCTTCAACAAAAAAGGAGTTTCTTCCCAGCGAGCATATTTTTGAGATTTTGAAACAGGCAAAATGTCACAGGTGGCCAAATCTGGAAAATACGGCAGATGCGGGAGTAATTCGAAGCAGAAATTATGCATTTTTGCAATAATTTTCACTGATTTCTGACACGGTGTGCTGACTTGGCAAAACAGCATTTTCTTTTTCCTCAAATGCGGTCGTTTTTTTGAGAATTCTTCAATGATCCATTAACCCTATGTAACAAGCACTGTTGCTGATTCTTTCTTTTCTTTTCCTTGCTAGTCGACTTTAGCGTTTTTCCACGCTCTGAAGTGGGTTCATCGTGTGCAGTCCAATCGGATGATTGTATGTTGAACTCGTAGGGAGATCATGGAGCCATGTTTCATTTTTGTAAGACATTGCGCAAAAACTCGGCTGTATTACGCTTAAACTTCTCCAAATACTGTTTCGAATCACCCACTTTGCACAGAGCATTCTCACACCCAAATATTCGAGAATGATATGAGTTACATATGGACATGTTCAGTTAATATTTTAATATCGAGCAATTCACTTTACAGTCATTCAAAATTATTTTGTGGACTATTTTGATATTTTTGTCAGTAACAACCTTTTTGGGCGTCCACTTCGTTCACCATCTTCTGTGCTCATTTCACCACGTCTAACCTAGAATACCAAACCATGATTGTGGATTTTCCTGGAGTAGTGAACAGAGACTCGACTTAAAGCCAGGTTTTTTTCTCTTACATAAATAAAAATGAAATTATTTTCCACAATTTCTTTATTTTGTCCCACTGTGCGTCATCACTACCAACAAAAGTTCTCATTTCCAATGCGTTATTGTTATTTTTGTGTATTGCTTCTTTTTTTGTTTTGTTTTTCAATCAAAGTGGTTGCGTTTTTGCTCGTCAATATTTGATTTACTCCTCAGTTGTTGTAAATTCTTGCAACTTCTTCTTTAACGGACTGTTTCACAACTACAATCATTGACAGTAAACTGAAGTAGAGACGGTCAGTAAATAAATACGAAATCATAATATCAAATGTACAAGTGCAAGTGTATTGAACAATCGACCCCAAGTCCACAAGTGGCTCTACACTGCTTCGCGTATGCAAATCCCGGCAAAATGCAATAACAATGAAGGAAGAAAACTTACAAGTGGATATGTGTGCGTCGGTGTGTGTATCTGCTGGAGACGAGCACGGAAGCGAGCTAACAAGAAAATCTGCTCTCCGGAGACTCATTACGCTGTGGATTGGATATGCGGACTAACAATTGCAGACGATTGTCAACTACAGTTATAAGCAGGCCACCTCCCTTCCCCAACCCTTGCGTTGGTTAGTAAGCATTGTTACTTTTATATCGACCTTTTTGTTGTTATTTATTTTGCTATTTATATCGATAGAGTCTCTTACATCTAGCATTGTCGACTAGCTTTCCCGCTCATTAAATGTCGTCTGTGGGGTTGTGTGCGCTCTGTGCAACTCAAGTGCCATGTTCGACCCCTAACTGCAACGACGGAGCTATCAATGTTGAGTGTTAACTTCCCCCCCTTTTTGTTGCGGTTTCATTTGATTCCATTTTGCGAGTTTAAGCGCTGACCCAGCGTTTTTATGCAAACTCACACTTTTCATTTCTTGTTTGGGTTTTTGAATAAACTTGAAACTCTGGGGTTTGCTAGCCAAATGGGGTCGCCGTTTTTATGCAATATATTTTACTTCGATTTAATAAGCGGGCTTCAAGTGATTAGAGCTCCTTGCTTTATTGCTTCAATAATATTGATGTGCTGTTTATTGCATCTGATATTGATGTTGGGGTGAAATATAACGTCAAAAAAAGTCTGCCTCAATTTCCAAAACTTACAGGTGCTATTTCGGACTGAGTAGGCAATTGAGAAGTAAATTCCTCTCTCGACGAACAAGGATCAAATGCTACAAGTCACTCATAATCCCCGTCCTGTTAGTTATATGGGGCAGCGACATGGATGTTGATCTTTTACGCATTGGCAACGGGGAATACCGAATGGTGAATGGAACGATAAGCATCCGAATGACCCGCCGGGTGAAGTTGAGGAAGAGCCACACTGCGTTGGAAAGACCAGTCGGAGAAGAACCTTTCAATATTGTCAATATTAGTGAGCACTATAAATAAATTATTCCCGACGTATTCACTCGCACTTCATACCAAACGTCTCAATGCTAATAAGCTCTATAGGAATGACGTAACAAACCTTATCTGACATGAAGTTATCACTTTAAAGTAAGGAATTTTTTAACCAAATCAATTCAAGAAATAGTCTGTTAATCAGGACTAGGTCCATTTCAGAAGGGTCTTTAAAGCAAATTAGTAACACCCAATCTCATTGAATTTAAAATTTCTATCGCAGAATAGGTCTTATTCCACTTCTTCTTCGCATTTTCTACCAGCGGTTAGCAATCGAGCATTGATTACTGAATTTGGTTACCAAATCCTCTCAAATTCTTTCTTGCAAGGCCAATCCGCTTTAGCTCCACACATGAGAGTCTACTTAACTGAAATGTTCCCGCTTTATAACCAAAGATTGCCGTCTCTGTAGCATTCCTCAAAACCATTAAAGAAGCTAGTTTTCTATAAATATTCTTCGGTTATCTGAGTTGTCTGTTGACATGGCTGCTATCAAGGCAGCAATTCACACGGATAGCCGAGCGGCTGCCACTTCTGTTCCACCTTTGCACCCTTAGTGAACACAACAACCAGAACTTGTGCAACTGCAAAGTCCTTCTGGCCCACAGTGAACTCTAAAAGACCCTCCTTGCTTTTAGCAAAGTCAATTTTACCACAATTATAGGTGTTCCAAAGGCTAAACTGTTGGAGAAAGGACGAGGTGCAATGATCTTTCACTTCTATATTTATTGTTCAGCTTCTTCCAGACCAAGATCACCACCTTTGGTGAGCCTATGGAAGTTGCTAGCATTAATATTAGCTTCCTAACGTGGGTATTCTAGTCTAGAAACATGAATTTCAGGTAATTTTTAAAGTGTCGTAAAAAAATGCAATTAATATTTTACTATCCATTTTTTATTAGTTATTTACTAACTTTTGAAGAGTACAGAAAAAAATTAAAAACTAAAAAAATTAAAAAATTTCAAAAATTATGAGCTGACGAAGTAGGGGGTCTCTAAAAATTTCCACGTGACCATGGCCATGATTTAAACCCTCCTAGTTATCTGAAACCAAAACAAAAAAAGATTATTAATCTAGAATAATGTCACAATGGCCGGAACTATGGAAAAGTGGGAAACATTTTTTTTTTTTTTTCACAAAATGGCGACTGCCTGATTTTTTTTTTTTTATCACATTTTCTGATTTTTCAAATTTTTTAAAAATAATAAAAATAAAATATTTGGGATGGGGCTAGTTCCAACCATAGACAAGCCTATAAAGAAGACTCTATAAAAATTTCCAGTAGAACCTGAGAAATCGTAGGCATTGTTCCGAAAAAGTCAGTTTTGAGAAAAACGCGTTTAAAGTTTCATTCGATTATTTCCGACCGAACCAGTTTGGATGCCGGGTCAGAAAAATGCCCATATCTCCGAAAATAATTTGAATTTTGAAAAATCCTCTTGTACACATATTCTTGAATAGCTAAACTTTGAAATTATAAAAAACAAAATTCGATTTTTTAAATTTATAGACTAGAATATCCCCTTAATAAAATTATTGTAAGCACAAACAATTTTCTTAAGGAAATAAACAGAAACTTCAAATTTAATGGGGAATGTTTATAATCATTCGAAAAATCATTCTTTGGCATCTATTTTTTGAAAATTATACGTCTCAGTCTTCGTGCCAACATTGCTAAGTTTTTTTGAATAGTTTTTTATATGACTACAGAAAATATTTGTCTTACAATTTCGATATTTCACATAGAAAATATGAAAAAATTTTTTATGCAACCAAATAATTGAAGTTCTTCACATACAGTTTCCCCCCCTCTTTACAGAAACGTGCTCCCTTTCATAATTTGTGTGTGCTTATACATACATACTTACTTGACCGAGTTAAGCTGTGTAAAACTCACTTTTTCCATTCAAGGGTGTCCGAAAAGGATTACGTAGTGTGCAAAACTCGATTAACACAACACTTCCCCAAAAAAAATACTAACATAAACTATGGAATTTCGCAAACAAAAAAAAAATGCACAAATAACAATAACAATATTAATAACAATAAATTTGCTTGAAGGAGACCGCAAATAAAAATGCTCTTCAGATTATTTTCCGGCAAAAAGTGAAAAACAAGTATTTTCTCCCAGCAACACACTTGTGTGTTTGTATGCGAGAGTTTTGCAGTTACCTTTCCCCCTACCACATGCGGGCGATTTTATTAGCAACCCGGCGCTTATCGCCGGACACTGAAATGTAAACACGTACAATTTTAATAATAAAGCACATAAATAGTGCAGAAGGCCAAGAAAGTTATGCTAAGCCTCTTGGTTAGATGAGCACTAGGCGATTAGAAGCCGTGATGATCCGCATTGAAATGAAGCTTAACACAATAAAAATGGAAGTGAGAGGAATTTATTTATATACACATACGTAATTATATACAAACAAATCATAAACACACACGTGCACTTAAGGATAGTTCTTCTAGCTCGATAAAGCCAGTTATGTTGTTAGACAGACAGATGGTGCTGTTAACTTATTTTGATAAAAATTACCATACTATTTAAGACGCTGGACTATAAATTCCTTCTATACCATAATCGCACATTATCACACATTATAATGGCAATAAAGGGTTTTTAAAGAAAAAGCACCGAAACTTCAAATTTAATGGGGAATATTTATTATTATTCGAGCTTCAATTTCAGGCATCAAATAGTCGCGATAACGGTCGCTATTGACGGTAACAATCTCACCTGTAACATTTTTGAAGAAATATCGACTGGTGATTTCACTGACGCACAAACCACATCAAACCGTTGTTTTCTGTACAAAACGACAGCGCTTGAATCTCTTCAGGTTTTTCTTCGCCCCAATCCGGCAATTATGCTTGTTTACCTACCAATTTAGCCAGAAATGGCCCTCATCGCTAAATAAAACTTGGCTCGAAAACGTCAGACCTTCTTGGAACCTGGAAAGACCGATCGGCTTCACTTCTTACACAAGCTGTATTTTATATGTTTTCCAATTAAGATCTCGACGTAAAATGCGCCAAGTCGTTTTACGCGCCGGTCCGAGTTGCTGCGAACGGCGGCGACTCGACTCTCCATTGTCTTCGTGTACACTCTCAGGTATGGCTGCTATATTCTTAACTGCGTGCTCGACAAGATCTATTCGGTCGAATATTACCCAATAATGAATGCTGCGAATCCACTTGCTACTGGCTTTTATAAAAGTTCAGCTTGCTGCAATCGTAGGCTTTCTTACTGGACACTCTTCAACAGGTATTCCGGCGGTAAGGCTAACAATTTTTTTTCGAATGCTAGTTGTAAGAGTTATATGAAGGAGGATGATGTGGAAACTGTGATTGTCTAGCCATTGCAAGCCTGAGGTTGAAACATGGCGGTAGTCTTACCTTCAGCGAACCAGAATACATACATAGCTGAAATCAACGTTAGTCATCTCTAAAAATTTTTGAAAGGATCAAAGCGCTTTGTTAATACATATTATGTAAGGATTTTATGATCTATTGTACAAGAGTTTTAGGTGTCAAAATTGACCGGCGTCTTAAACTGACCAAGTGATTTCCATATTAGGATCGACATCTTAAACAAATCTTCCGCCTTACTGTTGACTTAGCATTCAATTTAGACAGTCTATGCTGATACAGCAAAAGTCTCAACTAAGTCAAATTGCTCAATTCGACGCATTCATTTTTCATATCCAATAAATTTTTAATTGCCAAAAGAAAAAAACATGCTAAGGAATAATAAAATCTGTTGTGTATAACGTGGGTACCTGGCGAGGACCTTACCTGTATCGAATTAGTACCAAGTGGCAGTAAGCAATGGACATACTAACCACTTTGAGAGATGGTGGTACCTAAAATCTTCTACATCTTAAGTATAGATATTATATTAAATGCTACAATAGACCGTTGTTAAACTTTAAAAAACAAATATCTAACTCCGAGATTATTGAAAATTTCCACATACAGATATCTATAACTAAAATTACAAAAAGCTTTTATTTATGTTCTTACAAATAGAGATATATATTTCAGCCCGAACCGTAAGTCACTTTCGTCTGTTCAATTTCTGTGCACTAGCAAAGACCAGAATAGCTGTCACTGTAATCTTGACATTGGTTATACATATCTACTTTAATAATATATATAAGTACCATTCCGTAATAAATTTGTGCCATACAATTGCTTTATCTACACTTATGACCTTTGCGGTTGCGAGACCATCAAACCGAAAGCATTCGTAGCCGAAAATTCACCTTTTCATTATTTCCACAATTCCTAACGATTTCTATTGGCTGGTTAAATTATAGTTGATAATAATTTTTAGTTAACCTCAATGCGGCCTCACATAAAAGTAGACAAATGAATTACCTTTCAACGGGAGAGGAAAATAATATAATATGATAATAAAGAATGGACACAGACTAGATAAAGTGGAAACATTATCTGATGCTGATTGAAATTAATGGCATTAATTCAAAAAAAAATTGTATGATTTTTCAGAATCTTTCACTTGGTTTGCAAAAAAAATATGAAGTTACTCTCGATTAGCTCTTTTGATGAAAAAATAACAATACAAAATTTTCTACAATATATCTAAATAGGAAAAACTTTTTTAAAACCCAGAAATTATCAATATTAAAATTCGAAATATTAAATCGTTCACTAATCGAATTATCGAATTGATTCGCAGCAAACTTCCCGACTTACCCGAAGAAAACCATGTAACCCCTTGAATAACAACTCAAGAAATAGGCACACAAAAACATTATCTTGTCTGTTTGGTGGAATATCAAAGAGATCGTTTATTTTGAGCTTTTGCCCGACAATGCGACCTTTAACTCTGAAGTGTATTGTGATCAGCTGGACAAATTAAGTGATACTCAAACAGAAGAGGCTAGAATAGAAAAGGTGTAGTGTCATCAGGATAATGTGGGACTGATGTGTTACTACTGCCACCATATTTCTCAGACCTTGCATCTTTGGACTATTACTTGTTCTGGTCTCTGCAAACTTTTTTGAAAGCGAGAACATTCACCTCAAATCAGGACGGTGAAACCACTTAGACCAATTTTTGGCTGAAAGGATCAAAATTTGTATGAGTATTGGATCAAATTGTGAACATACAATTTCAAAAAATGTTTTTCACAATAACGAAAGCCTTGCAATGAAAAATACGAAATTACTTAGTGAAGGAGCCAATATCTCTTAGAAAACTTTCAGCATCCTATTTGTGTAGCTTTTTCTTTAATAATTTCCTCACGCTCTTCTACTACACTCAAAAAGCTTAAAGTCCACCGTAAGGATCAGGTTCGATTAGCTTTATTGGAGAAGTTGAGATGGAAATATCCAAGCATGTTTTTCTTCACTGATCCGCTTTTGAAAAAATAAGGTTGAAAAATCACGACAGTCAACTCTTCGGCGAACCTGGAAATATAGTTGGAATTAAAATCAACAAATTTATAGCAGGCTCATAGCTCTTTGCTTGAGACTCTTTTCGATTAATACCTTTAATATTTAGTTGTAAATGAAAAAAAAACCGAGGATGGTCAATTTTACCGAAAAATCATCTTTTCGGACAAGGCTCATTTCCACCTTGATGGTTACGTTAACAAGCAGAATTGTCGCATTTGGGGCACAGGACGGCGTTACGTGCCATACAGCAAACGTTACACTCAATCTTTTACGCCCTATTTTCCAAAATCGCATAATCAGCAAACGAGGTGATGTGAATTGGCCTCCCAGAAGCTGCGATTTAACTCTGTTGGACTATTTCCTGTGGGGAGCTGTTAAAGATAAATGTTACGCCAACCATCCAGAAACAATTCAAGATCTAAAGTACGAGATTCAAGCTGCTGCAGCTGCCATAAGGCCTGAAACCATCGAGAAAGTACTCCAAAATTGGGTGGATCGGATAAGCTACTGTAAACTCAGCCGTGGTGGTCACTTGTCCGAAATTGTTTTTCACAAATAAATTTCATAAAACAACCCTTTAAGTAAATGTTAGACCTTTGAAAAATATCAAGCCGTTTTTTTTTATTGACTTTTTAAATTTAAAGTTTTATATGGCGCACCCTTTACTTAGGTATCACAAAGTACTGGTGTTCCTAGCTGTCCAAGTGCGATCTGTTTTTGGAACGATCTTTTAACATAACCATTTTGCTACCGTAAAGGACAATGTAAATAATAATTTAATTGAAATATTTCGTTTCCTTAAATATTTAATTATTTTCCTGGAAAGTAAATTTTAAACTTAAGATTATCATACCCCTAACAGCAAGAGAACAAACCGCTACACTCACTCTGCTTTTGTTTTCACATCATAACGAAACTTGAGAGTACTTGTTTATGTCTTTACACTTCCGTTTGAGTCATCTAGACTTCCTAATTTTAAAAATGGCATAACTAAATATCGTAAATATTTCGAGGTGCCGTTAGCTTTGCGTTTGACATTGGTAAATGCGAAGAGTACAAAAGCAAATGAAATGAAGAATATGGAATATAAGCTTATCTTCTTATTAATTTAGATTTTCCTTTTCAAAATGTGCCAAAAAAGCAACTTTCCCCTAAAAATTAATTTTTGAGTTACCACATTCTTTGCGTATGCTAAGAGGAACGATTGCACTTGCAAATTTTGTCAAGTAACGCCTTTTATTTTTGAACTGTTGTTACTTCCGCAGTTGTTATTCATATTTTTCTAACTTTTCTTGCTTCCGCCAGCAATGGCCTTTTTCATATTTTCAAAAACTTTCGTCCACAAAAGCAGTAAGTAAATGAGGTAACCTTAAAGAAGTTTTCGAGTGTTTCATGTTTAATTTCAGTGATGTGCTTTTCTTAGTGGTCTACGGTGAAAAGTTTTCATGTTCAGACGCTGAGTTGCAGTTTTGGGGTTTTTCAGAAGATGTACGTAAATGATTTCTGTTTTTATAATTCTTATACCCGAGCATGATGTGATGAACATCGCAGTGGTTTGTAACAAAGTAGTTTCATGGAAGAGGTAAGTTTTAGAAAAGTTCATGAAGGTTTAAGGATCATTAGAATGAGAGCAAGAATTTCGATTTTGTTGTCGAATCCAATCAGACTCAAAGCCGACTTTTATATCAGACCCAATAAAAGAAATTAAACTTTGAATATGCGAAGCTTAATCGCGTCCGACTTCTCGCACGCCTTACTTGTGCTCTTTAGAAATTTTTTTGAGTGCCACTTCACTGCTCTCTTGATTTGTGTATGAAGTTTCTAAGCACAATTAAATACATTAGTGTAGCCAAACTCTTGTTGTTTTGTTGTTTTTAAAGCCACTTTCATACGCACACACATACACAAATATATATATAAGCACATATAAATACATTACTGCAAAATGTTCACTTGGTCTCCTCGAATGACATGCATAACTTTGCAAGTTCCCATTGCTAACGGTGTAAATGGTCAAAGTTTCGTGTTTCTTGCATTGTTTGCTCGTGTCCTCGTGTCCTCGTGTCCTTGCGTCCTTGTGCTAATTTTGCTTAATTTTTTGGCAATAAATTACTGCAAATAAATTGTCGTAAGAAATATGTAGCCATATTTTAATGGCTTTTGGTTGACCAAGCTCTCATATATCACAGCAAATAAGTATAATTTGGACTGCACACACTTGAAGCTTGTTATTTATGTGTGTATGCATGGAGAGCTATAGAATGCACTGTACAATTTTCTGGGTGGAGTGCACAAAATACTTTGAAGGAATGTAAAAAGGGGACTAAAGTTTTTTTACTTGCAGCGCAGACAGAATTTCTTTCTTTTAGAATATATTACTATTACATGAAGTATGGAGGAGTATGGATAGAGAGCTGCAGTGTTAGTAGCTGACTTCGAAAGCTTTATTTTAGTATCGGAATTTTCAAATAATCATCACAGTACTGGTGACCCTGAACTAACTGATCCGACGTTGCTTTGGACAATAACCCAAATTTCTTCATGTCATTTCATCAAATAAAAAAGGTTCCAATATAAGGATTTGGTTCCGATAAAAGAGTGATGTCTAAAAAGAGCAGAGGCGAGCTCGAATCTATTCAGGCAGATGGACAGATATCGACTAGGATTTCCATCAGAATTAAGAATCCTAAATTTGATTTCTTAATAAAAAAAAAGAGATCTGCAAACATATCATGAAAATTTGGTCTTTCGAAACATTTTAAGCAACATTCAAGGGATCTTTACGCTGGTTATTCAGAGCTGGTATTCTCCCCTCAAATTGTTGCAAGCAATCCTGTCTTAGTCTGCTTCACAATAGCTAGTTTTGGTCGAGCTGCAGCCCTTCGTTTTAGCTTAAAAAACTGATTTAAGTCGTTCAGTAATCTTTTTCAGAAAAATTGGTGGTTGCCCCTACCTTGGCCTAGGAACCTATTAAAAAGATATACACGTTTATAACGAAAGCCGTCCACTCTTGAACAGATATCCACTGTAGCCGTTGTTATCGTGTGAACAGACTCTACAATCTCCCTCTCAGGAGGTATTTATCCTCGACCTTACCGACTTGGGTGGGCTTGGTAGTAGCTAAGCTATCGCCGGCAACGCTCAGGATCATCTCTATGCCCCCAATCGCGAAAACATAATAATCCTCCAAGTTAAAGGTATATATGTATATATCCCTTCCGCTTTTGTGCTCTTTGTTCAATGCTTTATAAAAAGTGTTACAGTCATCGGATTTAGTTCAAATATGCACCACTTCGTTCAATAATCTGTTTTCATCTAGACGGCAACTTCATAGTACCCCCCTCGTAGAAGCCCCGGTCATACGAGTAGACTGCACATTATTAAGCCACTACAAAGTATCAAAACGTAAAATGCGGCATGCAGGGTTATGGATCATCAATGAACGAAGAGGCGGGCGCCGCAATTGAGATCAATTTTGAAACAAAGGAAAAATCGTTGTACAAAAATGGCAGCGAAAATGTGCAGTTTCGCTAAATTAAGTGTATCACCCTTGATGAGAACTATATTGAAAAGTGGAGGAATGTATATCTCTCATCAGAGAGAGGTGTGAAATTCATTCACAGTCACAACTAAAGTACCTGGAAGTAAGAATAGACTCAAGGCTTAAATTTAAGCGAATGAAATTTTAAACGCCTTAAAAAGAATAATGGCAAACACAAAAAGCCTACGTTAAAGCCGGCGATTTTTACTCTCAAAAGCAATGACATTGGGTGTATTATATGTGGCTCCAATAGGGATCCAGGCGTTTGGCATTAAAACATACGTCAGACAAATAAGAACAGTTCATAGGCTGTCCGCACTAAGAGTTATCAGTGCCTTCCGAACAATATCAAGTGAAACTGCTGAAGCCAGTATGACGCCCCCTCACATTAAGAGTGACAAATACGGGGGTGTATACAAGTTATCAGAGCTGTCTTTAAGAGCCAAAAGAGAAGAGAGAATGTGACAGCAGCGGTGGCACACTTCACTCAAAGCACGGTGGACCCACAGACTGATAGCGAACATCCATTCATGAATAGACAGACGACATGGAGACCTGCATCTCCACCTAATCCAATTAATAACTGGACATAAAACTAAACTTAGATGACGTCGACGACAACTTGGCTAACCCTTACCATCCCAAAGGAGACTAGGTACTCGTTAGACCAACAGCAACAACTGAATGGACATAGGTATTTTAGAAGCTACCTGTAAAGATTCCAGGACGACATTAGTCCGAATTGTCCAACGTGTTCAGCGTGTTTTAAATACTCTGAGAAAGCATTCTTTTATTGCACTCACTTTTTAAGTACATATATACAAGGGAAACACTTAAGTCTACACTCGGTGTTATGTAGTTTTACGATGGAAAATTTGACGACACTCTTGTGTCAGTCCACTGAGAACTGGAAAGCTGTTAACAGAGCAATAGCCTCAATGATGACAAAACTGGCGCAAAGAGCAGATTAGGCTTCAGTCAGTCCATGCCATAAAGGAGACTTAAATGCCTTATCGCTTCCTAGAAGTAATTCTTAATAAGGTGGTTCCGTGGGAGAGTCTGAATTTGGGAGCAGGTTAGGTTTAACCGCACCTCGGCTTTAGATGCTTCCGCCTAGTTAAAAAAAACGTAAATATGTACTTATGTGTGTGGGGTTAAATTATTGCCGTAAACAAAATATCAATCAACATGTTTATGTTTAAAATTAATAGATAAGCACACTCAAACAAATTTACCGTTAGTTAGAAATAATAAAAAATGTGCACACTTTAGCTGAAAACCCTTGCGCATTTATCAAACGCCAAACATTATACATTTATGCAAAACGCAAAGGCAAACAGGCGACCCAACCACACACAAACATACAAAAAACTGCGGCGGTGGCAGTGCAAAGGACGCCGGACGAAATGGGAGAAAGTAAAAAAAAAGCAAAATTAATTAATTAAAAGCCGGCAGTCAAATGACTTTTATGAGCACACCACCACAATGCAACGGTAAATGCGAGTGTGTCACACATTAGACACCACAACCACCACCACCACAGTGGCCACCCGCCGCCGAATATCCAGCTGGCAGTGGTGAAGCGGTGACATGGATTTTCGGAATGCATGTCAAAAACACCGAAAACAAATATAAAACTTAATGAAAACAAATTACGATTTACATGCGCCACACAGAAACAACAACAACTAGCACACCCACGCACACACTGACACACTAAGCGCCTGGCGAGCACAGTCGCTGGCATGCACGTAACGGTGCTTCCGAAATAGTTAACAGTTAACACACAAATGTCGCTATGCACGAACACATTAATATAAAGTCGTACTCAGCGCTGTGGACTCCGTGCTCCAATAAACCGCAATCGACAGCGCGCGAACGTCATGTGTGCCAATCAGCGAACCAACGTCGAATGGACGGCGCGTCATGAAGGGAAGCGGACCGAACGAATATGACGGACGCGTGACACGTGTCGTGGATTCAAGCTTTCGACGGAACACAAACACACACCCGTACACATATGTACACGTGCATGTAAACACATGAACTATGCACTTTCCTGTTAATTTGGAGCGCAAATGTGAAACGAAAGTGACAGTTTAAAAAATGAACTTAAAAAATTAGTTCAACAGTCGATTGCAGCTGACTCCATTAGTTGTTGGGTTGCTCTGAGTTGGTTTGGTTTGATTTGGTTTGGTGTGTGTCTGTTGTATTCGGTTCGTTCGTCATCGGTCACCGTTGGCAATCGCATGACTGTGACTTTAATTAATCTGTTAACGAATAAACATTTGGCATTAAAATTGGTAATCGATGAAAATCAAATGTCATTGTCAGACTCAGCTGAGTGAAGGGGGAGCAACGCAGATGAGGGGTCACCATTTTCGATTTGAAGTGCAAATATGGTGATGACTAGATACATACGGAATATGAGAAAGTATTGTTGTTGGCAGGAAACATATTGCGGTAATGATTGTTTTGTATTCACTCCGAGATATGCTTCTAATCAGAGTTACAGGCGAAACCATTAAGGAGGTATTCTACTCTCGAAATCAAATTTTGGGCCGTTTTTTGAATTTTATTAAAAAAAAAACCAAAAATATTTTTAGCATCCATTTTTTTATGGTGTTTTTATTGATATTTTAAGAATACATAAAAAGAAATTTTACAAAAAAATATTAAAAATTAAAATAATTAGAGGGGGGAGACAGGTGTAAAAAAAATGGCGCATCCTGGTGACATTGATCCTGACTCTCCTCGTGGTCTGAAAAACAAAATCCGAAGAAATTCTTAATCAGTAAGAATGCTGTTATAGTCCGGCAAGACGAAAAATTTTTTTTTTTGAAAAATGGCGATTGCCTAAAAATAAAAATAATTTTTTACGCTGTTTTTTGAAATTCCTGAATTTTTTTTAAATATTAAAAACAGAAATTTTGACGCGATGCTGGTAGGAACGATGAAAAATTATATAAAGAAGGTTCACACAAAATTTCAAGTAAATCGGTTGTATAGAACTGCCGGTTCCTTGTGGAAAAAAGTAGTTTCGATAAAAACGCGTTTAAAGTTTAG
This sequence comes from Bactrocera correcta, assembly GCA_027475135.1. Lineage (NCBI taxonomy): Eukaryota > Metazoa > Arthropoda > Insecta > Diptera > Tephritidae > Bactrocera > Bactrocera correcta. The sequence goes on from CM050323.1 coordinate 118,606,479, forward strand.
GAGACAATTCTAGTGAACACGGACGCCACCTCACAAAATCGGCTGTACCTCCGAAAATAAGTCGAATTTTGAAAAATCCTTCCAAGGTCATATTTTTGAAATATATGAAAAAAAAACTGAATTTTTCAAAATTCTAGAGTATCCCCTTAATACCAACAACTGCTGAGAAATATTTGGTGTATGTGAGAAAATGCAAAGATCATCTCTACTTATGGTATGAAAACTTGTCTTTTCTATGTTCCTGCTTTCACTGAAATCTCTTGAGGAGAGTATTCTAATGCAGAGGCTCGAATTTCGAGCGATATTTGACATTTCGAATAAAAAACGAGTGATATTTTTGCTAATCTCTATTTTGCAACAGAGAGATTGAGCTTTACATCTGATTTGCTACGACAGGGCTTTATAAAAGATAAGAATTGGGCAATGGACGTGGAACTTTTAATTAATCGGAAAATAGGCGTAATCGAACTACAACGATGTCTACTTACGACCAAAAAGTAACCAAATATTACCAAAACTGTTCCCTAGGTACCGAATATCTGGGCCCCAGTTCTTATGGGAGTCGTTTTACCGAGAATATCGGTCAATGTTTGTGATATACTATATTATAGAAACTCAGAAAGATAATAGATGAAACTGAATCTTTATCTGATAATAAATTTCCATTTTTTCAATAAACGGTGGAAATAATTCGCCTATCTTCCATATGTCTTATAATAAGATTTTAGAACTTTCCGCTGACTTTATACCGCATATAGGACTACGCAAATATGTGAGTTATCTTAATAAAATTGAGGGAATATGTTTTCCCTATAATGGAGCGTCTTTATGCCTAAAATGGAATAGATCAAAAGATGGGGTATCTGCTTCGATTCTGTGGTACTATAAATGTTGAATTTTCTAGCAACATTTATAAATTAAAGTTTCGCCAACACCTGAAGTCTTTGATCCTGGCAAGCTGTAAGAATATGAAAAGTTCGGTTACACCCGATCTAAGCCCTTCTTTTTTTATTTTCCGACACAAAATTTTGGAAATATACCGTAATATTGTATGCGGCATAGAGGATTCAATCCTTTTCGTTAGATCAGGCCCCATTCGGTATCAAGCCCCATTAGCTTTGCGTGGCTTGCGAAATAGGATGCCTACTTACTAAACACTTAACTCAGTCTCCTATAGCTTTCCATAATTCCTATCGCCAAGCACTTCTTCTGGTTGGTCGTTCCACTATACCTGGTTCTTCATCTGTCTGTCACTGTTTTATTCCCATTTCTTTTTCGTTGGCTCAATTAGGGATAAAACCTTCTGATCTATAAAAAATCTGTCAACAAAATTTAAATCCTTTTTCTTAAAATGTCAGCAAGTCATAAATTAGGGACGGGTTCTGATTTTTCAACTCTCTTAAATTTTTTAAAAAATCGTACAGTTGTCTCACAAATAGGAGATAATTTTTTACTCTATCTTTATGATTCTACATATGAGTCTCTTCGCTCTTAAGAGGTTAGGGGTAGTCAGAGCCGCGATGAGAGTTTTTAGTATTTTTTTTTTTTGTTACTAAATCATGTTATTTTACAAAAGCAGTAATAAGCCATTATTATAGGATGTGTTGACTTGAAGTCACGAAAATTTCAAAAAAAAAGAAGTTTAATTTCCGAAGTTATAGTTGTTTGTGTTGACCCTGTTCCCAAAAAAGGTACTTGCGGTGACAAGCATAAGTCCTTGGAGATTCATCTAAAAACAATCGGACAAAACAATTAGTTTCATAAATAGATAATCCCGGGCCTGATCGAAGGATTTTATTTTGTTTTCAAAATTAACAAAATTGTGGCCTCAGGAAACTTTTTTTTTTATTTTAATTTAAAAAAATCCTTCGATCAGGCCCGAGTTTATTGTGTATTCCAAAAGCTGCATTCATTTCATTAAAATCTGGTAACCGGTTTTCGAGTTGCAGTTGTCACCGATTCAAAAAACATAGTTTTGAGAAAAACGCGTTTAAAGTTTCACACCAGCGCTTTGAAGTTCCTGAGCTCTCTTTCTTATTTCTTGAATAACTCAAAAACTAGTTGTCGGATCAACATGAAGGGAATATTTTTAAGATAATACACTTAACGAAAATGCAAAAAAAACAAATATTTTTTGAAAATTCTAACTACCCCTAACCCCTTAAACAGCGGCGAATCACTCATTTTGCCATTCCATCTTTTAATATTACTCAATTCAATTTTAATTATATTCAAATCATTATATCTAATCACAATCACTCTCCTCCCGTGGCCCAATGATGCTTTTATTGCGGCAGGAGCTTTTCGCTTTGCACAATAATTGAAAATACCTACAAAATCCATGAAAAAGCATTAACGGACCAAAAAGAGACTCAAGCCCAAAAGAATTTGCGCCTAACCTGTATTTAATACCATACATCCTGACTAAGATGATACTCAGTTTCAAAATATTTTATTTGCGCAGTCAAAATCTTCTTGTCGTCGGATATCAGAAACGAAATAACTGATAAGCAGATGATACAATTTGACTGCCTTAGACTATTTTTTGTTTCAGAAATCATTTTAAAAGCAAAGCTATCTTTAGACTTTTGAGGCGACCAAAGCAAACATCATGTCCAAATTAACGTTTTGCCGTCCAAAATGCTGGGAAAATAATAAAAACACAAAAACAAAAATTTGCTGTGTCCAATAACGGTGTGCTTTTGATTGATATTGTAGTGAAAAGCTATTCCTAATAACTCGGAAAGATCTGAATACTTTCATACCGAGTTAAAATAAACCGTAGCCTCTATCCACTGTATAGCAGTGTTAAGATTTTGACTACTCGCAAAAACCTTAAAATAAGAGATACTAGCTTCGCTGTGATCAAATGAGAGCTCGAAGAAGACTGAAAATCGGTTGGAGTACTTGGCCAGCATGGAACTCAATGTTTCATCTACCAAGTTTTCACACAGATAATTTATTATACTCATTATTAACCGAAATGTCGTTTGTATCAGAGGGAGTAGTCCTATCGGGGCCCTATTGCCTACACTAAAAGCACCTTACGAGAGAAGGAAATAGAAATACGTATTCATAATACAGGAAAGTTTAAGCAAAACATCAATATACGGGTGATGTTCAATATTTGGAAGCTTAATTACTGTGTACTTTGACGATGGAAATGTTTCGACTCGATGTTGACGACTCTTCTAGCCGATCTTCTACCAGCGGCTGATTTTCAGGTAGCAAATTCAAAACTGCGGCCATATTTCGAAGATAGTATTTAGGTTTTACGCAAAGAAGAAGAAAATAAAGCAAACATTTAATATCAAAGAAGGGACCTCCAACGTCTTGGTTTCAGCTTTTAAGGAAGAGCTTCAATTATTTTTTATAAGGATGATTTTGAAGTATGTGGCGAAGTATTTCAGCTCTTTATATGGGCCCACTTTATCTAAGGAAATACTTCGTACTGTTCTTCCACGTAAACTAATCTTGTAACTAAAAAAGGTTTAGTTTACTCTCTGCATCTCCTTCTAAGAACACAACGCATAGTTCAACCAATTCGCGATAATCGTCTCTAATAAAAGGTTTGTCCAGTTCAGTCTTAAAAAAAGTTAACAAAGATGTAATGCTTGTCTCAGCAATTAACGAAATTCAAAGGTGGCTCAATGTTATTGGTGTTAATATTTTTCCAAATATCTCCAAATATTTCTTTTTGAAAATTGGAATATCTGGGCTACGTGTAATTTGCTTTACCTTGGTTTCAAAAACAGCTTTAAGGACCAACTCATAAATATGATGACGACAAGCAAAAAGCAGCAATTCTAAAGTCTGCTCCAAAATAGCACAAGCTCCACTGAAACTGCCAGTATTTGAAGCTATGGTATCGCAGAAAATTATTTGCACTTTATCATTGAGGTCTCAGTCAGTGAATGCAGTTGAAATGGCTTTAGCTTTATGTTTCTAGAAGAACTCTTAATTTTGGTACTGCATGACGCTGTCCATCGTCGAATGAACTAATAATTGACAAGCGTTCTTCATATATCTAATCCAAGTAATAGTTTTCAATCCCAATGGACTGTCACTACAGTTTTTATTGCTTCTACCATGGGCTTTCACGTCTGAGTACGAATTCGCTGAATCGCGTCCCTTTTGCTTAATTAGCATCGATCTAAAGCTGCTACCACTTTACTTATGAAACTTTTCGTGCCTCTTTTAGAACTTTTTTCAGGGCAAGGAAACTGAGTACTAAGTTCAGAATTTGAAATCTGTTCCTCATCCAAATTCTCAAGACATCAAGGTCTGTTACAAAATTATTTTAGAGGTTCTTGACGTCATCTTAATTTTCTTACAGATTTTTTGCAGCTCTCTCCAAATTTTCTGCCTTTTTTTCAAAATATAATGCACTCTCTCTAGTAACATAAAACGGTGAGTACTTGGCCGTTAGATGATAATTTTGCACCATTTATCTGGTTACTTGGCAATCCGATAAAGTTAATATTTTTTTTTTTTTTACTTTGTAACTCCACAGAAATATTCGAGCAATAAACAACAACCCAATAATAATGTTAGAAATGGCAATTGAAACTCGAAGTAACAAGTCGCAGCCCTGTACCAGCGCTACTTGTATGGACAAGTTAAAAACTCAAGTCAGCACGGGTTATCGTTTATAAATCGGGCTAATATTTCTTTCTAGACTATATTAGGTCAATATGAAAGTTTTTAGAAGGTATGCGTAAAAATATATCGAAATTGGAATTTAAGGTACACCCTAATGTGCAATGTGTGGCTGTGGACATGTCAGGAGGTATAGATACATTGTGACAAAAAAGTACCCTGAAATTGTAAATAAAACCCAAAATATGGTCATAGAGAACTCCTTATTGACCAATTGCTCCTCCGGAAAAAATTCGAGATGCACCAAACCACGAATATCGAAGAAAGCTAGGAGCATTATCTTGATTTTTAAGAGGCGTTGGGTGTTTTTTATAGTTTCGGCTCGTTTTTTTTTTTTTGTTTTTGTTTGTTCCTTTCCGATAATTATTGACTTGTTTGCATTCCAACTCATAAGCCTATGTTTCATCGGCAGTTATAATGCTACCCATGAATGTCGTATCGAAATTCGTACGATCAAGCATTTACGGTAAACTTTTTGAAAAAAATTCTGCTTTATTCGGCAAGAACCGTATGCTTCCCTTTTTAATATTTTTATCAGTTGAAGAGATCAAAGTTCATCCAAGACTTCAACTTTAGTGTTGAGTTGTTTAGTCGAAGAGACCGAAACCCGTCGTCTTCCTCGGACTCCGACTTCTCTTTTTTGGCTTCTTCCTTCTTTTTGACGAAACAAATCTTCAAGGATCTCTCGATGAAACTGAATCACCGGAATTCTTTTTCAACAACAGATTCTTTGTTCAATATTTTTACTACTGAGGTGCAGGATGGAGTCATGTGTAGAAGTTTACGCAAGTGAGGAAAGTTCCCTGATCGCCATTCACTTGGGAGTGGCCAGAAACGATTCTTTTACATATGACTCAAGCAGCTCACGACTTCCGGTCTTTGACCAAGTATCCTCTGGGTAGCCTAAGAACATCCGTTTGAAGGCGAGCTAAAGTGAGAAGGCGAAACAACCCCCTGCATAGGGTTGTGTGCTGGGTTTGGGAACCGCCACGTAAAAAAAAAAAACACTCCAATGAAAAAACAACAACAGCAACGACTGGCGCGCGGTTGTTAACTCGGCTATAATCGCGTAAGCGGTGTCTAAGTGAATTAAGAAGAAGAGGTGCACCGACTTAAGCAGCTGCTGTATACAAGCTAGTTGAGAAATTGCGCTCATATTTGGGCCAGTAATTAGTTACAGTCCTACCAACACAAAAAAGCGCATTTTTTTTTTTAAATGTTATTTCTCCGGGGAATTTAAATTACAATTTTCGGGTGCATTTTTGTCGCAATTTGTGTGAGGGGAAGCCATAGATAAAAAGCAATAACTGCTCAAAATCGTCCAGTGCCGCCGGTAGTTGTAATGAGAAATTAGTCTCTTAAATATGTTATTTCCACAGTAATCAGTAAGCTTTGAAAGATAATACTCTGTTCATTGATATTCTGTCAGATATTTTTACTGTCAAAATCAAACTTATTTTAATTAGGACCAGTCTGTAAAACGAACTTAGTGCCTTAAACGGTTTTTATTACAGCGGTGTTGGAGATAAAGAATTTCTAAATCAACGCTGCACCCAACGGCTTTCACGTTACACAAATAATTCAACTTCTCTAAACTGCTCAGCAAACGCTTCTTGATCCCACATTCACAAGTCTAACATTTTAATATGGCGGCTTTGAACCGCTCTCATTCTGAGGATTTGTCTGCCAAATGTCAACTTGAATGAAATTTATTTATTAACGCAGAATAAACGAAGGTGCTTGTAAATAACAGCATATGCCATGCATTTAAAGCTGTATGTGTGTGTGTATTTGTTGGCTGCACAATTTGCGCTGAACTACACTAAGTGTCGCTAAATTAATCCTTGCATCCTTCAAGTTGCCACAGCAGCGCGAAGCTGCCGTCACAGCTGACTTACTAGAAAAGACACAGTGACAAACGGGAAGAAAGACAAGTAAAAATAGAAATACACACATGTATTTAACAGCTCAAGTGTAGCTAAGTAATAGCTGATATTAGGGTGGTACTTAAAAGTGGCAGGAATAAAAAGCGATATTCGGCAAAAGACATTTTGAAACTACGAAACGAGACGTGTTACCTATAATTTTGTGGCAATTGAAGAAGATTAGGGTGGGTCACAAAAGGGGTTAATGTTCATATAACTCTTTGGAGACTCAAATAAAAGTGTTTATTCGTGTTTATTCATCGACTGTAGTCGTGTCCGCTCGTAAAGTGCGTGTAAACGATGTAATTTAGTATTTTAATGACCACCCTAATGTAGATACATGCCTATAGAGTGGCATGTGCGCTTTAAATCCACTCGCCGCACCCACATACACATACACCACTCTGCAGTCATGCAGCCGGCATATGTGCACGCGCATTTGTATGTGTGTGTTGATTCAATTTCAGCCGAGTTTGCGAACGTGTGTTTACGTCGTGTTTGCTGGGAATTAGCTGCATGCGCTAAAAATTTTTTTCTTTGTCGCGGCTGAATTAGATAATACTTACTGCTAACAGATACGCCATGTTAACACATGCTTGCGCTCAATGCATCGCACACTCACACACGCACGCAGGCATGCAGGCGCGCACGAGGAGGCGCTCCCGCAGTCGCCGTCCGTTTCCGCTTGCCGTTTCTCATTTCACGCTTTCGCAAGTTTTTCGCGCGCTTCAACTTGACTTGCAGTTACGCCGATTTTAAATAACACACACACACACACTCACAGCAACGAGCGGCACACACTGAGTGCTTTCGCCCGGCAATTCAGCGCGCCACAAAACGCGCTTGTCGGAGCCGTAAGTAAGCCGGCGTTTTAATGTCAGACGTCAGCCAAATGCTGGCAGTCCCTGGAGCATCGCAAATAAATTAACATAATGCGCGTGTATATGTGACAGCCGACTTCCGGTTTTTATTTCGTCGCAATTTATGTTCGTGCCAACAAACAGTAGCGCGATTTCGCACGCACGCACACACACGTACGTTGAAGGCACATGCGAGTAAGCGAATGCATTCAAATGTAATTGAGTTGACACACATGCGATTCAGGCTCCGCTTTTTCAGGCGGCGCCTCGTGTGCATAGCCCGCTGCTGGTGCGCTGGTTCAGCTGTCGCCTAAATGTATGCTTGATTACTTGCACATAAGCAACATGATTTGGCGTGAATGGTGCCATCAAGTGGCGTGCCACACTGGAAGGAAGTGCAAAATTTTCTTAGCGCTTCTGGAATTTAATTGTGTATTCGCTACACTTGCTTTCATTTGGGACGCGCTTTGTTTTTTTTTTTTTTTTTTTCAACTTCTATTCACCTTCTGTTAATTGCTCCCAAGCACACCATATTGCACAAGGGCACTTTCCCCGGTAACTGCTGTTTTTCTAACTATATGAAATAACCGTATTTACGTCCGTTGTAAGTGCGTTTTTAAAAACAATGCCCTTTAAATTAAGTCAAAATTAGGTGATAACTTTGACAGCAATTTAATATATGACGAGGATTTAGATGGTATTTTATGTTATTGAGGTATAAACTGAAATAATATATATATATTTTATTTTGAGAAGTTTGTTTTGTAAGTTATTATGTCTGCACTTCTTCAAAATATGCCGAAGATATAAAGGGTTACATCCGCTTTAACCCTTCATTTCGTGACCTTTTTATATTATTTTTTCTTATATTTCATAAATGACGAAAAATTTTTGGGATTTCCTTTTAAGAATTCCTGCATTGAGTAAAATCGCTTTGAAAAAGTGCAAAATATTTTTTTATAATTTGACAAAAAACATAGCAAAAACAAAACTAACGTGTGGGCTACTTAAGGTCATTCAGTGACCATCTGCTGTTCAAAGTGGCAAGAGGAAGTTTCGCGCCATTTTTGCCAATTAATTATTATGTAAAACGATAGACATTGTAGATATTTTGTAAAATGAAACGTAACCGATTACTTTGATTGATTTCGAATTATCTAATTCAGCAAACTTGTCGTCTGACAGAAAGCCAAATACAGCAGACAATAATGAAAGACTTTGTGGACATTGATAAGTATAGTGATTTTGAGGTCGATGAGAATGCATTGGAAAAATTGCAAGATGGCGAATGTTCTGTATGTATGTATGGTATATTGCTAGTGAAGTATTGCTGAAGCTGATATAAGTAATATTCCCGACAGCAACCAATAGCACTAGAGCCAGAACCGAAAATATAATTTGACGCTACCCCGGGTTACAGAATTCAGTTTGAAATGAATTATGTGAAAAATATTTGCCTTTGCTTTAAAACTTTGGTAAGGTTCGTTACCAATATAAACGCAGAGCGAGAGTTATAAAAAACTGCCCAATTCGGGATTTTTACGATAAATGGTAGCTAACTTACCCTAACGTCCGTATGAAAAATAACACTCGATGAGCGTTTAATTTTTTTTTGAGGCAATGCCATTCTTTGTTTCCCTGCCAAGGAAATAGGAATACTCGTAAAGGCATAGGTAGCTGGGATATTCTACAAAATTTTGTCTACATTTTCAAATATTTTATTAAAAGACTTAGCACAACCGGAAAGAAACCAAGACCAACGTGTAGGGTTTGATCTAGGAAGTGGGTATGAATGACGAAATATAACAAACATATAACTTTTTTACAACTCGAGATTTTGCACTAATTTTACTGAATAGTAATAAGACGATGAAGTAATAAAACAATTACTACTACTAAACCAAGTCAAGTCGTTTCTTCTTTGATGGACATCATCATTGTTCAATTATTCCTATAAAGTTTCATCATAACAAAAATCTTATTGAAAATCATCCCAAGAAGTTGCCGGAAATAATCGATTTTTATAATTCTACACAATCTGGAGAAGACACAATTGACCAATTAGTAGAACCGTATACGTGCAAGAGACAAACTATGTCATCGTTGGACTTTAGCGGTTTTTTCAAATATTGTGGATGTCTCGGCGCCAAATGCCTACGTTTTATAGACAGAAATTCATTCTAATTGGAATACGTCAAAAAAATATAAGCTCAGGATTTTCTCAAAAATTTGGCCTATATCTTGTTCAGGGTGAAATAACTCGTAGAAAAAGGGTACCCAAAAATCAGTTGGCAGCTGGTATTGTCCGAAATGTCCGGGCAGAAGCAGAATAGACAAGTACTTCGGCGCATATTGCTCCAAAAAAGTTGCATTTATTTATATTCAAAATATCTAAGAAATGTTAAGAAAAAAATAAAATTTTAATCAATACAACTATGAAATGTTAATTTTAAACATAATTTGATTCAGTAAAATTAAGAAATATTAGAAACAAACTAAAATCATAAGGTTTTGTATAAGATACGCTTACAAAACTTCGACTAGGTCATTCCGTGACCTTTACATCACATGTGCAACTTTTTATTAACAGAACAGAAGGGTTAAAGAAAAAACGCTATATTTTGAGTGTTTTTGCTGGAAATTTGTTTATTACATCACAAACTTACTTTTATAGAATTTGAAAAACTTCAATAACCGGCGATTCCTTATGATTTTTTTTTTGATTCATTTGATCTCGATTTTTCTGCCTAAAATTAGTATAAATAACAAAAATTAAAAAAATAAAAAATACGTTATTACTATTTTTTGAATCGTTTTGTGGGGCTTTTTTTGCATTTCTTGAAAAAGTTTTAAAAAAGATCCGACTTTTTCGGCTCAAATTTTGTTCAGCCCATTTCTGTTTCAATGTGTATGTAAAGAAGCAAAATTTTCACATTTGCGGCGTGGATCAACCTAAAGAGCTTAAAGAGCTGCCCTTTCATCCAGAATAGCCAACGTTTTGCTGTGATTTGTGTGCCGGTGGAATCACAGCTCCCTATTCCTTCAAAAAAACGAGTGGACCATCTGGGACGTAGCCGCGGCCAACATATGAAGAGATAATCTCCATAAAATGTATGCTACATATTTCCCCAATAAATTTCAAGTGTCTGTTTTTTTTTTTAAGTTGGAAATCACGAAATGGGTCACGATTAATATTCTATACCATCAGAAAATAGATATTTCACAAACGTTAAACTTACTCGCATTTAAAAAAAAAAAACCTCTAATTATTTTTTTGCGATTTTTTGTTTGTATATTAGAATATTATTTATCGCTTTTAAGTTGAAATAAGCGTTCCTCCTTAGCCAATTAAAATTAAAAAAAATACTTTTTTTGAGGATATGTGAAGCAAGTATTTATATAAAAGTTTACAGTTCTTTTCATGACCTACAAAATTGTTATGTAAGCTTTTTTCTGTAGTGCTCGTAGTTTTGCTGAATATCGAGTTAAAATTAAAAATCTAATTCTACAAATTAATATACGTGACCTGGTCTACGAAAAGGGACTTAGTGTCAAAAAAAAAAAAACAACAAAAAAAAATTCATTTTTGGGCACCTAAGCCCCCTTTTCGTAGACCAGGTCACATATATTTCGTGATCTAAAATGATCAAAGCTATTTCATTGACACCAAACTATTTATGAAACTATTTAGATCTGAAGTCAAAATAAACATATAAATTTTTTTAAAATCAACAAATTTTAGGGAAACCCATTAAGAAATTATAAAAAAAGTTTTAAGCCTTAAAAATTCAGCTATGTTCCTTCCTAATGTACGAATATAAGAACACCGCTTAAAATCCGTTTTATTTTAATAAACAATGAGCAGCTGACTGTGGCGTAGCTAGCGGAGGCAAAGGGGGGGCCGTCGCCCCAGGCGCAACGTCTTGGTAGCGGCAAAACGAAATTCGCTGTTTTTTAATATTCAGAGAAATATTTCAACAAAATTTATTATAAATGATAAAGAGTTATACACTCACAATATAATAATCTGAATAACAGTGAAAAATAGTAATTTTCACTCGTATACTCTTCAGTCTTTGAATTTGTCTTATATCTTTAGCTTATATCATTCTTAAAAATAGTGATATACCATAGAGATGCACTTTTCTAGCTTGATCGCTGCAAAATCACATAATCATATCATTGTAATTTAAAGTTGAAACAGTTTCACATTCTATTGAGAGAATCGCAAGATTGGACATCATAGTCGATCTCACGTAAGATTTGATCAATTTGAGTTTGCTAAAAGAGCTTTCACAAGATGCAATTGATACAGGTATAGTGAGTAACTAGTATTCTTAAAGCTATCGCTAACGTTTTTAAGCTGCCAGTCCCATTGAAGAAATCTATAATAAAACTTTTTCTGGCAAAAATCCAATTTGTTCTTCGTTTTTCTTCGCTATCTTTAAAAAAGTAGGACGTCTTGGATGTGACTGTATAATTCTTCGTTATCCAAGTCATCTGGATAGGATTCGGCAAGTTGCTGGCATTTTTCTTTAATTTCGTTGAGTTTGTTGAAGATAAAGGGGGGCGGCAGAAAATCCTTGGCCCGGGCGGCCGAAGTTGTAACTATGCTACTGGCAGCTAAATAGCTGGTTCATAGCCGTATGATACTGCCGTTAAATATGGCCGGTATCCTAGAGATTAAGTGTGGATTGGCAAAGAGTAATTCTGCTATGGACTTCGAGGCTTACGTTGTTGTTGGAGTTAATGCAGGTTCCAAGACAGACGAAATTATCTACGACTTCGAAGTTATGACTGTCAACAGTGACGTGGGAGCCAAGCCGCGAGTGCGATGACTGTTTGTTTGATGACAGGAGATATTTTGTCTTGTCCTCGCACACTACCATATCAATTTGCTTCGCTTCTTTCTTTCAATGATATCGCGTGCGTAGTTGTACACTCATGTAGCACACTCTACTGAGATCTATAGCTTTAATTATTTTCAATAGATGTAGTTTTTATATACATAAAAAATATCTTTACGCAACAGCATAATATTCGATATTTAAGTTACTGAAATCTTACCCACATAAATTTCCCACGAGGCTGAATGATTAAAGAGTCAATCATTGAACCACACGAACCGCGAGGATTACGAAATTATTAGCCAAATCGATGGCGCATAAATCATTTAAGCGAAGCCTACAGATACCCACACCACAACGAACGGCGGCATAGAAAGTCAAGCACACATGCCAGCGCCTAAACTGTGTGCCCTGCAAATACACACACAGACACACATACACGCGCAGAAACTTTTACACAAAAGGCAAGTTTGTGCAAGCACTTTCGTATGCAGACTGTGTGCCCAGGTGCCAATCTATACCGAGCTCGCGACTAACTTGGCCAATCATTTCCACCAGCGCTGTGTGACTTCAGTGTTTGCACCCCACTTGCAACATAACGGTGTTCAATTGTTGCAGCAGTGCCTTTAATATTCAGCGCTCCACACAGACAATTTGTGCTTTCGCAGTGCCCGAAGACTGCCCGCCGCCATCAGCCACAATATTTGCGCTGCCTATTAAGGCAACCAGCGCATTGGCGTTGATAGTGGACGGCGTGGCAAGCGTAGCATCAATGATTATGGTAGATAAGCACGCAGTGAGCCGACAAACGTATCAGCGCCACCGCTCAACACCTTCGCGCGGCAGGCACTTAAATGAAAGCTAGGGGAAAATAAAGAAAGAAAGAAAGTCGATGAGATGAAGGCGTCGCACAAGTTCACCGCAGTGTCTGCATACATTTCATAAGTCTTTTTGTTGTTGCCGCCTCTTTATCTGTTATTCTTATTTAATTTATTACTTTTATTTATTTCTTTTCGCTCTTCATAAATTGACGCAGTTTTGTTTTTCTTCTTTCGCCGCTTTAGTGTCTGTGGCGCTTTGCATTTGTACACGCTTAGCAAATACATTTAAGTTTATATATGCAAATACAATAAAATACCGCTACGCACACACATACTAATGCAGTATGCATTGCTGTTTCACACACACGCACACACTTACATTTGCGCGCGTTGCTTATACGCTGCGTCAGTCCGCCGCACCTTTGACTTTGCGTTTGCTCGCTCTCGCTTTGTGATTAACATAAATTTATACACTTCCGTTTCCGCTGTACTTTGTTGGCCTCGACTTTACGCTTGTCTGCAGACGATTTGCATTGCGTATGCGTTTAGCGTGCGCCATTCACCACAAGCCACCGCCACAAGCCCACACACACTCTCGCAAACACTCCTCAGACACTTCATGCTTGCAGTGTACGCGCGCAAATCCACCGTTATTACGAGTCAGAAATTTTTATTAAAATTGATCCCTGCAGTTGCTCTCTTGCGGCTCGGGCCGTCATCAACTGCCAATTCCGTCTGGCTTGCGCGCCTACCACCTGCGTGTGCCGCGCCATCAGCCGGCGATGGCTTTATTGCCGCCGGTCATGAGCGCCACCTATGGCAGCTGCCTCGCTGCTGCTTTCATAAGATGTCTGTGTTCGCTATTTATGCGAGTGGATTACGCCTAGTAATAGGCAAGCATATGATTGCTGCTGTGCGCCTATGTTTATAAATCATCATTTTAATCTAAAGATCGTGAAGTGTTTTCGAAATGAACTTATATTATTCATGCCTATTATTCATGCGTTTTTATGTGCCTGCATTTGTATCTACTCGTGTGTCATTCAAAGTGGCATTTCTGTACATATTAAAGGAGGTTTTCGGCGCCTTTGTTGCTTTTATTCCGCCTTTACCCTACCAGCCCTACGCTTCATTTCTTATAGTAAGAATTAAGTTCTTGGGATCTTGGGAGCAAAGCTTCATCAGTGAAGAAACTCTAACACCAGAAGTAAAGCTGTGCATCTTTTGAGGATGAACTATCTTTCTCAGACTGTCTTGCATCCAAAAATAGCTATTGTTTGTTATCTTTAACCCGTAGAAAATGGAAAACGAATCCAACATTACCCGCAATTTTGATCGGTACAAGTAAATGAATTTCAACTTTTCGACTCCAACATCATCATCAATCATCTTAGTTACAAAGGGTGATCCGATACATTTCGAGGTTCAAAATTTAAAAAAAAAAAAAAACGCAGAAACTTAAAATAAGGAATGTTTATTATTATTCAAAAGCACATTTCTGCATTTATGTTTTAAAATATTATCTCTTTCATATGTTGGCCGCGGATACGTCTCAGATGGTCTACCATTTGGGTCCAATTTTCGATTACTCGTTCGAGCATTTCGATCTGCGAATGACACGCATGATGCTTTGCTCCAAAGCTTGAATCGAAACGGAACTGTACCTTGTTGCTTCTGAATGAAATTGCAGCTCTTGAATCTCTTCAGGTTCTTCTTCGTCCCAAATGCGGAAATTTTGCTTGTGTACATACTCTTTTATCCAGAAATTGGCTTCATCGCTGAACTAAATATTGCTCGGAATCGACAGATCTTCTTAAAAATTTTCAAGAGCCAGTAGAGTGAAGCGATGTCGTTTAAGAAGTTCAAGCTGTATTTTGTACGCTTTCAATGTAAGATCTCGACGTAAAATGCACCATTCATCAGTCCGAGTTGCTGCAAACGACGCCGTATCGACTTATCACGGTCTTCTTGTACACTCTCAGCTAAGGCTACTATATTTTCTTCACTCGCTATTAAAAAAAGTACCTCTAGAGATCATCATTAAAAGGTATAAGCAGGATGATGCAGCAAGCCATTAAACGATTACCTCTTATAGGTAACTACAAATGATCATATATGGTGTGCGAAATTTGTGGTACGCTTTGTGTTACTTTGTTCCAAGACTTTAGGTTTTTCCCTAGGGATCCATTGCTCCATACAACCCTTAAAGAGTTGAATGGTCTGATAGGTAGATTGGCTGTCTAACGACGCACCTAGGCCTTTAGTCTCGTTGTGGTACCAACAGTACTAAAGTTTTCTCACTCTGTTATCTCTTCTCTGGACCAGCCCATGAAGTTCTTTAATCTGAGATGCCGTCAAAAAGGCCGATAGTTGGGACTCTCATAGAAGATTGTAGTCGCCTCTTCTTCTACTTATCTCGACCGCATTATCACTTTGGCCCGACAGTAAAACTAAGCTTAGGGTAGGAAACCATAGCCTAGTCACAGTTTAAACTATATAAGTCAACAAGCTAAGCCTCGACATCATCTGTCGACTATAAAGCAAGGCCAACATTTTAAGTCTCATTTTCGCGTACGACATTAAGTCTCGCTTAACTTTCCAAAAATTCCAGCCACTATTGCCGCTCAATCATAATTACAATAATTTCTCACATTTTCAATTTCAAGTAGTGGCACATCCGTTGTTGGAGCGCCTTTATCGTTGACGATTATGCATGTAAGGTAATGTAGTGCTATAAAAATAACACATCAAATAAATTTTAATTTCATTTGAATATCACCCGCGGTGTTGAGATATGCGCGCATATAAAATTTATTTAACGCAGCGGGTGGCAACTCTCTGATGTGCCCAAGGCAAACGTCAGCAACAAAAACAAAGCGCACCACAGCCATAAATCTCAGCGAGTGAAGCGAAAAGCCCGACAACACAACGAACGAAAGGAACTTCAAAGTAAGAACAACAACAAAAACAGCAACAACATACTTATATGCACAACAATGGAATTGTAAGCGGAAGTATAGCAGCCGACCGGAGTAAGCGAGCAATCACAAGCCAACGATGAGATGAATATCGAAATAACGAACTCTAGGTGAGCAGGCGAGCACAGAAACAATAATAACAACACGAGCCACGCGTGCAACACGCATTTCAAAATCTCACACACGCTTATGGCGCACAACTGCCGCGCCGTTGACGTATGTGAGGCGTGCTTTGGAAAAACAACGCAGCAAATTAAAGAAAACAAATTCAACAACTGTTAGAAATCAGAATTTAGAACTTGTGTATCATCAACACTTAACCACAGAATGAATAACTTATAAATGTGTCGACAGGCTCACGCACACGTTTAAAAAGAAACGACCAACAAGCCCTCCAACCCTCTTCTGCATTTATGTCCGCGATCCTTCGATTCTCACTGAGCGTTTTGCAGCACATGATTGAGATGTACCGGTATCTAATCCGATGATTTCATAACGCCTGACGGCCGTCTGCATTGAGTCATACGCTGATGAGTAGACAGCGAAGTTAATAAATGGTTTCGGACAAAGCCAAACGAAAGTGCGTGTGTGTGCGTTTGCTGCGCACGTTTGACAGAATATAATCCGTTTAAGAGCATCTTTCTTTTGTGTGACAGTGAAATTTGCATACGCACACCGAGTGGTTCGGCATAATGGAATTAGCGCTATCAGAATTTTTGTTCCAGCGGCAGACGTCTCAATTGTTAAATAATCTTGGCTAAACAATAAGCGTTTGAGGAGAAGATGGCAGAGTGTGAGAAAAGGTTCACATATGTTTGGGCTTACAAATTATTTATTGAAAAAATTTACGGTCCAAATATGTACTTCATGAGAACGGTCACGGTGGAGATTAGGAGATTGAATTGTTGAAATTTAAAAACTAAATATCGTTTTTCTATTGAAATCCAAATATTAGAAATACAGGTTTGTACAGTGAAGAACGGCCCCATTAAAATTGCTCAAGTGAAATAATTCGAAACCCTTTTATTTGTTTTTGAACAGTAATAGCAAAGAGTAATAGCACAAAAGTGAGGAAAGTGCTCTGCGCTATCACTTGGGAGTGGCCATGAACGATTCTTTTCCATATTGCTCATATGTAGAGCTCACGACCTCAGGTCTTGGATCAAGTATCCTCCGACTAGTCAAAAAAAACATCCATCCCAGGTCAATGCGCTGGTTTTGCGACCCGCCACTGAAAAAACAACCCTAGTGAAAAGGACACAACAGCTTCGGATGAGAGACACAACTTTTGATGACGCTCAGTGCAATTGACATAAATCGCCTCTTCGTTGATTTTAAAGCTGCTTTGACAGCGCGAAAGGGAGCTGTCTTTATGCCGCTATGTCTAAATTTGGTAACGCAAAATCCGCAATACCAATAAGGCTGTGTAAACTGACGTTGAGCAATACCAAAAGTTCCATAAGAACCGTTAAGAGCCTCTCAGAGCCGTTCGATACCAAACATAGTTTCAGACAAGGCCACTCCCTATCGTGCGATTTCATCAATCTGCTGCTGGAGAAAATTATTCGAGCTGCAAAACTGAATAGAGAAGAGGTCAGTTCTGCTTTTTCCATGTTGGATAAAAAAGAGAAGCAAATGAGTCTGGTAGTGAACGAGCGCAAGACAAAATATCTACTGTCATCAAACAAACACTCGTCATATTGGCTCCCACGTCTCCATTGACAGTCACTTCGCAGTCGTAGACATTTTCGTTTATCTTGGAACCCGCATTAACCCCAATAACAATGTCAGCCTCGTAATCTAACGAAGAATAACTCTTGCCAACAGGTGCTGCTTCGGACTGAGTGGACAATTGAGGAGTAAAGTCCTCTCTCGACGAGCAAAGGCCAAACTCTATAAGTCACTCATTATTTCTGTTCGGCCATATGGTGCAGAGACTTACATAGACGTTTAAGAAAGGTTTTGCGGAAGGTTTATGGTCTTTTCTGCTTTGTCAACGGCGAATACCTCAGTCGGTGGAACGATGAGCTCTATGATTCTTTCGATAACATTGACAAGTCAGCGAAATAAGAGGCAACGGCTACACTGCATAGGTCCGAATGGATGAAAACACTCCAGCTCTGAGGGTATTAGACACAGAACCAACCGAGAGAGGCAGAGGAAGAGGAAGAACTCTACTGCGTTGAAAGTTTCAGGTGGAGAAAGACCTGGCTACACTTGGAATCTCCAATTTGCGCCAAATTCGAATAAGAGAACGACTGACGCGATGTTGTAACTCGGCTATAACCGCTTAACCTCTATCTACGCCAATAAAGAATAAGAAGACTAAAATCTTAACATCGGATGCTTTTTTTATTTGATTTTTTGTTATATATCCTAAAAATAGCATCGTAAAATGGCTGGAGCTTGAAGGTTCTGCTTATCTTATAGCAGAAAATTTGTGCAATTATTTAACTGCCACACAAACTTACCTATTAATATCTAGTTTTTTTTGGAAAATTTCTATATATGACGAAATATCTCTCCAAAATTGGGAACAGATAATCACCGAAGATAACACCACAATCTTTGAACAATTTCGTTGTGGTGCCGATTAAACAAATTGGACTTGAATGTCAGAAAATGTGTAACTGTATCCTACTCACGGTCACATATCAGAGTACCAGCTAATTAATATCTAAATGATGAGTTGTTAAGTGAAGTGGATCATGTAAAGGACCTGGGTATCATCATAGACAATAAACTGACGTTTAACAAGCATATTGAGAAGATCACTCTCCAGGCTTTTAAAGTTCATTACTAGAACTAGTAAGGATGTCATGAATCCCATCTCACTGTTACGCCTTTATTCATCAATGGTTCTGCCAATTTTAGTATATGGCACTGTAATTTGGACGCCTTATACCGATGCTGCCTCTAGTGGTATTAAAAAAATGCAATCAAAGCTATGTAAATGTCTTAGCTATCGATATGGTATTCCTGGTGGGTACAACACAGTGTCTGATGTCTATAAACACTATAACATCAACAGCCTGCAAGAACGTCGTCAAGTAGCTAACATGATTTTTTTCTTCAAAGTCGTGAACGGCCTTAACGATGCGTCAGACATCATTAGCAGTTTCGAATTCGCATCAGTGGGTCTCTCACTGAGACGTAACCGTCTTCTGAAGACTACGAAAACTACCAAGAGCTACGTAAATAAATAAATATACGAGTAGTTTATAGCTGTCATTCAAACTATCCGATCAAAATGAATATTTCAATTAAGGTTTTTTTTTATGTCCAAATACTTGGATAGAAAGAACTAGAAAAATGTTGTTTCCAGATTAAGTTATACTTATTGCTGTTATAAGAAACAATCCTCTGAAGGGTTCTATAGCTACGGTGCTGCCGAATTTATTGTATTTTTTGTATCAGTTAATACTTAAGTTCGCAATACTACCAAATTATGCAGAACACAAACATTTTCTTAAAAAAATTACCATTTATTTCCTTGAAACTTTTGAAAACTTATTGTGAGGAATATAACTATTTACACTACCTAATCTCATGAATTGCAAAAAAACTCAAGTTCTTTTCACTAGCTTTTTTCGCCAACTTCATTTCATGACTAGTGTTGCAATTAAATTTGGAATGCTTCCAATAATACAACCCTATGTAGAAACAACCGCAATCCACACCCAAGTGATACAATAATGGACATAAATCATCGTCGCTTTTATTGAAATTTATATTTATTATGTGTTTGCGCCACTGAGCACAAATATTTTATACAAGCAAAGATATATGTACCTATATTTAATATATATCTTCTCACGCACACACACATGCATATGCACGTCTGTTTTTGTAGCATTGTAATCCACATTTACATAACTGCAAACATAGCTGAAGAGCATTTGTGCAGAAGGCATAAGCGCTCCTCTTATCTTGAGCTTTCATCGCATTTTATTGAATTACACTTTCATAAACAAGTATTCGCGGAAATATGTCTGTTGAGATGTTAAGCTGTATATATATATAGTATGTCTGTATAGCAAAAAAGTTGTAGGAAAAGTTGGCTCACAAGTCTACACTTTTGTTTTGTCTGCATCTTTAAGACTTCCGCTTACTCACTTCCGCAAATACTTACACATTTCCCACACCTACCGTCTGTCGCACATTTGCTTTTTGTTGTTGAAAATTTGACTTACGATTGTAACTCTTTTCGACTTTTTCGAATTACTTACGCCGGCAGTCTTCTCTCTAAGTTGATTTCATGTAACATGAAGGCACAGTGGATTAGAGTTCACGGAAATTCGGTTGAGATGACAGAAGACTATTAGGGGATATTGTGGTTCAACTCTAAATTAATTGTAAAGTCTTATACTATGTTGTTCACAAGGTAGAAGCCGGTGATACGGTTTCGAAAGCATAAGTGGTGAAAAGTTTGTAGTTCAACAATATTCGAGATGCTGATCTTATACCATTTATATCATACACATTTCATGGCATTACTTTAAGCAAATTTTGTAGAGACTGTTTCCTGTCTGGACCAACTCAGAACGTGTCAAAAGAAGTCACAACAGGAGTCAGTAAATATCTTATGAGACTTGCTTAAAGTTACCTAATCCTATTGTTAAGGGTCATCGAAAAGTCACTACTGAATCGGATAAAAAGACAGTGTCATTGTATCAACATACATACTTGTATGTCGAGAAAGTTTTTTGTGGATATATCTCTTTGTACTGAGAGAAGACAAAAAATTTTCCTTTTGCTAAAAGAAACAGTAAAAATATGGACTAAACATCAAGTTTAGCTTTCTGAGAGCTCTTGTTTCTAAATCAGCAGAGAAGCAGCTGACTGTTGACGACATTTGTGTAAACTTGAGAAAAAATATATGTATATCAATATATTATGTAGAGAGATTTGACCGTGCTTTTCCAATCCAATGTTTGTAACTATCCAACAAGCGAATCAGGAGTACAGAAATATACTCCGTAGAAAATCTTCCTCTGCTTCTCCCAGCGGGTATTACATCGAATAGCCTTAGAGCTTGAATGTTTTCTACCATTCGGACGGCATTACCTAACTAGCGTAGGCTTAACCTCTTAATTCGCTGAAATATGTCCATGTCGTCGTATATATCGTACAACTCATCGTTCCATCGACTAAGATATTCGTCGCTGCCAATGCGCAGAGAACCATAGCAGCGATGATAAGTGACTTATAGAATTTGGTGTTTAAGCGTAGAGAATGGGCTTTATTTCTCTACTAACTACTCAGAAGTAGCACCTCTGAGTTTTTTTTCGGGGCTGACAAGATTATTAGGAGGAGTAACGACGCGGTTGTTATGATGATTGAAGAAGTCGCATGATAGGGACTCGTTTGGTGTCGAACGGCTTGGAGAAATTCTTCTCGATCCTGAACACTACGTTCTACGCTCTACGTCGGTTTACACAGCCAATTAGTTTTGCGGCCAAAAAGTTAACTCCGTTTCGTTTTATGAAAACAGTTTTGAAATAGAATTGAAAAGAAATCTTACGATAGGGAGTCTCCTAGTCTAAAACCTCGTTTTTAGGCCTAAAGCCACACGGATAAGGTCTAATCAGTTTGTTGACGGTGGGCTTTAATCTTTCACACAATACGCTCGATAGAACATTATAAGCAATGTTGTCGAGGGTTATCCCACGGTAGTTGGCGCAGATTGTGAGGTCTCCCGTTTTGAGGATTGCCTAACAATCCTGAATTAAGTTCAACTTGCTTTAACAAACAAAATTTATAGGAGGGAAGTACCGAAAATAGTGAAAATCAAAAGAGCATGTTAACTTCGGTGGCTCCGAAGCTATAATACCCTTCCCATAAGCATTTTCAAGGCATAAAAAAGTATAAAAACCTTTGTATGATAACTGCATGCTATAGTTGTCCGATATTGACAACTGATCTGATCGACCGACGAATCAGAAGATTCTGGGAAGAAAAGAACGTTTGCAAAATTTTAGATCGAAATCTCAAAATACCTATCTGAGAGACTAATTAGCGTATATACAGACAGACGGACGGACAGAAGGACAAACAAACGGACACTGCTAAATCGACTTTGTTTTTTCGTATCAAACTTAATTACCTTGTTCAGGGTATAAAAAGAATTGAAGTGTCGTAAGCGGCTCATACAATATTAAACAGAAATATAAATAAATTACGCCTGCCCCAATTGGTTAATGACAATTTTTCTTGATTTCCTTACTCATTTACATCACTGTGCGCAAAATCAAGATTTTCGCTGCCATCCCCGCGTCCAAATTATGCTTCCACCTTCAAAAAGTTAGATGGCAAAGAAAACTTTCGCCAAATTGCACGGTAGCATAGACAAATAAATCTCGGCTCGACAGAAATTATTGATTAAAATTTATGAGAAACTGATTATTGTCTCGGCAGTGGATAGATAGTAACGGTAGAGGGCTCACACACACATAAATACAAGAAGAGACTCACATAAATTTTAGCGAACTCACACCCGCGCGCTAACGCGTTGCTAACTGTAAACGCTTATCCACGCCTCTCAAGCGTATGGCGCGCGGCGGGCAATGGCGCGTCAAAATTCGGCATTACACGAGCCATAACTATATATACATCGTATTATAGATATATATTGGAGTGTGTACGCACACACAAGCAGATAACGATGCTGAATGCGGCTACTGCGCCGCGCACACACGTGTCTGTCGTGTGGCAACGCTTGAGATTACACCAACAAGCAACTGCCTGAGAATGTAAATATGCGGATGCCGATAAATTTGGCTCCCACGTACGTCGGCGGTAGACATACAAAGAAAGTAGAAACAATGAAAGTGTATATGGACTCGCGCATAGTCTCATAGAGTGGGCGGCCCAAGCCGGCGTCGGAGTTTATTGAAAGGTCAAACAAATTATCGTGACCTCGGCGCACAAATGTATGCAACAATTCTGGCGGCCACAAGATATACGTGATATTTGAATACAATATTTTTGACTGCTGCGGCTGTAATTGCAGTTTGCTATTGTTATTGTTTTTGTTGGCGCCCTCGTCGTTGCTATTGTTTCTGTTGATATTTTTCTATATTTTGCTTGAAAAGCACTCAGAGTCGTTGTGGCCTGCTGCTCGTCCATACATTAGACGCGTGGCCAAGAGAAAAACCAGCAAGCAAATGTATGATAATATGTACAACAACAGCAAAGTGATGTGGTAAAGGCAAGAAAAACAATTATGCGAAATAGCCGCATGCGGCATACCAAGCGCACACTCACACCCGAAATGTGTGCGTATGAGCGACAATCGAATGCAACCCTTTGTAGTCGGTCGTAGCAGCATTTTTTTGTGCGCAGCGGTTGGCTGCAAATTTGAAATTGATATTGTGCACGCCGGGAACCGAGCTCTGCCAGCTTGTGCGCGTCGTTGCTTGCTTCCGGCACAGCGGCAGGCAATGGCATCGATGAGCAGCGGCACTCGCCAAATTTGCTGGCAACATTATCGCCTTCTCAGCGCCACAACACTAATGCTCATGTTTTTACATGGAAGCATAAGGGTGATCCTTAAAGAAAGATAGTGAAAATTTTTAGCGATATTTCGTTAATAGGGGCCAGACCTTTACCTTGATACCATTTCTGGTAAAAAACATTAGTACTTGCTTACGCACTGAACTAAAAATATATATTGGGGTGGTCCTTAAAAGTGGGGAAAAATTTTTTATATTGGTCTGCCCATGAACATTAGGGCAGTCTTAATATGCAGAAGACAATTTTTGTACTTGCCTGTCAATAAACATTAGGGTAGTCCTAATGTGTAAAAATACTTTTTTGTACATTCTTATCTTCAGAATTAAGGTAGTCTTAATATATAAATAAAATTTTATATTTGTCTGCCCATGAACATTAAGGTAGTCCCAATATGCAGAAAACCAGTTTTTTAACTCACTTTCTTAAGAATATTGGAGAAGTCTTTAGGGTAGTCCTAATATCAAGAAATACAAATTTTTTACTTGTTTGTTAATGTACATTAGGGTTATCATAATATGCGGAATAGAAAATATAAACAATTTCACACTTTCTTTGAAAGTTGCGTTTCACATTTGCATATTTTTGGGTTACCTTAATTAAATAAATTCAATACCACTACGCTCACGCGGCCTTAAGGACCACCATATTGTACCTTCAAGTGGTTATATTTTCGTTTTTGATAGTACATATCCACCTAGCGTAATATTCCAACCAAAGAGATTTAAAGTAACCCTCATTCGTTTTCTTAAGAACCACCCTAAAGTGCATATCCAAGTACTCAATTTATTTTTATTATTTATTGTCATCATACGGCACAAAGCCTGGCAAATGGGTACCCTGCTGCGCTTAGCTACTATAAGTCGTCGACCCCCCAGAAAACGCTTTTTGACGCCAAAACAAGAAACGCACGTCGGCCCAGCCGTTCGATCCGAACCGCACCGCCTTTTATGGTCGTGATTTATTGAATTACATAAATAAGAATGGCAATGCAATCATGTGGCTGAAAACATCGACTGGGCGCCCTCTTACCAAGTGACCACACTGGTTGCCCCCCCGCTACCGCTGTACACTTTGCGGTTAGGCGAAGCATACAATATTTTCGACTCCATTTCGTTAGAAAGTCATTAGAGTTTTTTTCCTTTGGATCCCATTGTTGTGCAGCAGTTCGCTTTTCTTTTAGCTCATTTCAGCACCCCAAATCCCGTAATGCGTGTTGCTCCACTCACTCCGCCCATTGGAGTTGCGGAAATGGATATCGCTCTTCAACGCGCCTTTTTGGTTGTTGTACGCCGACTGTAAATGTCCTGTAAAATTATTTTACGCTTACGCGAACTCCCTTTGCGTAGATAAATCAAAAATGGCATTTTGCCACTTCCGACCTCGTGCGCTCAACTCAGCACAACAACTCCACCGCATTCACATATTGACTCCTTTGGCGCTGGCCAGCTCCCAAATGGCGACCGGCATTTGTTTTCGCATTTCTTTACACCATTTCCTCCGTATTGTCTTCAGCCAAGCGAAGTGCCTTTCATGTTCTTTCAATTTTCCTCTAACTTACAGCTTCTCATATGCTTATTGCTGATTATTACTGCTCCTTTTCTTTTCTCCTTTGCCCTTTCGCAGTTGTTGCGCTTGAATGACGCCGCCTGAGCGTCGGACCATTTGTAGTATTCTCCAAGAAAAAATGGTCGTACATGCGTTTTCTTTATGAAAATTATCTCGCACTCCAAATACCCCTTAACGCTTAGCGCACTACCCTTTTATTCACCTCCAAATACTTTTCGATTCTCTTCATTTTTGCGCCATTCGACTCAAAGGACATCAGCGACATTGTCCACAGTAAATGAAAAAATGGCTGTCGCCTAAAAAAGACAATCGGAAAAGGTTAAAACGAGACCCAGCGCAAAGCGAGCGGCGCTTGTTGTAAACATAAACGGTTCACAGCTTTCGAAAGATCCCCCACACGCTGTCATGTATCCCCCAGCGGCGGCTTGTGACTTTTGGGTTGTTTCACTTTGTCCAAGTTCGCGTTGTTGCCGCCACAAGTTATGCATCTTCGGAGACTTTGGGACTGACTGCTCATTGGCTCATTCGCCATTCGGTCTTTTGACTCGCTCTCGTTGTCATTTTGACTGTTGTTGCTGTTGACTTTTTACAACTTGCGGTTCTTGTTTGTGATATCGATAGTGCAAAGTTGCAAAAGTTTTTGGGTTTAATGTTGCGGAATGTCTTCCTGCAAGCCATTAAAGTGCGACTGCAGGTTTTCTCAAGCAGAAGTTCTCGTTTTGCTTAACCTTTGCAGTAAATAAACTTGTTTATGTTTTTATCAGTCAATTATTTATATTTTTGTGAAGACCTGCAAAGAAATTCCAAGAAAACAAAATGTTGTGTAACCGCAAAAAACTTCCGTTCGACGTATTTGAATACATCGAGAGTCCCTACTGCTTTGAAAAGTAAGAGAACGTGTCTTCTATTCAATAATTTATTCTTTCATCTTCATTGGGATGCTTTAGTACCCTTTTAAATTTAGTTGGGAAATCATGCCAATTCTTCTTGGTTAAAAGCAAACTTATTTCGAAGTTAATTACGTTCAATCAATATTTCCATTTTCTCATTTTTACAGCTCTATATTCGACATTAGTAAGGTGTAGTTCTTTAGGAACTCTGCTACTAAGTAGCAATATTGTATGATCTTCCCGATCCTCGAAATCAATTTCCCACTTTTTTTTTTAATTTGAATTCATCATTTGAAATGTTTTCGTGTCAAAACTTTTTACAAGAACCGTAATACCGTTTAACCTATATTGTCTAAATCGAACCTAGTTTTCCATCCAGATTCCTTTAGATGAGATTAAAGGTTAGGTTAACATAGAATCGTAGAATATCCAATCTTTCACCTCAGCTTATCATCGCCGTTTGGGCCTACGCTCCAACCGCAGTTAAAGGAAATACCATATAATAAATTAGGTTGTCAAATATCTCTTTTCCGCCTTTTTTCCTTTCTAATTTTGCGGCTATGTATAAAGCGCTACAAAGCTTACATCCTTGAAAGGTCTTGGCATAACCTAAAAAACGACGCTGTGCATGATTAGTTTGGTCATTGTGTTCAGCAGTTATAGACGTGTAAACATGGAGTTTACTAACGCCAAAATTCGAGCTATTTTAAAGTTTTCCTTCGTTAAAGGCAAATCCGCTAGAGAAACTTTCCGTAAGATTGATGATGTTTTGGGGGATGTACTCTATCACTTCGAAGTGCGGACGAATGGTTTCGACAATTCAGAGCGGGTGAAAACGACACCATGGATTAGCCAACCGGCGGAAGACCTGTGACAAGGAGTACAAAACCATTTTAAACCATCTGCAGAAGGCTGAATACCCAAAAAAGTCACATGATTTAACGCAAAAAAAACCTTCTGGACCGATTCAACGCCTGCGATGTACCTCTGAAACGGAACGAGCGCGACCAATTGACATCCCAAAACACGTCCCAAACAGTGGCCAAGTGTGTTTGGTGGGATTGGAAGGGAATCATCCACTATGAGCTGCTCTCATATGACCAGACGCTTAACTCTACCATATTCTGCGAACAACTGGACCGCTTGAAGCAGGCGATCGACTAGAAGCATCCAGAATTGTCCAACAGGAAGGGTGTAGTATTCCACCAAGACAACGCCAGACCACATACTTCGTTGATGTCTCGTCAGAAGCGACGGGTGCTTGGATGGGAGATTTTATCGCATCCATCTATAGCCCGGACATAGCGCCAAGTGATTACCTGTCCATGGCTTGTGAAAAGTGGCTGTCCGAGTCCTCCGCAAGTAAGGAGGGCTTCTACGAGGGGGTATTATGAAGTTGCCGTCTAGATGGAAACATATTATTGAACGAAACGGCGGATATTTGAACTAAATCCGATCACTGTAACACTTTTTATAGAGCATTGAATGAAGAGCAAAAAACCGGAAGGGAGATATTTGACGACCTAACTATACCTAAAATAGTGTATTTTTACACGGATATCTTGAGACGAACTTTTCACTAGCAAAATCATTGGCCATAGAGTTGCTCTGATCCTTTATTAGCCATAGTTAATGACTTCTGAGCAATTCGCCCATTCAGAGGTTAAAATTGTTGAAAAAAAAGATTCGAATTAAGAGTTTATCCGTAAAACCTTCCTGACCATCAATATTTGGTTAGTTACCATTTGTGCCGACTCGTAGCGATTCGGTCGCAATCCTTTCCACTTGACGTGTTCATAGGTGACCCGCTTTGCATCACCAGCAACAAAGCGCTTCAGAAATGATTCCAGTTTGTTGCGATTCAGCAGCATATAGTACTTTGATGAAAACTCGGTGTATGAGATGTTTTATGCTAATATTTCCATATCCTACATCCGGCCTTATCTAAATGATTCCAAAGGTAATCGAAAGAGTACTAACATGACGATCGGACCTGACATTTTCCTTTAATTTAATTATATTACTGATAATTGGCCTTGCACTTTATAAATGTTTTCGGCCGTTCTTGAAGTGCTCGCGCTCTTTTTCGTTCATATGCTTTCGACCCTTTGAACATATTTGGATAGTTTCACCATATGGCATATTCAACACTCGGACTACGTCCGCGCATTTAATTTTGTTTTTCTCTGAAAATTGTATACGCATTCCTTGATCCATTTTTTGATATAAACAAGAATCGAAGACAAGAACCGAATCGGCCCCAAGAATAACAGCTGTGAAAAGTTTTATCAAAAACACAAGCCTACGAGTGGTACAAAGCATTCGTGGTCGAAAGATCGTTGAAGACATGCTTCGTTCTGGACGACCTTTGACATCTTCAACTGATGAAAATATATTTTTTCTGTACTTGTCTCGATAAAGCTGTTTTTTTTCAAAAACGGTAACAGGTGCAATGAAGACATTATTGATCGTACGATTTCCAATACCATACTCATGGAGAGCATTACAACTGCTGATGAGACATGGTTTTATGAGTTTGACATGCAAACAAGTCAATAATCATACGAATGAAGCCAAAAAACGAGCCGAAACCAAAAAACCTTCGCTTAGGCCGCTCGAAAAACAAGGTGTTTCTCATTATTTTTCTCAATAGTTCAGTTTGATGCATCATGAATTTGTTTCAGGGGAACAGACGGTCAATAGGGAGTTCTACTCGTATTTGACCGTAATGAGGCGGTTGCATGAGAACAACCGTCAAAAATGGCCGGAGTTGTGGAAGACAAATTAATGTATTTTACACGATGATAATGCACCATTGCATCGAGCCGCGATTGTGACCGAACTTAAAGCCAAAAACATAATAAATACCATCAAGCAACCACTGCATTCATCAGAATTGGTTCCGTGTGACTTTTTCTTGTTACCCAAACTGAAATTGTTGCTCCGTGGAACCCGTTTTCAGTCAATCGAAGAGAGGAAACAAAACTCGCTGAAGAAGCTAAAGACCATCCAAAAAAGTGCGTATGAAAAGTGCTTCGAGGACTGGAAAAATCGTTGGCATAAGTGTATTACATTTGGTGGAGATTACTTTGAAGTTGAAAAATATATAAAAATGATGAATAATTAAATAATTTGTGTTTTATTTACAATTTCCTCAATTTTTCACATCGAATTTTGGAACAAATTACCTTTTCAATAATTATAATATTAAATTTTTACCAAACTTTTCCAATATTTTATTACGGCCTAACTGTTGTTATTTCTGTGAAATATACTAAATTGTTGCACCACCTACCAATTCCCAACGTGTACGTAATTTCCCACCGCTAAAAACCGCTAAGCTGTTGCATTCATTAAAATTAATGAGCACTACGTATTGATTTCGTGAAGAATTTCTTAAAAGGAACGCACACCCTGACATCACGAGCTGCAGCAAACGTGACTTTAAAAGCCGACGAAGACTACACGGCACGATCGCATCCACACACACACACACACACACTAAGCAGCAATTATTTGCATACAGCGGCGCACGAGCTGGTTGAGATAGACGGAATAGGTAGCTGGGAAGAAAGGTGCGCAGATACCCGGCAGTGTTGCGAGTTTTTGAAACTTATCAAATTTCAATTGTTGTGAGCATCACGTGCGGCTCATTAACCACATCACTTGAAATTGAAAAATCAGCGCAACAGCAAAAGGCGCACACATGCACACATAAAAATAAAGGTGTGTGTGTGCAATAAATGCCTGGGAAAATGGCGAGCAGCTGCTGAGCACAGCAACGCACAATAGCTATTAAAAGTGCAGACATAATAACTAACAACATTACAACAATGTGTCTATATGCCTGTATATACATATATATATGTGTATGTGTGTGCGTTAGGCAAGCAAGCGCGCTCGCATTTCGCTACGCGGTTTTGCCGCACAAAACACGACTTTGCAACAAAAACCACTCAAGCCCATTAGTATCATGTATGTGTGTGTGAGTGTACGTGTGTTTGTGGCGAGTCATTTAGAAAAAGTGCCGTCACAGCGCCGAGCGAGCTGAGAGACGTGTGCGGCAACTCCGTGCGCAATCTTGAAAAGCGTTGAGCATAAATTAATTAGTCCAATTAAGAAGCGTAATTAAGTTGTTGCGTGTCTGCCTGACTGACTGCCAGCCAGAAAGCGAACCGGCCAGCCGGCAGGTCGTTTGCTACAACAACAACAGCTTCACTGTCAAAACAACCCGCTTGCTGATGGCGTTGCAAGAACTGTGTGCCGGTTGCACCCGGTTTTTCTAGTCAATTCTTTTTACTGCTGACTTACCTATTGCCCATGCCACTTGCCACACTCGCCACTTGGTGTTGCCAACTTTTTTGCTGTCCATCTTACTGGTAATGTATTTTTTTGTTGTTTTTTTCTGGGTTCCCGTTTTCTTGATTTACTTCGTTGGTGTTACAGAATGCTGCGCACTTTTCCATTGAAGGATTTGCGAGTTTTTATGCTCATGCAATATGCGGCTGGGAGTATGATTGCTTTCGTTCATAAACTGTTATACAAAAAATTATTGCTCTTACGAACAGAGCGAAGGTTTTGACACATCGTTTTGAACTTTAGTGAAGGTTGGTGTTATAGACGGCCGGTATCCGTCCACTGCCACACTCAAAGATTGATTTTATTCGAAAAAAAGTACCAAACGTTGTGAACGAATTATTATGAGAAATTATTATTATATGAGAAATAATAATTTAGGTTACAGAAAAAAGCGTAGAAAACATTAAGAAAACAAAAATTCCTTTATATTGATCCATTCAAACACTGACCAATGAACGAAGCTGAAGCAACTTCCCCACCGAATTGAACCAAATTAAATATATAAATTTTCAGCAAACACTAAACGATTATAGCTGAGAATGTTAAGGGTTTCTCAGCTATAATCGTAGCGTCGCTGAAATAGCGATTTGCTTTCGAAATGAGAATACAAACATTTTTTGTTTTGGTTTTAAAAACTTAAGATTTGAAATCAATAATAATTGCTTATAAAATATGTGAAGCTCGAAACGAAGAGATTACTAAAATACAATTTTTTACGAAAAGAATTGTTCTTTTTAAGAAAAAATCACAATAATATTGCCGTTATACCGCAAGTGCTGGCAGACAACTGATATAGTTAGTTCGATTCACTACTCTCTTAGGGCTCCCAAAGTGAAGACAGCTAAAGAATCACAAACACGCCTAGTTTCTAATTACTAACACCTTGAGTCCATGAGTTTACTCGGCTTAAAACCCGATAGCAAAATTCTAAAGAATAGTTCTTAATATCAGGCCACGTTGCCCCCAGCTCTCATATGCCGAAGTTAAGAATTTCCATGATTCCCATTCAATTATCTTTATGAAGTATACGTGATCAAACGATAGTAAGACTTTTTAGAATTCGAAGTGCATCACACCTCGATAATCGAAGAAAACGGTCAACATAATCTTGATTTTCGCCTGTTTTGACGGGGTTTTTTTCAGGTTCGACTCAAGTCTGTCTGCTTTAAGTTTTCTTAGGCCTAAGTAATCTTTTAAAATGGTTTTCAATAAGTCTTCCAATATTTAAACGATGCCAGAAAAATCTCTCACTGTTAATCGTCGATTGTCAAGCCCCAAATTTTCTTTATAGACGTCTTGATAATCAGTTCATGTTTGTGACCGTTCTGTACGTGGTTCATCGTCAACGGGCTATCGACCCACTTTGACTAGTTTGTACCAGTCAAACACACTTGCTTGCGATAAACAATTATCACCGAAAGTATTTTCTAACGTCCTGAACGTTTCGGCGCCAGAAATTTGATTCCGCACAGAAATTTAATGGAACTTCTTTGATGAATAATTTCACTCATCGTAAAAATCGGCAGATGAACTTTATACTTCAGAAAGACAAGGTACCTGTACCTCGTATAGTAAACATTGACGATTATTTCAATGTAGTATTAAGCACAAATTTCACTGACGGTCATAATAATCTAAAGTTTACAGTAAAAATCGATCTCAGCGAGATCAGAAGAAACCCGTAAGCTCGATTTTGAATGTATGGACTGAAGTTTTGTACGCATATTTTCCTTGTAAAAAAGAACTTATTTCTCGGAACCGCCGGTATAAGCCAAGTATGGCATATAGCTGTCATACACACTGACCGATTCAACTTAAACCCTTGTTTCTTTTTTGAAAAGGTTTCTTCATGAATATAACATATAGCTGTCATTTAACCTGTCCGATCAAAATCAAGATAAAGATCTTTTATGCTTTTTCAACGTGTCATGATTGCAGCTGTGAAGGGTATCATAGCTTCGGTGCAGCAAAAGTTACAGTTTTACTGCAGAAGTCACAAATAATTTCAAGCATCTTCTTAGCTCTTCCGCTTAATCCTCGTACCACCTTACTTGTCTGCCTTTCTACTATTCCCTCTCCATTCTTCGTTATTTATAAGATTTTTTGCTTCCTGTTATTGTTTTTGTTCTTGTGCTTCGCGTTCGCTTTGATTTTATTGCTTTCGCTTTTTGCTTTGGCGTTTCCAGTCATTTTCCAAATTATTTGCTCACAATCAATTTTGTGTTGCTCTGCAATTTACCAAGCCATTTCCACAGCTACTTGACTCCTTGAGCTTATGTGTGTATGTATGTATAGCCCGCACTGACTTTGATGACTGGCTTGGCACGCTTCAGCATAAATAGTCGTATCTGCAATTGTAGCACGTCGCACGTCTTTTCGCTTTATTTCGCGCCATTTCCAGGACGCTTTGAAGCGATTTTATTGTAATCAACGCGCACGCATGCAGTCCGGGTCCTTTTGTCTTTTGTTGTTTTTTTTTTTTTCTTTGGTTGCTGCCCGCCCACAGACCTTCAGCATACCGACGAAAACCCTTTCGCTTTCCGCCATTGTGTTCGCATTCTATGAGCTGTCTTCCGCGTTGTTCTAATAACCGCATCAACCCCTCGAAAAAGGTTTTCAAATCTCGAGCCACGTTCACCCCTTTTTTGCTGTGCCCCAAGTGGAATTCGGTTGGTATGAGGCTTTGTGGCACCTTTTGGCCGCTGCTTTTTACTTTGTTATTGTTGTTGTCAGCATTTGGCTAATTGCTACGAATTTGTTCCGTGTCGTTGCGTACGCTTTTGACTTTGACTGCGCCGATTTGTTTCAACGGTACTACCTACTCGCTTCGCTGCAGCCGAGAATGCTTTCGATTGCTCCCTTTGCATGTTAATGGGTATGTGTGTATGTATTCATGTTCCAGTTGTATACTTTTATTGTTATTGTTACTTTTTCGAGCACAACAAAAATCAGTCTTTAAATTTAAAGGGGTCGCAAGCGCTTTCAGCCGTGTCCCATAAACAGGTGTTAGAAATACTAAGGCAATAAAAGTCTTGATGAAGTCCATTATTATGACGAAAATTTTGATGTAAAACGAAAACGAAATAAATTTAAGCTAATTGAAATCTTAGAAAAAAAGGTCCAAAGCAGTGATATAAAATATAAACTATTTTCTAACTATGTTTTTATATAGACTTGTACTCGAATGGAGTCAAAATTCTATTCCCATGAATTTTGTGCAAAATGTGGTTCTTCTTCTTATTTATTGCCGTAGACACAGCTTACGCGGTTATAACAGAGTTTATTGCCAATAGCACGCCAGCCGTTCTTCCTTTTGTTTGTTTGGCGCCAACTGGAGATTCCAAGTGTAGCCAGGTTCTCCTCCACAGTGGGAAATCTTTCTCTTCCTCTGCTTACCCGGCGAGTACTGTGTCGAATACTCTCAGAGTTGGAATCCTTTCATCCATTCGGACGACATGACCTAGCCAGCGCAGCCGCTGAGTTTTAATTCACTGAACTATGTTTATTTCGTCGTAAGTCTCGCATAGCTTATCGTTCCATCGATTGCGCCCTAAAGCAGGACGGGGATGATGAGTGACTTGTGGGGTATGGTCTTAGTTCGTGGGGAGAGGACTTTGTGTTTTTATGGAAAGACTAACCACTAAACAACCTCTACATATCATAGACGAGGACAGTGAAAAGTCGATTCGGCGTCTCAGCTCGGACTGAGTATGGAATGATTTGAAAGCATACAAGCTAAGATTGTGCAAGAACCTAAGCTGCTCGAACTTTCCCAAACGACATCGTTTCGCTCTATGGGCTCTTAAAGTTCCAAAAAGATCCAATGTTTTCGAGCCAAATTTTGTTCAGCGAGAAGGCCATATCTGTTTCAATGGGGAAAGTAAACAAACAAAATTGCCACATTTGTGACGAAGATCAATCTGAGGAAATGCAAAAGTTGGCATTTGATCCAGAAAAAAAGGCTTGGGATTGTTTGTGGGTCTGTTGAATCATGCCTGAAATTGATGCTCGCATCTCGACATTTTTTTCCAACAAGACAGTGCCACTTCCCCCAAAACGCTGGACAGATACTAGCAATTAAGCATCGCGAGGTAAGTTTGGCTCATATTAAGACTTAATAAGTCTTGTGAGTTTCCCCACTCTCAGCTAAGTTTAGCTTTCAATAGTTATAGTTGAAACTTGACTCTACCCGATTGGAATTCACGCGGCAAGATTGAAAATTTTACTGGATGTTGGTTGCGAAACCTGCTTTAAAGATGATGAGGCGGAATCATTAGGATACGTTCCCCTCGCCTGTCTCGCCCGCTTTTGCCAGGTCTTGGCTAAAGTAACTCGAATTTCATACTTTTGGACATCCAGGTGCCCAAAAAATAAGTATTTATTTTGAAAAATTTTTTATTTATTCTTCCAAATCAATTTCATCCCCCTTTAAAGTAATCCCCTCCCCATGCAACGCACATATGCCAACGGATTTTCCAAATTTTCAAAACACTGGTTATAGTCACTTTCCGGGATGGCCTTCAGTTCCGTCTTCACTGCGGCTTGAATCTCCTCTACCTTATAAAAACGGTGTCCCCGGAGCGGTCTTTTGAGCTTGGTGAACAGCCAGAAGTCGCACGGCGAAAGATCAGGTGAATACGGTGGTTGCGGAACGATATGGGTTGAGTTTTTGGCGAAATGATCACGAATTACGAGGGCAGTATGGGATGGTGTATTATCGTGGTGTAAAAACCAAGAATTGTCTTTCCACAATTCCGGCCGTTTTAGGCGGATAGTGTTACGCAAATGACGCATAACGTTCAAATAATATTCCTTGTTGACTATTTGACCGGTTGAAAGGAATTTATAATGCACAATACCACGATAATCGAAGAAAGCAGTCAAGATGACCTTGATTTTTAAGCGACTTTGGCGCGATTTTTTTGGTCTCGGCTCTCTTTTGGTATGATATTCGCTCGATTGATCGGTTGTTTCGGGGTCGTAAGCATAGATCCAAGTCTCATCGCCAGTTATAATGCGTTTCACGACACCCTGGTAGTCGGAAAGCATTGTTTCACACACTTCAACGCGACGGCTTTTTTCCAATAAATTCAATGTTTTCGGTACCAGTCGAGATTTGACGCGCTTGAGGCGCAAAACATCCTTCAAAATAGTATTGGCTGAGCCTTCCGATCTATCTTTGATTTGTTGAACGTGAGCTTCGTCGGTTGAGGTTGATGGTCGCCCCGGACGCTCTTCGTCGTCAACACGTTCATGACCGGTTTGGAACTCACTATACCACTTGTGAACATTTTTTGTAGATATAGCCTCATCATCAAAGGCTTTCTGCACTATCCTCAATGCAAGTTCTTTGCTCAACAAATTTCAACATCGCAAAAAACGAAAAACTCACTTTCAGCAGCTCACAGTACGACACGTATCTCAAACACTAATGAATATTTTGACATGAAAATTGACTTAAATGTGACTGACAGTACTACCAACCTAAAAAAAAATAATTCTCGAAATCCTTCGATGCGCTCAGTTTAATTTCAAATGTCACCCTTTTTTGGGCACAGTAGTATTTGTGATAGTTTCGAGACGATTTGTTGAATGGTAATACCGAAATAAAAGTGTTTTTTTCCTGGCTTCCTTCTCTTTGGATACTTAGTCTAACACCGGAAGTCGTGATTTGCTTGAGCCTTATGTAAAAGAATTGTTTCTGGCCTCCTCAAGTAAGTGGCGCTCAAAGAACTTTCCTCACCTCCATGAACTTTTACATATTACTTTATCCAATCATTATTCCATCAGAACCGAATGCGAGGCTTTATACCGCATAAAAACGAACAGATGTAGAAAATATACTTAAAGGAAGAGTTACTTATTTATTAGTTTCAGTAATCTCTAAATTCGACTTTAACCGCGTGAGTGATATCTATGCCAAAAAAGAAGAAGAAGAACCTGGAATCTCTAGCCAAGCGATTATATCCCACAGTGAGAACGACTTTTTGGTTGCAATCTAATTTAAATTGAGATTGCGCTCTTACAAGTACTTAACATTTGTGAAAGTTTTATGACTGAAATCGTAGAAATTGCCAAATAATTTTAAATAGAATTGCACTTAAGCCAATAAGTGTGATTGCCTGGGCAAAGCTCGTCGCCACACATAAGTGTAAGTATATATGTATGTATGCGAAGTCTCAAACAACTAGCCAATTGGTAATTCGATATTTTTTGCGTAATGTACAGTATGCCAGTTTTTACCGTTAGATGCAATTTGCCAATGCGGACACAAAACATTTCAATAAATTTGCAACAAACTGAGGCAAGAGTCTATCAAGCGACGCGCGCCCCCTTTCAATCAGGGCAATTGCAAGAAACATGAATTTTTATGCAAGCAAATTGAGCAAAATGACTTAGTCAAAGGTAACGGTAACTTAAGACTTTTCAGGCGCAGTTACAAGGCACAGAAGGGTTGAGTGTGAACGCGAGCGAAGTCACGTGTGTATTTGTATGTGAGTGTGTGTGTATGCTGGAAGAGTTTGCGAGTTTTGCAAAAGTTTCATCACATTAAGTGATTGGCGAAGTTCAATAACCATAAACACACACACCAGCAAACAAATGTATACATATGTATATGTTGGTGTGTTCCTGTGTAGGTGAGTCAGCCTCAATGATGATGCCCAGCAGCAAAGTAGCGGTCCAAATTTATAGAATATAAATCAAAGCCTAGACTATAACCGGAATTGCGAAGAGCAGCAGCAAATAGCGGAGGCCCTTCACTCCCCCTCTGTCATTTTGAAATTGCATTGGTTTGCATTTGCAATTGCGCTCCGCCTTTGCCCGACTCTACATTGCTGTATTTCGCTCATTGCTTTGTTTTATTTGCGTCCCTTTGCCAGGCAATAATTTTCCACACACTCAAGTGCACAATTTCTGGCGCTTAAATGGTGAAACGCCAAAAATGGTGGCGGCAGACGTGAGGTCGAAATGCTCGCATTTCATTTGCTTTATTATGTTGAAGTAAAATGTGGGCCCGTTTCTAGGGCGAGTGCGGCTGGCGTCGTATAAGACGCTACGCTGGGGTTAGTACTCAACGAAAGAAGCGAAAACAACAGCACAGCAGTGTGGGTAGAATACGGAAGTCAAGAAACCACTGCGAATAATGCGAATAATGTAAGAAAAACAATTTCCATAAACTTGAAATTATTAGCGAATGTCTAAAAAACAAAAAATAAAACAGAGTCTTATATATTTGTAGGCAAATTAGGGTGGTTTCGAAAGGCGCATAGATTATTAAGCTGTATTGTAAGACAGTGGAAACACTCGACTCCGACATTTAGATTAGTGTGTCTATAAACGGGACCGAAAATACTGCAGTTATGACGACGTCGGAATACTGAATAAGTTAGTTTGGGTTTTACTGTCCAGCTGTCAGGCCATACATTGAACCACTTAGTAATGCCAGATAGAGATTCAGTTTAATTGCGCTTGAAGTGTTCCTGATACAGAACGTCAACGCTTTTTCCCAACTGTAAGAGATCTTGAATTCGTCTTTGAAATCTAGTAATCGAGATATCTAGGAGCCTCGCAGTTCAAGTTACTGGATAAAGTGCCAAAACGTAATAGCTTGAACTTCGAGGCGATCCTACATGTTCTTAAGGCATTCCATCTCAGCCTGATCCCTCTGCCAGTGTATTCAGCAATTTCACTGTGTCACTTTTAGTGACGTCATCAGACGAATGGCACTTTAGTCAATATTCGTAACTAATCAGTTTCCGGAATGCATTTGTGGCCTGGAACCTACTACAAGTTGGGTTCCAAAGCAAACAGGACTTAAAAAAAAAACAGAACGAATGGTTTTTTCGGCAAAATCAATTTATTTTATTCAAAATAGTCTCCTTCTGCTTCAATACAGCTTTTTGCACGGTCCAAAAGCATGTCGAACTACTGTTTTAGCTCGTTGGCCGTTATGGCCGCCAGTATGCCGGTGCAAGCCTTTTGAATGGCCTCTACGTCT
Organism: Bactrocera correcta; assembly: GCA_027475135.1. Lineage (NCBI taxonomy): Eukaryota > Metazoa > Arthropoda > Insecta > Diptera > Tephritidae > Bactrocera > Bactrocera correcta. The sequence continues at coordinate 118,644,898 of CM050323.1, forward strand.
GCATAACGCTTTCATTTCATAAGCAAATGCATTTTTTCGAAAAGGAAGAAGAAGATATGGCACCGTATATCAGGTGAAAACGGAGAGTGGTTAATAGTTAAAATGTAATTTTTGGTGAAATAATCGATCACAAACGTCGATCGATAAGGCGGCACATTATCGTGCAGTAAACACCAACTTTCATCTTCGCGATATTCGGGTCGAATACGTCGAATTCGGCGCACCAAATGCTTCAAACCTCTAAGGTAGAATACCGCATTAACATTTTGGCAGGGTGGAATAAATAATTTGTGGACAATAACCTTGGAATCATAAAAGCAAATCAGCATTATCTTCACTTTTGACTTCTCCATGCGCGATTTTTTAGGTTTCGGCTCGTCCGGTGCATATTATACGGGATCATATTGGAAACACCACGTTTCGTCACCAGTCACAACATTGTAAGGAAAGTGTTTGCCTTTTTCAACCTCTTTAATGATGTCCTTCGAATGTTGGATTCTGAGCAACTTCGCCCAAAATGCGATAAATCGATGTTTTGGAGATGTTCAATTCCATTTTCATGAACTTAAATGATGACTTTGACTTTAGTTTTGATGAATTCACACACAGTTTCGATAGCAGATTGTCTGAAATAAAGATAGCAGATTCTAACGCACCAGTCGACATATAGATGGCGCCACCAGGGGCGCTGCTGCTTTCCCGTTAAATCTATTGCTGTCTGCTTCTAAGGGCATTATCTAACGTAATGTGATTTTTAGTGCCTAGATATCGACATTTTGATACTGTTATATTGTTTCCTGCATTTCTCGCCATTTCAGATGTTTTCCAGACCTCAATGAATTCCGCCTGGATAATACTGCAGTATTCCGAAAGCTTGAAGGATCGCTTGAGATCCAACTACGTGCAATATATGCAATCACTCGATTAGCCACTTTCGATCCGATAGTACATTATATATTGAAATTTATAAATATATATATAATATTTAGGGTGAGTAGGCGTTATAAGTATTATAATTTCAATTCCCACCCGAAAATAACAACTTTTATCCACCGGTTTCCTCTGAAAAAGGGTGGACATAAGGGTTAAAGTTTAAAATCGAATAGGTGATCCATCATCATAGATTTGTAGGTGAATATGAACTCTGAAATCAGAACAAAAATGAATATTTGATATGTTCGACCCAAACAGTATGATAGTAGAAGTTTAAAAATTACATCTGAGGCTTTGCTTTCCTGACTTAAGGATCTTATGAAACTTTAGGCGTCATAATAGGGCCTAAATTACAGCCAGGATATTTTCTTATGGATTATTGGAAAATCTCGGTTCAAAAGTGTTCTTTTCAGCTTTTAGGACCACCTTAATTCAATAAACCCAATTCTCTCGATTTTTTATATCGGAGTAATATACTCGTACATAATCCAAGCTTTGAACTGAAAGTGTATTTTTGAAAGGGTTAAAGCTTAAAAGCCCGTATATGGAAACTTTCTCCCATAATTTAGAACCACCCTTATGCCTATGCATAATTATAACTAAATAAATAAAAAGGCAGGCAAGCGAGCTAGAAAAATATTATGTTGGAACAGAAAGCGATGATTTAGAGGCGGCAAAAGGGTCGCTGGCTGGTGGTATGCGTCTACTTTCGCGCAGAAGCTAAGCAGGCACGGACGCCCAACCACACATACATATGTACATATAAATAAGTTGCAACAACAACATGTGAAAACATTAAAGCCTACTCGTTGTAAAAAATATTATTTATATATATTTACATGTATATAAATTTATGAAAGTGTATGCCTATAAAGACGCATACATATGTACATATGTGCGTGTATGTTTTCGTATGTGTGTATATGTGTAAAAAATAAAAAAAAACGAATATTTTGCGTTGTTGCTAAATAAAAGGGGGCCACGCACACATGCATATGTTTTTCACTCTTCATTTGAGTTGGCCTCGCGCTCTTAACGGTACATTTGCGCGTGCGTGTGTGTGTCTACATTGCTTACAAATTATTAAACATATTCGCATTTCCCGTTGCCATATTATTTCATACTTTTCAGAGCCATGCTAGACCGCTTAGCCAACACACACACGCTCTCCCTTCGCTTCCATTCAACACGCTTTGGACCGAAGTTGGCAAGTTTCCACTACCCACTTGTTATTTTCGGCGCTTTGTTTATGTTTGTTTGTGCGCGTTTTGTATTTTATTTGTTTCGCCCTTCTACAAATCGTCTCACATGCGAGCACACACATTATTCGCAGGCACTTTTCAGGCAATTCAATTCAACGATGCGGCAAGTCTAAGAGCCTCTTAAGATATGCGAGGAGGAACATATCATCTTCACTCATGCGAGTACGTGGGCAAAAGTCTTGCTTAAATGTATGTGTGCGTGTGTGTGTGTGTGAGTGTGAGAGTCGAGTTGCTTGGTGGGGTGCCGCTGGCTGGAGGGCGCGTTAGAAAGTTTAGACTACATAAATAATGCAAGAAAATAGCGTAAATTATGTAGCATATTTTCGGGCGCATAATCTGGTGCACTGTGGAAAAATGCTCCAAATTTTAGCAGATTTATTTGCGTTTCTTCTTTGAATTAATTGTAGCTAAGAAGACTAAATTCATTCTAATAAATGACGCTGCACTCAATTTGTTATTCAAGAGCTATCTAGTTCACCTACGCTAGCTGGGCCACCATCGATATGTGCCCTGTCGCAACAACCTCTTGACCCATCATCCATCGCAAGAAATCTAGTAATCTATTTGCCCTCAGCAAAGCTAGCCTCTCGCTAGTTGTGGGGCTTTTCGCAGACTTTTGCTCTACTGACGTCGATGCAGTAAGGTTGGGAATCTTATGAGATGTCATCTGCAGAATCTGTATGGAAGAAGATGATGTGGAAACAAGTCAACTTTTCCTTCTTGTCTGACCCTCGTTTGGGAGGTCAAAACTTAAACAACTGACGCCTGTGAAAATATGTCTATGGCTCTAGAAAGGACTACATTTGGCAGTCCACGTTCAATCTCTCTAGATCTGGTATCTAGCATAACCTAACATAACCTAAGCTAACCTATCTAGTTACGAGCGCAGCTTTAAGTTAACACTTAGATTTTTTCCAGTACTAACACTTTTTTTCTTCTTATTTGGACGATAACCTTCTTGCACTTTGAAAAAGACTCGTCTTCGGCAGCTTTCGTTTTCGAAGTGAATCGTTCTTTTGGTAGACCACGGGTCTATGGACTTGGCTGAGTTGGTAATGCGAACGAAATGTATTAAGCTGTGTTTTCAAAGGACTGACTTAGAGTAGCCAATGATCAACATAAGTTTCTTATTTGGTCTCACTATATTTGTTTTATCTTCAAGTCGTAGCCTTGGATAATATTTATGATGCTTTTGTTTTCTATTTTGCAATTTTTTTTTTTTTTTTTGAATTTTCAAGACTCTTCGCTACTTTTTCATAAATAAATTTTCATCTTGAATGAAGTCCAGAAAAGTGAACTTAGCTCCAAAGCAGGGTTTGAAGCAGAGCAGACCTGAAGTTGGCTTCAATAACTCTCTGTTATCTAACGGTTGACAATATATATAAGTCATACATGAAAGCTTGCCACTACATTGAAGAAATAGAAACAATTATAGCACAAATTCCACTTATTTGCTTCGATTTTGATCAACATGAGCTTAAAATCCTTCATTTTATATGGGATCTGGCTGAAAGGCAGGTTTGTGATAATTATATTGATCAGTTAATTAATGTTTCCAAGAAATATAGCAATAAAGCTCAAGCACGAGTGTTAAAGCTACACTAGCAACACTTACACGAGTGTGAAAGCTAAAACTAGCTAACCTAGATCTGTCAACTAAGATTCACACGGCACGGGGTGCTATTTAAGCAAACCAAAAAATATTCGCCAAAAATATTACCTGAAAGAATTAAACCTTTTCTACTGCTGTTCCAAATCAGCTGAACTAAATAAAGTTTTTTTCAGAAAAATTAAAGTTTTCTCTGTATTTTTTTTCTGCTCAATACAATTTTCAAAATACTGCCGTGTTGGCAGCTTTTTGTTGGATACAAATCGGAGTTAGTTCTAGTTATGTAGACCGGACTGTCATCAGAAAGTGAATGCCTTTCCTAAGCGAATTATTTTTGTTCGCAGATACAGAGAGAACTCTCAGGGAAGAAAATATCAACGACTGAAGCCTTGTCTGCAATCCTTGGCCAATCGTACTAACAAGCAGTTATCGAAGTGAAACGCTCTAGCTGTTGAAAGATAAAAAATAAGTTTACCAAAAAATATAATTTTAGCAAAAACGACTCGCTTCAAACTTTTCAGCCCGCCTGAGTACCCATAGAGATGAGATTTGCCAAAATGGAATTACATGCCAGATATGTTAAAATTTCCAAAAAAAAAATATCTTAGTTACCAAATACTCTCATAAAGATGACTAGTGCAGCTTTCTGCAATTTGCAGCGTGAGTTTTAGTACCATCAACTATAGACGGATCCATTTTATTGTTGCCACATGGCGAACGAATTTTAATGACCAACTTTTTTATGCAACACAAAAACCCACACTCAAGTGAGTCATAACGGCAGAAAAAATAATAATATTTCTATAATTTCAACTTATCCGCGACCGGAATATGAATTCACGCCCCTCCAACTAACAGTCAAACACACCACCCACACGATCATGCCGGTCAAAATCATAATTTATTACAAATTTAATTGAATTCTGCGACTTTTCCCAATTCACCATGCCACGCTACACATACCAGCACTCGCCGAGAATTTTTTACGGTGTCTCGTTACGTAATGTCTAACCCTTTTTAAATCCGGCAACCACATATTTCAATATTCACATTGTCTCTATGCGCGGCTAACCCTTTATGAATATGAATAAATGACAAGCTTTCGGCTGCACGGCTGCTGAAATGTGTGTGCGTGTGTGTAAATATGTGCATATGTGTTTGTATGTGGCTGTGCCGTAACGTCTGGTATTAGTGGACGTTACAACGATTTTAATAAAATTATACAAATCCACGGACGCTGGCACGCGTTGCTATTCGCCGACTCGTCACTGAAGGTCTACGCAATTTTCTATTCAATTTGCATTGCTTTGGTGGAATTTTAAAATATTTTAAAATTGAATAAAATTCACTCACAGCCAGCTCAACTTAACTTAGATAACTTCACATACACACACACAACTTTTTATGTGTGCACATCTCTAACTGCGATTGCGAAGGGGTTGTTGCTCCTTTGCACATATGTATGTATGTATATGCGTGTGTTCCCCATACTTGAGGCAGGCTGATGAAGGCAGGAAGACACGAGAATTATGGTTAAAGGCACACTTGCCGGCTTACAGCGCTTTGATCTTGGCAATGGTGCTGAAAATTGTTTTCAAAACATCAACACGTTTCTGTTCAAATAGTTGAGCCGGTAAGATATGCCAAGCTCTGCGATAGCTGTTGGCTGGTTTGAAGTGTCAATTGGATGGATATAAAGATTTGCTTGATTTCGGAGTAGGAATACCACTGGCTTAAAAAGGGTAAAAGGAAAAAATTGGATATACTCGTATAGGAAAAGGCGTATGTTTGCTTTAAACTTGAGATTTGAACAGATGATCCCACTGATTATAGCCCTTGGGCACTTGCAAATATTATTCGTATAGCTTTAAAGAAAAGATAGCTAACCCAAAGCTGGACCATGAGAGACAGTCTACTTTTTAAGTACACAAAAAAACATATTAACTTAAAGGGTGAGAAACAAATTCTCTATCGGATTAAGAGATTTAGTCTAAATACAAGTTTACTTATACTTTCTCTGAAATAACTTTTATGAGATATAAAGGTACCGATAAATCTAATATCATAATATTTTATTTTACTTCAAAGTCTTCAAATCTAAAAAGTCAGAATAACAACTTTCTATAGTTGAAACTAATATGGTGTATCGAAAAAGCGCTTAAAACTCTTTAAAAACTGCTTAATCGTTTCTTTTTGATTCCCGTTGGTTCAACTTGATATCTCATGGAGTGATATTCGAAAAGTTTTAGCCTTGATCTCGAAAGGCGTACAGCTAAGAAGGAAGTATGTGTTGATTATGTCTCGTTTTCTTTTAAGAAATCCCTTCAAATAGAATTTGGACAGATTTAAAAACTCATCGTGGATACCGATTTGGCTGTAGCCAAGAGCTTACAAGAACTTCAAAATTTTATTTCCGGTCAGAAGCTCGACGGGATTTTTATTCCCTTTCTACGTAGGGGTACTGATGGCACAAACATTCGTATTTATCTTATCAAGAGGTAACTCAATTCGACTGATATTCAACTAATCCCGAGTTTTTGAGTCAATCATCATTGAGTTCAAGGCTAGTCCTACTATCAGAGTAGCAGATCTACTGCCACCTTAATGAAAGCAACATCTACTTGAAAATTTCGTGATGCCCATTAGGGTGGATCGATTCCGGACTTTTTTCGATTCGGGATTTTTAAAAGTGCGGAAAAGTTGCCTTAGTACTTCCTAATTCCAATGCAACTTTTTGTTTTGAGATCGGGTTGCATCTTCAACCACAACTCCGGTTTTGAAATTTCGGAAATTCGCCTAAAATCGTGAAATTGTCTACCTAGCGCCTGAAATACACATCTCATGGCAAAATGTATAAAGCAAAAGTTATTTGTCACGTCATTTGCTACCGAAGTGGTATATGTGATCATGGCCGTAGGACGAACCGTTCCCGAGATACGAGCGAAAAGGCGGCGCGCCACAACGCAAGGTGAAAATTGTTGCCACGGTGTGAGAGGGGAATTCACTAAATTTTCATACCTCTGCAGTGTCTCCCGACAGTCCTTTTATGAGTTCTTTGTTAGAAACTGAACAAAGAACTCGTGGAACAGTTAAGGTAATAGTCTTCCAATTAATCATATCATATAATTATTAGCTTTGAAATTCAGCCTTGGCACTTTATTACAACTAACACTTCCATTTACAGTGTCAGACTCTGCTTCTCTGGCTGACAGAAGACGGTCAAGGGCCAACTTTCTGACTTCTATCCGTTCGTCAGTCATCATACTAAGGAGAATGTTTTCTGGAAGAGCAAATTGCCCATTGCCCATCCATCCACCTGTAAAACTCAAGTATACAGTGGAGCAGCTGAAGTGATATCCGTTCCCTTTCTACTTTTTTCTACTAAAGCTTAAAGACCTTTACTCTAGTTACGCAGGGGAGTAGGATAAATAATTTTCTTATTTAGAAGTAACTCCATTGATAATGAGGCTAGGCACTCTTTCATTCATCTCGAGCATGCGACCAGTAAGTATAAAGCTAGAAACGCCATTCTACTATTAGAGTAGCGCTGTTCTTACTTGGAATAATATCTTATATAATATATTATCTACATCTAAAACTTCTCTTAACGTCTAGTCATGCAATACGAATCTCTATTTTTACCAACCTTCTGCGATATATATAGAATGATGATTATGAATATGAGCGGAATTGATTTTTAGATATCTGTATTTACCTCCGTCGATGCAAACAATAAAATAGAATAAATCAGGTATTTTGATGAAAACTGGCACTCGAAGAAGTTTGGTATTGCATGGGAGCAAAATCGGCTCTATTTAACCAGGAAATATTATTCCGACTTCACTTATATTTTACACTTCTATTTTATATTCATATTAACTTAGCTTATTGAACTCAGAAGTACATGCAAACTAATGAAACAAATGATAAACTTAACCACATACATTTATCAAATTATCCCTTTATATTTTCAAATTCCCCTAATTCAAGCAATTTGTAATAAAAATTGCACGGAAAGTTCACTGCAAGGCCTGCCACATTTCATTTCTTTTTTTTTTTTTGTGAGCTTTTGACTTCTTGACCGCTGCAGTATGCCCAGCATTTAGCCACAAGTGAGCTGGCGAGCATGTGTTTTTCGAAATTATTAAAATCCTTAATAGGAACATAAATAACACTTAAACCAGGCGACCCCTCGTTGCATTAACCGAACCACGAAGCCCGACACAGTCTCACACATACATCCACACTTACATAATAGAAGAGAGATAGCCAGTGATACCCACAGATACCCGCTGATATTAGCAGTGTCATTAGCGTGTATATCCCTCGGAGTTTTCTCACTTCACTTCACTGCAGTGAGGGGCCACAAATGCCACAAAGCGTTACACACATACACAGCACACACACACACACAAATGCACTCACATTTAATCTCACGCTTTGCAAATACACTCACATCTGTTTTCCCGGTCTAAGCCGACTATCCCTAAATATTTCATCCCCTACGCGCCCGAGTGGCACCAAAAGGATAATAGACGCTCAACGACAGAAGACAAAAGTCAGCCAAGTAACCGGTGACTCTATGATTTCCAACGCGCACACTTTTCCTGTACTTTTGTGTGTGCCCGTCTCTGTGTCTGTGTTGGTGCTTGTGTGCGTGTGTGTATTTCATTGCCGCCTGCTGTGAGATAAATATCGCATGCGTACATTTGTTTATCGTCTGCTGGTCATCTCAATGCCACTCCAAACAGAGAGGGGACAATTTACACAGGGCGCTTTCTATTTTTATTGTCCTTTAACTAATTTTTCTGCTGTTTTATTTGGCGTTAATGTCGTGCGTACAGCACATCTATTAAAACTACGTGGAAACAACAACAATAACAATATCTATATCAGTATTATTGAGTTGAAAGCAGTGAAAGTCCTTGATGGCACACACACACTCTCAAAACTATTTTTGCCTCAATAGAAAATAAAGTTGCATAACCAACTACTCGTGACCCCTCATGTGTGCGTTCGCCTCAAATATCCTTTTTGCGCTGCATTTATCATTGTTGCATTACATCAGCTTGCCAGCGTCGCATGCCCTCGCTGTTTAACGGTAAATTATTTCAATATTTTGACAGTCCACCCTCCGCAGCGATTTTCACAACATTTAAGCGTGCACTTTAGCGCATTTAGGACTCTCTCCGTCGGTCGTCCTTTAGCATCCTTTAATTTGAGCGATTTTTTTCCCAGTTTTACAGCGTTGTTTCGCTTTGCTTTCCACACAATTCGCCTTCACTTGTGCGGTCGTCGACTGGTCGGCACTGGCGGCGTCGCAACTATTTTGAGGGTTGAAATTAATTCCAAGTAGGTGGACAGCCTTTGGCCGCAATAATTCTTAGCGCGGGAATTTTTGGGCGAAAATTTTTGGCGCAAGCCACCCCTCATGTTGGAGTTGATAATGAATTTTTATTATGCAGCGGAAGCGCATGATGCAAAGTGATATACACCAACACATGCGCATAGATATATATGCAGAATTAATGCTGCAACCCCGTTAACTGGCTGTTGCAATGCATTATATGAACTTGCAACAATATTAATGCTTGCTTTTGTGTGAATATATATGGACCATTCCATCAATTGGCGACATGATTTTGTACACGTGGTTCTCCTATTTTGACCAAATTTTAAAATATCATAATATAGACCAAAAGAAGAATATCTGTTAACTTTTTAGTGCTCACAGTTGCTCCATTATTTTTTGGCGCACAATTCAAATTGAGATCAAACAAAAAAATGACTATTTCTTTTATTTTTAACGACCTCAAAATTGAGTGAAAAAATTTTTAAGTTATCCAATTTTATGTAAAAAAACCTCAGCTTTCTGATAAAAATATTTTCGAACCCAAAAAAAATTTTTTAAATCCAAAAAAAATTTTTTAAATCCAAAAAAAAAATTTTTTAAATCCAAAAAAAATTTTTTAAATCCAAAAAAAATTTTTTAAATCCAAAAAAAATTTTTTAAATCCAAAAAAAAATTTTTTTTTTTTTCAAAAACCCGTTTGTTTTTTGCTTTTCCGCCAACTTTTTTCAAAATTGACTTTTCCATTCGATTCCTCGTTGAATTTTACTTAAGAATCAGTGTTCAAAAATATGGGACTCTGATTTCATGAACAGCAAAAAAAAAGCAAAGTTGAGCAAATGGAGAACCACGGGTTCAAAACCATGCCATTAATTAATGGAATGGCCCATATGTGTGTGACTTATTTGTTTTGTTGCAACAAGTAATTGCAATATATTATATTTTGGAGCGAAAATTAAAACTTAAAAATTAAAATTTATCATTTAAGTTAAAATTTGAATACAGTTGAAATAAATATTATTTTCGCAAAGCTTAAAATTCGAGCTCAAAATAATTATTGTCCCAGAAGCTTTTTATCAGTGAAAGTTAAGTGGAATAGGACAATATTTCACATGTTTACGAGCAGAAAAATACGCTCTCGGAACGTTCTTTGATATATATGAGTAGAAAGCTGCTTCAGTAGCATCCAGTGCAAGTACGTATAGATCACGCCACAAGATCTGGGTATCACTGAGTCTCTCGTGAGACTTATTGAACAGATTGCGGTCTAAGCTGTTGATTGCAGCATTTGCGGTTTGAGGTAAATTCCCAAATACCGTCGCTAATTTTCTATGTAAGCAACATTCAACGACATAAATTGATAGGCCGTGTTGTGCAGAATAAACTTAAGTGCTAGAAAGACAGAGCTAGTATTTTTTACTAGAAAACACAGAATTCCACAAGTTATGACGCCACAAATAAATAGTACCAGTTTAAAAATATAGGAGAAAAAGCATGCTGCTTGAGACTAGTTTTACTTAGGAACCTGTCATGGAAACCAAACTTGGACGCAAGGACCTTTAAAAGGTTGGGGGTTACAAAACGGAAGTAACGCCTCCCGTAGATCACTAGCTCTACACATCAGTTGTAAAACCGATTATGACATCCAGTATAATAGTTTGGTGGTTAATAATGAAAAAGAAAGGCATACGGAAAGCAAAAAAAGAAGAACCAGTATAGGCATCAGTATTTTATATTCATTAACTACTGACTTGTCAGCAAGTCAGCTCTTAGGCTCAATCGTGCCTATTAGTCGCCTGTAATAAGTGGTATCCTAAGATACTAAGTAAGTTCCCGTTTCCACCCAATACGATGGATTTTCGAAGATCTATAGAATTAAACTTAAATTCAATGTCCGGTATTACCTTCGCTTCCAGGAAAGGTGTGAGATTGACAGTGATAAAGAGATAAGTGTTTACGCGAATGGATCCAAATTAGATAATCGAGGTGGAGGTGGTGTATTTTCAGCAAAAGTGGAGATCACTGCAACTAAAAAAGTCATCTTGTTCTCTCAAAGAGTGAGGTCATAACATGAAATATATGTATATAAACAATTTCATCAAAGTTTGTGAAGGAATAACATGATCCTGTAACGGGGATCAAACCATGTCAACTGGTCTATGAAAATTTCGCAAAATCACGGATTTTGAAAATTAACAGATCATTAGGAAGGAGGCCAGATGCATACCAAGTGTTATAAATATTTCGTCAAAATTCTTTTTGTAGACTGAACAGGATATATTAAGTTTGCCACGAAGTTTGTAACACCCAGAAGGAAGCGTCGGAGATCCTATAAAATGTATATTTAAATGATCAGTATGTTGAGCTGAGTCGATTTAGCCATGTCCGTCTGTCTGTCTGTTTGTCTGTCTGTTTGTCTGTCTGTTTGTCTGTCTGTCTGTGCGTTTGTCTGTCTGTCTGTCCGTCTGTCTGTCTGTCTGTCTATCTGTTTGTATATATAAGAACTAGTCCCTCAGTTTTTAAGATATCGTTTTGAAATTTCGAAAAAGTTATTTTCTTTTAAAGAAGCTGCTCATTTGTCAAAACTGCCGATTTCGTACCACTATATCATACAGCTGCAATACAAACTGAACGATCAGAATCAAGTTCTTCTATGGAAAACTTTCACATTTGACGATATATCATCACAAAAGTTGGCACATAATATTTTCTAAGGCAACTATGTAATCTCTGAAGAAATTGTTCAGATCGGTTAACTATAGCGTGTAGCTGCCATATAAACTGAATGATCGGAATCAAGTTTTTCTATGGAAAACTTTCACATTTGACGATATATCTTCACAAAATTTGGTATGAGTTATTGTTCATAAAAAAAATATAATCTCCGAAAAAATTGTTCAGATCAAATTACTATAACATATAGCATCTATACAAACAGAAGACATAGTTATTAAAGAAATGCACCTGTGAAGTGTATATTGGCTTCGGTGCAGCCGAAGTTAACCTTTTTTCTTGTTTTATGTTTCAGTTGTAATTCAGATTTTAACAACGGCACATAGTGCTGAATAAATAACTTTTATTATAAAAGTTTATATTGCTTTTAAAAACCAAAACCTAAACAACAGTACATAGTGCTGAGAAGTAATTTGTATCGTGGGTAAAATCGTACGGCAATTTAATTTGACAGATGTCTTTCCCTACTAGGCTGGTTGAGCATTGAGTGATAAGCAGAAAACTGATTTCTATGAATGTTTTTTTTGAGTGATTAACAACAATGAACCAAATTTAACGGAATTTTCGGAATTCCTTTGTTGACATTTCACATGAAACCGTTCGCATACTGATTTCATATCAGTTGCACAGCTTGATAACATTATCGGTGCTACACTTTATTTTTCGACGACGAGTTACATATAAAAAGCCGTGTAATGACCAAACATAAATCAGTTATTGTTCTTCGTCGCTACAGCTAAGATGAAAGCAAGTACCTTAACAGTTTTGTGGTCAATCCTTGTATTGTCACTATTACAAAATGTAGTAAGTAGAAATTACGTCTATATTTTTTTATACAAAAAAGTTGTTTGACATGTAACATTATATAAATTTTTCGCTTATTTTTGTGATGTACAGTTTTTATAAGCTGTTCAAGTGCCAAGCTCTTTACTTTTCATACTTTTTCATATTTTATTGTACAAATGTTTCATCTTTCTTTTTGTATAGACATATGCACATAAAGTGGATTTAAACTTTCCGGCAAAGCCCGGTTTCCCATCACAGGGTACATTAAATTGTAATAAGGGTTATCATATTGTGGTTAGAAAGGCTATTTTATTTCATAGCCGTAACATGAAGAACGAAAGAGCATCTTATCCGCCAAAAATGGCGTGTGATTTGGAACAAACATGCAATTTTGAACTTGTACGAGAACAATATAATTATCTGGTACCAGCGCCGGTAGGAGATTTACAACTTACTATTAATTTCGATTGTAAACAGGATAACTTTCAAGGCGATCCAAGAAGGATAACAGATTATGGAAAAAACGCAATGTGTCCCCAAGACTCTTTTGTTCAGAAACACGTTGCTTATTTTAATGATGATAGAATCGCTTCTGAGACGCTACAGGCAAAAACGGAAAGGGAATTGATTGCCATGAGCGTATGTGCTCAAGTCAGACGTTTTAGGGAACGCAATCCAAATACGCCAATCGATCCATATCTTGGCACAGTGTTTTTGATACATGAAACAAATCCACGTAACCGTAATTTCATGCCGAGTCCAGGTGATAACAGAAAATGTCAACTTACGGCAAATGCTCTCGCCCGTTCATTTAGGTATGATTGTCGGAGAGGCACCAATAAATGGATATGTGATTACAATAGCAAGGGGATTGACGTAGCTAAACATGACAAATACAATAGCCATTTAGTCTATTAAACCAGGCTCGAACCAAAACCGTAACCGTAATCGAAACCGGATTTCCTCCCAGACTCCTTGATTACATTACTACATTTTAGATACATTTTTTTCTATTAAATACATATTCATATATAATATTGAATTACACAAATACAAAGAAAATAACAATTCTTAAATTAACAAGTAATAAATTTTTTCCACTTAAATAATATATCAATAAATGTTTAACAATCATTCAACCACATCCATACTTGTGATTCTGGATTCTCTTAAGCACTTTGTTGCAGTTTTTACACATAAATCTTTCCTTTCTTTCCTCACTTATCTGACAAGTCTTAAGATGTTGAGACATTTCTGCTTTGTCGACCCGATCACCACAATATTTACCTGTTTTGATGTAGAAATAAGGTACTCTCTAGGCTAATGAATTACGTAGGTAGTTGAGGGTACTTGAATGTATTGAAAAATTTGAAAATTGAAATGAAAGACACTCATTTCCGCATGCCAAAATTTCTTCGGAATATTCATATTTACTGATATCGATGATTGATGAATTCATAGCTCCAGAACGTTTTAATATAATCGAGCATGTTTTTGTTTTGTTTTTGGGAAAGCTTATCTCTGTGCAATAAGCAGAAAATTAACTGTCAATTACGCATACAAATGATCTTTCAATGTGTTTTTTGATTGAACAATCACATTCTCGGACAGTCGATCTGTCTTATTAAACGAAAAAGTTAACATTTACTGATTTCACAGTTTCTCGGACAGTCGATCTGTCTTATTAAACGAAAAAGTGAACATTTACTGATTTCACAGTACAACAGTTAATCTGGGGGGTGAGAAATTCCAAGTCTTAGTTGGCAAAAAAAAAAAAAAAACCAAAAAAAAATGTTACAACTAAGCGAAAAAACATCAGTATAAGGAAAAAGAAAAAAATGTAAAAGATCATAAAAAAACTGACACATATTAACGCCAAACCCTTTGAGGGTTTTACTATACTGACAATAATCATTACCCCAGACAATAATCCCAAAAATGTTCCACAGTGTTTTGAGTAACCGATTTCTAGCTATTTGAATGAGTAAAATGTTACTGATAATGAGTGCATTGTGACAGATGCACTTCAAAACAGAAAGTTGTTACGGAAAATAACGAAATAAGGTTTTTTGCAATATTTACAAACTGAAAAAATCGGTTGTCGCTTCAAACATTTTTGTTCTACGCAACATGCGAAATTAGTTGCTTTTGTCAATCAAAATTCATGCAATCTCTCTGTATCTGAAAGCATCTGCAAAGCCGTCATCGCATGTCGTTATTTTTTTTTGTAATAACCACGTTACCTTGTACCAAGCATTATGAGGGAAGTTTATAACCATAAGTAGATGAAAATACAAGGTGCGTTCCAAAGTAAACAGGAGTTTTTGAATCTAGCGCAACCTGGTGGCGCCATCTATACGTCGACTGGTGCGTTAGAATCTGCTAACTTTATGGATTGTCCTGTGATAATTTCATGACATTTCACATTAATCATTGAAATTGAAGTTATTGCGTTTAAGTGCCAGTCAGCTGTGTGTTATCGGTGCGAAAATGAGCTCCGAAAAAAGAGCCAACATTAAATTTTGTTTTAAAATTTACACAACGAAACGTTTCAATTGATTAAATAAGTTTTTGGCGATGATTGCCTATCTCGTAGCAGATTGCACGAGTGGTTTCAACGTTTTCGAAGAGGTCGTGAGGACATAAATGACGATCAACCTGTGGGTCAATCAAAATCTGTGATCACCGGAAACTCCATCGAAACTGTGCATGAATTCACCAAAAATCAGCCAAAATCATTATTAAAATTCATGTAAATGGAATTGAGCATCTCGAAAATATCGATTTATCGCCTTTTGACCGAACATTTCCGCTTAAGAAAGGTGTGTGCGCGGTTTGTTCCGCACAAATTGACTGACGACCAAACATTGCTCAGAAGCCAACGTTCGAAGGACATCGTTAAAAAAGCCAAAAAGGACAAAAACTTCCTTTACAATATTGTGACTGGTGACAAAGCGAGGTGCTTCCAATATGATTCCGAAACAAAATACCAGAGTGCTGAATGGAAGGCAACGAACGAGCCGAAACCCAAAGAATCGCGCATGGGGAAGTCAAAAGTGAAGGCAAAGCTGATTTGTTTTTATGATTCCAAGGGTATTGTCCACAAATAACTTATTCCACCCTGCCAAAACGTTAATGCAGTATTATACCTTGGAGATTTGAAGTGTTTGGTGGCTTTGGCACCGTATTCGACGTGTTCGGCCCGAATATCGTGAAGGTGAAAGTTTGCCTTTGTTGCATAATAATGCGCCGTCTCATCTATCGACACTTGTGACCGATTATTTCACCAAAATCACATTTTCACCATTAACCACTCCCCGTATTCATCTTATATGACACCTTGCGACTTCTTCCTTTTCGAAAAAATGCTTTTGCTCATGAAAGGAAAGCTTAATGCTTACATAGAGGTCACTTTAAAGGCTTACACCGGCATACTAGTGGCCATAGCGGCCAACGAGATAAAACACCCTTTCGACATGCTTTTGGAGCGTGCAAATAGCTGTATTGAAACAGGAGATTATTTTGAATAAAATAAATTGATTTTGCCGAAAAACCCCTTTTTTCTCTATTTTTTTTAAAGTCCTGTTTACTTTGAAACACACCTTGTATATATGGCATAATATGATCCCAAATATTTTTCCATATAGTGATTTGTGCGAAATATACTATTTCAAAGTAAGTTGAGTATTTTCCTCCACCCGAAACTTTAGCCACTGACCAGCTATTTCCTAATCTAATATTCAGCCGTTTCAATAAGCGACAGTGATTTATATTCTAATCTAATCTAAACTTAGCTCTGTAATTTGAAGGTCCTATCAGAGGAAGTGTAAACAAGAAAAAACGTTAACTTCGGTTGCACCGAAGCTAAATACCCTTCACAGGTGCATTTCTGTTAGTAACTATGTGTCCAGTTTGTATAGAAGCTATATGCTATAGTAACTCGTTCTGAACAATTTCTTGGGAGATTACATTGTTACCTTAAAAAATAATATATACCAAATTTCGTGAATATATCTTGTCAAATGTTAAAGTTGTCCATACAAGGACTTGATTCCGATCGTTCAGTTTGTATGGCAGCTATATGCTATAGTTAACCGATCTGAACAATTTCTTCGGATATTACATTGTTGCCTTAGAAAATAATATATACCAAATTTCGTGAATATATCTTGTCAAATGTGAAAGTTTTCCATACAAGGAATTGATTCCGATCGTTCAGTTTGTATGGCAGCTATATGTTATAGTTAACCGATCTGAACAATTTTCTCGGATATTACATTTTTTCCCTAGAAAATAATCCATACCAAATTTGGTGATGATACATTGTCAAATGCGAAAGTTTTCCATACAAGAACTTGATTCCGATCGTTCAGTTTGTATGGCAGCTATATGCTATAGTCAACCGATCTGAACAATTTCTTCGGAGACTACATTTTTGCCTTAGAAAATATTATATACCAAATTTCGTGAATATATCTTGTCAAATGTAAAAGTTTTCCATACAAGGACTTGATACCGATCGTTCAGTTTGTATGGCAGCTATATGTTATAGTTAACCGATCTGAACAATTTTCTCGGATATTACATTTTTTCCCTAGAAAATAATCCATACCAAATTTGGTGATGATACATTGTCAAATGCGAAAGTTTTCCATATGAGAACTTGATTCCGATTGTTCAGTTTATATGGCAGCTATATGCTATAGTGGTCCGATATCGGCCGTTCCGACAAATGAGCAGCTTCTTGAAGAGAAAATGACGTTTGCAAAATTTCAAAAGGATATCTTAAAAACTGAGGGACTAGTTCGTATATATACAGACAGACGGACAGACGGACAGACGGACAGACGGACAGACAGACGGACATGGCTAAATCGACTCAGCTCAACATCCTGATCATTTATATATATACTTTATAGGGTCTCCGACGCTTCCTTCTGGGTGTTACAAACGTCGTGACAAAGTTAATATACCCTGTTCAGGGTATAAAAATAACGAAAGGATCGAAGCGAAGTATGAAAAGTCATACTTTAATCTGTTTTAAGTCTGTCTTAAGGGATCAGAATTAAAAAAAATATATATATTCCTTTTTCTAAAAAATGGATTATTTAACAAGTTGTCAAACAACACGCTAATCCGCTCATCCGACAAGCCATCTTTCGGCATTGAAATCCACAAGTACACCGAAGTGATGAAATTACAAATCCACTTGCATACTTCACGGCGCTTATTGGCACATAGCCTGCACCCTAACTGCTAGCCGACTTCAAACACGCAATTCAGCACGACTGCCATGACAGATAAATCACCGATACGTGGCAAATTAAAAAATGGAAAACCCATCGAAACAATTTTTGAGTAGCGAGGAGTGCAATCGAATGCCGGCTGGCACTGTAGATTCGTTAGAGATTAGCGTATGGCTTGCAGACAGCCAGCAGCGTCGGTAATAGGCAGCGTGCAACTTGCAACACATGTGGCACATTAGGGACACAAAGATAGGATGAGATACAAGCGCATATTTTAACGAATATGAGACGAATATATATAAACACACGCACACTAACATGCATTTGTGTGAGCCATTGAGATGCAGCTTCGCGATAAGCTTCGCTCTTAGCTGACACTGACATTAGCGAGTTTATCAACGATCAAAAATTGATACATCCAAATTATGCCGAGAACTTTTCTACTTTTCACATTATTAATGCAAGCGCTTTTAGTGAGAGCGTCTCTGTATGTGTGTTTGTATGTGTGAGTGCGGTAAGAATTGCATTGAAATTGCGCGCACGGCGACTGGGGACCCAAGCCGGAGTGAAGTTATGAGATTGCAATTTTACAGATTGTTGCTGACACGACATGTGTTGTCATTTTGCAAGCGAGTAGGAGAGGGGGGAAAGTTTGAAAATTACCCAACAACAACCCTTGAGCTGGCTGATGCCACTGATTGTATTGCAATAAATACTTTATCGACTGTTGTTTGGGGAGTTGAATGCTTGCATGGATTTGCTTTACTTTGCCACATGCAACTCGGCGCACAAATGTCGCGCATAAGTGCCTGTTTGTATGTGTGTGTGTTATTGAGGCGGTTGTGCAAATCGCTTTGCCACGGCTTATCAACATCTTGTAAAGAAATTGAAACAATTTACGGATTAAATTTCCAATGCACACTCAAGCGTGTTCAATATTTAATATGCCGTTACCAATGTTGCAGCTAGCGGTGGCTGTGATGCAGTCAAGCGTTTGCAAAATTGTAGAAAAAAAATTTAATAAATAAGAGAAGGAGAATAATAATGCAAAGTGGTTAAGTGCAAACATATTTGTGAGTTGATGAAAGCGAAGGGAAGATGTTGGATTGTTTCTTTTTTTAACATCGAAGCTTTCTCAGTGGATGCTGTAGCTCAACTGGGATTTTTGTTAATTCCGATATTCTAGAACTTGGTTTTCTTTAATAGCTCTCTAAATACCATTTTTTGGAAGAAATTTAACAAAATTTATTTCATAAAAGTTGGATCTCAAGTGCGTCATATTCTAAATAGTTAATCCTGCAGGGTCGATGTATCGAACAATTATGGTTCTATGGTTTTGCACCATGATTACTCTAAGAATATTGCGTATCCTCAGGAAGTGGGGCAGATTATCGGAAAATACCCGAATGAGTCCAAAGGCAATCGCTTGCAACAATTAGAACTGTGTCCAACCATTTTATGATGAATTTTTCAGAAAGATTTTGGTCTGCGGTCTTACAAAATCCAGACCGCGCAAGAGTTGAGGCCGAACGACTATCAAAACGAAGATCCAAACCGAGATTCCAATTTTTACAGTAAAATTTATATCGCAGATTAAACTGATCCCTTTGGGTTAGGTAACGGAATCGCTGGCAACTGCAAAGCCGATGGATCAGTCAGAGAGGGCACTAGGGTGATTCAAAAAAATTTTTTTTTTTTCGATTGGTACTCCGAAAAATAGGTTCCTAGACACCTCTAAGATCCTCATTAATAATGATTTTTTTCATTTAATTATAAAATCCATAAGAAATAAAAAATTTTCCCAAAAATAATCAAACTTTAACTATTAATATCTTTTAATTGGATAGATTTACGGAAAAATTATAGAAGACCTTTTTTTAGGGCAATCAATATCCTACAAAATCTAAGGAACAAGATATTTTTTCAAGTAGTTGGAAGCGAGATATAAATTTTTCCGTCTGATAATAAGAAAAAATAGAAAACTGTATGTAGGAGGACTTTCCCGTTACAATTAAAAACTCATATTTGGAGATGCTTTCTTAGAGGTGTTTAGGAACTTAGTTTTCCGAGCATACCTTCAGCCAAAGACATAGCCTAGAAGCCATAGCCGAAACCACATTATCCGTCTCAATAAAGGCTCAAAACGCTTCGTCGATTTGTAACGGTCTTACGAGGTACCACGATGGACCGGCGTGCTTAATTGTCGACTTGAGCGCCTTGTTAGAATCGATTTCTCAACCTAAACTAATCTGATCACGCTTTTGTTTGAATGGGTACATTAATAAACAAAATCGTCGAATTTACACAAGCATTGTTGAGACGCCGTTACATCTTCCAAAGGTCATTGTTTGGTATACTCTGTGGGCAGAGTGGTTCATAGGTCCAAAATTTATTCAAAAATGAATCCAACCATAATGTTAAAGTCAATGGGAAACGCTATAATTAATGACTTTTTTATCTGAATTTGAAGATGTTGATCTGGACGACCTTTGACCATGCGATTAACACGGCTGCACTATTTTTATGGGAAGTCGCTTATCCAATAATGTAAGTCGGTGACGGTCTTGGAAGAGTCTATTCACCGCAGTGGTAGAAAATCGTCCTCTCGACTGGAATTTATTCAAGCCAACCACGGCGATCACTTGATCGAAATCAATTTTGAAATATAATATCAAACGCGTATATTTTGAACGAAGATTTATTATTGGCCATGACTAATTACACGCTTTTTTTCTTTTTGAAAATCAGATTCATCAAGCAAACCTGCTTTACTAAATCTAAAAAAATATCGAGAAAACGGTAGGCTTTTCGACGTTACCATTCGTTTGCTTGCTTGTGTTTTTAAATCAAGTCAGGGACATTTTCAAACAACCTATTGAATTTTTAATGTGATGAAACACTAATAAAACTCATAAGTCACTTGGGGACGGCTAAATACTTGATGTAGCCTTTGTTCAGTGAAGTTCGCGACTAGAGACACAAAGTAAGATAGGCTTAGATCAACAGCCAGCAAGAATACGATAGAGTTATCCTCAAGTTATAATTAAATCATCGTATGAAAAAATATTGCGGGCAGCGGCATCTTATCTGAGATAAATTACTTTCCATATTTGTGTGCTTGAAAGACATGCTTCTTTACCTTAAATATTCTAAATTTTCACTCTGTTTTTGAATGACGTTTTATTTATTTAAAAATCATTGTCTATTTCCTGATCTTTTACGCTGCACTGTAGCACTCGCTGTACAAATATGCTTATTACTCTTGACTAGACAGTCGACACGCGGGCAAATAGGTAGGCAGACAGTTGACGCTTTGGCAAAAAGAAAGCAAACACACACACCGCTGTGGATGATATACTCGCAAGTGTGCAGACTGTCAGCGAAGGCATTCGCAGCGAAATATTGTTTGCGGATATTTATGTGTGGGTGTTTTTTGTCTGTGTGCGTGTGGGAATTTTCATGCTATTTGTTATGGTTTCGCTCGCAGCGATGCAACCGATTGGAAAATCCAGAGTCGTAACCGATACATTCATTGTAATATGTACTGCATATTGCCACAATTTATTTACATATTTATGAGCACGAAACGATGTTGCTTGCAGTAACCGATTTGATGCTGTTGTCGGTGGGAGTTTTTTTTTCTCAGTTTTGATTTCTTTTTTTTACATTTCTTGGTTTTTTGTTTTTTGATTTTTTTTTAATTTTTTTTGTTGTTGTTGTTTATATGTCTTTTATGCATTTATACACCCTCGCCTGAGTATTCAATACAAAATGCGAAAGAAGAATCGCACCCACTCACCGATATTAAGCAACCGCAACTGCCCTGCCCCTTGAAATATGCTACAATTTTTTAAATGCTCACTTTGCTTGCTGTTTGTTCTTGTCTTTTTTTTTTTTGCTTTTATTTATTTGTCAGCTGTTATTAAAGACAACAAAACTGCAATAAAAATGTTGCATTGTAAATGTTTTTTTGTGTTGTTGTTTCGCTAGCCTTGCCATACTTGTCGCTTTTTCAGGGTTGTCCACCAAACTTGCCGCCTCTTTGTTGTTGTTGAACGCCTCCACTGTGCTGCTCATTCGACTTTTATACACTCAGTTACATAAGAATTTATTATATGTTTTGTTGTTGTTATTACGGCGTTCGCTACAGTTAGTTTTATTATTATTGTTGTAGCTGTCATGTTTACCCTTCAAATAAAATGCGAATCGATGCGCTTTCACCGACAAAGGGGGGCGACCGCTAGCAATGCATGTGTGTATAGGCACATATACACACACACTCTTATATATAAAACTCACTCACGCACACTTATATAATTACATATATGTTCGTGTGCTTTCAGTTGAAGCGTGGGTGCGTCTACTTATGCGCAGCGTACAAGTTGCATTTTTTCCTCACACATACACATGCTGTATGTATGTATGTAAGCATGCGTTTAACTGTAAAAGTTGCTGACATAATTCACTTCGTTATGCTTTTAAAGTGGCAGTCGGTAATTTGTAGCATTTATTTTTATTTCCGCTTCAATTTTGTACATATAAACAACAACAAAAACCAAACTATCCACCCGCCCCAATACAAGCACAGCTGTTGTTGTCTTCTTTTTTGGTGGTCATTTCATGTACAAGACACACACGCACATCGCTCTTTAAAAGTATAGCTTCAACTCAGGCGAGGGTGCGCCACAAATGCAATTCTTCTTGTGCAACTGTTTAATTAATTATTTTCGAAAAAAATAGAGATAAATGATGCGCACTTTTTTCTGCTCTTAAAATGTGGTTAAACTTAATTGTGATTGAGTGCTTTATTTGTGGAGCAAACTCTTTCAAAATAATTTCGAAAAATTATGATAAATAGTCACATACTTTCAAATGCATTTGGTTTGATTAAATTTTTCATGCTTCATGAGAGATATTCTCATTCAATAATGAGAGGAGACTGAAGCAAAGAATTTTTGAAGAAAAGTAGTATCGAAGCTATTAGTGCGTGTCTACTAGGCGTTGAATGGTGTGTTTAATGCACTAAAGCTTTATGCAAAGTGGTCACCTTCGGCTTTCACACAGCCCTCAAACGGTCGTGGATCTTTGGCAGCTCTCATAGTTCAATTTTTTATAGACAATGCTGTTCGAATCAAATGTTTCTTTTAGTTCTCCTACGAAACAAAGATTATTGCTTTTAAGCCACGGCAAAAATCTTGCTATGCCTTGTGTGTTGGTAAACTTTTGCCTCAGTTGTAACCTCTTTTTCACAGAATTAAAGGGGTGTAACGTACTAACATCTGACACCCCACCAACCCATTATCTTGAGTATATAGTAGAAAGTCTTAGAATGATATGAAACTGAACGGTAATAACGCCATTTTAGTACGACAATAAACAGTACGTTTAATCTTCTCAATAGTGGTAGTACAACTACAATTTTAAAAATAATTTCAAAGCCTTGTAATACTGTATTATAATATTTTTTACGACACTTTGTACGTGTCAAAAAGTTTATCAACCTATCATTTCAAACAAAAAAAAATGAAAAGTTAGGAAGGACTAAGTTCGGGTGTAATCGAAAAATGTTTCACTCAAATATTGGGTGATATACTTATGTGGTATAAAGACATCCGGTAGTTCGAAAATTCGTATATTATGTATATGTCGTCTAAGAAATGTATTGACCCGTTTCAAATAATTTTTAATACACAGACACAATTATCAAGAGAGAATTATTTTCAAATTTTAATCATTCATCATAGGGGTTCTTATAGTATTTAGTCTAGGCAAGTTTGATTTTTGTAGCTTTAGTAGTTTAGGATATATGTACATTGAACTTATTAAAGGCGGGGTTCCGCTCGCTTTCTAATTATTTTCAAACCACAGGGCTTCTTCTTAATGTGAATCGTAGTGCTTAACTTCATTTCTTTACCCCACAGGTTCTCCTTGCTACACCGATCCCCTGTGTTAAGTTACAATCCCATATCTCACTTGAGTGCTTAGTTACACATATTGTAGTCGATTCATTACGATATCTTCAGACCCGAGTGAGCATTGAAGACGAACGGCCATCAAGAGCGTGAATGGGTCCAAAACGAGACGATCACCGATCCTGATTTTCACAGGATAATTTTGTTCAGCGATGAAGCTCACTTTGGGTGCATTATTTAATAAAGAATCGCATTTGGAGTGATGATAAAATACAAGCCATTGTTGAGAAGGCGATACATTCTCCAAATTCAATGCTTGGTGTTCTCTGTGCGTAGAGGGAAACTTTGGTTAATATTTCCCCAAAAATGAAGCGGGCTATATTGTTACAGTCAAAGGGAAACCAAATAATAATAAATTTAAGGATTTATGTAGGCGATGTTTGGTTTCAAAAAAAGAAAAAACGTTTTATACAGCCAACGAAACAATCATTTGTTTCAAGGAAACTTTTGTTTAGCCCATTATCTCAGCTCCACGGACTGTGGCGTAGCGCAGGACAGTGCGGCTTAACACTGTTGGACTATTTTATGAGGGGTGGGGACTATGAAGTCGCTTGTCTACGCAGATAAGCCAAAGATGATTGAGGAAAAATAATGTTATTGCTGACATGTAGCTCCATTTACTGCAACAATTAGTCAAAAATGTGACCTCTCGTTTTGAAGTTATTCGAGCCAGCCGTGGTGATCACTTGCCCGAAATAATTTTAAAAACATAATGGCAAACCCTTATCTCAATGATAAAGCTAAATTGTTATAGACATTTTATTTCTTATTGAAAACAACATGTCTGAAAAACACCCTTTTTTCAAAGAATAATAAGAATCGTAGTTATAAATACTATAAATTTGAGCAAGCAGAAAGTAAAAAAGGAAGTCTCTCTTATTTTTTCCAAAATATATTCTATATTTGTGAGAGACACGGTATCTTCTAGAGAACTTCCTCTCCTTTAATCTTCTAACTATGTTTTTTGAAAAACATCATATTATTGACAACTTTGGCCACAATTATTAAAACGGGTGATGCACTATACATATACACTAAAACTGAACGAAGAGTCGTGGGCTGCTAATGGGCTCATATTCCGTATTATTTGCCAGAACAGTAAATTGCAGGCAATGATGCTTCTAAGTCACAAAAGAAAGTTAAGTTGATGAAAGTGTTTTAGAAGTTACTTAATCCGTTTACAGCCAATGGTCGATTTTTCGATTTTTGCAACTTTGAAAAATAGCCGAGTCGAAAATGAACGAGATATGTTCTGAAGGCAATAATTGTATGTAATTTTGCATCTTTCTGATCTTGAAAAATATTTTTCCTTCACAAATTCATTAATTTTTTAAATTTTATTGGATCTTCGGAAGACTCATTTTTCCACATTTTTTCAAAAAATTCGGATAATATAGACAAAATTTTTGAAAAAAATAAACCTTCCTATATATTCTAGTGTGCATACTTCACGCAGAATGTACTTTTCAGCAGATCGGTTGTAGTATGGAATGATAATGAATGTGCAAATAACTGGTTGATATAGGGACCACCAGCCGAAAATGATACGACTAATATTTCCACTTCATTACTTTTGTGTCTTGTGTCAATGTTCCAAATGAATGATGGCCATCAATATACTTTCAATTTAACATAAATTGAAATTTTGAGTTTTCTTTTGAAAATGTTTCGTAAAAGATACCAGAGTCAAAGAGAGATTGAGGAGATTATGGGGCTCGCTGATCATGAAATCGCAAATCGCATTCTCTATGCATGCATTTATTGCAATTTTATGGTCATTTATATATTCTTGTAGCTGATTTAGTGGTCGTCCCAATCTTCATTGGAGCGCAAAATCATCCTTGACGCAATGGCTCGTGATCGTTTCAAACTATAATAATAAAGAAGTATTTCCATGTGTGCGATAATCGTACTATCGAAGCCAGTGATAAGTTCGCCAAAGTGACCTCGTGGAACATTCGTTTGAACCAGAAATTCATGCAGTTTGACATATTCTCACACAACCTGTCTTTCGATGAGCAGATGTTTACTTACTACGGCCGTCATTCTTGCAAAATATTTATCAAAGGAAAACCCATTCGATTTGGCTTCACTTACTGGTATTATGTTCGTCTGATGGCTATTTGTAATCTTTCATTCCGTACAATGGTGCAAATGAGAATTGAGAACCCGAATACAAAAACTGCAGCTTAGGTGAAATGGTCGTACTAAAGTTATTGCACCAACTTGACGATCCACGTGAACACGCGTTTGACAACGCGTTTGACAACTTCTTCACTTCTCATAAATTGATGAGTCACCTTACCTCTTTGGGATATTATGCTGCAGGAACTATTCGTGACTCCACTGTCCAAAGTCCACTGTTCGAAAATCCAAAGATGCCGCTCTGGAGAGTGTTCGTAAAGACAAAGTTGGACATGGCATTGACAAATTAGAGAAGCCCCTTCGTTGTCACAAACATTCGTCATATAAATGCACAAAATGCGATGTTTTGTGTTTCAATCAATTCCATGAATAATAAAGATAAGATACTGAACTGTCAAGAAGAGTTTTTCAAAACTTACTTATGACATGTATCTATATTTTATTGTAAAAAAATGTAATGTAAATTAAAAAAATGAACGAAATAAACGTTTTGAATGATAAACTCTAATAAAACACTGTTTCACTTTAGTAAATATTGTTTTCGGCTGATGGTCGACTTTTCGACCACATTCTCGTGGCTGAACGGCTTAATGTAAAAATCTCAAAAATTTAAAGCACCGAGTTTTCTCCGTATTAAGCGGAATATAAAGTTTCAATTAGGCATGATTAACCACGAATTTCGCCCACCTGTCCAGACCATCCTCCTCAATATCGCATATAAGGTTCTGTCGAGCGTACTGTGTGAAAGATTAAAGCCCACCGTCAACAAACTGATTGGACCTTATCAGTGTGGCTTTAGACCTGGTAAATCAACAACCGACCAGATATTCACGATGCGCCAAATCTTGGAAAAGACCCGTGAAAGGAGAATCGACACACACCACCTCTTCGTCGATTTCATAGCTGCTTTCGACAGCACGAAAAGGAGCTGCCTTTATGCCGCGATGTCTGAATTTGGTATCCCCGCAAAACTAATACGGCTATGTAAACTGACGTTGAGCAACACAAAAAGCTCCGTCAGAATCGGGAAGGACCTCTCCGAGCCGTTCGATACCAAACGAGGTTTCAGACAAGGCGATTCCCTATCGTGCGACTTTTTCAACCTGCTTCTGGAGAAAATAGTTCGAGCTGCAGAACTTAACAGAGAGGGTACTATCTTTTATAAGAGTGTACAACTGCTGGCGTATGCCGATGATATTGATATCATCGGCCTCAACACCCGCGCCGTTAGTTCTGCTTTCTCCAGACTGCACAAGGAAGCAAAAGAAATGGGTCTGGCAGTGAACGAGGGCAAGACGAAATATCTCCTGTCATCAAACAAACAGTCGTCGCACTCGCGACTTGGCACTCACGTCACTGTTGACAGTCATAACTTTGAAGTTGTAGATAATTTCGTCTATCTTGGAACCAGCGTAAACACCACCAACAATGTCAGCCTAGAAATCCAACGCAGGATAACTCTTGCCAACAGGTGCTACTTCGGACTAAGTAGGCAATTGAGAAGCAAAGTCCTCTCTCGACAAACAAAAACCAAACTCTATAAGTCTCTCATAATTCCCGTCCTCCTATATGGTGCAGAGGCTTGGACGATGACAACAACCGATGAGTTGACGTTGCGAGTTTTCGAGAGAAAGGTTCTGCGAAAGATTTATGGTCCTTTGCGCGTTAGCCACGGCGAATATCGCATTCGATGGAACGATGAGCTGTACGAGATATACGACGACATTGACATAGTTCAGCGAATTAAAAGACAGCGGCTACGCTGGCTAGGTCATGTTGTCCGGATGGATGAAAACACTCCAGCTCTGAAAGTATTCGACGCAGTACCCGCCGCGGGAAGCAGAGGAAGAGGAAGACCTCCACTCCGTTGGAAGGACCAAGTAGAGAAGGACCTGGCCTCGCTTGGAATATCCAATTGGCGCCACGTAGCGAAGAGAAGAAACGACTGGCGCGCTGTTGTTGACTCGGCTATAATCGCGTAAGCGGTGTCTACGCCAGTAAAGAAGAAGAAGAAGAAGCTATAAAATAGATGATGATAGTCAAATTACTGTTAGTCACATTCCTTTGGGTACACTGTAAACTACCGCTAACTAATAGAAGATTTGGCTTATAATGCTATTTTTCACACAGGAAGGGCACAGACAAATAAACTATTACTAATACATGCAAATGACATAAATTCTGGATTACATTATCAAGAAAGAACTGGATTAAGCATAAAATGCAGCAAATATGCAAATCGAGTGGCATCAATACCCGTAATACGCGGCAGATAAAAGTCATTAATTTGACAAAAGCGAAAATGCGTTGATTTAAGAGGCGACATTATTTAATTGAAATCCACAAGCTTTAAAGGAATTTCAGCGCTGACTGATAATTGATGAAAACAAATAAATGATTCAGCGCTGACAGACTATTTGTGGGACAGAATATGAGGGGAGAGTGATAAGAGAGTGATAGGAGAGTGATAAGAGAGCTATAGGAGATTAATAGGCGAGTGAAAATTGAGCAAAGCAGACGACTATGAAACGGATTAGAGCTTGGAATATGCAAATTACGCGTATCGAATTCAAGTTATTTTCACTACATAACTGTAAATAAACCGTTATGTGTACTTTGTATTACTTGCTAGTGCATTTGGTGGAATTAATAACAACTGTAAAGCACAAAAACATAAAATAAATGGGCAAAACACAACATAACCGCTCGCAAACAAAAGAGAGTGACTTAACGCGGCGCGGAAAAAAAGTTTCGAAAAATTTCCAGAGCGTGCAAAGCATGCGTCGCTGAGCGCTGGCAAATAATAGCGGAAAAAATTGATAAGTTCTTTTGTGCTGCCAATACAATTTTTTCCTCCTCCCACACAGAGTTGTATTTGTGCTTGCGAATGGATAAAAAATTATGCACAAACAGCGCTTGCATATTATGCCGAACGAAATGGAAAAGAATGAAATGAAAAACGAGAATAAATGAATTTGATTTTGAAGTGGAAGTTAAAACGAAAGTCACGTGCCAGCGATTTTGAGTAATTTTACAATTTGCATATGTTTTTGCAACGAAACCGTAAAAACGCAACAACAAGCACAATATGCAATGCAAAATATTGCACGCGGCTAGAAAAACAGATTCAACCCACACACACATGCAAACGCATGTGAGTTGTATAATTGTATTTTAAATTAAATTATAACTAGTGCAAATAACGCACAATGAACGCATACAACGCGCTGTGGTTATATAAAAAGTGTGTCAATAACAACGCAAAATAGTCAAATGCTTATGTAAAAGCGAGGGTAGTTGGATATGTCAGTAGAATGAGTGAAGTTACTAATCCAATTCAACACTGCGGAGATTAGCCGAAGGTAATCGCACAAATTTTAACGTAGAATCGTCATACATATACAAATATTCCGGGATATATTCCTAAAAGCCCCCATGACATGATACCGGATCGAGTTATTGTTATCGCAGCTATCAAACATTGATTTCAATGATTCCGGGGACGTGATTCTATAGGTTAGGATTCAGTTCTCTGAAGTCATTGCTAATTTGCTCCGTGTGAATTGTCCTCTGCTAATCACGTTAACATCGAAAATGTTGTAGAAACAGTGATGCTTGACAGAATACTTTAGCGGACGTCCAAAAAAACGTTATTACCGAAGAAAACATGAAAAAAGTCCAGCAAATCATTTTGGATGACCGTAAAGTGAAGTTGTTCTAGAGAGAATATGTACATCATATAATTTACAAATATTTGGGTATAAGAAAGCTCTGTGTAAAGTGGGTACGGCGTAAACCCACTCTTGATCAAAAACAACGAAAAACGATGACACGAAAACATGAAAAAACTCATCCACCGCAT
Source organism: Bactrocera correcta (assembly GCA_027475135.1). Taxonomy (NCBI): domain Eukaryota; kingdom Metazoa; phylum Arthropoda; class Insecta; order Diptera; family Tephritidae; genus Bactrocera; species Bactrocera correcta. The sequence goes on from CM050323.1 coordinate 118,674,796, forward strand.
TGTCTAAATTTGGCCTCCTGCGACCATTTCTTGTTTTCAGAAATAATACTCGCTGGAAAAACATTTTCGTCGAATTTAGAGGTTTTCGCTGAAACTGAGGACAATTTTGAAGTAAGAGACAAATCTTACTACAAAAAGGGTAACGAAAAGTTGAAGGGTCGCGATAATCAGTATATCACCCTCGAAAGGAATTTCCATATCTTGAATAAAAAGACGAATTTTACCAAAAAACTGATACTATGAGAGACCGGGACTATTCAATTAACCAGTTGCTGGTGTGTGATGAGGAGTTTTGAATATGACGTCCAACAATCAAGCAAATGGGCGGCAAACATGAGCCGTAATCACAAAAAAAAATCCCCACATGCACCGGAAACTATCGCAATCGAGGTTTTTCATGTGTATGTATTTAGAAAATTGGATTAAGGATTGACAATTCTTGGCTCAGGAAGACGAAAGAAAAAATTTGTATTAAATTATGAGAAAATTAATCTTTCTGTCTGTGAGAGTCAAGTTCTTTCATAAGTTGAAAGTACTATATGATTGTGATTGAGCGTCGATAACAAGTTCGGATATTGGCATTGATATTACATATATTAATAGTTAAATTTTGGTTACTTTGATTGGTAATCTCTGGTTATGCTGCTGGGACTAGTGGCGTACTTAGCCTGGTACACCTGGTAGTTAACCTTATCGTCTCCTGAATGAAAGCGGCGAAGTTGTGCTCATCGAATTCCGTTACGTGATACGACAAGTCATAATGTTTGTCGCTCTCCCTGTAGTCGAAGCGTTAGTCATCACAGTGTCGATTTTTTTTGTTGTTTTGCTTTTATTGTTTAGGTTTAGGTTTGTTCTCACGCGTCATCCGAAGGTGGTTAGTCGCTCGTACAGCGAGGTGGTATTCGCAGAGAAGGCATTTCTTACTACCGAAATTGCCTAATCATCGGATCTCGCTTACCTGCCGCTAACCATTAAGCCATCAGTACGGACAACTCTACAACTTGGCTTAAACTGGTGTTAGTGTGGATATACTAAGACCTCACATCATATTCGTGAGTTATGAGGTATCACTCTTGCCATTACGTAAGCCCTTTGGCCACGACAATTTTTGTAGAGCAAAGAATCCAGAAAGAGAAAATTTTTTCGTCCCCAGCGACATACGTATATACATATGTACGTACAAGTGTTTTTTCATAGCAATACGGAGGACCTGAAAAAAGTTCATATTAAAACTATTACCGAGAATATGAATTTAACTAGGCAGCTATGAATCAGCTCAAATGGGGGTTTTAAGTAAGCTTCCTTTACAATTGTAGATTCTCATCTTCGTAAATAAAAGTTTCACCGAAAAGTCAAGTGAGGCCAAACCTCTGAACCTATATAAGCTACCAGTACAAAAAGGTCTTCATCCCACCATCGTCATATAATTTTCAAGGTCTTATATTTTAGCTTTGGTTGGTCGACAGAAGGCATAAAAAATTGCTCTTTTCTCTAACAATATGTACAGACTTATCCAATGGCTCTCGTATAGTCATACACAGAATCCGCTTATTCATTTGAAAGCGCTTATGTTTTCAACTCATACAGATTTGTGTTTATTTAACCACACAAATAAGCAAACCCGCTTAAAGCCCAGTCATTACTGATAAATCGACAAGAGTTTATTGACAATTCGTTGAGTGAAGGTGTTGCGCGAGCAAAATTTCTCAATAAAAATTTATAAAACTTTTACACACACACATATATACATATGTAAATTGCATTTGTCGCAAATGTGGAGCTTCCTATGTGGGCGATATGTCTGCCAACGCCGCTGAATGGCTGCACAACTGCCGATTTGCAAAATGAAAAATTACCTTACAGTGACAGGGATATGTCAACGACAGTAGGCAATTTGCCGGTGGTTTAGGAAATCGCATAACAAAAGAGAACAACAAATTCGCGAGCATCTATTATGAAGCGACTGTGTGACATTGACAGCTGCAGGCTACTGGCGATGACATGGAAGTCATACGTATCGAGTGACTGTAAGCATTTTTTGAGATTCACCGAAAGTTGTGCATAAGAACTTGTCAGTATTTAAAAGGATGATTAACCTTAATACTTAAAACATCATTTAATTTGCATCAGCTTTCTTGACACTTGAGTGGTCTAAGGTATTTAGAATATGGAAATCTCTTCACCAACCAAAACACAACACCATATTTTGATAACTACAACAGATAGATATAGATATCTATAACTTACCTGTAGCTGATCATAAATTCATGTATGCTATTCTTCATCACCTGATATGTCATTGCTTACAAAAAATTTTCCAAAAAAAATTAACACAAATTTCAGGTTTTTGAAATTTCGATATAAATAATAAAAACTAACCATCAACCCCATATAAAGGAACGCAAATTCGGTGGGTGATTTGTTGTGGGAGAGGGACTCCGTCGCCCAGTCCTGGCATTTACGCAGGTGGATAAACGTCTAGCCACAATCCGCATCAAAGCGGAGTTCTTCAACATATCACTGATTTGCGCTTACGCCCTGACGGAAGAGAAGGACCATGTGACCAAAAATGCTTTCTATGCACGCTTAGCATCTGTGAGAGCTACCCCCGCCACGATGTCAAAATCTTGATATTTTTGGCACAACAGTCGGTAAATTCAAATTCAGCCTCCACGAGCAAGCTCGTCCCCAAATGGGTTGAGGCTGAGCGACTACACCGATGCCCGAAATATGGTTATCTGTTCAGACTGTCTCTTTGGCAACCTTACAATCGACCACAACATATAGATAGCATTGGGAGGATTTTGAAAGAATATCACGATCTCAAGTAAATACGAGCCGGACCTAAAAACTGATTTCCACATGAGGTTCCTAAGTAAACATTAATTAAATGGCTGAAAAATTATATTGTTGCCCTTTTAAAGAAATGCAGAAACAAAGGACTTAAGATTTTTAGTAAAACCGGATACACTGCTGATAATTTTGTGGTTCAAAACGAAGGCTAGACATACAGATGAGTAAGAGATGAAGTGGGATACAGACGTATGAATTTTCTAAATCTCCAATGTAAGACCACACTGGTAACTTAAACTATAGTCTAGTTAATTTAATTTTCCATTTTAAAGTCCAAGTGCTACCCCTATAAAATATTTCGAAAATTAAAAAAAATCTTATTTCCTGAACAGGGTACATTAAGTTCACACCAAGTATGTAACAGCCTATAAGAAACGGCAGAGGCCCTATGAGGCGTCAAAGAAAAAAATCCCGGGGAAATCGAAATTTAAATTCTCCGAATGAGTGATATTTCCAAAAAAAAAGGATTACACTAAGTTAGTAGGGCGTTACTTAATTACTACAGAAAATATGAACGCGATCTGTCGACCGGTTTATTTAAAGGCCTTGCTTTAGACGGTACTCCTCAGTAGTGCGTTGCGGTTTTTATAATAGATAAAGATAGACAAATAATTTCTAACCAATTTTGTATTTCTAACCAAATTTCGTGTGCCGAATCATTGCCAATGTTGAAAAAGACTTACAGTGATTCAGATTTATCAAATAGACAAGCGTAAGAGTGGTACAAGGCCTACAAAGACGGTCGAGTGCGTTCGAATGATTTTGATGAATAAATTGGATATCAAGCGCGTTCTTGCCCGACTCGTTCCGATAAAGCTGTTTTTTTGTAAAGTGTGCCTTAAACAGGCCTCTTTTGTTGGTTGATTGATCGTGCAAATTCCGATACCATATTCATGGAGCATTACAACTGCCAATAAGACATGGGTTTATGAGTTTGACTTACAAACAAGTCAATAATAATCGGAATGGAGGGAAAAAACGGCCAAAAGAACACGCCAAATCCGCTCAAAAATCAAGGTAATACTTCTTTTCCATATTCGTGGTTTGATATATCATTAATTTGTTCCAGAGGGACAGACGGTATATAAAGAATTATATTTGCCCGTCTTGAGGCCTCTGCGGAAGATCATCTGTCGAAAACTGCCGGAATTGTGGAATAACAATTCATGGATTTTACACGATGATAATGCACAATCGCATCGAGCTACGACTGTGACCGAATTTAAAGCTAAAAACGGAATGAATACCATCGATCAACCACTTTATTTACCTGTTTTGGCCCCGTTTGATTTTTTCTTGTTATCCAAACTGAAATTGCTGCTCCGTGGAACCCGTTTTCAGTCGATCGAAAAGAGAAAACGAAATTCGCTGAAAGAGCTACGACCATCTAAAAAGTGCTTATAGAAAGTGTTTCGAGAACAGGAAAAATCGTTGGCATAAGTTTATTATATTTTTATTCACAATTTTCCGGTACTTTTTCGTCACAATATATATAACTGAACTATTTGAGACATCAATCTGGAATTTTTCACAAGTGCGTTTCTACCCAAGAAGCTGCTCATTTGTCGAAACAGCAGATATCGGACCACTATAGCATATAGGTGCCATACAAAATGATCGTTGAAAATCAAGTTCTTGTACTGAAAACTTATTTATTTGAGAAGTTGCAATATTCGTAGAAGTTTTTGGGATCACTCCACTATAGCATATATGTAGGTGCCATACAAATTTAACAAAAATTTTTTATGAAATATTGCCAAAAGCAACTATGCTACATTCGAAGGCATCATATCGATAAACTATAGCATATAGCCATCATACAAGCTGTGCGATCAAAATCAAGTTCAAGAACTCCATAAAAGATTTTATTTCTTGTTTTATTAAACATTTATCATCTGAAGACTGAGACAACTTCATTACAACCCCACAACCACCAAATTTTCATTTCCTTTGCTCAACCCAAATTTGTCGAAGCTGATGGACCTAAGCATCTAAATATTGAATTAAATTTCATCTTTATGCATATAATTTTCCCGTTATTTAAATGAAATAGAAGTACACTGCAATTTACTTGCAAATGCTTGCAATTTTCGCTCAGGTAACTTTTGTGCTGTGCGGCATTCCTAATAAACATTAATTAAATGTCCTTCAACGTAGTGGGAAGCCCACAAATATATGTGTGTGTAGAGGCAAGTATCCTGTGGGGTAGAATGACAGAAAAACAGCACGAGCACACAAACAATGCCGAATTCCGCTCGCTTATCAGAAGGTTTGTGTGCATCGTCCATTCATGTCTGTCTGTAAATTACAACAACTTCGCAATGGCAATTTCGCGCAAACAAACAGCAAAGATAATAGAAATTTTAATTGTTTGTTTGTGCGTAATTTGCATACAAATTTGTAAAATTTTGGCATATGCCAAAAAATTATGGAGATTAAAAGTCTATGAAATTGTCGGAATGTGCTGGCGCCGAGCGTGCTCGTTCGTTCGTTCGTTTCTATGTGTTTGTGTGGCAGTCATTTTTGTGGCAGTTAGACATTGGCTTTTGAGTTAAGCAGCAAGCAGAAAAAAGTTAATGAAATTGAAAATGAAAATAACAAAACAAACAACAACAAATATTAAAACTACATATATACAAGCGTATTAATGTTGACAGCAAATTGAGGCGAGAGGCTGAAACCAAACAATAAGCGTGGTAGAGATGATGGCAGACCGGCAAATTTTTGATTTGTTTTAGTTGAGATTCCGTGAACGTCATATTTGCTTAAATATCACAATTAAAGCGCAGCAACATTTTTAGCGTTGAAATCGTGAATTTAATGCTTTGAACTTTTAACAAAAAATATATATATTGCTCTGGAACTGGTGCAGGAGAGAGGAGTGGAGTATAAAATAGTAAAGGAAATTAATCTGGAAATCTTGTTGTGTTTATCGCAAATAAGGGTTCTCTGGAACATCCCAAAAGATTTGAAACTTATTCATATACTTTTTTTTACTTGGAAGAGTAGTTCTATTTGGAGTTAAAAATGCCAAAATTTATGACTTTTAAACCAGTTGATTAATAAAATTTAATGACCTATCTGAAAAGAAACTATTTATCTTGGCGAACATTTTCCTGTAACACATACACTATTGACTTATGCTTCGAATAATATGATAGACCCAATAAGTAACCTTTCGAATTACCGAAGATGTCACCAAATACCAAGAATATCCAAGAATTTTACCTCAAGAAACAGAGAGAAGCGGGGTTGAAAACGTATCAAATACGACTATCTATATGAAAATGGCAGTGACTAGCGAACCAAATCTCTATATTTAACTGCACTTCTTAGTTTTTTTGTGGTGCCGTTTAACGAGTAGAGTTTACGACAGGCGACTATTGACGAAACCGTTGGCCATCCTCGAATCTGGAGCATCCCAGAGATCTTGCAAAGAACAGCTCCCTCGAATGCTCTAAGTCATCACGGGACTTCATTGTCCATTTTTCTGCATATAACAGGAATTTACGCTGATCCCAAGATATACAAAGACCTTAATCTTTTTAAATTTAAAGCTGCTTACATTGAGCGATAATCCAGCCATCCATCTTAGGACTTTGTAGGTAATCTGGCCTGTTTTTTGACATTTTTTTCATACAAATTTTTGTTCTACAACTTTTTTCATATATCATGAGGTGTATCGTGGAGTGTATAAACAAATTTTTTTCGGAATTTTTTTATGACATCTATCGGAGAAATAGCTGGGTGAATGAGATGCGTTTTTTCACTGGCGGACACGATTTCTCATGTTTGGATCATCTGAAACACAAAAAATCAATTTATTCTTAAAAGGTAAGTACAAAAATTTTTTCATAACATTGTTGAATATTTCGACCGGAATCTGGTCCGCCAGTTTAAAAAAGTGTGTTTTGAGAAAAACATATTTAAAATTTGAGGTGTGTGCTCCGAGCGTTCGAACGTCAAGAGCCTTTTTTGAAACATTTCAATGGTAAAGTGGGTATCTACATTAATTCTAAGGGTATAAGGAAACAAAAAAAGAAAAAAAAAAAAAGAAATTGAAAAAAATTACTGACCCCTTAAGTCGTTTAACAGGTTCGAAAAGAGTTCCCTCTACATTTGGAATATTCTCTGTGTGGTCATTTCTGTCTTTACAGAAGCCGATCGGATTTGAAACCATTTGTTTGCTGTCTTAACCTCTTCGTACTCACATCTTTTTGCTTCTTTATTTATATAAAGGGTGATTTTTTAAGAGCTTGATAACTTTTTTTAAAAAAAAAACGCATAAAATTTGCAAAATCTCATCGGTTCTTTATTTGAAACGTTAGATTGGTTCATGACATTTTCTTTTTGAAGATAATTTCATTTAAATGTTGACCGCGGCTGCGTCTTAGGTGGTCCATTCGGAAAGTCCAATTTTGGGCAACTTTTTCGAGCATTTCGGCCGGAATAGCCCGAATTTCTTCGGAAATGTTGTCTTCCAAAGCTGGAATAGTTGCTGGCTTATTTCTGTAGACTTTAGACTTGACGTAGCCCCCCAAAAAATAGTCTAAAGGCGTTAAATCGCATGATCTTGGTGGCCAACTTACGGGTCCATTTCTTGAGATGAATTGTTGTCCGAAGTTTTCCCTCAAAATGGCAATAGAATCGCGAGCTGTGTGGCATGTAGCGCCATCTTGTTGAAACCACATGTCAACCAAGTTTAGTTCTTCCATTTTTGGCAACAAAAAGTTTGTTAGCATCGAACGATAGCGATCGCCATTCACCGTAACGTTGCGTCCAACAGCATCTTTGAAAAAATACGGTCCAATGATTCCACCAGCGTACAAACCACACCAAACAGTGCATTTTTCGGGATGCATGGGCAGTTCTTGAACGGCTTCTGGTTGCTCTTCACCCCAAATGCGGCAATTTTGCTTATTTACGTAGCCATTCAACCAGAAATGAGCCTCATCGCTGAACAAAATTTGTCGATAAAAAAGCGGATTTTCTGCCAACTTTTCTAGGGCCCATTCACTGAAAATTCGACGTTGTGGCAGATCGTTCGGCTTCAGTTCTTGCACGAGCTGTATTTTATACGGTTTTACACCAAGATCTTTGCGTAAAATCTTCCATGTGGTCGAATAACACAAACCCAATTGCTGCGAACGGCGACGAATCGACATTTCACGGTCTTCAGCCACACTCTCAGAAACAGACGCAATATTCTCTTCTGTACGCACTGTACGCATTCGTGTGGTTGGTTTAATGTCCAATAAAGTAAACTGAGTGCGAAACTTGGTCACAATCGCATTAATTGTTTGCTCACTTGGTCGATTATGTAGACCATAAATCGGACGTAAAGCGCGAAACACATTTCGAACCGAACACTGATTTTGGTAATAAAATTCAATGATTTGCAAGCGTTGCTCGTTAGTAAGTCTATTCATGATGAAATGTCAAAGCATACTGAGCATCTTTCTCTTTGACACCATGTCTGAAATCCCACGTAATCTGTCAAATACTAATGCATGAAAATCCTAACCTCAAAAAAATCACCCGTTACGAGTATTTATTTATTTATTTTTTGTGGAATAGACACCCTTTCTCGTCACAATGGGTTGTAGGGTGGCTTTGAAATCGCCAAGCACGATCTTAACATCGTGGCTTCCTTAAAAAGGTCAAGTGCATATCCCTCGATCGTGTTCCTTTATGTTTTTGCTATGGTCATCAACTTTTTGGGCGGTCAATATCTGCGGCTTTCGTGTTCCTTTCATTGGAATTATATTTTTAGGTGGCAGTTTCCCAAAACCCAGTAGCACAACCCTAGCTGGAAAGAAAACTTCGTTGATTACCTTTATATAGCGAGTTTATAGCTTGCTCTAAGATAGAAGGTCGCATGCCTTGTTGCGCCCTTAAATCGATTATCTCGAAGAGGCCCCATCAAGGATCCTCTCTCTTAGCCGTGACTCGGAGATCAATACGGTTTGGGTACCGCATCTCACTCAAAGTTGTTCATGTTGCCCGCAGTATTCGAGGGGGACGCAGGGGTAAGGATTGAGTATGGTAGCTCAACTTTTGGATGGATGCCCGGAGTAGATACCACACCCAATTAACTTCCGTCGAAGTGTCACAATCTCAAATTCTTATACACATAATAACTACCTAATATTTCTCCTTATACACCTTCTAAAATAATAAGAAGAGATAATAAAATTCTTAGCTCCGAACATAAAGTAAATACAAAGAACCAGTTTGGTCAAAAAAAAAATGATTCGTAGGAAGGATATTCTGACATTCCATGAAATATCTTCATCATATATAAAGTGGTAAAGGGTAAATACTAGCGGCTGATGACAGATAGCGGCTGCTAACACTTCTGTTTTAATATTTACTGAATATTTGCTTGAATTACTAAACTTCGTTCTATGGGAAGTTAGCGTCGTAGTTTAACTATTTCCATGTAAACCTAGAAGTAACGAAACGAATAGTTTTCCGCCTACTGGAAACAAAGTTAAATTTTTCCTATTGCTGACTAAGCAATCCTCAGTCTAGTGCGCCTTGGGAGGAATATAACTTTTGTCAACAACAAACCATGATCAAAGAGATCTGAGAATAAACAGGTATGTGATTTATATGATTCTAATGAAAAACAAGAAAATATATTTTTAAAATGGAAATAATGAATGTGATTATGGTAGTTTATCCGAATAAAAGTTTCTACTAAAAGTCATAGTAACACAATTTTTCTTTCAAATAATACTTATATATTTTCCTTATTTCAACATACTCGTAAGTTGACTTTTTAAAGTAAGAGGATACTTCGAAGCAGACGTTTTGATTTATTTCTAAAGATAAATCCAGAAATTGGTTTCTGTTTACACATGGACTGTCGAATATCTATGCATTTAGGTACTTGAAACTCTTTTTTTAAGTATTAAATTACCGCAATTTTATATTAAATACCTCATCTTAAACTACGCACCCAAATTTCTTAAAAATAAAAAAAAAAATCTGACTTACGTGGTGCTATTATGTAATAAACGAAGGCGTTTTTGGCGCTTATGCTGGTCAACAAAGTGGAAAAGTGGAAAATGAAAACATAATTGAAATATGGTAATGATTTATTTATCTACGGCAAACAGCGAGCCAGCGCCACGTCCCCATCGTCTCAACATACTCTCACTAGCCCGCAAGCACAAAACAAAAAACAAAAAAAAAAAACTTTACGCGACGAATATTGTAAAAGCCGCCCCAGAAGCAATCGTCGGGCTTTCCCTTGTCCACTGTCTGCGAAATTCGGATTTTTTAACGGTGGTGGCTTGCCATGTTTGCTTACATGTCGCTGAAAGCTTATACGCGCACGCTGGTATTGTTGTTTAAGCTGTGGCATGCCACACATCCCATGTGCCACACAAAACATTTTTAAGCATATTAAACAGCATTCCCCCCACCGGATGATGAGGGCTGTGATTTCAAGTTGATTATGTTTGGAAATCTGCTGTGATTGCACAGACGCACTCAACCCCTCTCCACCTCCCTTCACCACTCAATCACTCAAACTACTCATTTGGCTATTTTTGGCTGTGTTGACAAATAAACGAAATAAAACCCCCGCCACACATGTATAGTTTTGTATGTGTGCTTGTGTGTTGTTGTGTTTACATGTTGCATGCAACATAAGGAAGCGCTGAAGTGCTCTTCAAAATCTGTGCGCTCCTTTCACCATTTCTGGTGGCTGCCGGCGATTCCGTTGTTGGGCTAGTTAGTTGTTGCTACCCTTGACAAGCGCTTTTGGCGCCCGCCTGCCACTACTTCGGTGATTTCTGCTGCTGTCATTTTTGACGTTTTAATTTGTCCTATGAAAATATTTGCGCACGTCCATATTGAGATGTGTAATTGAATTAGAATGAGCTGGCAGACGTGAGGGCATATTGTTACATAAATATGTACATGAGTATATATGTATATGGGTATAAGTATGTTAAGCAACACATTAGTGAGTTTATGGTTAAAGTGGCTGGTAAGCAGGCAAACATATTCAGTGCATATAAAATAGTATATTATTAAATGATGGCAAATGGCAATCCGTCTAAAAAATGCTTGTAACCACCTTTAAAATGTTCGGTACAAACCCCACTGATTTAAAGAGACATTTTTATGCCTTTTTCAAATGATTGCTAATACCAGACGGTTGAAAAACGTGCACATAAAATATTC
>CM050323.1:118686847-118711364 GCA_027475135.1 Bactrocera correcta
CAATGATGATGACAATTATATCTCTGACTGTTCATCGAAAATTAAATTAAAAAATCTTACTTTTTTTGCCCACAGTAGTACATACATACATATAGTACACCCAACCAATTTTTTGACACCGCATAAACATCGCACATCTCCAGACAACACTTTCCGAATTTTTGTATAAAAATCTAAAGAGTTGGTTCTTTTTAACGGTATCAAGTGTCTCATAAACCTGACTCTTTATGTCTCTCATCTGCATTTTTGGTTACATAATATACAATGTTTAACCAACAAACAACTTCAGGGTTGCGGCAAAGTACAATGGGGACCCCACACGCATAGAAATGTGGAGAAACGACGTAATGCCGCGACGTTCAAGTGCAAGAACACGCGGCAAGTAAAAGTATGCATTTATGCAGCATCGTTAGGTGGCAAAGAACCTCAAGAAAGCTGCGAGGAATACATGAGGAGCGGGCACGTGCTATAAATGTGCAAATTACTGTCTGCAACACTTTCGTACTTTGCCCGCACTTTGTGCATTTAGTCTTTCTTCTGCTGCTTCTCGAGCCGCGCTTTGCGTGTCTGTTGCACAAATACGCATTTCAAGCGCAACACACTTGCGGTTAATGTTCAGCGCCAAGTGTCGTCTTACGTTGTTTGTTGTACACTTATGTTTTTGTCTTTATTTGTTTTAACGAAATGCACACAAACAAAGCTTGTGACTTCCCAGGCATATAAGTACGTTGCATATGCATATAGCGGCACATTCTCGTGGTTGGGGGACCGGCAGTCTTCTGCTTTAAAGCGAAAAAGTCTTGTATTTGCAGTCTTTGATGACAGTTTTATTGAAACTGTATCCACTTGCCTTCCTAACTGCGTTCCTGCCTTGGCCTCTTTTTCGCTTGTTGCTGAGTCTTAATAAGCGGCTGCAAAGCGACTCTCACAGCATCTCATCAGTTCCATCTGGGCACATTGTCATTTTGACGCATGCGAAAGTTATGCAACAAAGCTATGAGCTCGGAATACCTAAAAAAGAACAAGATGTTCAACAGATAATGGGAATTAAAGCGACTAAGAACTTTAAAAATTTGGGTTTTGAAAAATTCGTTTAAATAATTATAATGATTGCTGTTTGGCGCCAATGGGAGTTTCCCAGATTAGCCAAGTCCTTCGCATCATTATCTTTCCAACGGAGTTGAGTTGAACTACAAGTATGTCCATGTCGCCGTATTAAATGAGATATACTCATCGTTCCGTTAACCATAACTTTTCCGCTGAACCTTTCTCTCGAAAACTCGTAACGCCGACTCATTAGATGTTGTCATCGAGCACGCCTCTGCACCATATAGCAGACCGGAAATGATGAGTGACTTGTGGAGTCTGATCTTTGATCGTCGAGAGAGGACTTTACTTCTCAATTGCTACTCATTCCGAAGTAGCACCTGTTGGCAAAAGTTACTCTGCGTTGGATTTCGAATTGACGTTGTACTTGGTGTTAATACTGCTTCCAAGACAGACGAAATTATCTACGTCTTCGAAGTTATGACTGTTAACAGTGACATTGGAGCTAAGTTACGAGTGCGACTACTGTTTGTTTGGTGACAGGAGATATTTCTTGCCCTCTATTTGCTTCGCTTCTTTATCCAGTCTGAATAAAGCAGAACTAACGGCGATGTTATTGGGTTCAATGGTATTAATATCATCGGCGTACGTCAGCTGCTGTACATTCTTATAGCCGATTCTTCGTTCTCGATTAAGCTTTACAGCTCGTATTATTTTCTGCAGGATTAGATTGAAGAAGTCGCACGAAAGAGAGTCGCTTAGTCTGAAATCTCGATTGGCATCAACCGGCTCGGAAAGGTCCTTCCCGATCCTGACGGTGCTTTTGGTTTTACTGAACGTCAGTCTACACAGCCGTATTAGTTTTGCGAGGGTACCAAATTCGGATATCGCGGCATAGAAGCAGCTCCTTTTCGTGCTGTCGAAAGTAGCTTTGAAATCGACGAAGAGGTGGTGTGTGTCGATCCTCTTTTCACTTGTCTTTTCCAAAATTTGGTGCATGGTGAATATCTGGTCGGTTGTTGATTTTCCAGTCCTAAAGCCACGCTGATAAGGTCCAATCGCTTTGTTGACGGTGGGCTTTAATCTTTCACACAGTAAGCTCTATAGAACCTTATGTGCGATGTTGAATAGTCTTATCTCACGGTGGTTAGCGCAGCTCCCTTTCTCAGGATTGGGCAAAACACGTTTAAATTACAGTCATCGGGCATGCTTTCGTCTGACCATTTTCTAAATATAAAGAAGCTGATGAGTTTTGAATAGCTCGTCCGGCAATCCATCGTCCCCTCGCTTTGTTTTTCTTCAGACGTGTAATTGCTATTCGAATTTTTTCATTGTCGGGCAGTGGAACATCCCAGGTTGGGTTCACTATCTTCTGGTGTCATACTTTCATTGCCATTTGCAGGCTGGAGAAGTGTTCCCTGCATAATTTTAATATCCTCTGGGCATTAGTCACTATATTACCTCGGGTGGTCTACAGCAGAATGCTGCGATCTTGAAACTTTCAGTTAGTCGCCGCATCTTTTCATTTATTAAGTTAGTCTATGGTGAACCGGAATATAATAACTCAAAACCTGACCTCAATTTCTGGGTCTTATGTTGACATTCTTTTTGTGTGGAGATCTTCTTAGCTCATATAATATATGCTAAAACGGAGCGGAATTAGGAGTACTTGAGGTGTAAAGTATTAAAGATTTAGAAGGTGATGGATTCAAATATTATCTGTTACATTAAGGTATAAAAACAATCATTACAGACATACTAACTTCGACTTCAGCTTCAAGCAAGTTCTCTCGATTGGTCTGAAAGCCCAAAAGTTTGTTTAGATATAAAGTATTTTACTAAAAGTAACCAGAAAAGCTTTGGCTTAAAACTCTTTTTGTAAAAACAATCCTCCTATAGGATTATTATCCCCTTCTTAAGGATTGTTATTTTCTCGCGATGAAGGGGTTCAATAGGTGCAACGATGCTGAGCTTGATACCAGCGTTGACCTAGTTACCGATAGAGGTAAACCAGAAATTTCTAAGAATAGCACTGAACCAAAAAAAATACCTCTTGACAAATTTTTGGTTTTTCCAGGTTGTAGAGTCTGTCGATGGAGGATGGGGTCATGTGTAGAAGTTCACGCAAGTGAGGAAAGTTCTCTGATCGCCATTCACTTGGGAGTGGCCAGAAACGATTCTTTTACATATGACTCAAGCAGCTCACGACTTCCGGTCTTTGACCAAGTATCCTCTGGGTAGCCTAAGAACATCCGTTTGAAGGCGAGCTAAAGTGAGAAGGCGAAACACCCCTGCATAGGGTTGTGCGCTGGGTTTGGGACCCGCCACGTAAAAAAACACCCCCAATGAAAGACAACAACAAGCCTCGGATGAGTGACCCCCCTTTTGATGACGACCATGGCAAACGAAATAAGGACTATGATTTGAGGGCATGCACCTGGAATGTCCGGTCCCTTAATTGGGAAGGTGCCGCTGCCCAGCTGGTAGATGTCCTCGTAAAGGTAAAGGCTGACATCACCGCCGTCCAAGAAATGCGATGGACGGGACAAGGACAGAGACAAGTAGGTCCTTGTGACATTTACTACAGTGGCCATATAAAGGAGCGCAAGTTTGGTGTTGGATTCGTGGTGGGAGAGAGACTCCGTCGCCGAGTACTATCATTCACTCCGGAGAATGAACGTCTAGCCACAATCCGCATCAAAGCGAGGTTCTTCAACATATCGCTGATTTGCGCCCACGCCCCGAAGGAAGAGAAGGACGATGTGACCAAAGATGCCTTTTATGAGTGCTTGGAGCGCACTTATGAGAGATGCCCCCGCCACGATGTCAAAATCGTGCTTGGCGACTTCAATGCCAGGGTGGGCAAAGAAGGTATCTTTGGCACTACGGTCGGTAAATTCAGCCTCCACGCGGAAACATCCCCAAATGGGCTGAGGCTGATCGACTTCGCCGGGGCCCGAAATATGGTTATCTGTAGCACTAGATTCCAGCATAAGAAGATACATCAAGCTACCTGGCTGTCTCCAGATCGAAAAACCACCAACCAGATCGATCATGTTGTGATAGACGGAAGACACGTCTCCAGTGTTTTAGATGTGCGTGCGCTCCGAGGTCCTAACATCGACTCGGACCACTATATTGTTGCAGCCAAAATACGCACCCGCCTCTGTGCAGCAAAAAACGCACGCCAACAAACACAAGGATGGTTCGACGTCGAGAAGCTGCAATCACAACAGACAGCCGAACGTTTTTCTACTCGGCTTGCACTCCTGCTCTCTGAGAGCACTCGTCAACAACTCGGTATAAGGGAACTGTGGGACGGCATTTCAAACTCCTTACGTACAGCTGCAACCGAAACCATTGGTTTTCAGAAAGTGCAGAAGAACAGCTGGTACGACGAGGAGTGCCGTGTCGCAGCGGAGAGAAAACAGGCTGCCTACCTCGCAACGTTACGATCGACCACAACACGTGCGGGATGGGATAGATACCGAGAGTTGAAGAGGGAAGCGAGACGCATTTGTAGACAGAAAAAGAAAGAGGCCGAAATGCGTGAGTACGAAGAGCTTGATAAGCTGGCCGACAGGGGTAATGCTCGAAAATTCTACGAAAAGATGCGGCGGCTTACAGAAGGTTTCAAGACCGGAGCATACTCTTGTAGAACCCCCAAAGGTGATCTAGTTACCGATGCCCAGAGCATACTTAAATTATGGAGGGAACACTTCTCCAGCCTGCTGAATGGCAGTGAACGCACAACACCAGGAGAAAGCGAACCCGATACCCCAATCGATGACGATGGAGCAGACGTTCCATTGCCCGACCATGAAGAAGTTCGAATAGCAATTGCCCGCCTGAAAAACAACAAAGCGGCAGGGGCCGATGGATTGCCGGCCGAGCTATTCAAACACGGCGGCGAAGAGCTGATAAGGTGCATGCATCAGCTTCTTTGCAAAATATGGTCGGACGAAAGTATGCCCAACGATTGGAATTTAAGTGTGCTATGCCCAATCCACAAAAAAGGAGACCCCACAATCTGCGCCAACTACCGTGGGATAAGCCTCCTCAATATCGCATATAAGGTTCTGTCGAGCGTACTGTGTGAAAGATTAAAGCCCACCGTCAACAAACTGATTGGACCTTATCAGTGTGGCTTTAGGCCTGGTAAATCAACAACCGACCAGATATTCACGATGCGCCAAATCTTGGAAAAGACCCGTGAAAGGAGAATCGACACACACCACCTCTTCGTCGATTTCAAAGCTGCTTTCGACAGCACGAAAAGGAGCTGCCTTTATGCCGCGATGTCTGAATTTGGTATCCCCGCAAAACTAATACGGCTATGTAAACTGACGTTGAGCAACACAAAAAGCTCCGTCAGAATCGGGAAGGACCTCTCCGAGCCGTTCGATACCAAACGAGGTTTCAGACAAGGCGATTCCCTATCGTGCGACTTTTTCAACCTGCTTCTGGAGAAAATAGTTCGAGCTGCAGAACTTAACAGAGAGGGTACTATCTTTTATAAGAGTGTACAACTGCTGGCGTATGCCGATGATATTGATATCATCGGCCTCAACACCCGCGCCGTTAGTTCTGCTTTCTTCAGACTGGACAAGGAAGCAAAAGAAATGGGTCTGGCAGTGAACGAGGGCAAGACGAAATATCTCCTGTCATCAAACAAACAGTCGTCGCACTCGCGACTTGGCACTCACGTCACTGTTGACAGTCATAACTTTGAAGTTGTAGATAATTTCGTCTATCTTGGAACCAGCGTAAACACCACCAACAATGTCAGCCTAGAAATCCAACGCAGGATAACTCTTGCCAACAGGTGCTACTTCGGACTAAGTAGGCAATTGAGAAGCAAAGTCCTCTCTCGACAAACAAAAACCAAACTCTATAAGTCTCTCATAATTCCCGTCCTCCTATATGGTGCAGAGGCTTGGACGATGACAACAACCGATGAGTTGACGTTGCGAGTTTTCGAGAGAAAGGTTCTGCGAAAGATTTATGGTCCTTTGCGCGTTAGCCACGGCGAATATCGCATTCGATGGAACGATGAGCTGTACGAGATATACGACGACATTGACATAGTTCAGCGAATTAAAAGACAGCGGCTACGCTGGCTAGGTCATGTTGTCCGGATGGATGAAAACACTCCAGCTCTGAAAGTATTCGACGCAGTACCCGCCGCGGGAAGCAGAGGAAGAGGAAGACCTCCACTCCGTTGGAAGGACCAAGTAGAGAAGGACCTGGCCTCGCTTGGAATATCCAATTGGCGCCACGTAGCGAAGAGAAGAAACGACTGGCGCGCTGTTGTTGACTCGGCTATAATCGCGTAAGCGGTGTCTACGCCAGTAAAGAAGAAGAGAGTCTGACTACTGGTATGTAGCGGCTACAATTGGTGTCTGTCTTGCAGCCAAGCGGCTCGCTATATAAACGTGATTCCAACGGCATGTTCATATGCCTGCTATTTTCTGAGAACAGAAAAGATAACAGACACACTATTGAACCAGAAAATCTGATCTTATCTGGCAGTTTTTCGATAAAATCTGATTGCTGAAACCATGAGTAAAGTAGCCGGAATAGCCTTACGCTCCAACACTCGATTGTGTTTCATTAAAATGCGATCAGTTTCCATTTAAGTAAGATATACATTAAGAAACGTTTTAATGGTCTAGTATTGATTATAAAAGTTTAAAAGGTTTAGATAAGTGGTTCTGGTTCAATTCAGAATTTCGTATAACCAATAGCGAGACCTTCTTCGAAAGATACGACATCGCAGTTTTAAATAGCTCTATAGCTCAATATACTTTGTGGCTCTCATAGAAGTATAAAGATATGTCTTGATTATCTGCTATTCTCTATTTGATTATACAAGGTCTGTCGCAAAAGAAACAGGACTGTTAAAAAAAAAAAAAACACAAAAAATTAATATTTTTCAAAATTTATATTTTTTTATTCAAAGTAGATTCCTTATGCTTTAATACAGCGTTAAGCCCGGTCAATTAGCATTTCAAATGAGTGTTTAAGGTAATTTTTCGGAATGCTCTTGAGAATATCGGTCGTCGCCTTTTAGATAGCTGAAATGTCCTGAAACCAGTGTCCTTTCATAGGCAAATGAAGTTTTCACAATAGGTAAAAATCACAGGGTGCCAGACCGAGTGATTAAGGTGAATGATTAGTGGTTAATATGAAGATTTTTGTCAAAAAATCAGTGACATGCGTCGACCGATGACACGGGGCATTATCGTGCAACAGGCGCCAGGACCATGCCTCACGGTATTGTAGTCGAGCACGACGAATGCGTGACAAAAGACGCTTCATAACACCAAGGTAAAACACAGCACTAATCGTTTGGCCAGGTGGGACGAACTCTTGGTGTATAATACACTAGGAATCGTAAAAACAAATCAGCATTGTTCTTATTTTTCACTTCTGAAGACGACTTTTTTTGGTGACTTCGCATCGTCACAGAGGTCCTCACGATCTTCTTAGAATCGCTTAAACCACTCATGCACATTACTACGGGATAGGCGCTGATCACCATACACTTTTTTCATAATTTGAAATGTTTCAGTAAACGTTTTCCCAAGTTTAAAACAAAATTTAATATTTGCTCTTTGCTCAAAATGCATTTTACGACCGATGACCAAAAGCTGCTGTCACTTTTTGATCGATAACATCGATTGTAATTATCCAATTGTCTTAAAATTTTTACGAAACGCCAACAAGAGATCAAGCTTTTTATTTCATATACTCACCAATAGGTGGAGCCACCAGAAACAGTTATATTTAAAAAGTTCTGTTTTTTAGCGACAGTCTATATGTAGCAGAAATATGCCCTCCAAAGGTTTCTGAAGTAGACTTTACAGAGTTTCGGTATGGATGGTTCGAAATTTCAAAAAGTCTAGAGCTGTAAAATTGTTTACAATTCGAACTCATTTTTATTAATTTACAAAATATTTTCAAACGAAATTATAAATTCCGGCAAATTGATTGCACCGGCTTTTGCAACCCTCCACCTGTCATTAAATATACAAATATGTAGAAACCTGTGTGTACAACTGTCTGTTAACATGCTCTATATTGAATTCCCCTCTAACTGTACGTCACAGTATGCCACCCTCGTCGCACACACTCATTATTATAGCCCTTTTGGGGGCGTTTATTTGCACTAATATACATCATATATGCTTGTTTTGTTACTGATTTGCTTGTCATCAGTCATCATTGCAGCTGTCAAACTTTGAATTTTGACGCAACTGCACCGAGGCGTCGCACAGTGGGGCCGCTTCATACAAGCCGCGGCAAAAAATAGAAGGAATCGAGGTAGGGCTTTGAAATTTGGCACACATCTCTCATATTGCCAAATTAGATTAAAAAAAAAATTTTGTTAAAATCCGCCCACAACCACGCCCACCTCCCATATAACACAAAAATCAAAAATCATCCTACAGTAACGAAATTTTCTACAGTGTAATATTTTGTAAATATAAGCTTGTCCAGAAAAAATAAAGCAAAAAAAAAAAATTTAAAATTTAAAAAAAAAAAAAAATTAAGATTATAAATACGTTCTCATTTACTAAGTTTGAGATTTAATTTAAAAGTAGTCCTTTTGCATCTTCTAATAGATCTATGTGTTTTATTACAGTTGTAACTCTTACACTTGATAAAAGTGGATCAGAAGTAACTAAGAGTCTCTTTAAAATATCTTCATTAGTTGAAGTTCGACTGCATTTCCTTGCGTAACGAAGGCGATAGTTTCTATAATCCTTGTTACGAGCCTCCTGCGCCTCTTCAGAAAGATTACCGATAGGGAGAAAAGAACTTCTAATTATGCTTTCGCCATGTACCAGCATCTTATGTATTGTCACTGGCATATAATACCAGTTATACGTCCCAACAAATAGTCTAGCCGTATCTAAAGCATACTTTCCATATTTTACTGGGTCTATGCTCTCACCACAAGTAATTACTTCAAGTATTGTAGCCAGTCGTTTGATTAATTCCAGGTCAACCCCAGTTACCTCTGAAACTACCTCGGGATTTTTAAAAAATTTTCTAGACGTATTTCCAGTATTTGTTGTGCCTAAACCCTGTTGAACATGGTCAACCCTAATACCCAATCTTTGGCGTAATTCTGTCTGAATCCTTTTCTTGTTTTCTTCTTTAAGTGGCTTGGTTTCCGCATTAGTAGACCACCTTTTAAAAGTTAAATTATACCCAATATGTAAAATAAATTCCATTGTTTTTATTCTAGCATGTAAGGGAGAAATTCCCAACTTAACTGCTTCCTGATTGCATGATTTTTTGACGACGGATTCTAGGTTGTTCATTTCTTTAGGGCTTGCATTACATATGTAACAGACAGATGATGCTTTACAACCAGTTGCTGCTTGAGCTATTTTTGTGTCTATCATGGTAAATAAAAGATTGTGACGTATTTCAATAACCTTGTCCTTTATAGTCACAAATGTTGGCAATATGTTGCTTATGGTTTCCTGCATCTTTTCGACAATTTCTTTGGTATGGTTTGCGGTTTCCTTGGCATATTCAAATTGAATCGGCCGACAAAACTTTGTGGAAGAAGGTCTAAAGTTCTTCCATAACGTGTCTGTTTTGTCTATAGTTTTAAGCACTAAAGGCACCATAGATACCATAAATAAATTTGCATCAGATATACCATCAAATTCGTTAGGTATGAACTGGTTGTATTGACTTTGATTTGACGAACCGTCACAACCCCATTTCGATGTTAGAGTCATTATTTCTGGAACATGAGCTAGATTTGTGAAGTTCCCGGCGGCCAAAATAATTCTTTTAGCTGTGTGATCAAGTAAACTTTGCAAATCAACTTGTGCAGATATTGGTGTAATAGTAATATTTTCCGGGTAACAATGCTTTTTTTCCTCCCGAACTCTATAATACGGTGGCAACACATCACATCCGAAATCTTTAAGCACATTTCGAACAACTTCATACTGATGCTTTGATAACTGTGCATCAACTAACATCGCCAACGCTTTTTGAGAATCTAAGTTTGTCTTCTTAATAGCTGCTGATCCAGCCGCGGCCTTTAATTCTTCTTGAGAGTACGTATCTCGAAGTTGTTGGACCTTGTAACGTTTAGCCCGTTGACTACAGTCTTCAAATTTCTTTACCGGTCGTCCAGCAATTAAACTACGTTTATTTGAAGTCCCGGGTAATAATTTATCAACCATCTCGATAGTAAAATTCTTATCCAGCCATACAGAATGATTTTTAAATAGTAGGTTTTTTTTCCTCTGGCACTGGTTCCATTTTGAATTGAATGAAGTTATGTACCTTTTTTTAATTTGTTCTAAAATCAACTTCACCTTATCTTCACTAAAAGAAGGGAATTTATCCCTCAAAAACTGCGTCAACATATCACTTTTTCGCCCGCAACGAATAAATTCTTCAGTAAGCTGTCGATTACTTATTGAAACGAATGACATTTTGCAAATATTATTTGCAATATATATTTATACAAATAACACTTGTTATAAACTGTTA
The DNA here is from genome assembly GCA_027475135.1 of Bactrocera correcta. NCBI lineage: Eukaryota > Metazoa > Arthropoda > Insecta > Diptera > Tephritidae > Bactrocera > Bactrocera correcta. Next base: position 118,697,426 of record CM050323.1, read on the forward strand.
GATTTTTATTAAACAACGAATTTCGAAATTACACAAACGCTTCTTTAAATTATCAATATGTGAAGACGCGCAATAAATTAAACAATTGCGTCCGTTGTCACAACAACCGTTCATAAATCCTATAAAGTGTCATAACTAAGCCATAAATAAAGATATTAGAGTGAAATTTGGCACAAAGGTGATGAAGCTAAAAGCAAGTGCATTACATCTTGATTTGTAGAAATTCTGTCGCATTTTCTAGAATGATTAAGCCTATATTTCTTGTAATCTTTACTTTATGTATCGTCATTGGCATATAGTAAAATTCATAAAGGCTGACATATAACCTCGCAGTTTTCATGCAATAAATTTCAAATTTTTGAGGATCTATTGCTGCTTGACTATTGATTGTATTTAATATTATTTTAAATTTCTGCAATATCACAATATTTTATTTCTTTTGCCATTTCAAAATTTCGTGTTTTGTTAATTTTTTTTCACCCGTTTGCACTTCTCTCGGTATCACATACGACACATACGAACACCAAACCCTTTGAGGGTTTTACTATACTGACCTAGTACCATCACCCCGACCTGGAATTTCTCACCCCCCAGATTAGCTGTTGTACTGTGTAATTAGTTCAAATAATATAAGGCATCTAAACTAGTATTTTGTTGTTGTTGTATAACGAGAGACAACTCCAAAAAATAACAACAAAGCAACAAACCGAACAATAAAAAAAAAAAAAAAACAAAACAACGAAAAAAAAAAATTCCAACAGACAAGGTTATAGCTATCTTTGATCCTTATCCGCACGTATCCGCACATATGCGCAGTTTTTTTTTTCGTTATCATATTCCTTAAAGTGTACATCAAATATTAGGACTAACTAGACCATGTAGGTACATGTAGCTAATTGTCAAATCTATAATTTTTATGTAAAAGTGTTTAAAAAATGGTTTTATTTTAAAACTTTGTCAAAATTGACATGAATTAGGCCTATGAAATGAAAATAATTATTTTATAATATATTATAATATATATTAGGCTACACTTTAAAGTCACTTCTTATTGCATAAAACGTCGAAATCCCTTACTTCTGTACTCATATATTTCTCAATATTTTTCACAATTTTCAAGAGATTTTTTTGTTTATTTGACTTTAAAAATACGTTGTTATGTCAGTGAAATGGCAATTCGCAAATAAGTGATAAATTAAACTATATTCATTGTCTAGAAAGACTACTGGAATGAGATTTTGTTAAAATTAGATAGTTAAAAATTACATATTTTTGCCGCCGATTACCCATTGTGCGTCGTCTCACCTTGCGCGCTGTAAATATTATGTAAACAGCTCGTGACTGTCTCATTTGCATGAGGTGCACATAAGTCAACACCAATAGCGATGATGCAACAATTCGAAATTTCGGCAGCTGAAACTGAATTAGACAAGCGCACGAGTGTGGCAGAAACCCCAGGTTGCAGTTCATTACGCTTTCCCCTTCGTTCTGAGTGCTCAATACTTTAAACTCTAATTGCACTGTTGCGTGATAAATACGGCGATTAAGTGCAAATAGATTAGGTCATGCTTATGGAATTTCCAAAGCAAAACACTTTGCAGCGCGCTGAAATGTAATAAGTGAGTGTTTGGATGGGTGTGTGTGGCAGGTGGGGGATGTGTTGCCAAGTAGAAAACAAAGAGATTTCGTAGCTATTGTAACATCTGCATCCTGAAGGGTGTTTTTTAACTGCGATAATAGCAACAACAATATAAAAACTGCAGCATATAATCTTCATCATCCTCAATGGCAGGGAAGTCTTTCAAACTGGTGGTTCACTCATTTGAAGGGTATAAAAACGATGTGAATAAAAAAATAAAAAAATCAGTTAACTTCACATACATCGAATGCATATTAGCCAATTGCATTTTGTATAGCATAAAAAATTATAAAAACTTTTAACGCGATTTTGATCGAACAATTTTGTATTATAATAAACAATTATTATCAAAAATTTGTTCGAAGATTGTAACTCTGCCTTATATATGTAACACCAAGGCAGAATTTCGTGTTGGTACCTTGTTAAATAAAAAAAGTTTTCTATACAAGGACTTGAGTTTCATCAATAAGTTCGTAAGTCAGCTATATTCTACAGTAGTCCGATGTCGGCGGTTTCGACAAATGAGCAGCTTATTGAGGAGAAAAGCACGGGCGCAAAATTTCAGATCGATATTTCAAAAGTTGAGGGACTGGTTAGCATATATACAGACGGCCAACTCAGCTTATAACGCTGATAATTTGCAAATATACCTTTTAGGATCTTCGATGTTTTTTTCTGGGTTGCAAACTTATTATACCCTGTAACAACAAGTTTAAAGAAGCATGCGGCTAAAGACCCCATTTAATTTTTAAGGCTATCTCTACAAAATTATCTTTTCCTGCTCTCAGTTTGTAGAAACACATTTTAAAGAGAAGCTAAATTTTAGTCCGAGATAATTTTACCGACTCTACGAGGTCTTAGGCCGGATTTGAACATTGTAGTATCCTGTTTTTACTCTCTTTAATATGCTTGAAAAGTCTGGCATACACGAGCGCTATAAAAGTTTTATTGTGAAAGCACATTCGATGCCATTATGTATGGGACTCGATTTCTTTTGCATGGTCGCCACAGGCTCGGTTGCAGAAGTCCAAAAGAGGAACACAATTTTCGACAGATTTCAAGCATAAATCAGCTGATACTTCTGGAATTTCATGTTCGATATTTGTAAGAAGTTCATCAATCGTAGTTGGCTTGTTGGCATAGACCATCGACTTGATGTAGTCCCACAGAAATTGGTCAAACTTGGTTTTCAATAAATCAATTGTGACATTCACTGTGTGGCTTGGTGCGTTCTAAATGATTACATTGTTTAAGATCATCCAATTTCAGCCAACAGTTTTAGTTATTATTGAGCGTTAGCGATTCCCATTCACAGTAACGTGCCGGTCTTGATCATCACGGAAGAAGTACGGCCCATTAAGGCCGCTGGCCCAATGACGCTGCTTTCCCATAAACCGCACCAAACCGTAATTTTTTCGGGATGCAATGATGATTCATGGAGTACCTGTGAATTGCTGCCTAACTAATATTATATATTTTACTTATTATCGAATCCATTCAGCCAGAAATGAGCCCCATCGCTGAAGCTGATTTTTCGATGCAAGTCCGTATTATTTTCTAGTTGTTGCTCAGTGCAATTCACGAACATACGACGATTCTGGTGGAAAAGCAGCTTCAGTTCCTGCGTCAATTTGATCTTGCAAGGACGTTGGAAAAGAGCTTTGGCAAATTCGTCACAACATCGTCACAAGATTCCCAATGCTTCAGAACGACGTGTGAGAGACTGATTTGGATCTTCCTCAATTGATGTGCTAACGGCAGCAATATTCTCGAAACTACCGGCACTTATTTGCCTCATTGGCACGGGAAAAATTTTGGTAGCAAATTTTAATAATTTCGGGTTATTGTTGGATCGTATATCTTTCCATGATGAAATGACAAACCTTACTGAAGAGAAATGTCGAAAGAACGGAAAAAAATTACTGTTCCTCGGTAGGTAGCGTTCCTAATGAAAACACCGTTAGTTATTCGTCAAAGGGAAAGTTATAATTGACCATTCTGCGCAGGCATGAGTTATTGATGGTACCTGAGAGGCTTAGTTTAATCTGCCGTTATCTTTAATTAGGTGTCAGGGAATAGCAGCTCTGATTTCTAACGACATGTATTTTTTAAGGATATTGAATGACAGAATTAATCGTGACAGAATAAGTTACGTTCGATAAATGATTCAGAAAAGAACACTCCGACCTATCTGGATTCATCACAGAAATGTATTCCCAGAACAAGAACAGAAACCTCGCTATTAGAAGATTGTTATCGTCCTTTACTGAACTGTAGACGATACTAAAGAAATGCCATATGGTTTCAGTCCTCCACTTAACGGTATTAATTTCGAATTAATACCAAATACATATACACTTTTTCCAACATTCGACCAGCATTTGGGTGCCATTTTCGCTCGTGACATTAGTATCCTTACTTTTGGCTCTACTCACTTGCTCCCTTGCCGGTTGCTTTCCGTTACCTCTTCCGCCCCTTAGCGTTCTTGAATGATGTTTGAATTTTGATATTTAGCTCATCTTACGACCCTTAACTTGTTCCCACCCACATTCATTCGCACCCCTGCCATTATTGCCATTTAGCATTTTAAAATTTTCAACGCTTCGTTATTGACGCATTCATTGCAAATTGTTTTGTCTTTCTTATTTTACTTTAAATAGCTCGAGGGCATACCGAACTGTGGGTGCTTTACATAACCACCCTTTAAAATAGTTCAAAAACTGTTATTCTATGTTCCGCTGTCACAGTAGATGTATGTCACTCAATAGCACCCAACTTAAGGCCAACCCTATTTATTCAAGCTTAACCTTTTCTGTGTTTGTTTTAGATTTTTTTTTGTCGGCTTTATGGCCTTAGGCTGTTTATTTACAAAAATCATTTGTAACATTTTGTGATTTTTTAGTCTCTTTGAGGGAGAATTTTGACTAATTGGTGTTGTTATTAATCCGAAATTTTAGCATATCCACTTAGATGAAAGCGTTTGTATGTGTGTTTTGAAGGGGTAACGCTTTTTGCTGGAGGCAAAGTGGAATTACATCAGTCATTCGTCATTGGGCGTTAACAAATCAAGCAAATCCAATGAGAAATCTATAAATCATTTGCATTATTTGCTAGAGTTGGGATTAGAAATGGATTGGTGTTGTGATAGAGCGGAAATGTTTTCTAATATCATATTTTTAGTAATGAGTATTTTAATTGAGAATGAAGTTTTTATTTTGATGAATAGAGTAAAACGGAAGGAGTTTTGAAGAAGGATGTAAGGGTGGTGCTCGGGCTTAGCCGATCATTAGTTGTTTTTGCAAGAAATAATAGCAAAATATATTTATTAGTAATCTTTCAAAAGTTGTCCAAAAAATAAGGTATACTACCCTATACAATTTTACTGTGATATTTCTTATAGATAGCGATTTACGAGTGTATATTAAGGAGGGGAATGTAAGTTTCAGTTCGTTGTCTAGGGATTAGAGGAATGTATGGTTAGATAAAATCCATTTGCGTCACCAAATCACATGTGCTAAGCGGAACAAGCCGACCAAAAATATATATTCAACACAAGAGATCACAAGGAAGGTTTTGACCGTCGAGAGTTATCCTGCGTATGATTTTGAGGCTGACGTTGTTGTTGGTGCTAATGTTGGTTCCAAGATAAATGAAATTATCTACGACTTAGAAGTTATGACAGTCAACAGTGCCGTGGAAGACAGGAGATATTTCGTTTTGTTTTCTTAATAAGTCTGGAGAAAGCAGGACTAACACGCATCCCTAATGAGTTGGACCACTGCGCCGCAGAGCCTACCTCTTCTCCGCTCACATACCTCCGAATAATATTTGGGAGGGCCGGAGTCACTAAAGAAGAGGTGGAGTAAGCTTTTTCGCGGATGGGTCAAGCTCTAGGCTCTTGCGCGAGCTCAGTAATGGTTGGTTAGCAACCCTTCTGGTCCAGAGTAAAATGTAAAAGGCCTTTGGAACTACTAGTTCTTGGCAAGGTTCACATGGGCTCAGTAATAGGAGTCCTAATTGAATATGGTAAGGCTAAAGATTTTGTCCTCCTCTTGCAGGGAGGATGATGATGAAAACTTTCATGTTCAGCTGTTCAAGTGGAATTGGTCGAGGCCTCACGAAACTCAGCATATTTACCTAACCTAAACTAATCTGTGCTACCATCTTTTATTTAAGTGCTAAAAATCACAGCTCTCAAACCCCCTGGTTCAGACATGGACTGTCGGATTGGGTGCTTATAATGTTTAGGTTTCGTTTGAAAATAGCTAATATCGACTCACAACCTTCTTTTCTCTTTATCTTAAGTCGACTTGCTTTCAATCAAGTTTTGGACATTGCGTAAGTAAAAATTATGGCTTGATAAGACGTGAAAAGGAACTGTTAACTTATAAGAAATTTAAGATATTTAAAAGAACTTGACACACCTTCCTTTATATACCTATATATAAATGTATATACGTCCATTGGAAAAATGATAAAAAGCAATATTTTTCTATTAAACATAACTTAGCAAAAAAGGTTATTTGTATAAGCCAGCCAATGTCTGTAATCCAGGGGAACTTAATAGGCCATGCCACATAAGTACTCAGCTATTTCTAAGTCCATTGAAAAGGTAATACGCCTACTATGAATTCGTCGACATGCGACGAGTACAAAAGAAATCCGGTGATAGAGATCAATTGCGTTTTTTATCATTTCCGCACAGACACTTCCACACACTACCACATAAACATAATTTTTTATTGTGCGAACATATGGAAGATTGCGACACAATAGCTACTCGAATGGCTGGCAACTTCCTCGTTCAATACCATTGAAATATAGATAGAAATATATACATATGTAGTATAAGTGTAGATGTGTGTGTATACGGACAGTTGCCCCTTGACCAGTTGTTAACCGAGGGCTATTATTATGTTGTTGTTCTCTCTGTTAGTTGTTGTAGCTGTTCATTGAAGCGGCAATTGTGTACGCAGTTTAGTCTGTGGCTTCCGCTATTCCCGCCTCCACATAGCCAACAAAGTCGCGGTGCTTTTTATCCTTCGGCCGAGTGCGGGAGCACACTCTCGCACTGGACACAATGTCGCATCGCTTGTCGATTGCTTCAATGGTCATTGTAATTGGCTTCTTTTGTTGTTACGCTTCGTTTTCATTCGATTTCTTTTATATCTTTTCCAAAGTGCTGGGAAAGTTTTTCTTTTCAAGTTGGAATTTTAACTTTTTAAATAATTTTTCAATGCTTTGGAACGCTTAATTCACTTAGTAATTTTGATATTTAAAATAAACAAAGAAAATATGAGATTATGGTTATTAAATATACAAAGCAGTGGCCTCTAATGAACTTCTTCCTCAGATGATTTACGATTAGCCGCCTAGAGGGTCGCGCGTTTGTTGAGAGGTTCAAACGTCATTGGTCATAATTGCCTTGGTGGCTCAACAGATATCATCTTCTTTGCTAAGATTAATCCAGCTACTGTTCGTACAAGGGTTTCTGTTTTACCTATTGACTTCGATAGGTCGGTAGTTGGTTTTCAGGATAGCTGCAACTAGAGGTTTATATATTATTATCTAAGTCGCATATGTCTTCAAGCCTTATTGTTTAATTCTAAGTTATACTAAAGTAGCGTTCAATTCCAAATATTCTCTTTATTGTATTTTCCTATAAAGCATTAGAAATGAAAAATCTTTTATGGTGAAAATATTTGAGAAAAATCTTGGGAGGAGTAAAGTTAACATCACCGTGATGTTTTTCTTGAAAACAAAAAGCCAAATTTTATTCTCAATTCTTGTATTAATTTCACATTCCAATTTTCCATACGCTTGTTGTAAGTCTCAGTTGCAATGAATTTCAATGTATTCAGCGAATTTTGTTTGTTTCTCGGTTTCGGCTTATTTTTGGAACACCATTCGCTAAATTGGTGGGCAGTTTCGACTTCATATTCATAAACCCAGTTTTTGTTCCCAGTTGCGTAGTTTTCATAGGGAGTTTTTTTTGACGGGGCGGGTCCCCAACTCGCACAACCCTGGGGACTGACGATTTGCCTTCTTACTTTAGCTTGCCTTCAAACGGAGGATACTTGTAAAAGAACCGCGCTTGGCGACACTTAAGTAAATGGCGCTGAGAGAAGTTTCCTCACTAGCGTAAATTTTTACATACATTTCCATCATCCGGAGAGTAGAAGATAAAAGCGGGACACAAAAAGTAGTATATAAAAAATGAGAAAGGCCGATATGCGTGAGTATGAAGAGCTTGACAAGCTGCACAACTGGGATAATCCCCGAAATTTCTACAAGAAGATGCGGCGACTAACAGAAGGTTTCAAAACCGAAGCATACTCTTGTAGAACCCTCTAAGGTGGTCTAGTGACCGATACCCAGCGTATTCAGAAATTATGCAGGGAACACTTCTCCAGCCTGCTGAATGGAAGTGAAAGCATAAAACAAGGAGATGGTGAACCCGATTCTCCAATCATGATGACGGAGCAGACGTTCCATTGCCCGACCAGGAAGAGGTTCGAGGAGTCATCTTAGGAACAACAAAGCGGCGGGGATCCGATGGATTGCCGGTCGAGCTATTCAAAAACGACGGCGAAGAACTGACAAGGTTCATGCATCAGCTTCTTTGAAAGAAATGGTCGGATGAAAGCCTGCCTGACGATAGGAATTTAAGTGTGCTTAGACTCCCCAAAACACTTATGCAACATTTTCAACGATCCCGCAGCCCTACTGCAAGCAACAAATTTCAAGTGCACTCATTGTTAACACTTTTTTACGGGCATAAAACAGGTTTTACCAATTATTTTTTCCCTTATCGGTATAGGGCAGTTCTGCTCTATTATTCCTTCTTCAAATATATTGAAATTTGAGGAAAGTACTGCGACCTGTGGTCTGTTGTGTTCTCCACTGTTATACTGTTATCGCAGCACATCGTTCAACCCAATCAAATGACAGAGGCTTAGTAAAGTCCTGAGTTAATGGTTGTAATATTCTCTCTCGCTGTACATATTTTCCAGATCGTCTGACTCCTTCTTTTTGTGACTATGGAACAATGTAAGAGTATGTACTCTGCTCTTTGATTAGAGAAGTGGCACAGATCCCTGCGGGAGTACTCCTTCTGTGCTGACAAAACCATAGCTGGCAGTGACTTATATACAAGTAAAATCACAAAATATGCTTTAATTTGTTTTTGAGAAGCACGATTGGTTTCATGAACTGCTTTATATCGAGCTCTCCTGGAAATAGCATAGTATTTTTGAAGGCTTGGTACTTGTTTTCAGTGGCGTTTTCTACTGGCCCTTTCAGTGTTAACCCGGTTAATAATACTTGTGCACGCCAGCACCATTATTGATTTGAATTCGAATTGCCTGAAGTGTAGCTGGACCTTCAATGGGAATGACAGTCCTCAACTAAAAATGCTTGGAGACTTGGTCATATAATTTGGTGCTTGGTCCCATGATATCGTTCTGTCAATCATTGCATTATGCTTCTCCGAAGCTACTCCTCCAGGAAGAAGTCTTTACATTAAATTCTGCTGTTTTCGCTGCTGCTGGAACTTCAATTCCCTGCACCCAAATTAATATTATTTTCTTTGATGAAATCTTCCTGAAAAAAAATTGAAGTAAGTATTTTTTCCACCGATTTTAGTGTTTGAATGTATAATAAATGCAGAAGAACACTACACACACGAAACTCGGTCTCTTCCGGTTTCTTTTTACGAATAGCTCCGCGCAAACGACAGTCAAATAGTATTCCTTGTTGACAGTTTGGCTGGTCGGAAGGAATTCGGCGTGCACCACATCTCGATAATCGAAGAAAATTGTCAACATAACCTTGATTTTTGACTTGCTTTGACGTTTTTTTTCGGATTCGGCTCACCTTTGTCCGATGTTCGGACGATTGATAGTCTATTTCTTAGTAGTGGCATAGATAATGTAATGTAATATGTTTCATGATTATTTTCATTCCGGTAGTCTGAAAGACATTAACACTACTCTGTTTTTCGGAAATAATCAGTGATTTTGGAACCAATCGTGCTTTCACTTATCTTCGGCACAACTGATCTTTCAAAATAGTTTTCATTGACATTTCCGATGTTTCAACGATGCCAGTTAGATTTTTGAGATCTGCTAATCGTAAATCCCCAAAAACCAATTCCTTTATTTTATTGCTAAAATTGATGTTGATGGCCGTCCTGGACGTGGTTCGTCGTCAACGCGTTTTTAACCCTCTTTCAATAATTTGTAGTAATCAAAAACGGTTGCTCGCGAGAAAAAATTATCACCGAAGGCCTTGTCCATCCTTCTGAAAGCTTCGGCACCAGAATTTTCCTCCGCACACAAAATTTAATGGAACTTCTTTATTGATTAATTTATAAAGACATGCATATACTAAACATTAATGAATATTTTGATGTCACATTTGGCACAGACTGACAGTCATCCCAACTTGGAAAATATTTTGACAAATGGGTTTTTGCGGGAAATTTAAACTAAAAAAAAACGAAATCTATCCATATATACAGTTTCAAAAAATAATCCGATTCAAATTTGTCATCATCTATTAGAATTCCTATAAGTTAAGTAAATTTGACCAAAATAGCTTTTATACTTGTATATGAACGTATTTTAGATATGGCCGAATTTATTCGACTTTGCTTTTATTTTTCCCTAGAATATTTTTCTATATCTAAAACTTATTTTTTTCATTCTAACTTTTTTGTTTCACTCACCTTTTTGCTCGTCTACCCGCTTTCATTTTCATTGATAACCCTCCGAATGATTGCCTTAAAAAATCCACTTAACTGCTGCCTTAGAAAGAAATCTAGTAAGTAATATACTAACTTTTCTACATACGCATGTATGCCTCTTGTGTGTATGTTTTTGTACAACAAATGCGCTAGTATATTTCCCAGTTCATAGCGATTAATGCAGCAACAGTGGCCATAACTTCTTTTTCGTATCGAAGTAATCTCAGAACAACATTCATCATCCGAAAGAATAACGAACATACAGACATATCTCTGCTATATATAGACACACTAGGATTTATAGCCTGTGGCATAACTGCACTGGCCGCCCGTTAGTTTACAAATATAATAACAATTGCATAGGGGATACTCTGGATGCTGGCGTAGAAACCCCTAAGAAAAAATTAAACTCTACTGTTGCTACTGTTGTTGTTGCACGCCTAGAGTCATCAAACAGAGCAAACATTTAACAACTCCGCCGGCAAGCAATAATAATAACAACAACAACATCAATAGCAATAGCAATCATATTAATAGTGGTAACAAGAAGATTTCCACTTTTAACGGCATTTACAAGGCCAACATGCAACGGCTGTGAGCACTCGATTACGGAATTAAATGTAATCAGCAAACGTTTGAGCTGCAAAATCCCCCAGGGAAATTTGCAAACAATCGAAAATCACACATACAATAACAAACGGAAGCAAAGAGAAAATCATAAAAAACCGAAGAGGAAAGAATTTTCCAAGCAAAGGCAGGATTTTACTTTTGCCTAGGCGTTAGAAGTGGAAAATGTAGCAAGTATTTAAGGAAGGGTGGGGGCGTGGAGGTGAGCCTAGGATTGTGCTGTGTATTTTATGGTGTTGCTTAAGTTAAGGCGGCAAATATTTTATGTGAACTGATATTTGCGGGAAATGCCTAAATTCATACGAATGTACTATATGTGTGAAGCCGAAATACTGTCGAGACAGTTAGAAAATGGAATGCCAAGTGAATAATGAAAATTAAATTTACTTTCAACAAAATGTGAATGCATGCGCACAGCTTAGAGATAACTCAACTTAGACGATACGGCACTCTTCCTTGATTTTATTTCTTTTAAAAAGTTTCGGAATTTCTTGCATCGTTTTCTTTAGTTTGAGGTCTATTAAAGCCTTTTATCCGTTATTTTTTCAATAGAAGGGTTTAGTAAAGTGTTACACGGGCTGTAGAAGCATGATTAGGTATTAGAAATAAAGGATTTCGTGATAAGAAAAACTGCCTGACTCAGTATAGTTTGAGCACGCGTCAGCCTCGTCATTCTTGCCAAGATGCTACTTAGGACTAAGTAGGTAATTGGGAAGTAAAGTACTCTCTCGACGAACAAAGACCAAATTTTACAAGTCACTCATCATCCTTGTCCTCTTATATAAGGCGGAGGCATGGACGATGCGATGTACGAGGTGACGACATTGACATAGTTCAGCGAATTAAGATACAGCGGCTATGTTAGCTTTGTCATATCGTCTGAATGGATGAAACAGTCTAGCTCCAGAAGCAGAGAAAGACGTATACTTCCTTGGAAAGACTAGGAGGAGAAGGACTTGACTACGCTTGGAATCTCCAACTGGTGCAAAAAGCGAAAAGAAAGAACGACTGGTGGAAAGCAAAAGTTACAAAATCGAACATATGAAAAGCGGATGGAGTAGGACACTTACGACAACGTGAAGTGAGAATAGTAGTGATCGAATCGCGGTGAGCCTGCGCAAGCAAGGATTGACAGCCACTATTAGGAAGTGTTTGCAATGTGTTTGGTGAGATTGGCCGTGAATTCTCTATTATGGGCTGCTACATTACTCTGCTTTTGGACCTATTAAGTCCACAATTAGACCAACTAAAGGGAGCTATCACCCAGAAGCGGCCAGCTTTGGCCAATAAATAAGGAATTATGTTTCTTCTGGGTAACGCCAGGCTGCGAACATCTACAGTGACTCGTCAGATGCTCCGAGGCTTAAGTTATTATTTATCTACATTATGGTACGGTTTTGGCACCGATTTATTGCTATATGTTTCTTTCCAAGGCGAATTAAATAAACCTCAAAACAAGATTGCAATAATCGGCTGCTCCTGCTTTCTGCCAATAGGGACTAATGTGGCATTAAGGAATCCCCATGAAAATGCCATAAAGCTGTCGAGTAAAGTTGTGTAAATTTGACTTAAATCAGAGAATTCTAACTATGGTACATTTAACTTTAAATTTCATATTAAATGGAGAATGTTTACCCACATTCGAAAAAATATTCTTTGTCATTTCATTTTTGAAGATTATCTCTTTCAAATGCAGTGGTGGATTAGCCACGTAGCAAGAGTAGCAAATGTTACGGGACCCGCGAATCGGGGAGCCCGCGCTCCAACTGACCGTAATTAAAAAAAATATCAAATTAGATGACGCGTAAAATATCTTTGCATGCTTTAAAAGCGAAGCACTTAGGCTATGCTTTACTTCCACCTTCCACCTGAAAATCTAAAACTCGATTTCGTCACGTCAAATCATAAAAATAAGAAGGCATTTTGCGAACTTCTTAACTTTAATGTTCTAATGTTTAATTATAAATATTATATTCGATGTATTTAGACTAGTATCTATACTATGTACATTTTTACTCTTCAAGCGTCCAGATTTTAATTTTTTTATTAATATTTATTAATTTTTATATCAAAATAAAGTTAAATTTCTGCCGAATACCGTCATTGTGAATTTTTATTAAATAAATAAATATTTTCATAAAATAAAATAAAAAGAAAATTATTATCGAATATCTCTAGATTTTGTATGCTTCATGGCCGGCAACAGAATATAAGTATAATTATTAAATTTTTACAATATTTTTATTGAAAATTATTGTTTAACGATATTCTTGTGACTTTCCATATTATAAAAAAAGACATTATTTTATATCATAACGCTCACTTCTTAACAGGGCAAAAATTTTTAGTTCAGCCCAGCCTTAAGAGCAAGGTGTTTCAGAGTCTCAAGTCATGTTAGGCCATCTGGACCAGTGGAAAGATTTGTTAAGTTCTTGGACATGAAAGGTCATACTGCTGAAGAACTCGCTCAAAGTTTACTAGATTTCTCGAGTGGGAGTGGCATTAATATCAGCGATTTTCGTAGGCAAAGCTATTATAATGCCAGCAACATGAGTGGGAAATACTATACATCGGCTTACAAGCCCGAATTAAGAAAATAAATAAGTATGCAGAATACATTCCCTGTCTTGCACACTCATTAAATTTGGTAGCTGGGTGCGCTGCAGACTGCTGTACAGTTTTTCTTCGATTTTATTGAAAACCTCTATAATTTTTTTTCTGCTTCTACCTGTTGATGGGGTCGTATTACGAACGCACTTAAAGATTCTACTTCGAAAATTCCGATAGTTTTATCAATATTAAGCAAGTATTGGAAGGCATTTTCAATAACGTGAATCAAAAAGCGGAGTGTCTTAATAAAGCTTACGGACTACTTTCAACGGTGAATAAGTTAGAAACGGGAATAATGACAATTACCTGGAACAAAG
>CM050323.1:118712364-118734708 GCA_027475135.1 Bactrocera correcta
ATTTTTATACCTTTTCCAAATGATTGCTAGTAGCAGACGGTTGAAAATCGTGCACATAAAATATTCTTTTTTCACACACTATAAAAAATATTTTGATATGTCAGTTTGTATGGCAGCTATAACCTATAGTGATCTTATATCGGCAGTTTCCACAAATGAGCAACGCCTTGGCGAGAAAATGTCGTGGGACTGTTATAGTATATACAGAGAGTTGGTCAAACGAATGGGGCTAAATCGACTCAGCTCGTCATCGTCGTCATCTACTATATGTATTTATAACGAGCAATCCAAGTAGAGATATTTTTTTCAATAGCCTTTTTTGTTTTAACAGATCGCACGTAAGTCGTGGCAAGCCGTCATGTTATTTTTTTTTTAGTATTGTTTGGCATTTCATCATCGATGTGCTTACGCCTGAACAACGTTCACAAATCGTTCTACTTTATTTCGAAAATTCACGTTCTGTAAAGAATTTGTTTCGCGCGCTTTGTTCTACTTATGGGCAACATAATCGGCCTAACGAGCGCATTATTCGCAACACCATTACCCATCTTGAGACTCAGCATTCATTATTGGATAATATTCGACCGAAGAGACCATGCATAGCACTCGGTAAAGAAAATATAGCAGCCGTACTGAGAGTGTATATGAAGACCGTGGAGAGTCTATTCGGCGCCGTTCGCAGCAACTCGGACTGACGTATGAAACGACTTGTCGCATTTTACGTTGAGATTTTAAATCACACCGTTGGACTTATTCCCGTGGGGATATGTAAAGTCTTAAGTCTATGTGGACAATATCTCTTCGATTGAGGCATTGGAGCAAAACGCGTGTCTTTCGCAAAATAACAGTCGAAATGAACGAACGAGTCATCGAAAATCGGACTGAACAGATGGGGCATCTGAGACGGGGCCGAAGCCAACATTTGAACAGTGCCGGATTATACTAGCGCGGGGTCTGTAGCAAATTCTGTCAAGGGGCCCTTGGTTTGTTGGTTTGCTATAGGTTCTCAAGTTTAGGGTATTAAATAAAAAAAAAATGTTACAAACAAACTTTTCTGGATTTATTATAGGCAAATTTGGATATAATACTTTCAATATCGATTTCTTTAAGCAAGTCATGCTCTATATTCGACAAAGAGGAATGATTAAGACGTTCTTTGCCCATCGTGTTCCTTAAATATTTTTAATACGATCTAATGTTGAAAAAGAACGTTCGCCACTGCAGTTAGTGATCATGAGAGATAAGTAAATTCGCAAAGCAATTTCTAAGTTTGGGACACACGATTCTAAAGAATTATTTAATATATAATATTGCTGTTCCAGTGGCTCCTGTTTCTTGTTGTCAATAACAGTAGCCACAACTGTTTCAGCAGCTCTGCGAACTGTACTAATTCGCCGCCTATGCTGTTCTCCAAATCATCTTCGTAAGCACGGATCATACTAGAGAATTTTTCCAAAATCTCTTCTGTTGTAAGAGATTTTAGTTGTCGAAATACCTCAAAACCACTAGTAATTTTATGATATGCTTTCATTTGTTTAGTCAAAGCAGACAGTACGTTATCAATAATGACAATAAACACTTCAAATTCGAAACATTGTTCAGGTGTTTGTTTTCAACAAAGTCGTCGAGTGTAGTAGAGTCGCTGAAATGGTCGTACTATGTATTTCGCTTGAGTAGGTCAGATATTTGACTCTTGCCTCAATATCTGAACAAATGGTTCGCATTACTTGGACGTAGCCGTATAATGATTCATAAAAGGCGTATCGCTTTATTAAGGTCTTGATCAAACAACTGCAGCTAAGCACTAGTCGCTTGCAAGCGTTCTAGGACTTCGTTCCACAACTTATGCTTGTTGTTCAGCAGTATGACCTTTCATGTCCAAGAACTTAACAAATCATTCCGCAGGTCCAGATGGCATAACATGACTTGAGACTCTGAAACACATTGCTCTTAAGGCTGGACTGAACTAAAATTTTTTGCCCTGTTAAGAAGTCAGCGTTATGATATAAAATAATTTTTTTTTTTTTATAATACGGAAGACACAAGAATATCGTTAAACAATAATTTTCAATAAAAATATTCTTTTTATTTTATTTTATGAAAATATTTATTTATTTAACAAAAATTCACAATGGCGGTATTCGGCAGAAATTTAACTTTATTTTGATATAAAAATTAATAAATATTAATAAAAAAATTAAAATCTGGACGCTTGAAGAATAAAAATGTACATAGTATAGATACTAGTCTAAATATATCGAATATAATATTTATAATTAAACATTAGAACATTAAAGTTAAGAAGTTCGCAAAATGCCTTCTTATTTTTATGATTTAACGTGACGAAATCGAGTTTTAGATTTTCAGGTGGAAGGTGGAAGTAAAGCATAGCCTAAGTGCTTCGCTTTTAAAGCATGCAAAGATATATTACGCGTCATCTAAATTGATATTTTTTTTTAATTACGGTCAGTTGGAGCGCGGGACCCGTAGCATTTGCTACACTTGCTACGTGGCATTTGAAAGAGATAATCTTCAAAAATGAAATGACAAAGAATATTTTTACGAATGTGGGTAAACATTCCCCATTTAATACGAAGTATAAGGTTTCATTTACCATAGTTAGAATTTTCTGATTTAAGTCAAATTTACACAATTTTACTCGACAGCCTTACGGTATAGTACCTTAATTCCACATTAGTCCCTATTGGCAGAAAGCAGGAGCAGCCGATTATTACAATCTTGTTTTGAGGTTTGTTTAATTTGTCTTAGAAAGAATTATATAATAATTACTTGGTTCCAGAACCGTGCCACAATGTGGATAAATAATAATTTAGGACTCGGAGCATCTGACGAGTCACTGTAGATGTACGCAGCCCGGCGTTGCCCAGAAGGAACATAATTCCTTCTTTATTGGCCAAAGCTGGCCTACTCTGGGTGATAGCTCCCTTTAGTCGGTCTAATTGTGGACTTTTAGGTCCAAAAGCAGAGTAGTGTAGCAGCCCATAGTAGATAATTCACTGCCAATCTCACCAAACACATTGCAAACCCTTCCTAACAGTGGCCGTCAATCCTTGTTTGCGCTGGTTCACTGCGATTCGATTACGACTTTGTAACTTCTGCTTCCCACCAGTCGTTCTTTCTTTTCGCTTTTTGGCACAAGTTGGAGATTTCAAGCGTATTCAAGTACTTCTCCTCCTAGTCTTTCCAAGGAAGTATACGTCTTCCTCTTCCTCTGCTTCAGGAGCTAGACTGTTTCATCCATTCAGACGATATGACCAAGCCAACGTAGCCGCTGTATCTTAATTCGCTGAACTATGTCAATGTCGTTACATGTCGTTATCTCGTACATCGCATCGTCCATGCCCCCGCCCCATATAAGAGGAAGAGGATATTGAGTGACTTGTAAAATTTGGTTTTTGTTCGTCGAGAGAGTACTTTACTTCCCGAATACCTACTCAGTCCGAAGTAGCACCTTGGCAAGAATGACGAGGCTGACACGAGCTCAAACTATACTGAGTCAAGAAGTTACGAAACTGTCTGAGAGTTTTTCTGAGCACGAAATCCTTTATTTCTAGTAGCTAATCATGCTTCTACAGCCCGTGTAACACTTTACTAAACCCTTCTATTGAAAAAATAACGGATAAAAGGCTTTAATAGACCTCAAACTAAAGAAAACGATGCAAGAAATTCCGAAACTTTTTAAAAGAAATAAAATCCAAGAAGAGTGTCGTCTCGTCTAAGTTGAGTTATCTTTAAGCTGTGCGCATGCATTCACATTTTGTTGAAAGTAAATTTAATTTTCATTATTCACTTGGCATTCCATTTTCTGTCTCGACAGTATTTCGGCTTCACACATATAGTACATTCGTATGAATTTAGGCATTTTCCGCAAATATCAATTCACATAAAATATTTGCCGCCTTAACTTAAGCAACACCATAAAATACATAGCACAATCCTAGGCGCACCTCTACGCCCACACCCTTCCTTAAATACTTGCTACATTTTCCACTTCTAACGCCTAGGCAAAAGTAAAATCCTGCCTTTGCTTGGAAAATTCTTTCCTCTTCGGTTTTTTATGATTTTCTCCATGCTTCCGTTTGTTATGGTATGTGTGATTTTCGATTGTTTGCAAATTTCCCTGGGGGATTTTGCAGCTCAAACGTTTGCTGATTACATTTAATTCCGTAATCGAGTGCTCACAGCCGTTGCATGTTGGCCTTGTAAATGCCGTTAAAAGTGGAAATCTTCTTGTTACCACTATTAATATGATTGCTATTGCTATTGTTGTTGTTGTCAAGTATTTTGCTTGCCGGCGGAGTTGTTAAATGTTTGCTCTGTTTGATGACTCTAGGCGTGCAACAACAACAGTAGCACCAGTAAAGTTTAATTTTTTCTTAGGGGTTTCTACGCCAGCATCCAGAGTATCCCCTATGCAATTGTTATTATATTTGTAAACTAACGGGCGGCCAGTGCAGTTATGCCACAGGCTATAAATCCTAGTGTGTCTATATATAGCAGAGATATGTCTGTATGTCCGTTATTCTTTCGGATGATGAATGTTGCTCTGAGATTACTTCGATACTAAAAAGAAGTTATGGCCACTGTTGCTGCATTAATCGCTATGAACTGGGAAATATACTAGCGAATTTGTTGTACAAAAACATACACACAAGAGGCATAAATGTGAATGATAAAAAGTTAGTACAAGTATATTACTTACTAGATTTCTTTCTAAGGCAGCAGTTAAGTAGATTTTTTAAAGCAATCATTCGGAGGGTTATCAATGAAAATGAAAGCGGGTAGATGAGCAAAGAAGGTGGGTGAAACAAAAAAATTAAAATGAAAAAAATAAGTTTTAGATATAAAAAAATATTTTAGGGGAAAAAAAATTAAAAAAATAAAAGCAAAGTCGAATGAATTCGACCATATCTAAAATACGTTCATATACAAGTATAAAAGCTATTTTGGTCAAATTTACTTAAATTAAAGGAATTCTAATAGATGATGACAAATTTGAATCGGATTATTTTTTGAATCTGTATATATGGATAGATTTCGTTTTTTTTTTAGTTTAAATTTCACGCAAAAACCCATTTGTCAAAATATTTTCCAAGTTGGTATGACTGTCAGTCACATCTGTGCCAAATGTGACATCAAAATATTCATTAATGTTTAGTATATGCTTGGCTTTCTAAATTATTCAATAAAGAAGTTCCATTAAATTTTGTGTGCGGAGGAAAATTTTGGTGCGGAAGCTTTCAGAAGGATGGACAAGGCCTTCGGTGATAATTTTTTCTCGCGAGCAACCGTTTTTGATTACTACAAATTATTGAAAGAGGGTTAAAAACGCGTTGACGACGAACCACGTCCAGAGCGGCCATCAACATCAACTTTATCAATAAAATAAAGGATTTGGTTTTTGAGGATTTATGATTAGCAGATTTAAAAGATCTAACTGGCATCGTTGAAACATCGGAAATGTCAATGAAAACTATTTTGAAAGATCAGTTGTGCCGAAGATAAATGAAAGCACGATTGGTTCCAAAATCACTGAATATTTGCGTAAAACAGAGTAGTGTTAATGTCTTTCAGACTACCGGAATGAAACATATTACGTTTTGGATCTATGCCCGCGACTGGGAAATAGATGATCAATCGACCGAATATCGGACAAAGGTGAGCCGAATCCGGAAAAAACACTTCAAAGCAGGTCAAAAATCAAGATTATATTGACAATTTTCTTCGATTATCGAGATGCGGTGCACTCCGAATTCTTTCCGACCGGCCAAACTGTCAACAAGGAATACTATTTGACTGTCGTTTGCGCGGAGCTAACGAACCGAAAGGGACCGAGTTTCATGTGTGTAGTGTTTTTCTGCAATTATTATATATTCAAACACTAGAATCTGTGGAAAACATACTCACTTCAATTTTTTTTCGAGGAAGATTTCATCAAAGAAAATAATATTAATTTTTGTGCAGGGAATTGAAGTTGCAGTAGCAGCGAAAACAGCAGAATTTAATGTAAAGACTTCTTCCTCGAGGAGTAGCTTCGGAGAAGCATAATGCAATGATTAACAGAACGATATCATGGGACCATGCATCAAAGTCCATGACTAAGTCTTTAAGCATTTTTAGTTGATGACTGTCATTCTCATTGAAGGTCCAGCGACACTTCAGGTAATTCATTCGTTGAAGTCAAATCAATAATGGTAGTGGCGTGCACAAGAATTATTAACAGGGTTAACACCAGTAGAAAACGCCACCGGAAACAAGTACCAAGACTTCGAAAATACTAGGCTATTTCCAGAAGAGCTCGATATAAAGCGGTTCATGACACCAATCGTGCTTCTCAAAAACAAATTAAAGCATATTTTGTGATTTTACTTGTATATAAGTCACTGCCAGCTATGGTTTTGTCAGCACAGAAGGAGTACTCCCCCAGGGATCTGTGTCACTTTTCTAATCAAAGAGCAGAGTACATACTCTTCCATTGCTCCATAGTCACAAAGAGAAGGAGTCAGACTATCTAGAAAATATGTACAGCGAGAGAGAATATTACAACCATTAACCCAGGACTTTACTAAGCCACTTACATTTGACTGGGTTGAACGATGTGCTGCGATAACAGTGGAGAAAACAACAGACCACAGGTCGCAGTACTTTCCTCAAATTTCAATAAATTTGAAGAAGGAATAATAGAGCAAAATTGCCCTATAATATAATAATAATACCCGATAAGGGAAAAAGTAATTGATACAACCTGTTTTATGCACGTGAAAAAATGTTAACAATGAGTGCACTTGAAATTTGTTGCTTGCAGTAGGGCTACGAGATCGTTGAAATGTTGCATAAGTGTTTTGGGGAGTCTAAACACACTTAAATTCCTATCGTCAGGCAGGCTTTCATCCGACCATTTCTTTCAATGAAGCTGATGCATGAACCTTGTCAGTTCTTCGCCGTCGTTTTTGAATGGCTCGACCGGCAATCCATCGGATCCCCGCCGCTTTGTTGTTCTTAAGATGACTCCTCGAACTTCTTCCTGGTCGGGCAATGGAACGTCTGCTCCATCATTATGATTGGAGAATCGTGTTCACTATCTCCTTGTTTCATGCTTTCATTGCCATTCAGCAGGCTGGAGAAGGGTTCCCCGCATAATTTCTGAATACGCTGGGTATTGGTCACTAGACCACCTTAGAGGGTTCAACAAGGGTATGCTTCGGTTTTGAAACCTTCTGTTAGTCGCCGCATCTTCTCGTAGAAATTTTGGGGATTATCCTTGTTGTTCAGCTTGTCAAGTTCTCTGTACTCACGAATTTCGACCTCTCTCTTTTTTTATATACTATTTTTTGTGTCTTGCTTTTATCTTCTACTCTTCGGATGATGGAAACGTATGTAAAAATTCACGCTAGTGAAGAAACTTCTCTCAGCGCCGTTTACTTAGGTGTCGCCAAGCACGGTTCTTTTACATATTGATCAAGCAGCTCACGACTTTCTGTCTTAAACCAAATATCCTTCGTTTGAAGGCAAGCTAAAGTAAGAAGGCAAATTGTCCCGCCCCAGGGTTGTGCGAGTTCGGGTCCCACCCCGTCAAAAAACACTCCCAATGAAAACTACGCAACTAGGAACAAAAACTGGGCTTATGAATATGAAGTCGAAACTGTTCACCAATTTAGCGAATGGTGTTCCAAAAATAAGTCGAAACCGAGAAACAAACAAAATTCGCTGCAGAAATTGAAAGCTATTGCAACTGAGACTTGATGAAGTAAAAGTAAACAATAAGGCTTGAAGACATACATATGCGACTTGGATCATAATATATAAACCTCTAGTTGCAGCTATCGTGAAAACCAACTACCGAACTATCGAAGTCAATAGGTAAAACAGGAACCCTTGTACGAACAGTAGCTGGATTAATCTTAGCAAAGAAGATGATATCTGTTAAGCCACCAAGGCAATTATGACCACTGACGTTTGAACCGCTCAACAAACGCGCGACCATCTAGGGGGCTAATGGTAAATCATCTGAAGAAGAAGTTCATTAGAGGCCATTGCTTTGTATATTTAATAACCATAATCTCATGTTTTTTTTAGTTTATTTTAAATATCAAAATTACTAAGTGAATTAAGCGTTCCAAAGCATTGAAAAATTATTTAAAAACTTAAAATTCCAACTTGAAAAGAAAAACTTTAACAGCACTTTGGAAAAGATATAAAAGAAATCGAATGAAAACGAAGCGTAACAACAAAAGAAGCCAATTACAATGACCATTGAAGCAATCGACAAGCGATGCGACATTGTGTCCAGTGCGAGAGTGTGCTCCCGCACTCGGCCGAAGGATAAAAAGGACCGCGACTTTGTTGGCTATGTGGAGGTGGGAATAGCGGAAGCCACAGACTAAACTGCGTACACAATTGCCGCTTCAATGAACAGCTACAACAACTAACAGAGAGAACAACAACATAATAATAGCCCTCGGTTAACAACTGGTCAAGGGGCAACTGTCAATATACACACGAACATCTACACTTACACTACATATGTACATATTTCTATCTATATTTCAATGGTATTGAACGAGGAAGTTGCCAGCCATTCGAGTAGCCATTGTGTCGCAATCTTCCATATGTTCGCACAATAAAAAATTATGTTTATGTGGTAGTGTGTTTGTGTGTGTGTGGTGCTATTTTGTGTTGAAGTGTCTGTGCGGAAATGATAAAAAACGCAATTGATCTCTATCACCGGATTTCTTTTGTACTCGTCGCATGTCGACGAATTCATAGTAGGCGTATTACCTTTTCAATGGACTTAGAAATAGCTGAGTACTTATGTGGCATGGCCTATTAAGTTCCCCTGGATTACAGACATTGGCTGGCTTATACAAATAATCTTTTTTGCTAAGTTATGTTTAATAGAAAAATATTGTTTTTTTTTTTTTATAATTTTTCCAATGGACGTATATACATTTATATATAGGTTTATATAGGAAGGTGTGTCAAGTTCTTTTAAATATCTTAAATTTCTTATTAAGTTAGCAGTTTCTTTTTATGTCTTGTCAAGCCATAATTTTTACTTAGTCAATGTCCAGAAATTGATTGAAAGCTGATCGACTTAATATAAAATGAAAAGAAGGTTGTGAGTCGATATCATATATTTTCCAACGAAACCTAAAAAACATTATAAGCACCCAATACCGACAGTCCATGTCTGAACCAAGGGATTTGAGAGCTGTGATTTTTAGCACTTCAATAAAAGATGGTGGCACAGATTAGTTTAGGTTAGCTAAATATGCTGAGTTTCGTGAGGCCTCGACCAATTCCACCTGAACAGCTGAACATGAAAGTATATATACGTTTTCATCATCCCTGCAAGAGGAGGACAAAATCTTTAGCTTTACCGTGTTCAATTAGGACACCTATTACTGAGCCCATGTGAACCTTGCCAAGAACTATTAGTTAAACAGGCCTTTTACGTTTCACTCTGGACCAGAAGGGTTGCTAACCAACCATTACTGAGCTTGCGCAAGAGCCTAGAGCTTTGATCCATCCGTGAAAAAGCTCACTGCACCTCTTCTCCAGCGACTCCGTCCCACCTACATATTATTTGGAAGTATGTGAGCGGAGAAGAAGCAGCTAGAAGTAGGCTCCGCGGCCAGTGGTCCAACTTATTAGGGATGCGTGTTAGTTCTGCATTCTCCAGACTTATTAAGGATGCAAAGCAAATGGGACTTGGATTCTACGTCACTGTTGACTGTCATAACTTCTAAGTCGTAAATAATTTCATTTATCTTGGAACCAACATTAGCACCAACAACAACGTCAACCTCGAAATCCAACGCAGGATAACTCTTGACGGTCAAAACCTTCCTTTCGATCTCTTGTGTTGAATATATATTTTTGGTCGGCTTGTTTCGCTTAGCGCAAGTGATTTGGTGTCGAAAATGGATTTTATCTAACCATACATTCCTCTAATCCCCAGACAACGAACTGAAACTTACATTCCCCTCCTTAATGTACACTTGCAAAAGCTATCTATGAGAAATATCCAGTCAATTATATAGGGTGGTATACCTTATTTTTCGAACAGCTTTTGAAAGATTACTAATAGATATATTTAGCTATTATTTCTTGCAAAAACAACTAATGATCGACTAAGCCAGAGCACCCCCTTACATCCTTCTTCAAAACTCCTTCCGTTTTACTCTATTCATCAAAATAAAAACTTCATTCTCAATTAAAATACTCATTACGAAAAGTATGATATTAGAAAACATTTCCGCTGTATCAAAACACCAATCCATTTCTATTCCCAACTCTAGCAAATAATGCAAATGATTTATAGATTTGTCATTGGATTTGCTTGATTTGTTAACGCCCAATGACGAATGACTGATGTAATTCCACTTTGCCTCCAGCAAAAAGCGTTACCCCTTCAAAACACACATACAAACGCTTTCATCTAAGTGGATATGCTAAAATTTCGGATTAATAACAACACCAATTAGTCAAAATTCTCCCTCAAAGAGACTAAAAAATCACAAAATGTTACAAATGATTTTTGTAAATAAACAGCCTAAGGCCATAAAGCCGATAAAAAAAATCCAAAACAAAAACAGAAAAGGTTAAGCTTGAATAAATAGGGTTGGACTTAAGTTGGGTGCGATTGAGTGACATACATCTACTGTGACAGCGGAACATAGAATAACAGTTTTTGAACTATTTAAAAGGGTGGTTATGTAAAGCACCCATAGTTCGGTATGCCCTCGAGCTATTTAAAGTAAAATAAGAAAGACAAAACGATTTGCAATGAATGCGTCAATAACGAAGCGTTGAAAATTTTAAAATGCTAAATGGCAATAATGGCAGGGGTGCAAATGAATGTGGGTGGGAACAAGTTAAGGGTCGTAAGATGAGCTAAATATCAAAATTCAAACATCATTCAAGAACGCTAAGGGGCGGAAGAGGTGACGGAAAGCAACCGGCAAGGGAGCAAGTGATTAAGTAAGGATACTAATGTCTCGAGCGAAAATGGCACCCAAATGCTGGTCGAATGTTGGAAAAAGTGTTTATGTATTTGGTATTAATTACAAATTATACCGTTAATGTAGAGACTAAAAACTTACGGCATTTCTTTGATATAGTCTATAGTACGGTATCAGAAGAAAACCATCTCCCAGAACCGCGGTTTCTGCTCTATTGGGAATACATTTCTATGATGAATACAGATATGTCAGGGTGTTCTTTTTCGAATCCTTTATCGAACCTGAATAAAGATAACGGCAGATTAAACTAAGACTTTCAGGTACCGTCAATAACTCATTCCTGCGGAGAATGGTCACGTATAACTTTCCGTTTGACGTATAACTAACGGGATTAGCGCATCAGTTGAGGAAGATTCAAATCAGTCTTTCACACGTCGTTCTGAAGCATTGGGAATCTTGTGACGATGTTGTGACGAATTTGCCAAAGCTCTTTTCCAACGTCCTTGCAAGATCAAGTTGACGCAGGAACTGAAGCTGCTTTTCCACCAGAATCGTCGTATGTTCGTGAATGGCACTGAGCAACAACTTGAAAATAATCAAGACTTGCATCGAAAAATCAGCTTCAGCGATGGGGCTCATTTCTGGCTGAATGGATTCGATAATAAGTAAAATATACGTTATTAGTTAGGCAGCAATTCACAGGTACTCCATGAATCATCATTGTATCCCGAAGAAATTACGGTTTGGTGCGGTTTATGGGAAAGCAGCGTCATTGGGCCAGCGGCCTTAATGGGCCGTACTTCTTCCGTGATGATCACGACCGGCACGTTACTGTGAATGGGAATCGCTACCGCTCAATGATAACCAAAAATGTTGGCTGAAATTGCATGATCTTAAACAATGTATTCCTTTAGAACGCACCAAGCCACACAGTGAATGTCACAATTGATTTATTGAAAACCAAGTTTGACCAATATCTGTGGGGCTACATCAAGTCTATGGTCTATGCCAACAAGCCAGCGACGTTTGATGAACTTCTTACAAATATCGAACATGAAATTCCAGAAGTATTAGCTGATTTATGCTTGAAAACCGTGGAAAATTGTGTTCCGCGTCTGGACTTCTGCAACCGAGCTTGTGGTGGCCATGCAAAAGAAATCGAGTCCCATACATAATGGCATCGAATGTACTTGCACAATAAAGCTTTTGTAGCGCTCGTGTATACCAGACTTTTCAAGCATATTGAAGAGAGTAACAACAGGATACTACAATGCTCAAAGCCGGCCTATGACCTCGCAGAGTCGGTAAAATTATCTCGGACTAAAATTTAGCTTCTCTTTAAAATGTGTTTCTACAAACTGAGAGCAGGAAAAGTTAATTTTGTAGAGATAGCCTTAAAAATTAAGGTTTAAAATATATTCTTATGTAGGGTCTTTAGCCGCATGCTTCTTTAAACTTGTTGTTACAGGGTAATAATAAGTTTGCAACCCAGAAAAAAACTTCGAAGATCCTAAAAGGTATATTTAAAATTATCAGCGTTATAAGCTGAGTTGACGGTCTGTATATATGCTAATCAGTTCCTCAGCTTTTGAAATATCGATCTGAAATTTTGCACCCGTCCTTTTCTCCTCAAGAAGCTGCTCATTTATCGAAACCGCCGACTTCGGACTACCGTTGAATATAGCTGACTTACGAACTTATTGATGAAACTCAAGTCCTTGTATAGAAGACTTTTTTATTTAACAAGGTACCAACACGAAATTCTGCATAGGTATTACATATATAAGGCAGAGTTACAATCTTCGAACAAATTGTTGAAATCAGATTAATATAGCATACCGTTTTAAAACAAAATTGTTCGATCAAAATCGAGTTAAAAGTTTTTATAATTTTTTAAGCTGTAAAAAATGCAATTGTGGATGCTAATATAAATTCGATGTACGTGAAGTTATTCTTGTTGTTTTTTTTTTTTTATTCACATCGTTTTTATACCCTTCAGACGAGTGAACCCCAGTTCGAAAGACTTCTTCACTGCCATTGAGGATGATGAAGATTATATGCTGCAGTTTTTATATTGTTGTTGCTATTATCGCAGTTAAAAAAACACCCTTCAGGATGCAGATGTTACAATAGCTATGAAATCTCTTTGTTTTCTACATGGCAACACATCCCCCACCTGCCACACACACCCATCCATACACTCACTTATTGCATTTCAGCGCGCTGCAAAGTGTTTTGCTTTGGAAATTCCATAAGCATGACCTAATCTATTTGCACTTAATCGCCGTATTTATCACGCAACAGTGCAATTAGAGTTTAAAGTATTGAGCACTCACAACGAAGGGGAAAGCGTAATGAACTGCAACCTGGGGTTTCTGCCACACTCGTGCGCTTGTCTAATTCAGTTTCAGCTGCCGAAATTTCGAATTGTTGCATCATCGCTATTGGTGTTGACTTATGTGCACCTCATGCAAATCAGTCACGAGCTGTTTACATAATATTTACAGCACGCAAGGTGAGACGACGCCTCGGTGCAGTTGCGTCAAAATTCAAAGTTTGACAGCTGCAATGATGACTGATGACAAGCAAATCAGTAACAAAACAAGCATATATGACATGTATTAGTGAAAATAAACGCCCTCAAAAGGGCTATAATAACGAGTGTGCGAGACGAGGGTGGCATACTGTGACGTACAGTTAGAGGGGAATTCAATATAGAGCATGTTAGCAGACAGTTGTACACACAGGTTTCTACATATTTGTATATTTAATGACAGGTGGAGGGTTGCAAAAGCCGGTGCAATCAATTTGCCGGAATTTATAATTTCGTTTGAAAATATTTTGTAAATTAATAAAAATGTGTTCGCATTGTGAACAATTTTACAGCTCTAGACTTTTTGAAATTTTGAGCCATCTACATCGAAACTCTGTAAAGTCTACTTCAGAAACCTTTAGAAGGCGTATTTCTGCTACATATAGACACATAATCAAAGAGAGAATAGCAGATAATCAAGACAGATCTTTATACTTCTATGAGAGCCACAAAGTATATTGGACTATTAGTTATACGAAATTCTGAATTGAACCAGAACCACTTATCTAAACCTTTTAAACCTTTATAATCAATACTAAACCATTAAAACGTTTCTTAATGTATATCTTACTTAAATGGAAACTGATCGCATTTTAATGAAACACAATCGAGTGTTGGAGCGTAAGGCTATTCCGGCTACTTTACTCATGGTTTCAGCAATCAGATTTTATCGAAAAACTGCCAGACAAGATCAGATTTTCTGGTTCAATAGTATGCCTGTTATATTTTCTGTTCTCATCAAATGGCAGGCATATGAACGTGCCATTGGAATCACGTTTATATGGCGAGCCGCTGCAAGGCGGACGCCAAATGTAGCCGCTACTAACCTGTAGTCAGACTCTATAACCTGGAAAAACCAAAAATTTTTTTAGAGGATTATTTTTTGCTTCAGTGCTATTCTCAGAAATTTCTGGTTTATCTCTATTGGTAACTAGGTCAACGCTGGTATCAAGCTCAACACCTATTGACCCCTTCATCGCGAGAAAATAACAATCCTTAAGAAGGGGATAGTAATCCTATAGGAGGACTGCTTTTACAAAAAGAATTTTAAGCTTTTAGTAAAACACTTTATATCTAAACAAACTTTTGGGTTTTCAGACCAATCGAGAGAACTTGCTTGAAGCTGAAGTCGAAGTTAGAGTATGTCTGTAATGAATGGTTTTCCGATAAAATTATAATCAGCTCCATTTTATGACAGATAATATTTGGATCCGTCATCTTGTGAATCTTTAATACTTTACACCTCAAGTACTCCTAATTCCGCTCTGTTTTGGTATATATTATATGAGCTAAGAAGATCTCCACGGAAAAAGAATGTCAACTTAAGACCCAGAAATTGAGGTCATGTTTTGAGTTAATATTATATTTCGGTTTACCATAGGCTAACTTAATAAATGAAAATATGCGGCGACTAACCAAAAGTTTCAAGATCGGAGGATCCTCTTATAGACCCCCCGAGGTGATCTAGTGACTGATGCCCAAAGCATATTAAAATTATGGAGGGAACACTTTTTCAACCTGCAAATGTCAGTGAAAGTATAACGTCAGAAGATAATGAACCCAAACCGGACGTTCCACTGCCCGACCATGAAGAAATTCGAATAGCAATTACACGTCTGAAGAACAACAAAGTGGAGGAGCCGATGGATTTCCGGCCGAGCCATTCAAATACGGTGGCAAAGAACTGATAAGGAGCCTGCATCAGCTTCTTTATATTTAGAATATGGTCAGCATGCCCGATGATTGGAATTTAAATGTGTTCCGCCCAATCCAGAAAAAGGGAGCTACGCTAACCACCGTGAGGTAAGACTATTCAACATCGCATATAAAGTTCTATCGCGCGAATTGTGTGAAAGATTAGAGACCACCGTCAAAAAAGCGATTGGACCTTATCAGTGTGGCTTTAGAACTGGAAAATCGATAACTGATCAGATATTCACCATGCACCAAATTTTGGAAAAGACACGTGAAAAGAGGATTGACACACACACCTCCTCGCCAATTTTAAAGCTGTTTTTGACAGCATGAAAAGAAGCTGCCTTTACCCCGCGATTTCTGAATTTGGTACCCTCGCAAAACTAATACGGCTGTGTAAACTGACGTTCAGTAAAACCAAAAGCACCGTCAGGATCGGGAAGGACCTTTCCGAGCCGGTTGATGCCAATCGAGATTTCAGACTAAGCGACTCTCTTTCGTGCGACTTCTTCAATCTAATCCTGCAGAAAATAATACGAGCTGTAAAGCTTAATCGAGAACGAAGAATCGGCTATAAGAATGTACAGCAGCTGACGTACGCCGATGATATTAATACCATTGAACTCAATAACATCGCCGTTAGTTCTGCTTTATTCAGACTGGATAAAGAAGCGAAGCAAATAGAGGGCAAGAAATATCTCCTGTCACCAAACAAACAGTAGTCGCACTCGTAACTTAGCTCCAATGTCACTGTTAACAGTCATAACTTCGAAGACGTAGATAATTTCGTCTGTCTTGGAAGCAGTATTAACACCAAGTACAACGTCAATTCGAAATCCAACGCAGAGTAACTTTTGCCAACAGGTGCTACTTCGGAATGAGTAGCAATTGAGAAGTAAAGTCCTCTCTCGACGATCAAAGATCAGACTCCACAAGTCACTCATCATTTCCGGTCTGCTATATGGTGCAGAGGCATGCTCGATGGCAACATCTGATGAGACGGCGTTACGAGTTTTCAAGGGAAAGGTTCAGTGGAAGAGTTATGGTTAATGGAACGATGAGCTATACGAGATACACGGCGACATTGACATAGTTCAACTCAACTCCGTTGGAAAAATAAGGCGGAGAAGGACTTGGCTAATCTGGGAAACTCCCATTGGCGCCAAACAGCAATCATTATAATTATTTAAACGAACTTTTCAAAACCCAAAATTTTAAAGTTCTTAGTCGCTTTAATTTCCATTATCTGCTGAACATTTTGTTCCTGTTTAGGTATTCCGAGCTCATAGCTTTGTTGCATAACTTTCGCATGCGTCAAGATGACAATGTGCCCAGATGGAATTGATGAGATGCTGGGAGAGTCGCTTTGCAGCCGCTTATTAAAAGCCTCAGCAGCAAGCGAAAAAGAGGCCAAGGCAGAGGCGAAGTTAGGAAGGCTAGTGGGTACAGTTTCAATTAAACTGTCACCAAAGACTGCAAATACAACACTTCTTCGCTTTAATTTTGTCGACTGCCGGTCCCCCAACGACCAGAATATCCCACTATATGCATATGCAACGTACTTATATGCCAGGCAAGTCCCAAGCTTTGTTTTTGTGCATTTCGTTAAAACAAATAAAGACAAAAACACAAGTGTACAACAAACAACGTAAGACGACACTTGGCGCTGAACATTAACCGCAAGTGTGTTGCGCTTGAAATGCGTATTTGTGCAACAGACACGCAAAGCGCGGCTCGAGAAGCAGCAGAAGAAAGACTAAATGCACAAAGTGCGGGCAAAGTACGAAAGTGTTGCAGACAGTAATTTGCACATTTATGGCACGTGCCCGCTCCTCATGTATTCCTCGCAGCTTTCTTGAGGTTCTTTGCCACCTAACGATGTTGCATAAATGCATACTTTTACTTGCCGCGTGTTCTTGCACTTGAACGTCAAGGCATTACGTTGTTTCTCCACATTTCTATGCGTGTGGGGTCCCCATTGTACTTTGTCGCAACCCTGAAGTTGTTTGTTGGTTAAACATTCTATATTATGTAACCAAAAATGCAGATGAGAGACATAAAGAGTCAGGTTTATGAGACACTTGAGACCGTTAAAAAGAACCAACTCTTTAGATTTTTGTACAAAAATTCGGAAAGTGTTGTCTGGAGATGTGCGATGTTTATGCGGTGTCAAAAATTTGGTTGGTTGTATATGTATGTACTACTGTGGACAAAAGAAGTAAGATTTTTTAATTTAATTTTTAATGAAAAGATCTAACTGTCATCATCATTGAAATATCGGAAGGATCAGAAAAAAACCATTTTGAAATATCATTTGGGTCTAAGAAAAGTAAAAACACACTAAATTTTTCGAAAAACAGAGTCGCGTTAACTCTGTGAAACAATGCGTTCCGACTGGTGATGTGTCCTGGATCTAAGCTTACGACTTCGAAACATATGATCACTCGGCCGTATATTGTAGCAGAGGTGAGCCGAAGCCGAAAAAATCACATCAAAACAGGTAAAAAATTAAGGTTAAGTTGACAGTTTTCTTCGATTATCGAGGTGTAGTGCACTTCAATTTCCATCCGACCGACCAAACAGCCAACAGGGAATACTATTTGCGTATTATGTGTCGTTTGTGCGAAGCTATTCCTAAAAAGTAGCCGAAATTATGGACCGACAACTTTGGGTTTTTGCACCATGATACCACACCATCGCATACTGCATTGATTCTTCGTGAGATTTCCTCAAAATTTGCGACCACAACCACCGTAATCGCTGGATTCAGCTCCGCGAGACTTCTAACTCTTCATAAAACTCAAACCAAAACCGCTTTGGAGAAACCGTTTTGAGTCAAATTTTCCACACATCTATTTCGCCTCAATAAGACTCTCATACAAATTATCCGATCACACTAAAACTCTTGTGTGAAAATCTTCACGAAATTTGGTCTAATCTCCAGAATTGTTATTCGAATCGAACCATTATAGCATATAGCTGTCATACAAGCTTAGAGATAAAACTCAAAGCAAACAAAAACATCAAAAAAAATTAAATAAAATAAAATAGGAGTAAACAAACAGGAATTCTTTCGAAGGTGATTTTTATCATTTAACAATTTTTGATACCTGAAATGGATCCACATTTCTCACAGCTTCGATTATACTTCAAGAAAGTCGGCGGCTTTTAGTTGGCTTGTAGCCAATGGTAAGATAAATCATAAATATGAACATGGCTTCTTTTCGATTTAATTTCCAGAGACTATTCTCAGGAATATGACACCCTACCTTTAGAATTTAAAAATAATTTTTTAGAGAAATCCCTGTTCAAAGGAGTTAATAAACTATGAAGAACGCGAGCCTACAAAGGCAACAATTTTGAGAAATCTCAGGTACCATTTTAATAAAACCGGAAAAGTACAGGTAGTTCCAAATAATGGTTATGTAACGCTTCACCGAAATTAAGTACATAATTTTCATTTTATGAGAGCTACTGATGGCATATTAAATCTATGGAAGGCATCAATCAGAAGCAGTGACCCAAAATCATAAATATGAGCTTACATAAACTACGAAACATATTTCTTTCAACAGAATACGAGACCAAAAAAATAGTAAACAAAACAAAACACTGATAAGAAATCTATATATACATATGTATAATATATTATATTCCGATACATATGTACGTACGCCAGCATGCTTATCTGTAATGCTACGCAATCGCTCAGACCACGCATCGCCACTCCACAGTTTAGTCAAGCTCAAAACTTTTCCGCGTCAACAACAACCGTATGATAGTTCCGAAAGGCTGCGTCATAGAAAAATAGTTCAAAATTAAAAATGTGGAAAATTTATAAACCATTATTGGTTCTACTGCTGCTGCAAGCTGCTCAAAAGCACGCCGCCGCAAAGCCTACAGTGCCGCAATACAACAATGCCACACTGCAACTCTCGCGCGGCATACAAATGTCGACATATATGAATGGGAATGCAAATCCTTGCGACAACTTCTACAACTGGGCCTGTGGACGATGGGCGTTTAATCATCCCGCGTCGGCAGAGAAGAACAAAACCTCATTTGTAAGGCTACTGGAGGATTTGTATGTTGGCAAATGTGCCGCAGCGCTGCAGGAGCCTAACAGTGAGAGCAGCAATAATAACGGTGCAGCAGCGACTGATACATACCTGAACAATTTACTGAAGGCGGTCTTCGACTCATGCCGTGATACGCAAACCATTAAGACCGTAGGCTATGCGCCCATTTGGGATGCACTTAATTTTCAAATCGGCTGGCCGCTCATAACCGACAATGATTGGTTCGAAGACGAGTATGATTGGCTCAAACTTGTGGTGTTGGCAAAGCGTAAATTCAATGTGGACGTTTTTATAGCGTTCGATGTAGTGACGGATCTGCAGCACTCGGACAAAAGTCGCATACAACTAGGCGCACCTGCTTTAGAGCTGCAGAAACACGACAACTACGCCCGCTATGTACAAAATAAGCTGCAGCAATTCTTTCCCGAAATGAGTAACGCCTGGGCACAAGAGCTCGCCTCGCAGGTGCAGCAAGTGGAAGAGCAGTTGGGCAAAGCATTGCAGAATGTGACACAGGAAGCGGCGCCACTCGAACGCTATGTGGCTGAACTGAAGGTCTCCTACGGCAGTTTTGTGGATTTAAGCCGCTATCTGCAGCTGATGTTCGATCGCCCGATTAACGAGAAGATTTACGAAACGCCGAAGGGATATTTCAAAAATCTTGTCGATGTCATTAGACTCACACCGAAACTGACGCTAGCCAATTATACGCTCTGGAAGGTTTTGGACCGTTTCGACTTGGGTGGCAGCAAAGAGTTTTGTGTGCACAAATTGATCGACTTTTTCCCACACGAAATGGAGTATTTCTACAACCGCAATTATGAAGATACCGAACTATTCCAAGAGCTGCAGACAATGTTCCACACCATCAAATATAACCTAAATAATGAGCTGCAAACTTCGCCGCGCTTTAGTTGGATATCGCCAAAGACACTGCAGAACTTACGCGAGAAACTACGGGCAATGCGCATAGAGGTCTTGCAGCCGCAGGAGCATATCGGTTTCTTTCAAGGTGGCGTTAAGCCCGCCAACATGTATCCAGATCAATACTACAATAATATTATCAATTTGCTAGAATGGCAAAATGAAAAGCAATTACTCAAGCTGCATCAGGCCGCCGCGCTGCTGCATGTACCGCAAAATAGCCCATCTTATACGCTAAAGTTGCTGCCCACTTACAATACACAAACGAATACCATACAAATCCCCGTGGTCTTCCTACAGCCACGCTTCTTCTGGGATACCTCGTACCCGACATCCATAAAGTATGGCACTTTCGGTTTCGTTTTGGCGCAACAAATTGTACGTGGCCTCAGTGAGAACGACAGCGAAGCTGGTCAACAGAAAGTGTGGGATATTGCCTCCGAATTGACCTTTGTCAAACGTTCCAGCTGTTTTGCTGATCAGCCGTATTATTCAGCGAAAGAGTTCAAAGGCAAAAAATGTGAACGATCGCGAACGCCTGAAGAAGGCCTTCATAGATAATGGTGGTCTTTCTTTAGCTTATCGCTTATATGAGAAGTGGACGCAAGGTAAAAGTGAGCAAGACATCAGCGTCTTACCACGTCTGCCAAAAAAACATAGACAGCAGTTCTTCCTCGCTTATGCGCAGCTCTTCTGTGCGGCTTACGCCGACGAAGTGCCCGAGTTTGTAGACTTACCGGAAGCGTTGCGTGTAAACGGTGCTGTGGCGAACTTAAATGAGTTTGGAAATGCATTTGAATGTGGAGTGGAGCATACGATGAAGGACAAATGCGTTATATTTTAGTTAGAGTATAATAAAGATTTTATTGTTAGTTGTTAGAATTATAGTCTAAGTAAATACTGCTGAAATAAATGGCATAGATGATGAAAAAATTATAGTTCGTGTTTAGACAACGTAACCGATTCTACATGTCTTGCCAGGCTTAAGGACCGAAAGACAGTTATATCAGAGAGTGAATTTGGGCTTCTGAGGTCAACTCTTGCAGATAGTTTCACGTTTTAGGTTGGTCGATTTAATACCAAGATCGTGCGATCTCCCACACCTCAACTTTTTCCTGTGGTGATATGTAAAGCCTAAAGTCTACGCGGACAATCCCGCTCCGATTCAGGATTTGGAGCAAAACATTACGCGTGTCATGTGTCACGGGTGTGGGATAAACTGATTTAATCATCCATATTTCAATTTGACATAGGCCCTCAAAGAGAGATGGTCGATGATTTTTTTCTTTATTGCAAATATATAAACTCTGTGATAAAACTATTCCAATAACGTACTTTTTTCAATTTTCTGCTTTGAATTTCATATATTCACAGCTTCCATGATTAATACATACATAAGTACATATGAATTTTATTTCTTAAAATTAATGATAATGAAGGAAATAAATGACTCTTGAGCATTTTTTTACCAAATTGGAGTGGTTCGAAATATATGTATTAATTCACACATTTAAGTGTGTCACAAGAGTCGATTAGAACTGTCGAGATAACCGCTTGACCTCACTTACTAAGCCAACGTGACTGAGCAACCAAGTAAATGTTTTTTATTATTGTTGCTTTTTGCGTGAAGAAGTGCGTCGGAGCAAACAAAGCATGGCAACCACAAGCTATTTTCATTCATATGTATACCCTTTGAGCAGAAAAAGAGCAAAAAGTTCATATACATTCATAAGTTTGTGTGAGTGCGTGTATAGTTATTTACAGTTTGAGCAACAAGCAAGTAAACAATCGTCTAAAGAGTTGACAACAGGCGGCAGATAGTAGCCAGCAGTCGACAGTGGGGCAACAAGCGGAAGACACAATAAATGACCCAGACACAGATGAGGACCAATTAATAACAGTGCATGGGAGTGCAGCGTGGGGAAACATATACATGTAGGAGTGTTGTGTGTGTGTGGGTCGGCTAGCAATCAATGCGTTGGTAAGCTGAACAACCAATTGATACACATTGTGGTGAATGTTTGAAGCTCAAGCCGATTAGGGCGGCGACAAACAGCTGCCCGACAAG
>CM050323.1:118735708-118822574 GCA_027475135.1 Bactrocera correcta
AATCACCCATTTAATCGATGAAAATTTCTTCCCAGGAAGCATGTTTTTAAGCTCACAGGACAGGAAATAGTTGTAGGAAACCAGATCTGGAGAATATGATGAAGGCGGAAGCAATTCAAATCCGAGCTCATGAATTCTTACCATCGTTTTCACTGACTTCTGACACGGAGAATTGGCTTGGTAAAACAGCATTCTGGTTTTCTTTAAATCAGACCGTTTTCGCCGCTGTCGTCTTTCAAGCGATTCAATAACTCTAATATGTAATAGTCGTTGGTGGTGGCTTTTTCTCTTTCAAGGCGGTAATTAAAACGTATGCAATGCACATTCCAAAATACAGTCCTTGCCAGCCGGCTGTTGCGTTTTTCTACGCTTTGGTGCGGGTTCATCGTGCGCAGTCCACTTGACGTCCACTCGGATGACTCGGATGAGCCGCGATTCATCATTTGTCACATATCGATGCAGAATCTCGGGTTTATTATGCTTGTATACCTCCCAACACTGGCCCGTATCATCAAATTTTCGTTGTTTTTGGTCGTCTAAACTCAGCATACCAATCCTTGATGATTTAGTTTCCAGGGGCAGTGCCCGGAAACTCGTCATCAAGCCAAGTTTTTACTTCAACTGTACTTTTCCCTTCAAAAAGCATTATTTTCTCAACAAAATTCAAATTCCTTTTTATCACCCTTTACCGAACGGTGTCATGGTGAAAATTATTGTCTCGTGTCTAGTCGCAATTGTCGGTCGTTTTTCGGCCAACAGTAGTAAAATCGTTTTTCTGCGTCTCCTGGCTTCAATCGTTGAGCCACTCAATTTCCTTCCTTTGAGTGTATACAGCTGCTTTTAAATGTCAGATTAAGTGACTCCCAAATATTATATGAGCTCTTTTTGTGTTTGATTTCCATCTTTATTAAATAATACTTCCAGTTTCTCATATGCATATTTGCTGGTCTTTAATAATAGAGCTATCAACGGAGCCTTTTCCAGCCTAGAAAAAATCGGGAAAGAGATGGGTCTTGTGGTGAACAACAGCAAAGCAAATGTTTCTGCAGGCCACACACAAAGATTCCTCGTATCTTGGGTCAATGTTTACAACTAAAGATTTGAAAAAATGGAGGACTTTGTATACATTTTATAAAGTGAACCAATAAATTCAGCAGGGATTAATTTTCGCCGTCCATGTGAATGATGAAATCAAAGAGTATGGAACCACGAAATGTATGAGCTCAACGTCGATATGGATATAGTGAAGCGTACAAATATCCAACGGAAATGCTGTTTAGGTCATGTAGTCCGCATGGAAGATGAAGTTCTAGCTAAAAGTTCCTTCGAATTGAGCCCCATTAGTAAAAAATAGAAGAAAGGGCGCCCACGCATCCAAACCAAGCAAGTACCAAGTGCGTAACGACTTGCCTGAACTTGGGATATACAACTGGCGTGATCTCGCAAAGGACAGAGCCAACTGTAGAAATTTTGCGTGCTCGACCCAGATCGACACACAGTTGTAAAAAAGCGAAAGTGTTTATACTTCGATAAGAGGTCTGTGAAATGTAAAAAAGTAGCAGAGCGATAATAAGGTTCCAACTGGTCCAATAATTGCTTAGGTATAGAATTTCAACTAAAATTGGGTTGTGCCATGTTCGTTGCCTGAGTGTTATATCCATTCATACACATACCCATACTTACGGTGACCATACGTACTGTATTATACAGGACTGTACTGTTTTTGGAAGCTTTGCTCTGTGTAAATTATTTTGTACGATAAAATGCGAAAAAATACTCTTTTTTGAAAAATTTACTGTTTTTGTACTGTAGTTTGTAAATTTTCTTGCGCATTTAAACCCGCTAACACTCTTAAGGTCGTTTTCTAGGCAAGTAAGTTGCCTGTACTAACTTGTCGGATAAATTGCTCCTCACTTTAAAGTGCCATTTAAGTATTTTCGTTTTCTCATCTCGCTTGTAGAAATATATTACTTTTTTCGAAATTATGGCAAGGCCAAAATTAGAATGCACTACGTTAGTGTGGTGACTATGGTTGGCAATGCGATGCATGCAAAACGTAAACAAAAGCAGCTATTTATTGAAAACTTATCAAGGAAATCCCACAACTAAAAATAAACTGGCAATGCTTAATTTAAAGCTGGCTTCAAGCACATGCAATCTGCACAAATTTTATGTAGCTGGACTTCCATTTCAGGTAAATTTGTTGAAATAAAACTGTAACTGTGGACTTATTAAATTCATGTAATTGTTTATTAGGGCGCCATTAAGGCCCAGGAGAAAGTGTGTTTTTAATACAGAACTTCGAAAAGAATTCAACTTCTTAATAGAAGCAACAAGAGCAAGTGAAGTAAAGTGCGTTAAATGTATAGCAGTTTTTTCCATTGCAAATAGCGGCAAACTGGATATCCTGCAACATTTAAAGACTAATAAACACAAACGCGCTGATATTTCTGCAGCCAGTAGTAAAACCATTTCTGCATTTTACTTATCTAAATCGCTTGATGGTTGTCGAAAAGTGACATGCATCACAGAAGGAACATGGGCGTACCATACGATTCAACACAACTATTCTTTTCGCTCAAATGATTGCACAAATAAACTTATCAAAAGCTGATGATGAAAAATATTCATGCGCACGCACTAAGTGCGAAGCCATTATTTGCAATGCGCTTGCACCCAACGCCATTAAGGAATTGGAGAAAGATTTAGAAGGGGTACATTTCATTTCAATATATTCTGACTGCTCAAACCATGGAAGTACAAAAATATGTCCAATTCTTGTTCGATACTTCACTCAATACAAAGGAATTCAAGTAAAAATTCTGGAAGTTGATGAGATTCCTGACGAAACGTCTGACATATTGAGTGAATATATTCTAAAGCTGTAAAACAAATTTAAATTGGAAAGAAAATTGCTACCTTTTGTGCAGACAATACGAACGCAAATTTTGGTGGTGCATCCAGGCGGGGTAAAAACAACCTTTTCACAAAACTTCAACAGGCCACTAGTAAAACATTAATTGGAATTAATTGTGCTGCCCACATCTTAAATAATTGCATACAATGTTCTCTGGAATGTCTTCCAATGGACATCGAAGTCATTGTTGTAAAGATCTACTCTTTCTTTTATATTTACACAGTCCGTGTGGCAGAATTTAAAGATATTTGTGAAAACTTAAACTTCGAATACTGTAAACTAATGGGATTTAGTAAAACTAGGTGGCTCACTTTGAAGCCATCAATAGAGAGGATTCTGAAACTTTTCGATCCTCTAAAAAAATATTTTTTGTTACATCCAAAGTGTCCAACTGTCTTAAAACAATTTTTT
Source organism: Bactrocera correcta (assembly GCA_027475135.1). Lineage (NCBI taxonomy): Eukaryota > Metazoa > Arthropoda > Insecta > Diptera > Tephritidae > Bactrocera > Bactrocera correcta. The sequence continues at coordinate 118,739,037 of CM050323.1, forward strand.
GAAAATCCTTGCGCTAAAGTTTGGCTTTTATTCGGGAATTACCAAGCATGTCTCTTTCACAGCTATATTTTAAAAATTGATTCGCAAACAATTTCAATGATAGAAACAGCTTTCCTCATAAATGAACTAAAAAACAAAGTTATTGCACGTAAAGAAAAAAACTTTGTACCATTAGAAGTTAAAAACTCTATTACAGTCTTACAACAGAAAGGTTTAATTGATGTAAATCAATTCCAAACATGCACAAAAAACTTTTAGATCAATTGTGTTGACTACCTAAGCCTGTGGGACAGTGCATTCATAGAAGTTCAGGTTTTAAAATGGATACTATTCCAGAGAGTACCGTCATGGAATGAAGTGGAGGCCAGTTTTTCATATATTTTAGAAAAAAGAAATGGTATCAATATACAAGATAACGAATTATTTGATGAATTTTCTTGCGTTAAAAGTTATGCAACACCTAGCAAGTTTAATGAATGGAACGAAAATGAAACCAATGTTCAAAACAGGTGGTTGGAAATTTTCAAACATTTTGAAGAAAATAAAATTTCTTTTTCTAATATCATAAAAGTTGTTCAGTTTTGTTTGTGCTTGCCCGGGTCTAATGCCCCTACGGAAAGGCTGTTTTCAATCCTTAACAATATGTGGGCAAGTGAAAATACCAAAATTAAAACCGAAACCATAAAATCGTTTTTAATTAGTATTTAAAAAATAATTTTGACTTGATTAAAAAAATACATTCCGCTGAAAAGTATGTATAAACTGTGTAAATTATTATTTACTATCTAGTCACGAAGACTTCTGTTATGTTTGAAGACTTTTTTATGTTTTTTATTTATGTACATATAATGTAAATGAAAAAAACATATGTACATGTATTTCTCAAAATAAATGAACATAAACTAATGTATCTGTTTTTTGTTTTTTATAAAATGAGGGTTCAAAAAGGTGTACTGTATTTTCATTTTGAAAATATGGTCACCGTACCCATACTATTTTACTATAAAGACTAATGATTCTGGCGCCTCTACGTTAGGTGATTTCAGCTAAATTTGATTTTTATAATCGTCTAAAGGTGTATTTTGAAATTTATTTGCTGAATATGAATAAAGTAAAGCTCGTCAACTTCATTTAAAATCTGTTTCGCCAGCCTTGTCTTACACTCAAAAATACATATCAGACTATGTTTGCACATGAAATTAACTGTATTCCTTCCACTGCCTGCCTTCGGAGGTATATGGTAGGAGCATAAGCCAATCGATGGCAGTGTCAATGCCAAATGCGGAACAATGCTGATTGCTCAGGTGGGCAAGGAGAAAGCATTGTGGAAGCTTTACGCACACAGCCTAACCACAAACACACTTTAACGCTGCAATCGCTCCTTTCAAAGCGGGTACCATGTCTAGTACATATGTATGTATTTGCCATGTGCTGCTCAAATATTTGCCTTCAATCTACGCTTCGTCACTTGACTTCTGAACATGCGGTGATGATTGTGAACTCTCCTAAAGGAGTGTGAGTGTATGCGCTCACATCTTATTTGTCGATTCACTCGTGTGTAAGTTGGGCCGGTCGTGTGTAGGAATTCCACGTCTTTATATTTGTAGTTTAGATTTTTCCTTCATGCGAATTGGAGTTTTTCATGAGAAGACTGATATAATCAAATGTTAGGGAATGTCATTGAGTGTTTCTTACAAATGAAATTAATTTATGAATATATAAGGAATAACAGTAACTTTATATTTATATATTTTATCTCAGACATGTATCTTTTAAAAAAATGTTCCTTTCATATAATCGCGACAATATTCTTTGTATTCATCGACAGACCCTGATTGAGAGACAATTTCTCTGAATATTGGCTGAAAAGGGAGAGAAGTACTCCTACAATGAGAATATACTTGTTACAGCGTTTTAATTGGAAGCTGTACGAGATATACGACGACATTGATATTGTTCAGTACTGCGCTGGCTAAGTCATGTCGTCGGAATGGTTGAAAACACGTCAGCTCCGAGAGTTGTTTCGACGCAGTACCCGCTGGGGAAGCAGAGAAAGAGAGAGACCTCCAGTCTGTTGAAAAGACCAGGGAGAGAAGAACCTGAAATTTGCATTCCAAGGTACTAACAACACTTCAGCTTTGAACATTAGATTAGATGAGTCTACTAGGTGTCGCATAGCTTTGGTCTTCAGCGATGCCAGATGGAGTGCCGTTACGGATTCCATGAAAAGTGGCAATTCTTCAGGAGGCCAATGCTTAACGCAAATTTCAATATCGGTTTTCGTATCGATCTGCCAGTTTGTTCTGCAGGTGTAAGCAGCTTCCAGACTGTGAATAATAGGTATTACAAAGATGTTCCCATACTCCGTACTATCAAGAGTTCAAGTTTTTACAAATTGATGTATTTCTTTTGTACCGTTTTTTTTACAACTTTTGCGGTGTTGCATCCCGGTAAATCGATCCATCTCATTTTCTCCTTAATATTCTCCTGGTCAGATCGTCGTAAATATAATATATGGGGTTACTAAAGTCGATCACGTTTTCGGCTGCAAGCTGTACGCCACACTTGACAATCTCGTTCAATATCTATTTGTAACCTGGCACCCAGTCGAAGTAAAGTCAAAGTGAAACGACTTAAATGTATTGATAGCTGCTTGGCCGTATACGGAGATTTAATTTCCAAGTTCCGAACAGTGCATTTACTTCCAAGGAATAGAAAAATCAATTGCAATTACTACTTCGAGTAGGTCTCACTTGCGAGAGAAATAAACAAATAAATCGACATTTAAATTCCGTTGATATTGCTTAGACTGTTATGAGAGAAAGCAAGTGAATTTAATTTCAGAAAAAAACTCTTTTGCAATGTAAGTTCCGAAATCATCAAAAAATATATATTTCATTTTTTTTTTGCCTTGAAGCGTGCTCTTTTTAGCAAACATTTAAATTGGAACTCAAATAACTTGTAATTGATGTTTATTTCTTCAAAAACTTTATCCCAGTTTAACAATATTTAAAAGTTTTGATAGTGCTGCAAACACTGCTCTTTTATTCTTCTCCGTATCTGCTCTCACGCATTGCCACTTAAAGCAGAAGTCCATTTCCTTCAATACAATTATTACCCGCCAAGATTGGTTATAAACTCTGCAGTGAAAGTAGTAATCTAGGGGCTATGCGGCCACTTACTGGAAAACTTCTATTGTTGTTGTTTATTTCTGTTTTATTGTTGCCAACTCTTACTAGGCTTAAAATAAGGTGTGAAATGCAGACTTGCCATTGCTAGGTAAAACGACAGGAAACGCATCGAATAGCAATGCAGTCGCTGCATTTAGGGTAGAGTTGCCAGATTTTTTTTAAAGTAGGATATAACTAGAAAATACTGGAAAACTTTTCCTGAAAGTAAACCGAATTAAAATCTAAAATTTTATAGAAATCATTTAATTATTAATAAAATCTATTTCATTATGAGTTATAATCACTGATTATCATTTGAAATTTTTTGAAGTGTAGAATTCAATATTTTTCCTGACTCTTCCCTATTTAGTCCGAGTCTTTCAACTCGATTGATAATTAATAAAATTATAAAAGGAAAATTTAAAATCTGGTCACACTGGTTACAAGCTAGCAATCTACGACAATCAAGCCATTGTTGAAATGCTAAACATCAGCGTTCATAGCAAAGAAGTCAATTTGAATTAACGGCCTTTCGCCTACAAGTATGCAAAGAATATTGAAGACCATTATTAAGGCGTCTCACCAATGCCGGTGCATACCAAGAACCAATGACAATGGCTGCATTGAAAAGGACTCTATAAATGCAAAAAGAAGTTAAGAAATATTGTCTAGAAATTGTATAGAAAAATTGCAATATTTTGCCCCTGAAGTGGTTACGAGCACAACGAGCGCTGAAGTACCGTTAAAATTCATATGGGCAGGCGTTGGAGGAAGCATACATCAATAGGTGTGGAAGTATACAAATTTATTTGCAACTTTTTTTAACGTTTGCAACATTTCACATCAGTGCACATTACGGTAAATGGCAAACGAGATGCTATGTGAGGCCAAGCGCAGCTACGCTGTCTGCGGATATACTATACCCACAACAAAGGTTTGAGAATGCCAAAAATATGTGCCGTGGCTTCCTTTGGAAACAAGATGATTTTTTTTAACTTTATCGTCTTAAAATCCACATCAAAACTGATTGTGAGATGAAAATTATTAACCCCTTTTTACTCCTCGCTTATCTATAAAATCTAGATTCTACCAAAGGGTTGATCAAAGCTTGTTTATAAGAATTGTCTACGGAATGATAGAGATCACTTGTCAAATAGTTTATCCAGCCTTATAGTAGAAATCATTTCGAAGTAAAATTTTCTGCCCTGGTAATCCTGATTTATTGAAATTACTCACATATAATACTGTGCCCAAAAAAATAAGGTGACATTATATTTATTTTAAAAATTCTTTATTTATTCTTCCAAATCAATTTCATCCCCTTCAAAATAATCCCCTCCCGATGAAATGCACTTATGCCAACGGATTTTCCAATCTTCGAAACACTGGTTGTAGTCACTTTCCGGGATGGCCTACAGTTCCGTCTTCGCTGCGGCTTGAATCTCTTCTATCGTATAAAAACGGTGTCCCCGGAGCGGTCTTTTGAGCTTGGTGAACAGCCAGAAGGTGAATACGCTGGTTGCTCAACGATATGGGTTGAATTTTTGGCGAAATGATCACGAATTACTAGGGCAGTATGGGATGGTGCATTATCGTGGTGTATATGCCAAGAATTGTCTTTCAACAATTCCGGCCTTTTCGGCGGATAGCGTTACGTAAACCACGCATAACGTTCAAATAATATTCCTTGTTGACTGTTTGACTGGTTGGAAGGAATTCATAATGCACAACACCACGATAATCGAAGAAAACAGTCAACATGACCTTGATTTTTGAGCGACTTTGGCGCCATTTTTTTGGTCTCGGCTCTCTTTTGGTACGATATTCGCTCGATTGATCGGTTGTTTCGGAGTCGTAAGTATAGATCCAAGTCTCATTGCCAGTTATAATGCATTTCATGACACTCTGGTAGTCGGAAAGCATCGTTTCATTCACTTCAACGCGACGCCTTTTTTCAAAAAATTCAATGTTTTTGGTACCAGTCGAGATTTGACGCGCTTGAGGCCCAAAACATTCTTCACAATGGTATTGGCTGAGCCTTTCAATATGCCAACTTCATCAGCAAGGTCTCTAATTGTTAATCGATGGTTTTTAAACACCAAATCTTTGATTTGTTGAACGTGAGCTTCGTCGGTTGAGGTTGATGTTCGCCCTGGACGCTCTTCGTCTTCGACACGTTCACGGCCGGCTTGAAACTCACTATACCGCTAGTAAACATTTTTTGTAGACATAGTCTCATCACCAAAGGCTTTCTACGCCATCCTCAAAGTATCCGCAACAGAAAATTGATTCCGTAAAAAAAATTTAATGCAAATTCTTTGCTCAACTAATTTCGACATCGTAAAACACGAAAAACTCACTTTTAGCAGCTCACAAAACGACACGTATCTCAAACACTAATCAATATTTTGACATGCAATTTGACTTAAATGTGACTGACAGTACTACCAACCTAAAAAAAATAATTCTTCAAATCCTTCGACGCGGGCAGTTTAAATTTAAATGTTACCTTATTTTTTTGGACACAGTTGTACATCCACTTATCATCGGGTTTCAAGATCTCACTCAAGTAAATTACTCAAACTCTTTGCATTCACTCTCTGAACTCACTTAACTCTTTCGGTCGTAAATCTCGGAACCAAATCCAACAAACGTAAGATTCTCCGAGTGACGCTGCAAAATATCGTACCATAGATAATACAATCATAGATAGTATGGGATGTAAGGATGTAAGGCCTAACGGAAGTCTCACGGGCCGAATACAAGCAATGAGCACGCAGTTCAGGGTTTAGTATGTAGGCGTACTGTGCCGCAAGTCCTGTTTGGGCGTGGTCCCAAAGGAGGTGTATTTTTAGCGGCCAATAAGAATCGTACATACCAACCGGAGAAATTACGGTATCTTCGCAGATTCCTCCTCCGAGAAGAAGAAAACAAAAAAAAAAAAAAAACGTAATATCGTATATAGAGGGTATAGAAGTTATGTAATTTCTTGGCCTTCGAAAAAGCAGTTATAGCAAACAACAAAAGCAACAAAGAATGCAATGTGTTTGCCATTGTCTATGTGTGTACGCGTGGAACGGAGGTAACGGTGCCACTTTTCCATTAGCTCTTTGCCATTCTTCGTTAACGGAAGAGTAGCATTCAAAGCGAGCAACGAGACGACGACTTCTCTTTGGCGATAAAACGGTTTTTTATGCGCGACAAAATGTGTAAAGCGACGGTCATACGATCACAGAGGCATTCGCACAAACAGCTAGCACACGGCGAAGTAATAAAAAGGCAGAAATTCAATTTTACAAATTGTAAGAAAGTCTATACACCAACACTAGCGCACTCCTTCGTACACACACTCGCATTTACCGCTATACTACACCTGTGCGAAACGCCTTTTACTATCGCTTTGTATGTATGTATGTATCGTGCACTTTCATTTCGCAACTGCTCCTTTGCCTCACTGGGTAGTCAGCACTGCCGCACTGTCAACCAGTCCGCTTGCCACATGCCATGCAGGCAACCATTTGTGGCAGTTATCTTACTACGACATTGGCGCAGCGCGACACTGGCGCTCACCATCGAACGTCAAGAAGCACATAAATATAGCCTCCTAGCCGTTTCTCGCCGCTGTGCCGCCGTGCGTCGCGGCATTTAAACTCGCACTGAACTTAAACTCAAACTCAATTTATATAGACCGCTGATTGTTACTTTGCTGGCGATAAAATTAGGATTAAATTGATTTAATTTGTGGCACTGAAGTGGTGTGGCGCTTGCCTGCAGCGCCGACACTGATTTGCTAAGATAACTCGCTAGCTGCCGATTTGTTTTGTTGTTGCTCCTATTGGCATTGCTGTCAGAGCGGAGTCGGCAAATAGCAAATAGCAAATCAACAAATCTGCTCTAATGTGTTTAAAGAATTATGGGAGGCGTGGAGTGTGTATTTGTCGTTGCTGCAATCGATTGCCATAAAGTGGAATCATTAGCGTTGAAGCAGGGGAATTAACATAATTTAGTTAGAGAATTTACTCAGTTGCGATGCTAGGTGCGTAAGGCTCTTCACTTAATATTTAATGGGGTTTATTTGCGAAGATAAATGTTTGTGCATTTCAGCTGTGCTTTTGATGAGGAAAGGTAAAAAGGAACGAGTATTACTTTGAGGTTCGATTTTAATTGATCGAATATCACATTTGTGTCATATTGCGAAAATCATAGGTTCAGATGTTCACCACCCGTTATACGAGGCAAATGTTCATTGAAACCTTCTTCTCCTTCTTACAATCGTGAGTCGGTCTGGGAAGAGAACACAAAACTTCGCCAGTTGCGGATATACTTTGCAAAGTCACGCCAGTTGTACATCCCAAGTCCAAGCAGGTCGCTATGCACTTGGTTCTTCCATAGGATGAGAATCATGAGAGACTTATGGAGCGTAGTTTTTGTTCATTGAGAGAGTGATCTGTTTCCCAGTTGACTACTGATTCTAAAGTAGCTCCTGTTGGCAAGAGTTATTCAGCGTTCGACCTTTAAGTTTACATTATTGCTGGAATTTATACTGGTTAGGAGATAAGCAAAATCCTTAATTTTGTTTCAAATTTATAGAATATACAGTAAGTTTACAATAACGTATCTTTATATGTGGTCTACAGAGACCTTGTCTTATCCTCGTTCACTACAAATTCAAACTATTTTGATTCTCTTTCCAGGCTTGAAAAGACTAACACATCGGTTCAGATTAGCCTAACATGTCACTTTATCCAGCATTATGTGGAAAATATGCTCGGAAGAAAATAATCTTATTATAAAACTTTGTCAGATATCGAACGACTTCGAGAGATCGTTCTTGATTTTGACGGAACTGAGAGTTGTGCTCAACGATATTCTACATAACCGTAAGAGTTTTGCAGGGACACCAAATTTAGACAAGGCATCAAATAGGCACCTGCCATCAGTGCTGTCGAAAGTTTTAAAATCTGCAACAAGGTGCTGGGTGTCGATCTGTTTATGAATGGTGTTCTCCAGGAGTTGACGTATTGTGAAAATCTGGTCTCTGGTGGATTCGCCAGATCTAAGACTACACAGATAAGGTCCAGTCATTAACGCAAAACTGTTGAAAGAACCTTATATGCAATGTTTAAAAGGTCGATAAGGCAGGTACTATGCTCATATTCCTCTCTGCTCATATTCCAGTCATTGTGCATGCCAACCAAATCATGCTTAGCAGCCAAAGCATGCGGCTTTCCAACTCCTCGTCGACAATTTTAAACGATTTTAAACAGTTCAGCCGGTAAAACATAGGCCGCTGTTGCTTTTAACGTTACGGAATGAGAGAAGTAACTAACATGGCAGTACGATAATTTCAAAACTTTATTCCATAGTATTAGTTATCAAAAAAATTAAAAACTCACTTCGGCCTCAGTGTTCACATGTGAAATATTGATCGCTGGTCTTATGTTCATTTTTTTCGAAATGTCAAACTTTGTGCCTTTAAAAGATTATATTATGACAACTATGAGCAAAAAATAATAAGACTTTTTTCATAATTTAAAAAATCTCACATTAATCTTCAAAATCTATGCCGTCCCCTCAAAGTTATCCCCAACTTATGCCAACGATTCTCGAAACAGTTGATAAAGTCAATTTCCGGAATAGCCTTCGTGTTGATCATCAGTTAGTGTTGATGGCCGCCTTGGACGTGGTTCGTCGTCTGCGCGTTCTCAACATCTTTGAATACTCTGTACCAAACAAAAAGACTTGCGCGCCACAAAAAATTATCGCCAAGGCCTTTTCCAAAATTTTGAACGTTTCGGTTTTCGGCCGGGTTTTCGCGGGAGATTTAAACTTAAAAGTCTTACTATTTTTTGCCCAAAACCGTGAGAAATCACTAATGAGGAAAGATTGTCAACAAAAAATCATCAAGTTGAAGGGGGCGACTGCTCGGCAATCAGTTTCTATCATGACCATGTTTGACCTCATGTTTCTACCCGTCTTACAGCCCACACCTTGCCTCTTCTGTCTTACATTTGCTCCGGTCGGAACAGAACGTCTACATAGGAATATGACAGCTGAACCAAATTTCATCATTTCATTTGGATTCCCTCATGTAGCTTATATTTACTATGAAAAATTTGGCCAATTGATGAAATAGCTTATTCTTTTATAAAACATAATTTTTAAAAAAAAGCAAAAATGACTAGGAAATCCAGCCAATTATAAACGACAGTATTTAAGTGATGCCAAACATTCAGAGAAATTGAGAGAATAATAGATTGGAGAGCTTTTTCATAATGCAAACTGTTGATCGACGTTACGAGTTTTCGAGAGAAAGGTTCTGTGAAAGAGGTATGGTCCTTTGTGCGTTTGCCGCGGCGAATACCGCATTCGATGCAACGCCGAGCTGTAGTATTCGACGTAGTACTCGCCAGGGGAACTAGAGGAAGAGAAAGAACGCCACTCCGCTGGAAGGAGCAGGTGGAGAAGAAACTGGCTTCGCTTGGAATCTCCAATTGGCGCTACGTGGCGAAAAAAAGAATCGACTGGCGCGCTATTGTTAACTCGGCTGAGTCAGAAAAGAAGAAGAAACTGTCGTTCCATATTTCTCAACGTTTAAAGTAGCATGCTCAGTAGAAGCTGAACAATGTGCTAGCTACTTAATTCGACAGGACAACTTTTCTACGCGAATATGCACTTCTAATAGCAATATCTAATAGCCTTTTAGCATATAAAAATTTGATTTAAAGAAACTGCACTTGAAAAATTATAAGAATTTCCAAAAATATCTATTATAGTGGACATTAGGGAGTTCAAAACCTGAAAGCATTTTGGACAACCTATATTTCGAACTACTTTTAACTTTCGAACTTTTTGATACAAAAAAGCTAATAAGCTATGGTTTCTTAATTCTCACTTTTATTACAACTTTGAACTTCATTAAAAATGAAAATTCAAAACAAATAACTAACCTAACTCACATCCAATCACACTTAAGTACAGCTACACAAGCACGAGCATCACGTATTCGTAACGAAGTTGGCCGTAATTTTCCTTAATTGAAATTCATAGGAAATTCACTGCACAATTCTGCTGAGTCGATTCTATAATTGCAATTATAAAGTTTCCCAAGAAAATACCGGCGAAAATAAAAGTAATAACTGTGCAAATGCTTGAGCATTCGAAACTAAAATTTTTCGTAAGCAAACAACTTTTAATTGTGTCCGAAAACTGCCGCTTGCCAACTAATGAATGCACTGGCGAAGGAACCTATCGATGTTAGTGCGTGCGGATATGTGAATGAGGTCGGAAAATTGCACTTCGTGCATGCCACTTCGTAGGCAGCAGTATTGAGCAAATTACAAGAAACACGTATGCCTTTCCCGAACTTATTTGTAAAAATAATGGCGAGTAATGCCACACTTAATTGCAACGCAACTGAAAATAACCACACGGCAAGAAATTAGTGCATAAAAATAAAATAAAATTTTCGAAGGGCTGAGAAAGTACTGATTCTTGTGCATATTAAGTCATATAATATTATCCTGAATAGAAAATAGAGCTTACGAGGTTGTTTGAATATATGTTTGGTTCGTTCATCTACATAAAATGTGTACATAATATATCTTCTTTAGGCAAAATTGCCGCATTTGGGACAAAAAGCCACCTGAAGAGATTCAAGAGCTGACATTTCACGCAGAAAAAACAACGATTTGGTGTGGTTCGTGGGCCAGTGTAATCATCGATGCATATTTCCTCAAAAATAATGCAGCGGATGAGAAAGTAACCGTCAATGGCGACCTTTATCGCGCCTTGATAATTGATTATTTAATGCCTGAAAATTAAGCTGGTGATCTCAGCAAAATCATCCACCCATCGATGGATTTATTGAAACAACACTTCGTGAGGAGATAATATCACATTTGGTTCCGGTCAATGGCCACCAATATCGTGTCGTATTGTTTCTGTGGGGTTATGTGAAGTTTGAAGTTTATGCGGACCACATTTCATCCATTGTCACATATCGACGCAAAAACTCGCGATTTTTACGCTTAAGCATCTCCAAACACTGCTCCGAATCATCAACTTGTCACTGTTTTTGGTTAAAAGTGAGTTCCCGCGGCAACCACTTTACACAGAGTTTTCGCATTCGTTAGTAATATATTCAGCACATCGTGCATGCTTAACACTGGTTCGCGGATATATTTATGTATATATGGTAAATATTTTTTGATATTCCAACTATAAGATAATATTACTTGAAATTCTATAAATTATTTTCATTGCTAATTTCCATATTTTTATTCTTGCTGTATATTTTTATCGAGCGATGATTTGTACGAGATATACTATGACATTGACAGCGTTCAGCGAATTAAGAGACAGCGGCATTCCAGCCCTAAGAGTGAAAGCAGAGGAAGGGGAAGACCTCAAATACGTTGAAAAGACTAGATGAGGAAGGACCTAGCTACACTTTGAATCTCCAATTTGCACCAAACAGCGAAGAAAATGAACGACTGGTGCGCTGTTGTAAACTCGACTATAACCGTCGAAGTTTGTTTGTTTGAGTGTAGCAAACATTTACAATTATTAAAATAAAACAAAACCTACTATGTACTAATATTCGAGGTGTGATTTGGGGAAGCAATCTAAACGGCACGAACTACGCGATATTTAGGTAACCGATGCAATGTAAATACATATATGTTGTTGTAAAGTGAAAGAAGTTGGAAAAAAAAAAATATCTTCCTGTAAGACGATTAAAAAAAGCTCTGCATTCAGCCAATTTTATAGAAAGTATAATAAAATTCAGTTAATTTAATTTAAAAACAAAATATAAATATAAATTGCAGAAATATAATCCTGTGTCAGTTTTATTAGTCGACTTTTATTGCACTTTCTTGAAAAATGTTATTTGAACAATTTTTCTTTCTACTATTCTAGTCAGTTAAATGATACAATTTCAAATAAAACGCGGATCATGTCGACAATATTAGTTTCCTTTTTGCAATTCACAACGCGACAGCCCTTGCTCTATATTTATATAACCCTCTCACTCTACCATAAATACCATAAAATGAAATCAAATACATATCCCACCCAAGCAAAAATGTACAAAAGTAGACTTTTCTAAATTCTATTCTTATCCGTCTAACCACTTCTCTCTTTGGGCCGTAGTATCGGCCGCTGAGCATTGAAAAAATCTTTGCCATTCAATTTTAATCGCTTTCGGTTAACAAATCAAGAGGAAAATTTGATTTTCATTGTTACACCAATCGCTATGTGTAAATAATAAATTTGTTGCTCAACGGCAGAAAGCAGAAAGCATCATTGTCGTAAACCCATCCGAACAGCAACAAAGAGAAAATAAGCTTACATCCCACCTCTCGCCACTGGCCGTCAGCGTCAGTTGGTGAAACTTACACTCGCACACAAATTGGATTAAATTCCTTTACGGTTTCGTATTTCCGAATTTGATTCAATTTCAATGACCAATGAGGCAGCCAAGCATGCAATGACTGAATTCCAAGTAGCCACGTGACTTTGGTCGCCGTCAATTTGAGTGGTGTGACTTGGGAGGCGGAAAAGCGGCGTGTGAAGTACAAAGGTTTATAAATAGTGGAGATTAAAATATATATATACATATGTATGTGTGTGGAGCTATTATTATCTTGGGCGTAAGCCTTAACATATAAAGCGTAAATTTAAAAAAAATATGTACATATACTTATAAAAATCCAGTAATCTGCTTTTATGCACGAGAAAGCATTAGTGAGAGCATGAGTTGGGAGGTATAAAGCGAATTAGCTGATTTCTCATACAAACATATGAAATAAAACAGATATACATATAGACCTTCAGGAGCATAAATTAGTTATTAATTATGTAAGCCTTCATAATTGGCTCAATAATCTTCGCCGCTTTGACACCAAAATGTGATCTGCATTGAATAACAATATTACATACATATGTACAAATACGGTTTTTTTTTTTTTTTTTTTTTTTTAAGAAAAATATATACAAACGAGAGCGATAAGACACTGATTTAATTATCTTCGCAGTTCCCTTACTACCCTTCGTGATTTTCTTTCAATTCTAAGATAAGTTGCCTCTTCAATACCATTCATTCAAAGCTTTTTCAATTTCTACTCATTCCATCGACGACGGACCAACAGTGCTCCGCAATTCCCAAATGATGAAGCCAGTTCCTACAAGCCCTTATACTGCATAGTTGGCTATGTTCACAACCAAAGCGCAGCAAAGAAAGATATATGATTTCCCTATCCGCCACAAAACCGATTAAAGCGCTCTTCAACGTAACGTCTCAAACGTTTTTGAGAAATAGTTCCTTAGTTCTGAATAATCGTATTTCACGGTTGATCTCGTTAAGTTCTGGTAAGCGGTCCAAGATCTTGCTTGACTGCTATCAATTTTTTCTCAAATCAAAGTTTAGTTCATTTTGAAGATAATCTCATGGCCCCGAACTTCGGCTGATTTTTCACAAGACCATGAATAATCAAACTTATACAGCTAGAAGCGCCTGTCGATGTGAAGTCCAGAACTTTTAAGATTGGATCAAAAAGACAGTCTCATATTGACAAATCGCATAGAGTCAGTCACAAATTTATTGAGCCACCTAATATATATTGCAGCCAAGAGAAAGTATCTAGATATTTATAGCTCATTTTCTTCCTGCAACCAAGGACAGTGTCCATTTAGGATTGCAACCAAGTGACTTTGCTAAAGAATCGTCTTGAAACTCTCTCGTATGCAGCAGGTCCTGCCTCAGCCGCCGCTAGAACCGCTATGCGGGCTTTGCTGAATAGTCTTTTACTTGAAGATTTGATCTCTGATTGCTGCGATGTCCGGCAAAAGGGGGTTCCTTTTGGCTTTTAAAGTTTTCAGGTCATGAGCTTTCAAGAGCAGTTCTGCACGCTGAGAGCACTAAGTCGCAAACTGGCGCGACTGGAAGAGCTGATCGAAGCTTCCTGCAGTAGTGACCCAATCTGTGTTTCTAAAAGGTTTACTAGCCAGAAGCAATCCATCCAGACTGAAGCTAATATACCTCTGATCGGAGAATGAGTGATAATTAAGAACTCTCAACTCTGAGATGCTTAGCTAGCACCCAAGAGAACTAATTGTTCTTATAATTTGTTGGTATAAATTTCTCGGATTTCTGATTACGGACAACAGAATCGTTTAGAATCTGAGGGATTGTATTACAATAACACATAAATTGGAGAACCCAAAATTAAATCACAACATCGATTGATGAGTTATAGTTGGAAAAGCACCCATTTTCGAGACGGCCTAAAACTTACAAGCAACAATTTATAGTGTGTTTATATCCAAGAAACCAGAGATATAGTAGTATGGGGACTTTGTAGAGAGTATTTAGGGTCCAGTTTTTGGTCAAAAATATATACCAAATAACTTTTGATAAAATTTAGGGTTTATTGTGTTAATGTTTATAATTAAACTTATCTCATAAAAATATTAAATACTGAACTGTACAATATGAAAGTGCAAGGAAAGAAGTGGATCGGGGTTGGTTTTTGTTTGAACTATTTTTCTCCGTCGGCATACTTAAAAACTATACAGAAAGCAATTGTATATGGATTTTGCAAATAATTGCTTAAGTGCTTAAATTTTTTAGAAAATTAATGCTTTTAAGTAAGCAATCTATAAAATAGTCTGAGAATACATATGTAACATAATAATTAATAGATCGTTTGAGAATTACAACGCTGGTGCTGTTAAGTTAACGAAATAACAATGAAATCCTGTAATTAAACTCGCTTAGAATATTAGATTATATCGGACTACCTCAACCCAAGTGCTCCGTATGCGCATAATGAACGGGGGGCAGCGGGTGCGACTCCAAATGTGACTGCTGCTGCAAATGGTATTGACCTAAGGAGATCGGATAAGAGCTCGAATGTGGCTGATATGTGGTGTAGCTGTGAGGTCGGCGCGGCACTTTGTGCACGATGGTCTTTACTATGGGTACCTTAACGGGATAAGGATAGTAAACTGGCTTTGCCACTTGCTTTTCAACCATGTAGGGGACGCGTCGCTCCACAATGAAAGGCACGGGACGTTCCACAGGAAACGGTTTCACCTTCTCTATCGGGATGCGCACCTCCTGCACCTTCGGCACGGCAACAGTTTTCGCAACGGGCACGCGTATGGCGTAGGGCCGTGGTACGGCTGTGATAATGGGCTGTGGGATGTGTATGGGAACACTTTGATTGTACGGCACGTGAACGCGTTCGTAATCGATGGCGGGAATATGCTTGGTCACCTCCACGTGACGTGCGAGTGGTATGCCGGCCAGAGCGGCGGTGCTGGCTGGCGTATGCCGTTCCGAAGTTGTGATGGGTGGCAGTGTATATTGTTGCACTAAAGCGCCGCTGTGTGGGCGGTATGTCCTGACTTGTGGATGGTTGATGGCTGCGAGGTAATGTTGCTGCTGGTCACGGCGGTTGGTCTCGTCCACGTCCGCGTTGTCGTTGTCAACGCTGTTGTTGCTGTGCGCGTTGTGTGCTTCGCTGTCGTCGATATTGTTAGGCGTGTCATCAATTTCATTTGCGCTGTCATCGATGAGCTGTGACACATGCGTTGGGTAGATGCGCGCATAGGAATATTGTGTGGGTTCGCCGCTGATATCCGCAAAGTTTTCGCCGATACTTCTTTTGTCAGTGCCCAGTCGACTGTGCAACGTGTCGCCATTTGTATTGGCGTTGCTGTTGCTTTTCACCACACCATCAGCAGTCACAAGTGATTGCTCCGGTGTTGGCAGCGCGCTCCGGCTGCCAGCGTTGCCAATCACCTGCAGCGACGTGGCATCACGCCTTTGCTGGCGGCGACGACGCGTAGATAGCGCGAGTGGGTTGTATGGCCGCGCTACTTTCGAAAGCGCTGTTGCAAGCCGTTGTCGTTGTTGACGTGGCAAGTGCTGATGCAGCGAGAAATGCATCAGCTCGGGAAATTTGCGTAGCTGATGTGACAGCTGCAATTGTTGTTGTTGTTGCGAGAGTTGTTGCTGCTTGAATAGTTGTTGTTGCTGTTGTTTCGTTTGCTTTTGTACTTGTTGTTGGTAGTGTGCCTGCAAGCGCTGTTGCTCTTGATATTGTTGCTGCGCTTGCTCTTGTCGTTGCTGTTGTTGTTGCTGTGGCTGCGGCAGCTGCTCCGGCTCCTGCACCAGTTGCGGTTGTTTGGCAAAGTAATGCAATTTTTGCCTGTCATTTGCATAATTTTCGATATTCGCGCCTTTTTTAAATTGCTGCAACATCGCATTGTTGTCATCGGCGCTGTCGAGTAGCGTCAATGGCCGTAATTGTGTTCGCGCCTCCTCCTGCCGTACTCCATCCGCCTTCGCGGGGTGTTCATTTTGTTGCGCCAGCTCTTCTCCGCGTGTACGCCGCTTCAGCTCCTGCTGCGCCTGCTGGCTGTGGTAATTGGAAAATTGTCCAATCTGGTAAGTGGGCATAAAATAATTTTCATAACTCGGCAAATGATTCTCCAAATATGCGCCGCTGCCACCGGCTCCAACGCCCTGATTGGCACTTTCGGTATCAACAGCCGCCGCCGCATAATGCGCCTCTTTGGTGCCCGCGCCGGGCGTTGTCAGTGCGCGTTCCAAGTGTTGCGCATATTCGCTCATATCATATTTGTACATGCCATACACATCAGCCGCGCCCATACGCGCACCGCCCTCAACTACTGTTACAGCCGCTTGATCTGCACTATTACCACCACCATTGCCGTTATTGTCACCGCTACCGGCACTCTGGTAATTAGCTCCATTGAATTCGTAATCAATTTTGCCTTTGGGCGTCGCATACTCATATGCATAGGCAGTGCCAGCGCTATTGTCACTCACACTGCGCGCCGCATTGCTAGCGACGCGCGCACTGTTTGTTGAAAAGTCAACGCCTGTGTGCGCGTGCCCTATCGCCGCCGCCGCGGTATCCGCGCTCGTGCTTTCAGCATAATGTTGCCCGGCAGCAGTCATTGTAGTTGGCACAAATCCAGCTGCTGTCATTGCTGACTCATCTGTTGGCTGGCCGCTGGCAGCTGGCAAGTGCCATTGTGCCATGTGGTCGCGTAAAATCACCGTTGCCGCATCGATTTTATCACCGCCACCGGCGTCGGTGTTTTCAAAATAATTTCGATAAATCGGCTCTGCGGCAGCCAAATTCGCATTGCCTACCTCGGCCGTTAGCGCTGCATAATAGCGCGGCAATTGTTGTGCGTAATCATTTGTTGTTGTTGTTGCTTTCGCCATTGGCAATGCGGCTGCGTTCATGGCCGCCGTCACTACTGCCGCTGCCGCTGCATCCTCATAGTTACGATTTTGCTGATAATTAGTTGCGGGTATTGGTCGCGCCGCCACCATTTGCTGGCGTTACCGTTATTGCTGCCGCATTGCGTGTTTGTAGTGGTAATAGTGTGCAACAAATTCCGATTAGCAGCCACCTGCAGCGTTTGCCGCGCCACAATTTACTGCGCGCACTCATTTTGTTTGTTGTTTGGCGTGTGTTTTTTTCAATTCACCGATTTTGCTCACTCGATTTCAATTATATCCTTTGGCTTTGCGCAAAATACTCCTAGTCCGGTGTCCCGCGCTACGTGTTGTCCTGTGGTATTTCGTTGGTATCGTCCTGCGTGGTATGCGCGCAACCGTCAACTAACGAAATTCCGTTGCGCCCTGCGGAGTTTTGTGTGGCATGTGACAAAGTGCATGTGGCAACAATGCTTTTTATATGAAATTTTCAATATTTGCCATTCACATTGTTTTAGATTGAATTTCATAACAATGTCCACATGAGCATTTCTTCATATGCGTTCAACATTTCAAAATCGAGTGTGTTGCACAAACTATCATTCACATTTACCTTTGCGGTTTTACGCTGTTCCGTTGTACAAGCTGTTGTAACTTAAAACCACTTCCAGAAGTGCGTGCATATAACGGGTGATCCAATTCGAGGTTTCCACCTTTAACATTGTCTCTTTCAAATGATTCGCTCCAGCAAATCGTTTTTTTTGTTTTTTTTTTTTGTTTTTTGTTAGATGAAATGGTGGCTCTTGAGTTTCTTCAGGTTATTGTTCGTCCCAATTGCGGAAATTTTGCTTATTTGCTTACCCATTGAGCCCGAAATGTGCCTTTTCGCTAACCAAAATTTCCCTCAAACACGTCGGATCTTCTTGGAACCTTTCAAGAGCTCATAGAGCCAAGTAATGTCGCTTGGAAAGGTCAAGCGACTTCAGTCCTTGCATAAGCTATAAACTCCGAGTTACTGCGAACGGCGCCGAATCGACTATCCATGGTCTTCGTGTACACTCTCAGCTTCGGCTGCTATATTTTCTTCACTGCGTGCTAGAACATATATTATATATACGATAATGAAATCTGGGTCTCAAGATGGCTGATGGTGTTGCGAATAGTACGCTCAGTGGGCGAATGATGTTGACCATAAGTTGAACGAATCGATGAAAGCAAATTATTTACAGAACTAGAATTTTCGCAATAAAGTGGAACGATTCGTAAATGTTGTTGTTGCATTGCCAAACAATGCTGAACAAAAATAACAAGACAGCTTGACACGATCCACGCGTCATTTGTCAAAAACAGGCTATTGAAAAAGGAACCCCTACTTGGATCACCCTATATATGCAAGTATGTATACGAAAGTTTAATACGTCCGCACGGAAAACTACTTCTTTCATTTCTCCTCAAGATTACCAGTTAAAACTGGTCTAACATCTAGCAGTGAAATGTGCATACGAATCTACCTAAGAGGAGGAGCAAGAGTATCTCCCTCAATTATTCTTTTAAAACCTTTATCAATAAGTTCGGGCGGGCATTCTGGTCGAATATTTTGTTTAAAAAAACTTTAAGATTTTGATATTTGTGGATCAAAACTTCCACGAATTATAGAAATTAAAAAGTAATCTTAAACCTTTAAACGTTAAGCCGTAAAGTCATCTTGTTGATGTCACATCTTCAGTTCTTGATACTTAAAAGCGATGAGATAAGATGAACTTTGCGCTACATGAAAGGCTACTTGTCGGAAATGTAGCGGTGTCTGACCGAAAATTTTATTGATTCGTTTATTACGCTATTTTTAGCCCTGGAAAGATTACGCCATTTTATGCCTCGGGATTTTAAGAATTCAATTGATTTTAAGAATGTCAAGGAATTTAAAGTTATTGCTTTGTGATAAGAACTTTTATTAACCATTTTCTGCTTCAAAGGGCAGAGACCGAGTAAACTGCACTTTTGAAGTGTACAAAGGGAAGTCTGCGAGCGTAAAGAAAATTGAGTACGTCATTTCGACGGGCCTTATCTTTCTATAGTTAAAAGAAGCTGAAATTAACTCAAGATACGGAATGTTTTCGGAAATCTGCAAGGTAGGCCGTCAAATCAGCGACAACTTCAATAAATTATTAGTATTACGGGACCAAATCTGGCTAATAGAAAGTCTTTCGTGATTGAGAGTGCGTTGTCAAAGTGAAGGATTATTTTTTTCTTCGCCAAATGGTCGTCTTGCTTTGGCGAAGCGACTTAAATGAATGGTTTGGGTGGATGCCAAATGAGTACGCAAATTCTTCTTACGAACTCAGAGGGATACCCCGTAATTTACACAATGGGTTAATTCGGTTATGATCTTGGAAGAGGGCTCTAAGACCCCTAACGGAGTCCGACAAAGACACCCTCGTAGCGTCCAATGAAGGGGAATTAAAGCCAATAAGCCGTCGAAACATATACAGGGAAAATGTTTTCCAGAAGCGAAATAGATCGCAGAATGAAGCGATGAGCAGGCTAACTCCACTTTTAGTATGTAGTTTAGATTACCAGTTCAGAAACATATCCGGCAACGAAAAAGCAGACGAGTTCGCCAAATTAAGAGCCTCTTTTGATGAATCCGAGACGGAATTAATGCCACGCAGATTAGGAACAAACAAAAGCTTTACACTGACCTTGAGCAAAAAGCTCAGTGAAAATGGGAATCAACAACCAACTGCAAGATAACGAAACAGACCAGTTTTGTTCCACTGTGATACCAAATGGAGTTCAACTACAAAGTCCCTAAGTAGTGGTTATCCTTTAGGATGCCTTCGCTTGAAGCGAATTTTAACAGATTCTGCGGCCGCACTGTCGATACCTCTTCCAGTGTATCATATCTATCTAGCTAGAGTTCAAAATAGTATTTTACCTTCTCCAAGTAGTTGATGTAGATTGTACCTCGTGAATCACCGAAAACGGTGACCAACACGTTTCTGTCCAATATATCAGTCAAAAAGGTTTCAAACCGCCTGTAAGTTTGATCTTTAGAAAGCGTCAGATTTTCTCGACAACTTAATAAAGCTTTCGCCTATATCAGATACCCTTAGCTGAATCCCAAATCTATGGAAACAATACTAACCATATTCCTTTAGTAGAACCATATTTTCTTTAAATTCACTCGAAATTTTACTCGCAAGAGTTCTAGCGAAACCCATTTTACTTTTCGAATTTCCGCGTAGGGAGTTTAAGCGGAAATTGGTTTCATTTCCAATAACAAAACACGTTCGCATAAGAGTTTAGCAGCTACACTTTGGCTATTGCGGCGCACATGTGCGCCACTTTGTGGCAATTCAGCGGCAAGGTTGCTGCCACAAAATCTACTAACGAACAAACAGGCAAAATGGGTGAGACAAAAGACACTCTTAAGTGAAATTGTAGCCGCCAGCGAAGCGCGAGAATGAACTGAAACGCGTCATGTTGCATGCAAACACACATATGTGTTGCAACAATGGTGATATAAGTATGCATTGGTGTGTTGTTGCATATTTGCAGCGTATTGCCATTCACTTTCTATGCAACACAATCAGTTGATGCTCAACGTCGAATGCCACACATTGTTCGCTGAAACCAATTTTACAACAAAATGCTGAGCGCTGAGCTTAACGCGCGCCCAGAGATGAATGATGATGGTTTAACTGTAGGAGCGAGTGTCATTGTCAAGGCTTTGCGCCACACAACTCACACTGCAGCTTTGCCGCTTGCCACGCTTCAACGATGCTGTTGCCATTACAGTATTTCACGATTAAAGCGCGTTGCTAGTATTTTACTTTGGAACTCTGAGCGTAAGCCAAACAGCAATTCGTTATATAAGAATGAGCTCGTCGTAGCTATTGAATACTTTCGTTTTCCTACGCCATTGAGGTTAACCTAGTTCATCGGAGTAGCGCATTAATCCATAATTACTCAACAATACGTAGTTGTAACATTTTGATTTGATTGTGGTTTGGTAAATGACTCGGTAACCAAGCCATTTCATACATTTTCTCGTTCCGGTTATGTAAATTTAAAAGCGATTGACCCAAAAAAAGGGTCAGACTTAAACACTTACTGGTACATTAAAGAACCGAAGACAAGGCTTCATTTAAAATATGAAGAATTTTGAGTGCTACTAAATACTCCATACAATTTTTACAAAATTCTTCTTCTTTATTGGCGTAGACACAGCTTACGCGGTTATAGTCGAGTTTACAACAGCGCGCCAGTCGTTCTTCCTTCGCTGTTTGGCGCCAATCGGAGATTTAAAGTGTAGGTGAGTTTTTCTTCACCCGGCTTGTACTGCGTCGTATACTTTCAGAGCTGGAGCGTTTTCATCCATTCGAATGACATAACCTTGCCAGCGTAGCCACCGTCTCTTAATCCGCTGAACTCTGTAAATGCAATCCGTCGACCGCAGTACTCGCCGTTGCCAATGCAAACGAACATAAATCTTCTACAGAATCTTTCTCTGAAAAACTCGTAAAGCACAGTCATCCAGATGTTGTCATTGTCCATGCCTCTGCACCATATAGCAGGACGGAAATGATGTGGAACTTGTAGAGTTTGGTCTTTTTCGCTTTACTAAATTGCCTACTTAGTCCGATATATAACCTGTTGGCAAGAGTTATTCTGTGTTGGATTTCGAGGATGACGTTTTTGTTGGTGTTAATGCTGGTTCCAAGATAGATGAAATCATCTACGACTTCGAAGAAAATATGTCATCGGCGTACGCCAACAGTTGTACACTCTTGTAGAAGATTATACCTTCTCTATTCAGCACTGCAGGTCGAATCATTTTCTCTAGCAGTAGATTAAAGAAGTCGCACGATAAGGAGTGGATTTGTCTGAAACCTCATCTGGTATCGAACGGATCGGAAAGGTCCTTCCCGAACCTAATGGAGCTTTTTGTATTACTCAGACATAGCAGCATGAAGGCAGCTCCCTTTTATGCAGCTTTAAAATCTACGAAGAGGTGTTGTGTGGACTCCCAACTAAAAAAAAAAGGTACAATCAGTTCCACCGTCAAGGCTTTAATATTTCACACAGTACCCTCGATAGAAGCTTATATGCCATGTTGAGGAGGCTTACCCACGGTAGTTTGCGCAGATTGTGGGATCTCACTTCTCACCAATCGTACGTCGATCCCTTTTTCCCGGCAAAGAAAAATTTAGAAATAAATTAAAGAACGGATCAAGATAACATCTCTGTAATCAACGAAATCTATATACTAGTACTAGTACGAAACATACAAATTGAAGTATGGATTTTTATTACCATTCAAAAAATTACAATTCAGTTGTGTTCAGTAATAAATCTTAAAAAAACTTGGTACCACGTTCTCCAAAAAAATATCACAAATTAGTTCCCAAGGGCATCTACATTTGGTTTGGACTGACATCGTACAAGAAATATCGGCCACGTCACTAACAATAAATTTCTAGTTTTTCCCGCCAGTTTATGTTTAATATGGTCGCTAAGTGAGACTTCATCGTGAAACTACTTAGTAAACATTCGGTACCATTGAAGTAACTTGGTTTGATAAAAAAAACAGGAAACAATCTAATAAAAGCAAGTCGAAGTATATGTGTTTATAAGGTCCGCAACCAGCCCTGTCGAAACCACGAATGATTATTAAAACTTGTGTTAAATATTCTTTTCTCATCTAAGATTCTGGAAAATTTAACCTAACTTATTTAGACCTCACAAGATTTTAGATGAGATGATAAGAATCGGACTTCCGTGAACTCTTTTCGAGTAAATATAGGAATGGTGCTATATATTCAGTTTTTCTCAAAATATTATTTACATATTTCTCCACTTAGTAACTATTTTTTCATTTTGGATTCAATTAACAGATTTCATTGTTATGTCCGACGTCCCGAATTCTGCTTCTCATATCGACTCTAGGGCTCAGAGAGCTTAACTCAAAATTGAATTTTTTGACACAACAATATTAAAAACCGTAAGCGTTAATATTTTCTGACAGTGTTCTAGGTATTCACTTTCCTCCTCTTTCTTAAAGCCGTAAAGATCAAAGTTACGCGGCAAAATAGCAAATAATTTAAAACTTTTAAGGAAACCACTTCGTAAATTGTTGCTAAATTGTCTATCGCTCCATCAATCTGTCTGTTGTCTGTCTATCCAACTGTCTGCACGCGGAGCAACGCGATAGAATGTCTCGAAGCGATTATAGTTCACGGGACAATAACGCATGCAGGCACATTCTGAACCCAGTGTGCGTTGCGAAAGTTAGTTTTTTCGCCATTTCAAATATAAAAAGTTTGAGTATGAGCGACGTACCATCTCTACTTCATTTCCTTGATTTCTTAGAATTGAATTTGAATGAATGGAATTGAAAATAGTTCTCCGCATACCGAATTGAAATTATATAGTACATTGACTCACTTGCTTAAATAATGTTTTAATGATTACATCCAATGAAGGTATGTAGAAAAATGTCTGTTTTTTGTTGAGGACAAACAATGTTAATATTGCCTACAAAAAAAATGAAAACATAGAACCTTATCACCTCCAAAATTCATCCTACGACACACAAAAAACACCCACATCATTCCCTACTGTCACATTATTTCGCCAAACTATCAATCACCGACCAAAAAAAAACGTCATAAAAAAGAAACACCTCAGAATACCTTATTGCACTAGTAACACACCGGGTATAAAATAAACACCGCAAAACTTGTCGCTGATAAGAGCAGCAGCAATTTGAAAAATTTGTATATTAATCACGGTAAACTTTCAGGTAGTAGACTATGCATCAGCTGAGTGCAGTCGCTACGAACGCACATTCAAATTCTGTTTACCAAACCAGCGCTACCATAGGTTGTGCGTAGCCTTCAGAAGCCAGCAAGACCCGGGACTTCTTTCTGCACCGTGTTGACGACGGCGGTAAGGAATTTATCAAGTTTTGCTCTAATTACATCCGTTGCGACATTAAGCGTGCACATTGTGGCAAACATGCGATGCATTGCACATACATACATACATTCAACCATATAGGTAAGAAAGTTGCAACAGCAACAAAGTGGCAACAAATGTTCAGGTAACCACGAGCTTAGGAAGTTAGGAAAATGCAAAACCATACGATGTTGTTCAGAAGCAGGTGTTGCACGATGTTTAGAGCCAACAGCAAATGCAATTTATTATCGTATGCGGCGATGTAGGTGGAGAAGAGAGACAAACGTCGCTAGAGGAAGCACTAAGTTTTCGTAAAGTCGAATATGGTATAAAAAATGATAATGTTGATGACGTTTTTTTAAATTACCTATTCAGAAACTTAAAGTTAATATAATAGGAGTTTTTACCTTTGCTAGGTACTTAAAGGGGTAGCTCTACCCGATTTTGGTGTAACACCATCGGATTGTCCGAGGAATTGCGGAAACTACAAATTGTGTGAGTTCTGCGACCGAATCACGAATTATGTAAAAGCGTTTTGTGAAACACCGAAAGGTTTTTCATGATGAACCTAATAATGTCTCCTATTTTTTTTTAAGATGTTCGGAAAGGGATAGAGGTTATTCGCTTCATTTGGTTCGCAAAAATCTACAACTTCAACATTCTGTATCTTCCTTTGAAGCTCTTAAAATTAGTTTCTTATAGATTTTTTCTGCGTACTTTCTCTATTTAAAAGCTTATCCGAAATATTTAAGGCATCAAGGTTACAATCGGTTCAAGAACAGGTCAGTCAATTCTGGAGGAACTTCAGAAGATCACAATCAAAGATAGAACGAATATTGCTTTCGGTTTGCTTGGTCCAACGTAGAGTCTTACGTTCGGTTCTATTATTCGATTCTGCTAGCTTTTAACACTACTAAACCTTCTTTTAAGATTTTATCAGTAGTTAGTCTCAGTTTTGTCTCGAACGACTATTTGATGAAATTCACCCTTGTTCGCTGAAGTCTAATTTTAGCGTCTATTCATCAGAGGTGCGGCTACGAGCGGTCTTTGGTCTTGAAAGATGCCGCTCGCGACATATACATATATGTATAAAATCGTCTAGAAAAGTTGTGAGCTGGGTTTGTGACACGCCACCTAGAAACTATTCCCAAAAGACACCACTTTTGATGACGACCACAACAAATAGTAACAAAGACTATGATTTAAGAGCATGCACCTGGAATGACCGGTCCCTAATTGGGAAGGTATTGCTGTTTGCAACAAATAGTAACAAAGACTATGATTTAAGAGCATGCGCCTGGAATGACCGGTCCCTAAATTGAGAAGGTATTGCTGTATTATGATCTCGTAAAAGTAAAAGGTGATACGAGTATCACTGAACTGAAAACTGATGTAATGAACGGGACAGTGACGTAGACGAGTAGGTCCTTCTGGAATTTACTACAGGGGTCTTATAAAGAAGAGTAAATTCGGTGTGGGTTTCGAGTCGGGTGAAGGACTCCCTTGTCGAGCCCTGGCATTCACTCCGGTGGATGAGCGTCTAGCCACAAACTGTATCAGAATTAAATTTTACAACTTAACCCTGATTTACGCCTACGCCCCGAAGGAAGAAAAGGACGTTATGACCAAAGTTGCCTTTCATGAGCGCGCTTATGACGATTGCCCCCGCCTTGTAAAAATTGGAAAATTCAGCCTCAATGGCGACAACTCTCTAAAGAGGTTGAAGGTGATCGACTTCGGAGTGGCCCGAAATTTGGTTGTTTGTATATTCCATCTCAAGAAGATTCATCAAGCTTCTTGGCTGTCTCCGGATTGAAAAGTTCGAAGCAGATCGATCATATTGTAATAGGGGGATGACATGTATCCAGTGTGCTTGACGTGTGTACGCTTCGGGGACCTAACATCGACTCGGTCAGTTATACTGTTGTAGCTAAATTACGTATCCGCCTCTCTACAGAAAAGCGCTCCTATCAAAAAATACAGAGAAGATAGGACATCAAGAAGCTGCTATGATAACTGAAAGCGAAACGGTTTTCTACTCGGCTTGTACTCCTGCTCTCTGAGAGCACACATCAACGACACAATATGAGGGAAATATGGGACGGCATTTAAAACTTCTTACGGACCCTGCAAGCAGTTGCAGGGGATAGAAAGCGGAAAGCCCACTTCGCAATGTTGCGATTGATCACAACACAAGCGGGGCAGGATAGATAACGAAAGTTGAAGGGGGAAATGAGACACATATGCAGAAAAAAAGTAAAAGGCCGAAGCTGGCCAACAGAGGTAATGCAGAAGCAAAGTGTATGGATCGGATTGCGAACGTGGACAAGACGAAATATCTCCCGTCATCAAACAAACAGTCGTCGCATTCGCAACTTGGTATGCACGGAACTGTTGGCAGTAATAATTTTGAAGTCATAAAAAATTTCGTCTGTCGTGGAACCAGTGTAAACACGACCGACTATGACAGCCTGGAAATCCAACGCAGGACATGCCAACAGGTGCTACTTCGGACTGAGTAGGCAATTGAAAAGTAAAGTCCTCTCTCGACGAACAAAAGTCAAATTCTACAAGTTTCACATCATTCCCGTCGAGCTATATGGTACTGAGGGATGGGCAATGACGTCATCTAATGAGCATGCCTTAGGCAACGTTGAGTACCACATTCGATAGACCGAAAAGCTGTACGAGACATTGTCATAGCTCAGAGAATCAAGAGACAGCGGCTGCACAGGCTCGCTCATATTTTCCGGATGGAGGACAAACTCCAATTATGAAGGTTTTCGATTCTGTGCCTGCCGGTGGAAGCAGAGAGAGAGGAAGACCTCCCCTCTATTGGAGAGATCAGGACCTGGCTGCACTTAGTGTCTTGAATTGGAAACTCAAAACTTTCGCCATGAACATTGCAATTGTCAGAATAGAGCTGTTCGAATAACAGATTCTGTCTTGGAAGTGGCTATACGAAAAGCAAAAGAAAAAATGCAGAAACTGTAGTAATAGTACTTTAGATGTACTTACTGACAAGGGAACTACCAAAGCTATTATTCAAATGTATGTCCAGTAAGGTGATATCACTGTAGAACTTTGAAATCACAACTATTTTTTGTGTAACTGTGTTTCGGTGTTTAGGCAACCACGCTATGAACCAACAATATCAATTACTAGGAAAATAAACACTATTCGATGCATCGCCGCACACGACACACAAAATTCGGCAACGAAAGGCTCCTACTCCAGCACTTGCTCAGTCTTCGTTCGGAGTTTTCGATTTCGCACAGACGTCAACACGCACACAAGCTGTGCCAAACCGGTGGCGGCTGCCATTATTCACGCTTAAAAAGTGCAATAAAAGTGTATTTTATTTATCGTCATGCCGCAAGCTGCCTTGCAACTACTTCGCGTACCGCGGCGCGACGCCGACTCGAGACACCGAACGAACAATCGTTTCCTGCACAGCGTCGCACTTAAGTTAAGCATGATTTAGACGAATATGCGCAACAACAGCAGCAACAATGCGGAAGTGAGTGAGTATATTCTGTACCCTGAAAAGATAGTCAACGCGGAGTTCAAGCGAAGTGGCGCTGTGGCAGATGGCGGCGCCTTGCGGTTGTAATGCTAAGTGTTGCATAAACAGGCGGTAACAGCTAGGTGGCGACAAACAATAACAAAAATACCAATAACAAAGGTGTTCGCAGCGACAACACAAGTGTTGAGTAAGAAGGAAAAGAAGAAGCAGAAGCAGAAACGCCACAACCGCACGCTATCTTCAGTTAACACTTTGCTGTGCTGACTCGTTGCGAAGCACTTGAAAATGTTGAATGGTTGACCGCGTTGATGACGTTGCCGGCGCCGAGGGACGATGGAGGACGCGGATCGAGCGCCGAATGTAAACAACGACGTTGCAAGTACTTTGGTGTGTGTGTGCACGAAAATGAACGATTGAGCGCGCAACTAAACGAGTTAGTAAGTAAGTGCGGTTGCCAATAAAATATTCGCCATATCTCGCCTGTGTTGTTGCAAGTGTGATAAGGTGTATTTTAGGGCATATGCATATTTATATTGACTCATGGCTCCTTGAAGCTCCTTGTCTCCAATAAAAAAAAAAAAACAACATAGACACACATTCATTTGCACTTTTCGCGTTTTCATAGTGTGTTTCCTTTGAATATGAATAATCGATGGAAAGTGTCTCCAGCCCACAAAGCTTTTATATTTCGGGATTTGAGAACAAAAACAAAATTTTGTCATCCAAATGGGGTATAACAAGAAATCATTCGTTGCCAAGAAAGGACCATATGGAAGATGACTCATCAAATCGAAGTTTTGAGTGCTCGAAAAAGTTGTTATTTCAGTCGATGTGTGAGAGCTCTCATTGTCTAGGTGAAGAGTGATCAGTCTGCGGCAGTTAGTATTTCTGATTTCTTGAAAGACAACTGGCAATCAAATGACTGTAAGCCACTCAGAACTTACTGTTCTATCGACAGAACTCAGAAGTTCCTGTTTCTCTCGACGAATCGACACGAGCATTTTTTGAGCGACTGAAAATTATGCAATATGAAAATTCTTTTTGCAGCCAAATCTTCATGCCATAATACATGAATATTCAATGTAAGCTAGTCCCACAAATGCCTAAAGTTGTCTCAATATCACGATAGGTCACATAACGATCTTGCAATATCAGCTTGCGCACAGCATCAATAGTTTCTGGAACAACAACTGATTTTGGACGACTACGACTTTGATTGAATTCACCATACTATCGATAAACACTGAAAGTTGATGGGTCTTCATCGTCAAAAATTTAATTATGTTCATCTACGCACTCTTGATGACTTAAATCCCGTCGAAAGTTGTAAAATATAATCGCACGAAATCGTTTCGGTTTTAGTTTTATTTTTTGGGGGAGAAGAATATCTTAAGTTACTGTAAACAATACAAATAGCGCTCGCATGTCAAAACGTTCTGATTCTGCGTACCATCAAAAAGTCAGATTTTAAGAAAAAAATGTTCTAAATTTTTTGACAGCTCATGGTTGCCAGGTTTGTTTCCGGATTTGTGTCAAATTTTGTCAGTGTGTTCTTTAAGGTTTGCTGTTTTATACTCTTGCAACTTACAAGAATCAAAGCCAGGGAAATACTTTTGGTGTAAAAAGTCTACCTGAGGATAGAAATCTAAGAAATTTTATATACTTCTGTGATCAAATTGAAAGGCGAATTTTGTCCATTTTATCTCCTTCAAAGTAATCCCCTCCCGCTGCAATGCACCAATGTCCACGAATTTTCCTATCATCATAGCACTTGGAAAAATCTTCCGTAGTGATGGCCATCAGAGCGTTCTTCTATTCAGCTTTTATATCCCTAACTGAGTCAAAAGAAGAAGAAGAAGTTGAGTCAAAACGGTGTCCTCGGAGTGTTTATGTGAATTTGCTGAATAGCCCGAAGTTACACGAAGGTAAATCAGGCGAATGCGATGGTTGTGGCGCGATATTAATTGAAAATGTGGCGAAATGAACACGAAAAACCAATGCAGTATGAGATGGTACATTATCGCACTTATTTGTTCAATGAATTCAGACGCAGTAAAAATCGAAGACTTTACTTTAAGAGCCTCACAAACCGACGCATACCTCAAATACTAATGAATATTTTGACGTGAAATTTGGCATAGACGTCACTAAGAGTACTATAACTTACAAAAAGAAACATTTACCGATTCGAAAATCACAGTAGTATACATATGTATGTCATATACAAGTACAACTCCTATACTGACAGACACATAAGGTTTCTTAGAAAATCGAAAACCATTATATGTAGTAAGAGTATGTGGAAGTTGAGGCGGTATAGACCAGATTTTAACTATTTTCCCAATACCTATTACTATATACTATTAATATGTCACTTACCAATGCTCTCTCAATTTCATTAGGATTTACATATTGCCGATATACATATGTATGCGCTACAAAGTCACAGATTTCAATTAAAATTTTTCATAATATAAAATATCAAAACTGAAAACAAACTATTCAAAATAGTTTATATACTTATAAATAATAACATTCGACTCTGATTTTGAGTTAACTTAAGAAAATTTCAAACCTATTGAAGACAATTTTTATAATTACTACAGTATATCGAGAGTGGCAACCCTGCGTTGTGAGAGAGCAATCAGCTGACGCGTTTCTACGGGAAAATTCAAATACCGTGGAAATCTACGGTATTCTACGGTAAAGCGGGCGGTAGAAGCGGTGTTGGCTGATAATTTACATTGCGCTCTAAAAAGATAGGTTGTATCAGCTGATTCGGGCTGCGGTTTTGCGGAATTCGCTGATCAAGCTATTAGAACTAATTTAAATACTTTACTAAAGCGAAACTATACTAATGAAGAATGTGTTTAACAATGGCTTGGCAACTGTGCTGGGTTGGCACTATATTCTCTTGTTGTGGATGGTACAAAAGGCAGAGTATTTTACGGAAATTGAAATATATGGAATTATGCAAGCATTTGTAGCATGCTTTTGAGCGATCAGCGAAGATATGTAACATTATGGCAACTGTACAAAAAATGTATGCCACTTAATTATATTTTGCATACTTTTCTGCGACCTACAATAGATTATAGTCCACTTTCTCATATTTGAATTGCTTCCACAACAGATTTGAAAACATTGTAGTGGTTTGTTTAGCTTCAAATTTTCCAAGTTCATATACGATATGAGAATATATACGATATGATGTGGGAGTATATACAAATAGCACATTTTGTCTAAAAAAATAATTTATTAAATATATTTATTACGTAAAGCTTAACCCATTTACATCCAAGGAGTCAAAAAAAAAGTTTATTTAAAATTTTCAGTTTTTTATTGATTTATACCATCGCAGAGATGAACAAAAAAATTTTTTTTTGTTTTCATACATATACGAAAATTTTGCTGTACCCACACGAGTACAATGGTCAAAGGTGTATAAAATATTTATGAGTGGGCTATTTTAAAACAGTCGCGTTCCACGCACAAAGCAGTACCACATAGCTCGCAAATCCACCTGATTCGTTTATGGCAGACTCTGCATCTAAGAGGCTTGAGCATTCTCTTTGGATAATTTGCTCCTCCAGCTGTAGAAACACTTGGAGCTAACGCGCGCTTAGAATATCTTTTCAATGTGTATTGTCGTAGGTAGTATCGCGTAATGTCACGTTGAAACTCAAGCAAATCTTGGGTACTATTATTCACGTCTTTGTACAACTTCCAAGCGTTTACCATTGTGGAGCACATCATCGAAGTAAACAGCGGCCACCATCATTTTTTGCCTCGAATCCCAATTTTGTATACATTTACGGCCTGATCATGTAGATCAGCACCGCCCATACCGTGGTTGTAATTTGAAAGTAAATTTGGCTAAGATATACTTATCTTTTTTTGTTCCAGTTTTGACCAACGCTTTACGTATTTCAACGATTCAACCGTATCAAAATTAGTTCCCATAGTTACGACATTATTGTCATTCCACTTGACAAACAATATTTTATTATTGTGGTCGTATTTGATCTCGAAATATCCTTTTGCTTGTTTTGGAAATATTTTTTTGGATTCAAAAGAAATTTTTTAGTTCTATTTTCCCTCGTTGTTCCTACGGCTTTAAAGTTTTTCTCGCGCAACATATGTAGATGTTCATGACTTTTGAAAAAATTGTCAAAATAGATAATATGATCGCTTGGGTTATTTATGGTTTTTATTAGATCGAACATAACTTGAGATCCAAGGGGAAGATGTCTTGTATCACTGTCAACATTTTTAGCACCACAGTAAGTATCAAATCCGAATCTTACGGACTTTCCTTTGATGAATTGTTTCGCTGAATGAGGCCCAAAATATTTTACCATTACCTCGTCAATTGAAAGCTTTTCGTGCATAAAACCACACCTTTGAAACTTTTCGCATAATAGATCCGACAGTGGGCGAGTTTTTGCCATTTTATCAGACTTGTCAATTTCATTATTGTTTGTAAAATGAATGTGGCGTTTTATTTCCAAAAATCTGTTTTTAGAAATGTTATTGCTTACAAGCGGTGATAAAGTGTCTTCATCCAATTGTCAGTATATAGATTCTCTTGGCATTGAATGGTAACCAGAGTAAAATAAAATGCCTAAAAAGACTTTTAGATCATCTTCGTCGAATATAAATTTATGCGAATGTTTTTTTTTTGTTGTTTTTAGGAATAAAACTACGCATATGATCAAAAATTTGTGTACAAATACTTAGCATTGAGTTACGCCACATGCCCAAACTTGACTGATTTTCTGTAGACAAGCGAGTACAATGGTTGTAAATGGGTTAAGGGATCGTCTCAGTGTGACACTCCGAAAGACCACTGACTTTCGCGATTTTTTTTTAATGTTTAATGTTAATGCTGTTTTACAAATAAATACATTCTTGACTTATACATGTTTTTGCTTTAAAACAAAGGTCCTGAACTATGTCCCAAATTAGATCTAAAACAACAATTTCAAGAAAATTATTAATCTGTAGGTCGTAATCGTACTATAGCGAGTTTTTTTTTTTTTTTTTTGAAATTTGACAAAATGGCGGCAGTTTGAACAAAAAATTTCGACAGTTTTTCGTAGACGAAAATAGGAAGATTAGAAAAAAAAACGCTTTCATAGCTCGGTAGAATAAAATATATAGGTAAAATAGGTAACCATTTTTTTCCAAGAAATAACTGCTGTAAAAAGGGCATTTTCAACTATTTTGAGAATTAGTTTAAGATATATTTTTCGAGATATACACATGCGAATTAATACCCTTTCTACTCCTTTCACCTAACACTGATGTCTAAATTTTGGTTATTTTTTCGGTTACTTGAATTTATTCCCTCCATTTTTTTGCTATGAAGTGAGTAAAAATATGTAAACGTACAACAAGTATGTGCGCATCTTCGTGTGCTCGCCGGCACCTATCAACTCATCCATCATCTCGCATTACATAGAGTCGCAAAAGTTTGCTGAAAAATCTACACTTGATTCTGTTTGAAAATGGCTTAAGCACATTTTAACAACTACACCAAGAGCCAATAACAACGGCAAAGGCCAGCAGCAACAACAACAACACGAACGGCAGGAACACAATGAGCGTCAAGCACTACAACTATTACGGACACAACGACGACTGTGGGCAGTGAAAAGCGTATAAACGCGCTTTAGTAGCGCATAAAGTATTTCCTGCCGAGCACGGGGAACATGCTCAGCCAGTGAAATTTGTCCAACGGCAAGGGGTGCTGTGTGGCGCAAGTGTGCAGAGCGCAAACAAAAAAATACTATTCTCCGAAAGGTGTACGGCAAGCACACGCTGTCACGCTGTGGCGCAGTTCGGCTTCGCTGAATTTTAAATCCTTTCAACAACTTTTGCCGCACACACACACACACACACACACGAACATAAGACTGCGAGCAGGCATGCTGGCATTGTAAGTGTTGCTGCTGAAAATCTGCGGTGTTGCAAACACTCACGTTAGAGCGCCGCTTATGAGTTGTATTCATTGCAGCGCTGCTTGTTCTCCTTCCAGTCAACGTGTTTTCGCCATTTTTTTTTCTTTTATTTGCGCTTTCCTTTCGCTCACATTGTTTATAGATTTCTGAAAGTCATCGCCTAAGTGTAAATGGCGCGCGAATTTTATAAGCTACGAGTTCGCAGTATGCGGTTGAGGTAATAAATTGCCGCCTTAAAATAGCTTTGAACAACACACTGCTGCTGCAAACATACGAAAATATGAACTCTTAAGTTTATGTGCACCCAAAAAGATACTTTCATGTTTAAAGAAAAACGGCAATGGATCCTTATTGCTTTAGTGCTTTGGGATTTCCGCTTTCCTCTCACTAGTAAAAATGTGTTTTATTCACTCTTTAGGGTAAGTTTGAGGAGCACTGCCATGTAAAAAAAAAATTTTTATTGCAAAATCGTAAAGGTTTCGACTCCTGAGCTTCAAGCTGCTTTCCAATTTTTGTGCTAATATCAGCTTGGGAGGACGTTATGTCCTTATGTTTCTTCTTCCTCAATGTAAACCGATTTTTTCTCTCGCACTATGTAGTAGTGGTTCAAACTGCATACTTTTTTCAGAGATTGTACTGCTGCCTTGGATGTTCATGTCAAAATTCGTGAAGATATTTCGTGAAACAAAAAAGTTGTTCATACAAAGAATGGAATTTGACCGAGCAATTTATATAGCAGTTATAACCTATACATACACACAAGTAGTTATCCGATATCCGCGCTTCCGACAAAGGAGCAGCTTTTTAGGTAGAAAAGGATGTGTGCAAAATTTCAGAAAGATATCTCAAAAACTGAGAGACTAGTTCACTTCTCTTGCTGATAATTTATATATATTTTTGCAAGATCTCCGACGTTTCCTTCTGCGCGTTACAAACTTCGTGGCAAATATGATATACCCAGCACAGGGTATAAAAATGAGATTTTTCCAAATTAACGCTAGCGCCTCAAGTTATGCTTCGTTGAATGCCACTGTGAGCTTTCGAGTGCGACAAACACATTAAGACCGATTGAAGCCTTCCTTTCCTCAACGCTGTGATACCTTACTTGGTAAAGTAAAAACAAAAAGAGTAATACGGGAAAAGAATAAACAAAAACCGCTGCTAATAAACCAAAAGCGAAAACCTCTGAAAGTGATTTCTTAAGTGACCAAAAGGCGCAAAGGATCATACACGCAAGTAACACTCACACCAACATAATTATAAGTACATATATTGGCCGTCGCTGTTCAGATGTCCGCGCAACTCTTTGCATCTCCTCACTATTCCTTGCACCTTTGCTCATGGGTCACATGCTTGGTCCTTTTAAGTGGTCGCCGTGTTAAGTTCACCACGACTCGTATGCATGTAGTTGTAGTTGTAGTTGTGTTTAGCTTTGCGGCCTGACTTTGTTTCACCTGTGTCGTGTTGTCGTGTTTGCACTTCGCTGGCGAATTTAATCGAGTCATGCAATAATATTTACGGTCGGTGATTTTCAAGCCAATTTTGTTGTTAATTTTTTTCTTTTGTTGCAATTGTGGAGTGTACTTCCCTACTTCCCAGAGTGTGCGCCTGATTATGTAATGTTTATGGAAGGTGAAAGCTTAAAGCACATACTTATTAAATCTTTTAAAAGTGTGGCTACCAAAAGTATTATATGCTAAGGATTTTATATCGGGATTTATGTATGCTATGGATAAAACGATATTTGTAGACGAAATAATTGAGTAAAAAGACATTTGATTGAAGTTTGCAAAATTTATGTTAACGGTACAATACCATTCTAACTATCCTTGTCTTCGATCAATTATCATCAAACATTCGCTGGCTTAAGGTCTACTTCGGCAAAGAGGATCAGTTAAACATCACTCAAAGAAGTGAGACCCGAAAATTCCCTTGGTTATTGAAACCATTGTAGATACCAATGCATCCTAGGAAAAGGAAGAATTACTTGCATGTATTTCTCCAGGTTACAATTGTGCTAACAATTATTGCTTTTGCGCTTCTATGACGCATAGAAAAAAATAGAAGATACGAAGAAGTCTCCTGTTTCGTTCAGAACTACTTTCAAAAGCTATTCGCTTATACTTATTTCTTCAACTTAGATTGGAGAATGGTGGCTTGTGTAAAAGTTCACGCAAGTAAAGAAAGTTCTCTGAGCGCCATTCACTTAGGAGTCAATGGTCAATGGACTGCCGGCCCAACAATTAAACTACGGCGACGAAGAACAGACAACTAGCATTCTCCTTTGTGGAGTATGATCGGATGGTAGCATGCCCAACGATTGCAATTTAAGTGTGCTCTGCCCAATCCAAAATCAGGACACCCCACAATTTGCGTCAACTTCCGTGAGATAAGCGTCCTCAACAGCGCATTCACGTCAACGAAATGACCACCTCATCAGTATGGCTTTAGGCCTGGAAAATCAACAACTGACCAGATTTTTACCAGGCGCCAAATCGTGGAAGAGTCCCGTGAGAGAGGTTCGACACACATCACTTCTTCGCCGATTTGAAAGCTGCTTTTGACAACACGAAAAGGAATTGCCTCCAGATTGAATAAGGAAGCAAGGTGTATGAGTCTGGTTGTGAACGAGGACATGATGAAATATCTTCTATCATCAAACAAACAGTTTTCGCACTCGCGACTTGGTTCCCACGTCACTGTTGATAGTTATAACTTGGAAGTCGTAGATAAGTCTATCCTGGAACAAACATTAACATCAACAACAACGTCAGCCTCGAAATCCAACGCAGAATAGCTCTTGCCAACAGGTGCTACTTCGGGCTGAGTAGGCGATTGAGAAGCAAAGTTCTCTCTCGACGAACAAATACGAAATCCTGCAAGTCACTCATCCTCGCCGTCCTGCTATACGGTGTAGAGGCTTGACGAAATTTTGTGAAAAGGGATCTGCGGTGGATTTATGGTCTTCATAGGTTTTCATACCTTATTATCTCAGGCATATCTAAAGTCTCCAAACATATTATACAGATCGGAACACTATAGAATATAGCTGCCGTCCAAACTGATTGATCAAAAAAAAATATATTTTCATACTCTTGTACCTGCGAAGCTTCGCTGCATTCAAAGTTTACTTATTTTTGTTTTGTTTGTAAGTATACCTTCCTTTAAGCTGAGATGGTGCTAAAGAACCATTGAGTAGGCGCCAAATATTCATGTTAGGTGATCGCTACTTTCTGGTTTTGATTTTCCAATCCTTTAATCTCAAGAAATCTGCACTATATTTGAGAACCTTTGTCGGCATTTAGAGTGATCCGAGCGTGTTCCAGTGAACAACTTCGTAATCATTACAATAATAATAAACAACAATAATGTAAACAAAAATTAAAAAGCCCTTAAAAATTGCGAGATCCTATTTTGTAGTGCTTAATTTAGCTTATCTGTGCTTTTTGACGTAATAACTTCTTGCTGATTGTTACTCAGCTTTCAGTGTTTGACTTGCACATGTCGCCTTGATAGCCAGAACCGCACACCTCATCCACCACATATAATTACATGATTCCTTTATGCAGGGATTTCGTGTATACATAAGATATACATACTATACATATGTACTACATATATATGTTTGTGAACAAGTGTATGACTCGAGGCTATGCTTTTACACCGCAGCTCTTGGTGGCGCACAGAAACTAACGGTTTACAAGACAAGC
Organism: Bactrocera correcta; assembly: GCA_027475135.1. Taxonomy (NCBI): domain Eukaryota; kingdom Metazoa; phylum Arthropoda; class Insecta; order Diptera; family Tephritidae; genus Bactrocera; species Bactrocera correcta. Next base: position 118,776,632 of record CM050323.1, read on the forward strand.
CAAGGTTTGCGGAAACTCAATCACGAGCTTTATATGTATGTCTGTATATGTGTCCGTATGTGTATTTATGCAACAGTTTCGATACGGTTGCTTCCTTAATTTCAACCATTGCCGCTGTCGTTGTTGTCTTTACGCTAACTGCGCTTGTTGTTATTGTTGTGCTGGCAAGCAGCATATTTGCAGTAGCGAGTGAAATTGCAAATGCAACCGCTACAACTCGCATCCGCCATATACTAATGTGTTGCTGCTGTTAATTTTAAGCCAAGGCGAAAGGCAAAATACGAATGTGCGGGTAGGCGAAGCCGAAAAACAACAACGACAAAAACAAATAGGAAAAAGGTACGTGAAATTGCAGCAACAGGCAACACACAACTGAGGCGCTGAAGTTTTCTGCAAGCACACAGACACACACACACGCACGAAAAACGAAGGCAAGCGTGAGCAAAGGCAGGCCAAATCAGTAAATGAATGCGAGAGTGTTGAGTTAAAGCCATGTTTTTCAAATGTTTCTTCTTCCAAACGCTAATTTCTTCTTTTTGCTGCACTCCAATCTATGTTTTTTTTTGTTCTTTTTCTCGCATATAAAACACATTTATTTTACATTTAATTTTTATTGTTGCGATTTCAATTTTCTTCGTTTCTTCTTGTTCTGCTCTTATTTTGGCCGCGCAATTTTTGTAAAATAACAATTCAAATTAAAGAGGGACTAGTGCGACTGGCGAGTGTAATAGAAACGACAGCGCAGCAACAACATGAACAACAACAACTTTGTTAATACAGAAAGTAGTTAAACCGTCATTGCAATTCTTTTTATTTTGTCTTTCTGTGTGTATATTTTTTATATTTACTTAAAGCCTCAAAGTTCTGGCTCTTGTTTTTTTCTTTGCGCTTTAATTGCTGTTGTTGTTGTTGTTGCTGTTGGTGGCGGTGTTGTTTTTAGCACTTTCGCATGTTCATTTCATTGCAGGTTTTTAATTTGTTAATGGAAAGCAAAGCGAAACACATAAAACGCACTTAATGCGCCGCCACGTTCCCCACACCGCCGCCCCTCCCCCGCTTCGTTTGCACTAACTCTGCCACCTTTTTCCCAGGTTCTTTATTAAACTTGCAGTCGGTTAAAGCGTGTTGCAGCTTTAAAAGAAAAGAAGTGGCGCTTGCCTCTGGTTCTGCGTTAATTCAATTTAAGGAGATTATTTTAATTTTTGACAGCCTTGAGAGTTTCTTACAAGAAGTACTTTCTCTTACCTAATTTGAATGTATCAACTATCTGTTTTGGGAGATTTGAATTTAAACTGCCCGCGTCGAAGGATTTGGAGAATTATTTTTTTTTAGATTGGTAGTACTGTCAGTCACATTTCATGATAAATTTCATGTCAGAATATTCATTAGTGTTTGAGATACGTGTCGTTTTGTGAGCTGCTAAAAGTGAGTTTTTCGTTTTTTGCGATGTCGAAATTTGTTGAGCAAAGAATTTGCATTAAATTTTTGCTTACGGAATCAATTTTCTGCCGCGGATACGTTGAGGACGGTGCAAAAAGCCTGTGGTGATGAGGCTATGTCAACCTCAACCGACGAAGCTCACGTTCAACAAATTAAAGATTTGGTGTTGAAAAACCATCGATTAACAATTAAAGACCTTGCTGATGAAGTTGGCATATCGAGAGGCTCAGCCAACACCATTTTGAAGGATGTTTTGGCCCTCAAGCGCGTCAAATCTCGACTGGTACCGAAAACATTGAATTTTTAGGAAAAAAGGCATCGCGTTGAAGTATGTGAAACGATGCTTTCCGATTACTAGGGTGTCATGAAACGCATTATAACTGGCGATGAGACTTGGATCTATGCTTACGACCCCGAAACAACCGATCAATCGAGCGAATATCGTGCCAAAAGAGAGCCGCGACCAAAAAAATCGCGCCAAAGTCCCTCAAAAATCATGGTCTTGTTGACTTTTCTTCGATTTTCGTGATTTTGTGCATTATAAATTCCTTGCAACCGATCAAACAGTCAACAAGGAATATTATTTGAACGTTATGCGTCGTTTGCGTAACAATATCCGCCTAAAAAGGCCGGAATTGTGGAAAGACATTTCTGGGTTTTTACACCACGATAATGCACCATCCCATACTCCTCTCGTAATTCGACTTGCGACTTCTGGCTGTTCACCAAGCTCAAAAGACCGCTCCGGGGACTCCGTTTTTATACGATAGAGGAGATTCAAGCCGCAGCGAAGACGGAACTGAAGGCCATCCCGGAAAGTGACTATAAGCAGTGTTTCGAAGATTGAAAAATCCGTTGGCATAAGTGCACTGCATCGGGAGGGGATTACTTTGAAGGGGTTTAAATTGATTTGGAAGAATAAATAAAAAATTTTCAAAATAAATACAATGTCGCCTTAAGCAAGGTTTTCTATGACCTATGGATTGTTGCGAACGTAGACATTAAGAAAGTGATACCTCTATATTATCTTTGGTTATATCGTTCGAAAAGATTTTAGTTTCTTCAAGTGAGCCTTATACTTGTCTCAGACCACAACGAAATGCTTAACAGAAAACAAAAATGCACCACTGAAGAGTTAATCGCCAAGTCTGAGGCTTATTTTGGAGCAAAAGACAACAATATGATAACTAATTGGGTGTAAAAAGCCAACTGTTAATCCACATAAAACTGAAAACTGGATTTAAATACCAGCGAGTATAACATCCAGGGCTTAATTTTTGTTGTAAAGCTATCATGAAATCCCAATATTGTGGAGAGAGTGATAAAGGCATTGTTTGTCTTATATTATTGTAAAAGAGCTGTTGGAAAGTTGTACTTTGACTTTACGTAACCTTAGTTAAGCCAATATTGTTCTATGGTGCATTTGTCTGGTAGAGGGCGCACGGTAAAAAACACTCGTTAAACAGCTATGTGGAACGTGTTCAACAAGCGCCTTCATTGGCATCAGTACTGCATTACGTACAACGTTTACGATGGCACTTAGAGTAAGAAATCCTCTCTGACTTCAATATCCCGCTCACAGTGAGCTCAAAGCTTATCGGGGAGTACATGATCAGTAGTAGTATCAACTACTTCCACATTAAACTTGTCTGCTAAGTCCAAGAACCGTCACGGAAGGGCTCCTTGGGAAAAAACAGGTGTGCCTTTGTGTTCGTAGATTTGGGCGCTGGTGGTATATTTCTTAAAATGATAAGCAGCAGCTGGACCCTCTTATAGAAGATTTTACCTTCTCTTTTCAGCTCTGCTTTCTTGTTCAGGTCAGGTTTCCCCAAATTTTGAATATAAATTTCTCACTGATTTCGGAGATATTCAAATACAACTTAAACCGTGCCATCGAGCTACATTTTTTTCCGTTCTTTAATTGGTTCGTTTCTTGACGTTGTGAATTCCTGAAGAACTTAACAAAAACAACTCACATTAACTTAACTATTCTATGAATTTGTCTGTGGTCTTGTTGCTGGATTTGCTTGTGGTTGGTCAGTGCTGCACGCAAAAGTGTGGAGCGAATTTCAATTTCAAGTTTCTGAGACTAAAGCTTTAATGGAACAACAACAACGACAAATATTCTGATAATTGCAATTAATCAAGCAAACTTTTCAACAACAGACAAATGCGTGTGGTTATTTAAATAATCCAAGAGGTTAAGTTTTTTTAACCGTAATGGGTTAACACACACACATAGGAATATCAGTTGCCACATAAATTTTTGATAATAATTATAATTGCTATTAATGGGCAAATAATTTATGCAAGTAGATCGTGCCACACTTCGGCACTTCGGGTGGGGGGCGTGGTATGTATGCATAACCGCCCACAAAATACCTCTGCATATTTAACGCAGAAATTTCTGAGAAAATTCCTCCAGTAGGCAAAGTGATTAGAGCGGCTCACTCGCTCACTTACTGACTCACTCAGCGCTGGCATTAGGCTCATCAAAAACAAATTATCATCAGCGCACACCGCACCCCGGCCGTCGCTTCTCTGTCTGTGTGTGTGTAAGTGTGCGTCATAGCCATGAATATCCGTCCAATTCATTAATTTGAAGTTGTGTTTTTGTTATTAAAAGCCGCTGCCGGTGATTAAATGCCCAATTTCCGTTTGTCCAGCCGACTTTGCTTTTACTTCAGATTCTTCGGCATTCTTTGGCCTCCATTTGTTCTGTGCTGCCATAAATTATTTATTGCAGCCATCCGCTAGCTATTTTCCTTCGAGAATTCATATTTACTTTCTTCTTAAATTCTTCTTTCCTGCTTTTGCTTTACTTTCGTTTATAATTTTTGCATTTTCATGTGAATTTATATGATCGCTTTCGTATGTACATATGTTTGTCTTGTTGTTGCATTAATAATAAATTTTAATATGTCCTATGGCATTTTGTTCTACCGGCTTTAAGCTATAATTCTCCTATTTTATTTATCTCAAATGAGATTTTTATAGCTAATTTTCGTATTTTATTTATATTGGCGAGATAAATTGTCTTAAATGGAGCTTTGTTACTGTCGTTGTGCTTTATTTGCTTTAAACACTCTTGTCACTGGTTGTTTTTGTTTCAGCTTTAATTTCATTTATTAGGTTAATGACGCAATGTAATTACACTTTCAAAAATGAAGAGTTTTCGTATAAAAATAAATATAAATGTAAAGCTTTGGCGGGAGACACGTATAGGATAGAAAAGTGGATGATAAAACAATAAACGTTGTTTACGGCGCGAAAGGTTTGTCTGCCGATTTTTACCAATGAAAAAAACTTAACAACGGATTCGCTTGAATTTTTGCTTTTTTAATGAAGTCATGGCTAAGCATTCGCACATTGTGTTGGCCTCAGAGAGATAGCCAAGAATCTCAAAACCTCTTACAGATCTATTTCACCTTTTCAGATAATGTTTCGGATATGCTAGAATCCTAACTACAAATATGTATGCGCCGAGACATTCCAGCATGACGAAACGAGAGTCATCGCTCAGCCACTATATTTGCCAGAATTGGGTCCCTGTGTCCTTTTTCCGTTTTCGAAGTTGAAAATTCTTCTCTGGAGAACGCGCCATGAGTTCATTGAACCAATATATAACTAGCTAAGAAGAACTAAGTTCGGGTGTAGCCGAACATTTCATACTCTTGCAACTTGCAAAGAATACAGCCGTGGTAATGCTTTCAGGTACATAAGGTTTGTTAGTATATGCGGTCTATGGCAAATATTCATCAGATTTTATTTATGTAAAGCACAAATATGCACCGTTATAAGAAAATCTGTTCTCAAAATTTTATTAAGATAACTCACATATTGGCCGATATATGTGGTATAAAGTCTTCCGGTAGTTCGAAAGTCTTTATACTATATAAGGTATATGGGAACTATAGGTTGTTTTGACCTGATTCAACCCATATGTACCGCACAGACATACTAACGGGTGGGCCACCTATCGTTTTAAATTTGAATATCTATATTTCGACATTGAAAACATCAAATACCATTCGAAAGTGACGGATATTCAGTAAAATGTCTAAAATTTACGAATGGTGACTATTCACTAGAAGAAAGCTGGGAAATATTGAAAAAAAACCGAGGAAAGTCAATTTTACCGAAAAATCGTCTTTTCGGACGAGGCTCATTTCCACCTCGATGGTTACGTTAACAAGCAGAATTGTCGCATTTGGAGCACAGGACGGCGCTACGTGCCATATAGCAAACGCTACACTCAATCTTTTACTACTTCCAAATCGCATAATCAGCAAAAGAGGTGATGTGAATTGGCCTCCCAGAAGCTGCGATTTAACTCCGTTGGACTATTTCCTGTGGGGAGTTGTTAAAGATAAATGTTACGCCAACTATCTAGAAACAATTCAGGATCCAAAGTACGAGATTCAAGCTGCTGTAGCTGCCATAAGGCCTGAAACCATTGAGAAAGTACTCCAATATTGGGTGGATCGGATAAGCTACTGTAAATTTAGTCGTGGTGGTCATTTGTCCGAAATTGTTTTCCACAAATAAATTTCATAAAACAACCTATTAAATAAATGTTACACCTTTGAAAAATATCAAGCAATTTTTTTTATTGACTTTTTAAAATTAAAATTTTATATGGAAAGAATTCTCACTGAATTTCAATTATACATATATTTCACACATTGACCGATATTTTCGATCAAAAGTGAACTATAGATACTGGGGTCCACATATTTCGTATCTAGGTGCTTGAAAAGTTTTGGTTCGATTTGGGACAATATTTGGTCCAAAAAGGGCTTACTTCAATGGCTTGGCTACAAATGTCTCATGTGTCTAACGAAAAGGCAACAGATGCTCCTTTATATAAGCGTCCCCAACCCGCAAGTGGTTGCACTGAGGGAGAACCTAAGCACGAGAGGAAGGCAACGAATCGACGGGAATAACACAACAATTAGCACCCAATTTGCACAGATGCCACCAAAAACCCCTGGGATCTTCTGATTATCATGTAATGAAAACCTGGAATGGAATAATTTTAACAAAGCGCTGGTGAGAGCAGCGCTCTGTTACCTCAGTAAGTAAGGGTGATATCTCGCAGAAATGGCTGGCAGCCAAACACTGCTATCATCTCCGTCTACTTAAAACCCTGAAAGGTCTTCAAGTGATGAACTTGTATCAACCCTCACGTGGCCTACCTGTTTGAATAGATAACCATGGGCTTCATATTGGGTAACTGTTACAACGTGTGGAGATAGCGGGTTGAAGCGGAGATCCATTGAAAAAAGGAACATATCACAACAACAACGAAAACAAAAACAGAAGGAACAACAAGAGAAAACAACAAAAAATTATGGTGAAGTTGAGGAATACAGAACCGTCTTTCGAAGAAGCAGTGGGACACAGAGATCCGCTATACTAACCACCACTCCAAAACAACCGGGCAAAATTAGAGAAAAAACAGCCTTAAGAGAAACTCCAACTACACAAGCAGGATTCGCAAGTTATGGCCAAGAATTTAGTTTTGTTATAAAGACAAGTATTTGCCATTATGTTTTAAAAAGGATTTCGGTCAAGTGACCTCCGCGGCTGAATAAATTTGAGTCGAGAGGGTCAATTTTGCACCACACTAATGCGACAAGTAGTCAATAATCTAGAGCTTATCTGCGTAGACAAGCGACTTCATTTAACACCAGAAAAAAAAATCCGGTAGTGCTAAAGTGCATGAACTTATAGGCTAAGCCACATGACCACGTCATGAGATAATACACCATAAGTTTCTTTCAAAAAAGTGATTGTTTTATTGGTTATATGAAATGCAGCGCCGTTTGTTTAGAACCAAAGGTGTTTTACTTACCCATTCCTTCAGAAGTAAGTTTCATCGCTGAACAAAATTTTCTTGCAATGCATCGCGTGAACCCACACGACGAAAAAAGATCACTTTTTTAAAGATAATCTTCATAGTTTTCTGAATTTCAATCCAATATGGACATAAAAATTGAATTGAATTGAATAAATCATTGCCGTGGCTGTTGTTGTAAGGTCTGTAGAGTTGTCTGTTCTTGGTGGATAAAAAGTCCGTGTACGTTCCGGTTACGTAGACCCGACTCCGTTGCTTACCACAGTCTCGCACAAAATGAATGTACGGATGAGTGGTTGGATCTAACCAGAGTTTTCCAGTTTACCACGTTGAACCAACAATGACATTACTTAAACTGAGCGCAAAATCTTGTTGAGCTTACCTTAAAAAATAGTGAATCATATACAGGGTGTTGCAAAATTAGCGCAAGCTTTAAATTTGCCGCCATTTCAAAATCTTTTTAAAGTGCCTGCAGTTGAGACAATACTCCAACCATATTTTGTATGAAATTTTCGAACTGCGGCCGCCAAGCTTTTGTTATTATACCCTGAACAGGGTTTATTAAGTTTGTCACGAAGTTTGTAACACCCAAAGGAAGCGTTGCAGACCATACAAAGTATATATATAAATGATTACTATGTTGAGCTGAGTCGATTTAGCTATGTCCGCCTGTCTGTCTGTCCGTCCGTCCATCTGTATGTATATATTGGGTTGTCAAAAAAGTCTTGCGGTATTTTTATTGAATCCATTCGTGTGGCACCCATACATCGAGCTTCTTAGTGACTCCAAGCTTCTTCAAATGGTTTATAACGGTTTGATGACTCATGCCCAGCTCTTGACCGATGCTACGGCTGCTACTATGCCGGTCTCTTTCGACCAATTCAGCGATTTTATCGCAATTTTCGACGACAGGCCTTCCGGAGCGCGGCGCATCTTCGACCACCTATACACCAGAACGAAAACGTTGAAACCATCGTTGTGGGGTGGAAATGGAAACTGTATCGGGACCATAAACTGCACAAATTTTATTGGCGGCTTGAGATGCATTTTTGCCTTTATCGTAGTAGTACTGTAAAATATGCCGTATTTTCTCTTTATTTTGCTCCATGTTTGCGACGCTATAACTCAAGAACGACTTAAAAGAAACGACAATCAATCCAAAACATGTTAGCGCGTGAAATAAGCTTTCCAAAAAGGTATAGCATGACCCGATGCGACGAATAAAACTAAAACTACGCGCTTTCAGCGCCAACTAGCGAAATACCGCAAGACTTTTTTGACAACCTAATATACGAACTAGTCCCTCAGTCTTTGAGATAACGTTTTGAAATTTTGCAAACGTCATTTTATCTTCAAGAAGCTACTCATTTGTCGGACCGGCCGATATCGGACCACTTTAACATATAGCTGCCATACAAACTGGACACATAGTTACTAAAAGAAATATACCTCTGAAGGGTATATAAGCATCGGTGCAACCGAAGTTAACGTTTTTTCTTGTTTTTGTAATAAAAACAATTTCCTTTCGGTAGGAATTCTATATTTTAACAGTTTTGCCTTCCTTATATAAAACTGAATGTATTCATCAGTTTAGGTGACTGCACTGTCAAGCGTCAACTCATTACAAATTAATTGACTTTCAAGAAGCTGGAAACAAGTTTTTCAAAAAAAAAAAAAAAAAAAAAAAAAATTGAAGTAACAAAACTTACAACAAAATATGTATTTTCATTAAAATTATTATTAAACATATGCAAATGTATACGTCTGGTTCAGCAGAAAACATTTGGCACAATTTTCTTTTATTGTGAGGCAAAACTTTCGCAATTCCGCCAAAACATTTAAATCCGCCAATTTAACGGCAAACTTTTAAACATCGTTTCTGCCGCACACAAATCACGCATAAATTTCTTTACGCTTCCAAAAATTTGTGCACTGAATATTATACATATGTATATACAGTTATGAGTATGCATCTCTGCACAGACATTCCATTTCTGACACTCGCAGCTCAAAGCCGCAGCTTGTGACACTCGATTCACAGTAATTCCCAGTTCACACCATTAAATGCCATACAGACTTACAATTTGTTGTTATTCTTTGCAAATTCAGTGTATTTCAAATTCTATTTCCACTTTATTTTTGGCGCTTTTCGCTTTGCTTTGGAACATTGTAATTGATTTGTGGCGGCAACTTTGGCGAAAAAGTCATTTTCCTGCTTGACTACGCTTCAAGCGCTTCCGCAAATTGAATTGTGCGCCATTACATTACAACACCAACAACACATATGCAGAGGCTGAATCTACTCCTTACACAGTTACATGCATCTGACTCGGTATATAATTCCTGGTCGTAACTATGCTTTCCAAGCTTTGCGCTGCCTTGGCAGTCCGCGCTGTATTTTGCTAGCCGTTTTTTTTTTGAATAAATGTACCAACACACACCCATACAGACACAGAGGCTACTGTGTAAATAGTGATTCTCATAATATTCACACACACATTTAACAAAATGAAGTTGTCAAGAATCTATGCTGAAAAGCACCAGCTTCTCATAAGGAAAGCACGGTAAGGAAAGCGCGCTGCATAAAGCCTTGCGAATATTTGTATAGCGTAAATATAACGGAACTACTCGTCCGCTGATTTTATTTTGTTTAACAACTGTTGCGCTCATACGACATGTGAGGAGCGGCACACATGCATAACGGTATTGAAGCAAATATTTTCCTCTAAAATTTACACACATATGTGTGTTTGTACAACGTAGTATATCCTTACATATCTATAGTATAGTTGCACTCACACAGTCTATTCTATTTATTTTTCTTTTTTCTCTCTCTGCGTATACATGTGTATACTATATATGTTGCTTGTATTGGCTGAGTACTGCCCCGTAGTCATATATTTCTGCTTGGCAATTGAGTGCGCTTGTCGACTAACCAATATCGTTTAAGCCAATTTATGTGCCAACAAAGTTAGATTGAATGTAAATTTATTCGCCAACTGTACAACCAGAACCACCTGTGCCGTTGACATGTATATGTGTGCACATATATCACGGTTAGCTCAATGGCAGCGCTCAACAATACTCAATAACACTAGTGTTGGTGGAATCGAATTGCGAATAAGCCGTCTAACCGATTTGATTAAGGTGGAATAGATTTTCCAACTCGTTGGCTACAGCTGAAAGATCAGGCAGAGTTCTTACTTAAAGTATTGATGACTTAAAATTCACTGACTGGTCATTTATATCAGAGCAAAAAAGGTCTCTGTACCGACAAAACGAAATCAAGGACCTGAAGTTACCAGAGATAAATTTTAAACCAGAAGTTATGTAAATTTTTAAGTATTTTTGTAATTTCCTTTAAAACTTAGTCTCGTTATCCGAATCTGTAGATCTTCGATGGTCGTTTTGAAGCGAAAAAGCTTTACGATGACCGTTTAAGACAGAAGTCAGTTAAAATAAGAAAGATTTCATATAAAATATATTTATGTATAATATTTAATATCATATTTAAAAGAAAATAGTTGGCTCTGGAAAAATTTTGCTAGGACATAGATTAACAGTGGACAATTTTATATCATAAAACAAGAGTTTTGGTTAATTAGTGAGCCTCTACTAGTGCTCTCCCGTTGAATACTATGTACCGCATGGATCCAACAAAAAACCTCCTTGCTAGATACTTGGACAAGTTGAAGTTGAGGTTGAAGTTGAAGTTGAAGTTAAAGTTAAAGTTAAAGTTAAAGTTAAAGTTAAAGTTAAAGTTAAAGTTAAAGTTAAAGTTAAAGTTAAAGTTAAAGTTAAAGTTAAAGTTAAAGTTAAAGTTAAAGTTAAAGTTAAAGTTAAAGTTAAAGTTAAAGTTAAAGTTAAAGTTAAAGTTAAAGTTAAAGTTAAAGTTAAAGTTAAAGTTAAAGTTAAAGTTAAAGTTAAAGTTAAAGTTAAAGTTAAAGTTAAAGTTAAAGTTAAAGTTAAAGTTAAAGTTAAAGTTAAAGTTAAAGTTAAAGTTAAAGTTAAAGTTAAAGTTAAAGTTAAAGTTAAAGTTAAAGTTAAAGTTAAAGTTAAAGTTAAAGTTAAGTTAAAATTAAAGTTAAAGTTAAAGTTAAAGTTAAAGTTAAAGTTAAAGTTAAAGTTAAAGTTAAAGTTAAAGTTAAAGTTAAAGTTAAAGTTAAAGTTAAAGTTAAAGTTAAAGTTAAAGTTAAAGTTAAAGTTAAAGTTAAAGTTAAAGTTAAAGTTAAAGTTAAAGTTAAAGTTAAAGTTAAAGTTAAAGTTAAAGTTAAAGTTAAAGTTAAAGTTAAAGTTAAAGTTAAAATTTAAGTTTAAGTTTAAGTTTAAGTTTAAGTTTAAGTTTAAGTTTAAGTTTAAGTTTAAGTTTAAGTTTAAGTTTAAGTTTAAGTTTAAGTTTAAGTTTAAGTTTAAGTTTAAGTTTAAGTTTAAGTTGAAGTTGAAGTTGAAGTTGAAGTTGAAGTTGAAGTTGAAGTTGAAGTTGAAGTTGAAGTTGAAGTTTAAGTTGAAGTTGAAGTTGAAGTTGAAGTTGAAGTTGAAGTTGAAGTTGAAGTTGAAGTTGAAGTTGAAGTTGAAGTTGAAGTTGAAGTTGAAGTTGAAGTTGAAGTTGAAGTTGAAGTTGAAGTTGAAGTTGAAGTTGAAGTTGAAGTTGAAGTTTAAGTTGAAGTTGAAGTTGAAGTTGAAGTTGGTTTAAGTTGAAGTTGAAGTTGAAGTTGAAGTTGAAGTTGAAGTTGAAGTTGAAGTTGAAGTTGAAGTTGAAGTTGAAGTTGAAGTTGAAGTTGAAGTTGAAGTTGAAGTTGAAGTTGAAGTTGAAGTTTAAGTTGAAGTTGAAGTTGAAATTGAAGTTGAAGTTGAAGTTGAAGTTGAAGTTGAAGTTGAAGTTGAAGTTGAAGTTAAAGTTAAAGTTGAAGTTGAAGTTGAAGTTGAAGTTGAAGTTGAAGTTGAAGTTGAAGTTGAAGTTGAAGTTGAAATTGAAGTTGAAGTTGAGGTTGAAGTTGAAGTTGAAGTTGAAGTTGAAGTTGAAGTTTAAGTTGAAGTTGAAGTTGTGTTAAAGTTGAAGTTGAAGTTGAAGTTGAAGTTGAAGTTGAAGTTGAAGTTGAAGTTAAAGTTTAAGTTGAAGTTGAAGTTGAAGTTAATGTTAAAGTTGAAGTTGAAGTTTAAGTTGAAGTTGAAGTTGAAGTTGAAGTTTACATTTTCCTTAATTTGCTACATGCAAGCAGAAAATCTCAGCCCTTTTGAACGAACCAATGTTTCTGCCTTGATTTTAGTTACCGATCAAGGCTATAGCACGATGAAATCCTCGAACACTGTGCTATGTATATACATATGTATACAATTCTGTATTGCTATTGCAAATTATATCCGCAATACCACAATATATTTTTACTAATACCCTATTTGTATATCCTACTATAAGCTGGATTACATATAAATATTATAATAAAAATAGATTGGCATAAAATTAGATTTGGGAAATTATTACTATTGAACTAAATGGGCAGCAAATAATATATTCAGCCATAACAGATGCGCCAACGTATGCCGTATAGGTATTTATGAGCCATACTACGTGTACCGATTATACACGAATTTAATCAGGCGCGCCGTTACCACATGTGGGCTTGTACATATTATGTGGTAGATAATTCCATTTAGTTCCCACCACAGGCTATTTATTATTAAGTGCAAATGGCCAATATTTTAACGACCGACAAATCAGCTAATTTCATTTCACTGATTGCATACGCCATACATTCATACACATAAAATAAATATACAAAAGGCTTTAGTGGCCGGGCGTATGAGTAACATTTTGTTGGATTACTTGCAAATGGCTGTGAAAGTCCATTGAAATCACATAATAGTCACTTATCAAATACAAGTGTGCACTTTTATTTGTTATTGTGTGTATTGATCGCTTAATTATTGATTAATGTGGCTATTTCTAGTATCAATACATAGCTAATATACATAACTGAAATATAATTAACGAATTGTTTCTAAAGTAGGTAAGATCCTACTAACAGAAAATTATTTTGAAAATCGAAACTGAATCATATTTGTAAGTATGACATTTGAAGTTAACTTGAATATTTTTTTGTGTTATTTCTAATACAGCGATAGGTGTGGGAAACCCAGAAGAAAGCGTCGGAGACCCTTTAATATATATTTATATAAATGTTTAACGTAACGATCTGAACTGATTTGACTATGTCCACCAGTTTGTCTGCTACGCAAATTACCCCTTCACTCCTTGAGATACGATGCACACGTCCTTTTCTTCCTGAAAAGCTGTTCATTTGTCGAAACTGCTGATAGGGGTTACTATATCATATAGTTGCCATTACACTGAAGGGTTTAGAATAATGGATAACTTTTTTATTTCAGGTGAAATCTTCATAAAATTTGGTAGAGGTCATAATCAAGGCCAATGATACAATCCTTGAATCAAATTGTTCCGATTGCACTATTATAGCATTTAGCTGTCATAAAAATTGCTCAGTCAAAATTAAGTTTTTGTATGGAAAACTTTTTCAGTTGACAATAAATCAGGCACTGAAATTCGGCACTGATTATTGCCAAAGACAAAATTGTTTGGATAAGACCATAATATCATATAGCTGTCATACAAACCGATAAGACAAAATCAGTTTCTTGTATAGAAAGCTTTTTATTTGTGAAGTGAATTAACGATTTTTCTTGTTTATTTTATTCTTAAATCTATATAATCGTTATTCCCTTATTTAAGCTACTCATCAAATTATTAAGCTTTTTTCTTATTGTTATCTTCCCTACCAAAACTTTTTACGATTTTCATATTAAATAAATACCAAAAAAAATAAATTCCATAAAATTTCCGTAATTTTAAACCCTTCATAAATAGTTTAAAACAAAATGCTATTATGGAGTTTTTCTTGCCAACTATTCATATCGGGCCGCCGTAGTTGCTGAGCAACAAAACCTATTATATGCTCTTCCTTCCACTGGCATCTGCCTTACCTGCCGCATGCACTTGCACTTAAGTATTTTTGGAGTTGTGAGTATGAGCTAAAATAATTATAGCAAAATTTCGATACATATACAAAACGCATACAAAATATGTAGATGTATTTGCGCATACTTTAAAGCATTATCAAATGTAATAGATATTTGGTGGTAGCAAACACTGTAAGTGCCTATTCGAGTAACTGCTGTGAGCCTGCAACAGCTGCGTCAACAGATGCATTTTGTAGTAATTTTCAGGGAAAACTTTCAGTGCTGCATAGAACTTATTTTGCACTGGAATTTTTAATGCCTCCATTACGGCATGCCGTTGTGCTATGCCAAAGCTACATTATGAGTGCCTTTTTGAGGCTTGGGCGTATGAGTAACATTTTTGCGTGCGAGTAATGCATGCATTTTATGCATGTGTGCGTGTGTGTGTGCACTATATTGAGATGCAAATATTAAATCTTCCATATTGGTATACAAAACTGCAGTCGAACTTTCGAAGGTACTAATTAATTCTTCGATGTATTTTGCAAAATTCGGCACAGTAAAGGCAAGAAGCGCTAAAAGTTGCGGCTTGCAACAAAATTCAGTGAACAAAAGTGTAAAATAATAATTATTAAAAATGATAAGAAAGCATTGAGAAGGGTTTTTTGATATAGAGGCTCTAAATAAATTTTTTTTTTGTGAGCAAAACTACCAAAATAACCTCAAAAGCTTATACAGCACAGGCGCTGTAAAAAAATTCCAAAACCACAGCTTAAGAAAAATTTTCTTTTTTTTTTAATTTTCTGCATATTCCGAAAATTTAATGCGACTCACACCTCATTAAATATTAATTTTTCCTTAAATTTTTTTCACATTTAAATTAAATTTTTTTACTAATTTTTTTTTTTTCTAAATTTATTAGTTAAAGCACCGAGTTCATTGCGACTCTATCCACTGCTTCGAATGACTATTTTGAATGCATTTTTTCAATTTAGCCATTTCAACTGTATGTATTTGTTACTCCACTTCATATACACGACTCTCCGCAACAAACAAATATCAAACTTTTTCAATTTAACTACCTCACCACACACACAATGCCACAATGCCGAGTATTTCACTTTGCTGCTTTTCGCCTTACCAAATATGCCACAAACAATTTCCTATACCGTTGCTCGCTTGCCAACAAAATGAGGCGCCTTTTTTTCACTCTGCCACAAATGAATTTTGTTTTTGTTGTTTGGTTATTTCTCTTTATTTCACTGGTTTCTGTTGCTGGTTGGCTTTGCCAATTTTTCCAAATGCAATATTGCTTGAACTCGTTTGCCTACAAATATGTGTAACTGTATGTGTATATACGTGTATGTATGTTTGTATATACTCATGCTAATGCTCAAATAAAAGTGCGATACTTGTGTACTCCTTTTTGGTGTGAGAAATTTTTTGTTGATGAATTAAGTGGCAGGACTGGAGTTAGATGATTGCATGTGGGTAAGTGTACTGTGTGAACTTTTGTTTTGGTCGTTAGAAAGGATCTTAAAGCCATTTTCCTTAAATGGAAATATAATAACAGATATTCTTCTCTTTCTTAACTATGAGCACACACTTTTTTAGGCAATCTGCTGAATTCTTTTTATACAAACAATTTTTATACAAATAATTTTTATACATTTTGACAGACCTGTTTTCAGAAAATATATTTTTTTAATTTATCCTTCAACGCTAACACTTTTATTCATTAATCGATAGTTTGTACCTTTAGCAACCACATATTAAATTTTTAAGATCATATCTGAAATTGTTGTTGAGTTACAGCCTTCAAATCGTGAACATAATCACTCGCTTCAATCAGCTTTACAAAATCTATTTCAAAGACTTTGTACAAGTTAAGGGGGTATTCTAGTCTAGAAGCATGAATTTCAGGTAATTTTTTAAGTGTCGTAAAAAAAGGCAATTAATATTTTTACTATTCATTTTTTACTAGTTATTTGCTAATTTTAGAAGAGTAGAGAAAAAAATTAAAAACTAAATAAAGTAAAAAATTTCAAAAATTATCAGCTGACGAAGTGGGGGTCTCTAAAAATTTCCACGTGACCATACCCATGATTTTAACCCTCCTAGTTATCTGAAACCAAAAAGAAAAAAAGATTATTAATCTAGAATAATGTCGTAATGGTCGGAACTACGGAAAAGTGGACAAAAAAAAATTTCACAAAATGGCGACTGCCTAAAAAAAAAGTTTTTTTGGATCACTTCTGACTATTTCGAATTTTTTTAAAATAATAAAATTAAAAATTTGGGAATGGGGCTAGTTCCCACCATAGACAAAATTGAAGAAGATCTATAAATAATTAATAATTTTAAGTAAATCGGTCCAGTAGAACCTGAGAAATCGTGGGCATCGTTCCGAAAAAGTCAGTTTTGAGAATAACGCGTTTAAAGTTTCGCGTTCTGGCCGAACCAGCTTGGATGCCGGATCAGAAAAATGTGTATTTCTCCGAAAATAACTTGAATTTTGAAAAATCCTCTTGTACACATATTCTTGAATAGTTAAACTTTGAAAATATAAAATAAAAAGATTTCGATTTTTTTTTTAATTTTTAGACTAGAAAACCCCTTAATATATTTCATGTACCATGGAGCATTTGGGATCAACCTTTGAATTAGTTCTATGTTCGATTTACTTGCAGTTCCCCAGTTTTGTTTTCAATATATCCAAAGCGGTTTTAAAATGTCTTGTTTTTAAGAATAAGTTTCGATTTTTTCGACTAAATATTTTGCGTTTATTTGCTATTTCCGAGTACTTTTTTGCCATAATTTATATATAATTGATTTGATTCGGAACCTGGTTGACGTTTGGTACCTAGTTTTTTTATTTCAAATATTAAGATCAATCTCAAAATCAGAAAAAACCATAATTCTCAATCAAAAATACTTACGCCGAAATATCGTTTCATTTTTTTTTTGTCGAAATCCTTGCTTTCTGAAAGTTAACAGCGTACACTCATAACTCCAGCTCTCCTATGGAAAATTTTATAAACATGTACCAACACCGCCAACCCAGTCTCCTCGAAATTTCCTCAGGAAAAATCAAACCGGTTAAAAATAAGTTTTCTGCAAGCAATATTCCAACATTTTCTACTTACATCAAACAAGTTTGTTTTTTACGTTCCTGAAGAGCTTTCTTCATTTACCAATCGCATGTCAACCGATGCTTTTTTCAGTTAAATAGTAATTAAAAGTTAGTCTCGCAGGCGAAAAGAGTGAACTGAATTATTACCAGAGAGCAACTTTGAGTTCACAGGGCAAGGTCGCTATAGATAATAAAAACTGGCCAGGTGTTGCTATTTCGCATCTGCTATAGCCGTTCGAATAAACAGGTAAAGCAGTAAAAACTGTACATACACATACACACGGAAAACTATATGGCAACAAATTTCACTCCTCACTTATAGTTCTCGGTTTGCTGCGCAAAAAAGTTATATTCTGCACTTTAACTGTACTATTTAGCAAATGCTCGCTTATAGGCCTTAATTGATATTGGCAGCGGCCATTTACCGTGCAATGCGCGATATGCCGTTATGTCGCTAAAGTGTTATATTGACAATTGACTGACAGTTGTGTGCCGTTGCATTTGTGGCACGTGCTATTGCACTTGACAGCGCTGGAAAATGAATGATTTGATGGATAGAAAATTTTACTCGAGCGTATTAAAAACTTCAATTCCAGAGATTGCCTGTTCTCCATTAAATAAGACGTAGAGTGAATTTTTCAAAAACAAACGATTCGAGTTTTCTTTCGCTCATTAAACCACCTTTATTATTGTGCTTTGATTTTTCTTCAATTTCATTACTATCGCTGCAAATAGAAAGTTCAAATGATCTCTCCGCACTCCATTTTTATGGTTAGCCCCGCCTATTGTCAACAGAACAGTCATAAATTTGATTGTTTGTAAGAATTAGGAAAAGGAATTGAAATTGTTTCTTTTCGTGAAAAGCTCTCGACTCAAGAACAAATTTAACCGGGATTGATCCACATATGGAATCGATAAATATTATTTTACTAGATTTCCTAGATTCGTGACAACTTTCATCTCCATATGTCAGTTAGTATATGTTTCGCAACAGTTTCTTTCTGATCCGATTAGTTTTCCAAATAATTCATAATCACTTTTTTTTTAGAGAAGCCAGGGGTCATATCTGGAAAGCGTGCTATATGAAACCAAATACAAACCTGGAATTAAGAATTCATATACTACTTGTTCAAGTGTGTCATTGTCGCGTGATTTGAGAAAGGAAATTTCGGTTAAAACACGTTTAGGGTGCACATCAAGTGTAGTTTTGTAAAACAAAAAACATACACGTGATCTCCGAAGGCACTAAACACATCCTCCGCTTTTGCATTGTTTCGGGCCTTACCGAAGATGAAACCTAAAACAATTATTCACTGGAAGACCGTATAATAATGTATGGGCCAAAAAATAAGAAATTGAATAAAGAGCGGTCTTTCAAAACCATTCGATTTTACACAAAATTTTTGTCATTTTGAACTGTCGAAGACACCCGCAGGTGACTATTCTGATTTCTTTGTTTTCGCTCATATACTATATAAAATTATATGCGAGCCATTTTATTGCTTCATTTTCCTATTTACTGGCATAGATATCACTTACACGGCTATAGTCGAGTTAACAATATCGCGAAATCAAGTACAGCCAGGTCCTCCTCCACCTGATCTCTCCAACGGAGGAGGTCATATTTTTCCTCTGGTTCCACCGGCGGGTACTGAATCGAAAACTTTCAAAGCTGGTGTGTTCTCTTCCATCCGGACAACATGACGTAGCCAGCACAGTGGCTGTCTCATGATCCGCTGAACTATGTCAATGTCGTCGTATATCTCGTACAGCTCATCGTTGCATCAACTGTGGTACTCGCCATTGCCAATGCGCAAAGTACTATAAATCTTCCGCTAAACCTTTCTCTCGAGCACTCCCAAAACCCACTCATCAGATGATGTCATTGTCCATGCTTCCGCACCGTATAACCGGAAAGGAATGATGAGTGACTTGTAGAGTTTGGTCATTGTTCGTTGACGGCGGAATTTACTTCTGCGACGACTGCTTCGTCTTGCCCTCGTTTACTACCAGACTCATCTGCTTCGCTTCTTTAATCAGTGTGGAAAAGCAGAACTAACGGCGCGGATGTTGAGGTCAATGGTATCAACATCATCGGCGTACGGCAGCAGCTCTTATAAAAGGTAGTACGTTCTCGGTTTTGTTCTGCAGCTCGAATAATTCTCTTCAAAAGTAGATTGAAGAATTTACGCGAAAGGGAATCTCTCTGCCTGACGCATCTATGGTATCGAACGGCTCGGCGAAGTTCTTGCCGATACTGACAAACCTTTGGGTATTCCAAAATTCCGTTTGCAGTTAGACTATAAAAATGATTCGATTGAGCCAACACTTGAATACATTTCCGATGAGAGGCCCAATTTGCAGACACTTGTTGCATCGATTAGGGCCTAAGTCAGTAATAACGCGTGTTCCAAGGTGTTGATCTGGCCTATCTACATAGACAAGCAACTTCGCATAGGTTCACAAATATAGTCTAAAGGTCTATTCTCCAATTCAAATACGAAAAAGCCATTAATCATAGTTCTACAAAGTTCTCCATTGACTGAACCAATCAAGCCGGATTCATTCATGAAGGAATATAGTATATGGAACAACCTTTTTCTTTTACATAAAGTACATAAGTTTGGAACTGATTCCTTTTAACTAAGTATATAAAATCAAGCAACAATTGGGTTAAATAAAATAAATTCGTAGATAACCCTAGTTTACAATACATTTGTTACCAAAGAAATTTTAGCTGTTGCTGACTACATATAATATGCTATTTCCAAAAATATAATTTAAATATTTTTATCAGCTCTAGTTTCAGAGTTCCAGCTATTTAGGTATTACACAGAAAAAACATGTATTTATTAAGAAAAATAATTAATCAATAACTTCTAAAAAACTTCGTTTTAAAGCTCTTCTCCGATGTGTATACTTTGGTAAATGACGTATTAGAGACCAACAATAGTCAGACATCATATTTGTATCCCAGAAACCCTGATAGCGCTCTTCCATGACGCGTAAGTGTTGATGCATACGCTCTCCCTGCTCTTCGCTTATATCTCCTAAACTTTCCGAAAACCTCTCTGTGTGGCCATGGAGGAAGGGGAGTTTTATACTCATATTGCATGCCATATTTTTTAATTGTAGCAGAAGCTCTTCTACAAGTTCAATATAACTTTCAGATTTTTCATTTCCGAAAAAATTCTGTATCACAGATACGAATGCTGTCCAAGCCTTTAGTTCTGAATCAGTTATAGAATTTCTAAATTGAGTATCTTTCATAAGTTGTCTAATTTGAAGGCCATCAAAAGTTCCGGCTTTAATCTTTTCCATAGTAAGCTTAAGAAATTTTTGGCAAATGTAAGAAAAGCAGTTCCCATCTTTATCTAGGGATTTTACAAACTGTTTCATGATGCCCACTTTTGTAAGTAATGGTGGAAGGATAATTTTGTTACGAGCTACTAATGAATTGTGGACCATATTGTGCTTTCCAGGCTCCATTTTTTTTTTCTCAAGAGCCAGTTTTTTCTCACCCAATGCTCTTGTTTAGCTCTACTGTCCCAAAGACATATAAAACAGGGAAACTGGGTATAACCACTTTTTTGACCGAGAAGAATGTTGACCACTTTTAAATCGACACAAATTTGCCACTCATGGTATTTTATTTTGTTCAAGACTAGCAAAATGGTACAATATTCCTCCTTTAACTTTATACTGTGGGCAATAGGCACCCCAGCGTATTTTTTTCCATTATGTAATAGAATAAATTTAAGGTTACGTTTTAAGCTGTCAATGAATAAACGCCAGTCGTTTGGTTCGTATCGCTTCAAACCCATTTTTATCAACAAGTTTTTAATATGTGAACAAAAGATAATGCCGTTTTCTTCGGATATATAACGCCGTAATTCTGAATCTCTTTCACGATAAAAACTTATTTTAGTATCCGAGGATAGCAAGTTTATTTCTTTTAGTCTTGATGCTAACAATTCTGAAGCTTGTTTAGAAAGATTTAAATCTCTTACAAGATCATTCAACTGATTTTGGGAAAAGTGATTTGGCTCATTAGACATACATTCAAAATCAACGTTATTTTGTGATGAGCTTGGTTCTCAATGTCTTGCTCTAATGATTCAGATATATTTTTAGGCTCTGAAGAGTTAGGTGAACGCTGCACTGGACGTTGAACACAACTAGTACTTGGGTACTGCCATTTAGCTCGATTTTAATTGTTTAAACCGTTTTTGGTCGCACTACAAAAATAACAGTCTACGAGATGATTTCGTGGTTCTCGCCAAATAGTCGATGTTATAAATTTAAAGGCACTTCTTTTACCACTTTTCCTTGATCTTAAATATTCCACACAAGATTTACAAACAAAATTGGGAGCCCAAGTATTCTTATTTGTATTCAAGAGCACCCCAAAATACTCAAAATAGGTATTTTTCACCAACTATGATATAACTTTTCTACAATTTTTAAACACATATTCTCCGCATTTGTAGAAAAAATGATCTGGTTTATTTAAACAACGTCTTCTTGAACTACTCTTGACTCTTAACACAGTAAAATACGCCTGTTTTCGATTAATATAAATGCTTAAATGATAAAAACCAAAAACAAAGTAACTTGAGCTGCTCAAAAATTTTTGAGGGTAGATTTGACAAAAACAAATAATAAGTGAACAATATCAATCGCAGAATTCGCGGCACTGGGCAAAAAGTTCAATACTGTAAGCTAGTGTAATTAGCTCCTTTATTATATTTTATAGGGTGATCCATTTCGACGTTTCGTAATTTAAAAAAAAAAAAACAGACACTTCAAACGGGGAATGTTTATTATCATTCGAAAGAACATGCTTTGGCATTTATTTTTTAAAGAATTTCCCTTTTACAATTTTCGATGGATCGTTCGAACATTTTGACTGACAACTGGCGTATGACACGCATGATGGTTTGCTCCACGGCCTGATATAAACACCAAGCCGTTATTATTTTTTTTTTTAATGAAATGGCAGTTATTGAATTTCTTCAGATTTCTTTTGTTTATTTGCATACACATTGAGCCAGCAGCGAGCCTCTTCGCTGAACAAAGTTGGGCTCGAAAACGTTGGATCTTCTTGGAAATTTTCAAGAGCACATAGAGCGAAGCGATTTTGCTTGGAAAGAAAATTTAAGATTTCGAATTAAAAGGCGCCAAGTCATGTACATATTATTCGTGGCGCCTGTTGCACATATTTTGGTCGCCCACCTTGTTTGTCTATTCACCATTTCGCCACCTAAGCGTCTAATTAATTATTAAGATTATAGCTAATGAATTCCGCTTTGCAGCTTATTGACTTGTTTAGCTCAAAGCCTCATTATCTGTCACTCGCTCCATATCGCCTTCACTTACCTGATGCCTGCATTGATTGATTTAATCATCGATTCGCGCGCTCAGAGGCTATTACACCCACACGTGCACATATATCCTCCATTGTATTTGTATATGAATTTATATATGTATAAAATATGCATGTGTGCGTACCTGTAGGCTTTTCATGGTATATATAACACAAATGGGCGCGGCGTCGAAACTAATACTGTTCGAAATGTTGAAATTTATTACTTTAGGCATTATCGGCATCCCGTCTGCTTTCCTCTCTTCTTTATTTATTGCGCTCTCAATTAATTATTATACGCGCCGAAGAAATCTATGTAAACAAATGAGGCACTTTTATCATCAAAAAATGAAGAAAAAATCATATAAAATGCGAGGAATTTTTGCATTGTCAATGAACGCGTGCAAAAAACCACAACAACAATACAAACAACACCAACGCCAATAGCGAGTCACATGTAGCTGTCTGCTCATAAACAAATTAACTTCGTTTGAGACTTCTTTGCAACTCGGCGCGAAGAATTTCCACTTGCATTTGTATGTGTGATGTAAACACGCGTGTGTGTGTGTGTGTGTGTGTATGAAAGAGAGTTGCTTGAGCGTCTTAGCGACAACTTCCAAATGGCACTGCATTTATTTTAGTTGCTGTTGCTGCATTGTTTCAACTGTTGCCATTTTCTGCTCGTCAACTTCTAATTATAATTGCTTGAAGTGCACTCGAGAACAACAACAACCACACCAACAATAAACAATAGTCATAGCAGCGGCAGCACTTAATTTGACGCTGAACTTTTCGACTTTTCACTTTTTTGCATTCACAGCCACTATGCCTTTTGACTTTGAGCGACTTTTACTTGCGTACTTTTGCTACTCCGTTTTACCATTACCTTGGCTACACTGGCGCCTTAAGCACCAACTAAGCGTCTACTATCTAATGTAGCCAAAGTTGCGTTTGCGAGTTGTTGGCGCTGTCTTTGACTTGTCACTCGCTTCATAGAGACATTTGACATCTCCAGCTCACTTAATACTTTTGTTTCTAAAACCATGTTGTTGTTGTTGCTGTGCCCTTCTGCTTTGCACTTTCTTTGGCAATCGACGCTCGCTCTTTGTGGTCGCGCAGTCAAGGTGCTGATTGCTCATAATTATGCGAAAGCAAATTGCAAATTGCACAGCGGAAGTTGCCAGTTTGTTGCCGGTGCAGTTGTGCGCAAAAAAGTAGCAGTAGAATAGAAATTAAAAATTAAATAGTAGTAGGGAAGAAGGAAGTCGAGGAGTTGCACAGCAGTTAGCGGCTGAGCCGAGGGCAAAGGCGGCGTACACAAGTGCTAATTAGGCGAAGAAGTTGCTATTTGGCGGCGGAAGTTTTTTAATTTTGAAAACAACTAATTGCTACTAATTGCCAATTATGAATGGTGTGGCATGTGCGAAAAGTGCAGAGAAAGCACTGAAAAATAGTTGTGAAGAAGTGGAAGCTTTGTTTTGTTGACAAAATATTTTGTCAAAGGCTTGCGACTTTATTATTTTCCTGTTCGGCACTGATTCCTTGTGTTTTTCAACTACTTTAAATTAGTCGAAAAGATTTGTAAGAAAGAGTTCGAGAACACTTTTGTAATAGTAGAATGTTGTGATTACAAAATATATAGCAAGGTTAATACAGTCGAAGAAGCTCTCGCAAAAAACCTGTTTTTAATTATTTTATAATGTTTTGACCATTATAGGGATTTCCTACTGAAAGTTACTATGAGTATATAGCCTTATATTTGAACAACGTTAAGCATCTTGAAAACTTCTCTTCAAAATCACGGTTATGTTTTGCGTCCTCTGAAGCTTTTTGAAGACAAGATCGAAAAAAGTATATTTGCTGTGGAACAAAACACCAAAATGTGTTCCGCGGCGAATCTATGGGTGTATGTATAGTTTATATGTATACTGTGCCCAAAAAACAAGGTGACAATGTATTTATTTTGAAAGATCCTTATTTATTCTTCCAAATCAATTTCATCCCGTTCAAAGTAAACTCCTCTCGATGCAATGCACTTATGCCAGCGGATTTTCCAATCTTCGAAACATTGGTTGTAGTCACTTTCCGAGATGGCCTTCAGTTCCATATTCGCTGCGGCTTGAATCTCCTCTATCGTATAAAAACGGTGTCCCCGGAGCGGTCTTTGCAGCTTGGTGAACAGCCAGAAGTCGCACGGCGCCAGATCAGGTGAATACGGTGGTTGCGGAACGATATGCGTTGAGTTTTTGGCGGAATGATCACGAATTATGAGGGCAGTGTGGGATGGTGCATTATCGTGGTGTAAAAACCAAGTATTGTCTTTCCACAATTCCGGCCTTTTTAGGCGGATAGCGTTACGCAATCGACGCATAGCGTTCAAACAATATTCCTTGTTGACCGTTTGACCGGTTGGAAGGAATTCATAATGCACAACACCACACCACCGCAACATAATCGAAGAAAACAGTCAACATGACCTTGATTTTTGAGCGACTTTGACGCGATTTTTTTGGTCTCGGCTCTCTTTTAGCACGATATTCGCTCGATTGATCGGTTGTTTCGGGGTCGTAAGCATAGATCCAAGTCTCATCGCCAGTTATAATGCGTTTCACGACACCCTGGTATTCGGAAAGCATCGTTTCACACACTTCAACGCGACGCCTTTTTTCCAAAAAATTCAATGTTTTGGGTACCAGTCGACATTTGACGCGCTTGAGGCCGAAAACATCCTTCAAAATGGTATTGGCTGAGCCTTTCGATATGCCAACTTCATCAGCAAGGTCTCTAATTGTTAATCGACGGTTTTCAACACCAAATCTTTGATTTGTTGAACGTGAGCCTCGTCGGTTGAAATTGATGGTCGCCTTAGACGCTGTTAAGTCGAAGACACGTTCACGGCCGGCTTGGAACTCACTATACTACTTGTAACCATTTTTTTTAGACATAGCCTCAGCACCAAATACTTTTTGCACCATCCTCAACGTATTCGCAACACAAAGTTAATTCCGTAACAAATTCTTTTCTCAACAAATTTCGACATCGAAAAAAACGAAAAACTCACTTTTAGCAGCTCACAAAACGACACGTATCTCAAACACTAATGAATGTTTCGACATGAAATTTGACATAAATATGACTGACAGTACTGCCAACCCAAAAAAGAAAATAATTCTCTAAATCCTTCGACGCGCGCAGTTTAAATTCAAATGTCACTTTATTTTTTGGGCACAGTAGTATATCATACGCTTCCACAGGGGTGAAAAGAGACACAGTGCGCTTCTTTCAATTATTTCGATCTAATGCTAGCATCTCGATTTGTTTTAATATATGGTAGATTTTTGGATAAAAGATATTTTAGAAATTTCTTCACTAATACAGAGTTGGTCGGCATTTAATTCAATTGCCTTGTGAATACTGTCGATATCGTTTCCGGTGACTAAGTCTGTACCTCGGCTCAGAGCGCGTTTTTGGGGGATTTCGGTCCATGGGAGTGTTGTGTTATCGCGTGATCATAGACAATAGAACTCACATAGAAATCTGGCCGTGTTAAAGACTGTTACGGGTCAGAAATTACGACAAATATTACATTGGACATGATATGCAGAAATTATCAGTCTAAGGTGTTAGGCCAGCCACTGATTTTCTAGAAGTCACTTTTGTTTTGACTTAAAGTACACCTTGGATCTTAAAATCATTATTTAAGTAATGTAATCCGAGGCTGTTGCTTCCTTTCCATAGGGAGTGGATTCTACGTGGCGTGAACCAAACCCAGCGCACAACCTCGCTCGGCGAGTAGTATAAAACTTTATATAACATTTATGTAGCGAGTCGCTTGTTTTAAGACCTACTCCCGCTCACAGTTGCATGGCTGAAGGCTGCGCTGCAATTAGACTTCAGCGAACTCTTAAACGAAACATATCGGAAAGACTCCGCTTAGGCTTCCTCTCTTTTTTCCGTGAGCTCAGGCGCCATGCGGATTGGCTACCGCATCCTACACAAGGGTTACTCGCGTTTCCAGAACGCGCGGCGAGGACGCAAGAGGAGGAATTGGGTATAGACCCACAACTATAACTGCTTATCACGAAGCCTAACTGTAACCTATTACACTCCAAATATACCACATTTAGCCTTGAAATCCAAAGCAGAATCACTCGTGTCAAGTGGACTGAGTAAGCAATTGAGAATTAAAGCTCTCTCTCAACTAAGAAAGACCAAACTCTACAAGCCACTCATCATCCCCGTCCAGCTACACGGGTCGGCGGCATGGACAATGACAATATATGATGAGTAGGCTCAAGGACTGTTCGAGAGAAAGGTTTTGCGGAAGATTTATAGTCCTTTGCGCATTGGAAACGGCGTGTTCAATAGTCGATGGAACAATGACCTCTACGAAATATACGGAGACATAGACATGGATATCTGGGTGGAAGAGAACAGTTCAGTACCCGCTGTTGTATCAGTGGAAGGAGTTCCTAGCTGCACTTGGCATGTCGAATTGGGTTGGTTGATTTTTACTCAAATTAAGAAGAAGAAACTTTTTATATCCTCTTGAGAACCATATGTCCAAAAACCACAATTTAAATCATGTGTCAATTTTGGTCGAAACTTCAGCACGAAAACTGGATAGTAGGTAGTTCCGATATTCTCCACACTTACCACAATAGCATATAGCCAATATAACCACTGAACAATCAAAAGTTAGTTATTTTAAGGGATCAATGTTATTGTGAAGCGCATCAACCAAAAGTGACGTTTTATCTGTTTATTTTTTTTTTTTTTTGTATTCCTGGATGTTTTTAACATGCCGCCATAGTTTGCGTACCTCTGGTCTCCTTAAATTTATTTTTTAACAAAACATCTTTGTGGCATTCCTGTGTTACGTATAATCAAAGAGTGCTGGAAAGTTCCATGTCAGTACTTTTTCCTATGCACGCTTTCTAATCTATTAAAACTCTGCCATAACAATGCTTGTCTTCTTATAAAATATTAGACTCGTATTCTCAAGCGCCCCGTTAGATTTTAGTTAGCATAAAAAATAGTCCTTTAATCCTAAATAATCCTGTGCATAAATGATGAATTTGTATTAAGAAAATATTTGCATTATTTTTTCTCTTACTGAACATTCAACGACATTGACCCTCATCGCCTAGAGCACTGCCAGCAACTGCTAGCTTTGTACACATTCAAACAAAATGGAGGACATACTCATAGTAGCATGTGAAAGTTGTGCTT
Organism: Bactrocera correcta; assembly: GCA_027475135.1. NCBI lineage: Eukaryota > Metazoa > Arthropoda > Insecta > Diptera > Tephritidae > Bactrocera > Bactrocera correcta. The sequence goes on from CM050323.1 coordinate 118,804,637, forward strand.
TGCCAGAAGTTATTAGCTTTAACGAACGCTGTCAGCATTTATATAAGATAGCCGACCAAGCAACAGGCTGACGAAACACAAGATTTATGATTATGGGCAAGAATTACGTGAATACTAGCAGAAGCATGTCATGTGACCCGGTAGGGAATTAAGCAGATGTAAATTTAGCTGTGGAATATTTAGCAGCTTTTGTTTCGATTTAGAATTTTGAACAAAAACAAAAATATCTTGCTCAAAAGAATTACTGTTTACTTTGAAGTTAGGTAAGTTTTTTAAAGTTAATGGTTTGTATTATATTGAAATTATTTTTTCCAAAATTTCCAAATAAACAACAAAAAGTAATTTTGAAAAAATAATTTAAAAGTTATTAACAGAAAGTTTAAAAAGAGGTGTTTAAATTTATTTTGTTAATTATTATTATTTTTTTGTTGAATTATTTTTAATTAATATTATTTTTTTTCAAAATTATTTTCTGTTGGTTTTTCTTATTTATTTTTAATTCATAATGATTTTTAATTATTTAAGAAATTTTTATAAAAAGAAAATTTGAAAAAAAATTAAAATTTTTTTCAGAATTCAAATTTGAAAAAAAAAAAAATTTGAAAAAAAATCAAAATATTTATTTAAATGGAAAAACGCAAAAATTTAAAAAAACAAAAAAATTTAAAATAAATAAAAAAAACTCGTCAATACATACTATTTTCCTACTGGCTGTGCACCCAGCGAAACTCGTGCTGATATTAATTAACTTATTAACATAATCCCTACAACCCATCAAACGAAATAGTTAATTCCAAAGCGAAGACAAACAATATTTCTTAGCCCACACACACATACACACACTCTAACATCAACAAGTTCATATCACAAACTATTTTATATATGATCGCTCGTTAGCATAAACAGCTCCCACACACAAATCAAAAATAATGTGGCGCAACATGTGCACGATTATTGCGTTGCCGCAACCGCTATTGCCACACATAACGCTAAATTTCTATGGATGTGTATATATGTATATGTAGCTCGCATCAGTCGCCTGAAATCGATGAAGCAGAAACACCACAGATGATGACCAAGCATGGCGATGCTCTCTGGCAACCCATACACACACACACACGTCGCGCGCATCTCAACTTTCTCTGATTGTATGCAAATAACGGGTGATTTTTTTGAGGTTAGGATTTTCATGCAGTAGTATTTGACAGATCACGTGGGATGTCAGACATGGTGTCAAAGAGAAAGATGCTCAGTATGCTTTGACATTTCATCATGAATAGACTTACTAACGAGCAACGCTTGCAAATCATTGAATTTTATTACCAAAATCAGTGTTCGGTTCGAAATGTGTTTCGCGTCCGTGTCCGATGAGCGATGAGGCTCATTTCTGGTTGAATGGCTACGTAAATTGCCGCATTTGGGGTGAAGAGCAACCAGAAGCCGTTCAAGAACTGCCCATGCATCCCGAAAAATGCACTGTTTGGTGTGGTTTGTACGCTGGTGGAATCATTGGACCGTATTTTTTCAAAGATGCTGTTGGACGCAACGTTACGGTGAATGGCGATCGCTATCGTTCGATGCTAACAAACTTTTTGTTGCCAAAAATGGAAGAACTGAACTTGGTTGACATGTGGTTTCAACAAGATGGCGCTACATGCCACACAGCTCGCGATTCTATGGCCATTTTGAGGGAAAACTTCGGACAACAATTCATCTCAAGAAATGGACCCGTAAGTTGGCCACCAAGATCATGCGATTTAACGCCTTTAGACTATTTTTTGTGGGGCTACGTCAAGTCTAAAGTCTACAGAAATAAGCCAGCAACTATTCCAGCTTTGGAAGACAACATTTCCGAAGAAATTCGGGCTATTCCGGCCGAAATGCTCGAAAAAGTTGCCCAAAATTGGACTTTCCGAATGGACCACCTAAGACGCAGCCGCGGTCAACATTTAAATGAAATTATCTTCAAAAAGTAAATGTCATGAACCAATCTAACGTTTCAAATAAAGAACCGATGAGATGCGTTTTTTTTTTTAAAAAAGTTATCAAGCTCTTAAAAAATCACCCGTTATATGCAGCTTCACGACTTGTATGGGCGTTTTGCTTATTTCTTGCATGCGATTCTGTAAATTGTTATAATAGTAAATGCGGAAACCGATAATTTTCTGGCATTAGCAATAGCTTATCGTACACTGTGCGAAAAAATTTTGTGTTGTAAATATTTGGGAAATATTGGGAGATATGTACCAGATATATGTATATAAAGGTTTTTTTTTAGGTAAAACACAGAAGAATAAATTAGATTGTTTATATCCTCGGTGTTATGAGTTAGAGAATTCTATAGTATTGGATATTGGTACTGAATGTCTGTTACAGACCCACAAAGCAGAGTTTGTCTTATGAACTCCATCTGACAGATGTCGAGATACTGAAGATGGTCCGAATTTAACAAAATTTTCCATAACGCTTTGTCAGGTCTTATCTCGCCAATAACCCATAACTTGTTATTATCTTGAGTTTAGTTGGTCAAATTTGTCTGGTAACTGGCGAGTGACATGCGTGAAGGTTTTCTCCAAGGCCAGAATCGAAGCGGAATTGTCCACATAGACTTTCGACTTTACATGTCCCCATAGGAAGAAGTCTAACGGTGTGATATCACACTATCTTGGAGACCAATCGACCGGTCCAAAACGTGAAGTTATCTGCGCACCAAAGTGTTCTCTCAATAAATCCACTAATTGATACGATTTGTGGAAAGTTTCGGCGTCTTGTTGAAAAGAAATGTCTCCGAGATCACGAATTTCAATTTCAGACATCAAATAGTCGACTATAATGGCACGATAACGGACGGTTATGTTCTCATCGGTATAATTTTTGAAAAAAAATATGAACATTGATTGCACCAGTCCAAACCGTTGTTTTTCTGGATAAAAAAGCAGCTCTTGAACCTCTTTAAATTGCTCTTCGTCCCAAATTCGGCATTTCGCTTATCTACATATTCATTGAGCCGGAAATGGGTCTGATCGCTTCAGTTCTTGTACAAACTACATATGTGTTCTTCACTACCTTCTGAACGTGGTCCAATATTATTCAATAGTGAATAATCTGGGTCTCAAGATGTGTGATGGTGTTGCGAATAGTACGACTAGTAAGCCGATTGTGTTGACAATAAGTTTCGCGAAACATATTCTTTACAGAATGAGAATTTTCGCAATAAAGTTGAACGTTGTTCAAGCGTAAGTCTTATCGTGATAAAATGCCAAAAAATACTGAACAAAAATAACATGAAAGCTTGAGATTCACTCGTGATCCCCAAAAGAAGGAAAAAGTACCACTACTTGGATTACCCATGTCCTTTACTGACCTACTATATATTTCTACAAGAAGTGAGGGGGAATAAAATAAAAAGTATTTATTTGAACATCTTTTTCCAAAATTCTCCGGGAAAGTTCTTTCTTTAACGACTTATATGTAGGAATCATCCTAAAAAGGCTGGATACATCTAGGACCATCTGCTTTCTAACAGCCATCCATTATTTTGAAAAAAAGAGTGTAACATCCATTTACTGGCGCACATACGTACTAACAATACCACAAAGCCGTGATTCCATTTAAACTCAGTAATGATTATTCTCTCATTTCTTTTGTCGTTTCGAGTTTCTCTTATAGCTTCTCCTATTGTATTCGCTTTTGCTCAGTGCATTCCAAGTATTCCTTGAGAGTATGTGAACAATTCAGAAAATATGCTCATATTCCTATAGTAGATATGGATATATATGTATGTCTCTACATACATACATATGTACATATGTATCAACGTGCTCAACAAATAGTTGACCGGAAATGGCAATGACTACGTTGTTGATGATGGTGTCAGAGAAAATCTGATTGTCACACCGGCAGTTGTTGTCATTATGATTAGACATCGATAACATAACTAAGGCTGTCGGGTGCTGCTTCGCACAGCAAGGAGGCGTATGACACTTCTTTATACAAATATACAGCAACTGTTGAATGCTTTCATACGGTTTAAAGAGAAAAAATGTTGGAAGTATGCCTGAGATGTGTAAAGTAGATATTTAGTTCAAGTTAAGAGCTATAGAAGAGTGTTAAGTGGTTAACTTCGTGCTTTTATTTTATTAAATAAAATGTATCTCTTTGGTTCAATCTTAGTCTTGCAAATAATTTAAAAGTCGTAAATCTACATATTACACATATATGAAATTAGTTTTGACAACGCCAATTCCTTTTTCAGATTGATTGTTGTCTTCACATACGCTTTTATTACAGCAAAGAATAATTCAAGTTAATTTTTCACAATATGTCTTAAGACGATTCCCTTGTAAGTCTTCTGTATCGAAACGGTCAAATATGTAGTAGTCAGAGTCAGAAGGTGAAAGATCTGGGCTAAAGGAGAGTGAGGAAAAACTTTTCAGCTACTGTTTTTGAGGTAGTTTTTAACTCGTCTTGCAACTTGATCCCTATTTTAGTCATGTTAGATAGTTACTATGTCATGTCTAGTTGGGAATTCTTGGGGTCCAGGGTCGATCGCTCACTTCAAATTAATGAGTTGCTTTCGGTAGCGTTCCCCATTAGTGATTTCACCTGGTTTCAGAGGCTTATAATTCAGCATTTTCTTGATATTATCAAATAGATTACCTCTTTGTCACGGATAATCGGCTTCGTTGTTGATTTTGCTGGTTGGCCAGATTACACGTATGATTTTTTGCGTTTAGGGTGGTCTTTATGTATCCATCTTTCATCACGGTTTGAATTGACAGCTTAAGTGACTCCTAAAGATTCTGTCAGATCTTCTTATATTTGACAACAATCTTTGTTAAGTATTTTTTTCAGATCTTCATTATTAAACTTTTTCTTCGCTGAAATATTTCGAAAGCTTGAGCCTGAAAATATCGTTGGCGGGAAGTACTTTATTTAATACACAAGCCAGAAGTATACTTAATGTCATATAGATCTAATAGCAGTAGAGGTATTGTTTATTTTTAGAGATACTCGTAAACTGAGATACGAGCATATGCATCCTTGTTTAATTGTTTCAAAACCTTACAAGATTTCATAATACAAACAATAAGAGCATAAGCAAAATTTAGTTGGCTTTAGGTATAGAAAATTTTGAACAAGAACAGCAAGCTGCAGCATCGTTCTTATTCATCCAGCAGATATTTATTGGATTGTGGATGACTATTATGGGATAGTATACAATATTATTAGGTTACAGAGAAATTGGTATTATGCAGGTATTTGCAATGTACGGTCAGTATTTTTTTAATATCTTCCTAAAATCTTCAATCTGGCCAATATAAGTGACGTCTAAGAGACAATTTAGTTAAATTCTAAAATTCATTGAAGATTAGTTGTAAAACTAGTTGTCAGATTAATTGTAACATTTTTTGTAAAATTAGTTGTCAGGTTGGGTGTAATATTTGCTAAAAACTTAGATATAAGATTGGTTGTAAGCTAAGTAGTAAAATTAGTTGAAAGATCAGCTGTAAAAGTAGTTGTCAGATTAATTGTAACATTAGTTGCAAAATTAGTCGTTACGTTAGGTGTAATATTTGTTACAAACTTAGTTGTAATATTAGTTGTAAAATTAGTTGTAATATTAGTTGTAAAATTAGTTGTAATATTAGTTGTGAGATTGGTTGTAATATTTGCTCTAAGTGTGGTTGTAAAATTGGTTGTAAGCTTAGTTGAAAAACTAGTTGTAATAATAGTTGTAACATTAGTTGTGAGATTAGTTGTTAGATTGGTTGTAATATATACTGTAAGTTTAGTTGTAAAACTGGTTGAAAGACTAGTTGAATATTAGTTGTAAAATTGGTTGAAATCTTAATTGTAAAATTAGTTAACAGATTGGTTGTATAATTAGTTGTAAGGCTTCGAAGTTTTCGAAGTCGCTGTTAAAGTTATAAATGTTATGAAAAAAGAGAGTATTTAACAAAATTGGGGTTTGTATGACCATAGCAGACTGTTCATTAACTGTCAACTAAGTGTTTAAATTTGAAATATTAAAAAACGACCAATAGGCTTTTCAGTAATCAGTCTAATTCTATAGGTTACTGCTCTTAAGGGCTCTGATATCTCCATCATAATTCAAGTGTGATTTCCTTGAAGTTATCTTTCAGCGAATTATCCAGTGCTTTATTACAGATCAGTTTGGCAGATCACACTTTTCACCCCGAAAACGGATCACTACAGCGCGAGTGTTTCCAAAATTCACGTCTTTATAAGCAACCGAAAACTTAATAAAGTCTCTGGAGCATTGTAAGCACAAAATTCTGCGAAACAGTCTAAAATCCACCACGCGACCAGCATTCTCAAACCCCTAGTGGATTTATGACATGAAACATCTCCATTTAGACATCCATCAGTTGCTCGAAGGAAGGCTTAGAGGCTTTCAAATTGAGTTTTCGCTGAGTTAGTAATGTGGAAATTTCCTCTTTTAAATTGTTTGTACTAAATAACCACAGCTCGTTGAGTCCACTGAGACTGAGCGCATCCAGCAAACACCAGGCAATAAACATAGAAAAACGAAATGCAAAATAAAGCCTTGCTAAGCCTAATGGCAACAAAAAGCGAAAAAAACATTAACTTTCATTTCATTTGAGGTGTCTACGCCGACAGACGCGCAGACAGACACATTCGCCGCCAGTGCCAACACAAGTGCTTGTGCAATAACTCTCACACTTGGCAATTCAATTTCTTGTGAAGTCGCGAAATAACATTAGATTACATAATTTCACGTCAGAGAAAATAAAAATAGTAAGAAGTGAAAAAATTAAAAAAAAAAAAACTTAAAACAAGAAAATGAAGAAAATGCCCATTACAAAGCGTGCGTCAAAAGGACATTACACACTCGAGCTGACAAATGAACTGGCGATGTGGCGCGAAGGCTGTCGGGCTGCTACTTCCGGCGCGCGAGTGAGAGTGATAACAGTGTAGTTGGCAACGCGTAAAGCGTTTAAGAGCGCACCTAGATTAGCGCCGCGCAAAAAGTGGCAAAACTCGGCTAAAATGCACGCCAAGGGTATGCTCAAGTGTTTAACAACAGCAACAACAAATATAATAACACAAGTCACAATAGCAACAGCAACGAAACAAATTTAAGCAAATTTGCAAAAAAAGCAAAAATAAGGCGAACTTGTTATCCTTGCGTCACAACTTTGCCGGGCATTCGAGTGCGCTTCGGCGAGCGGCGCAGCAAGCGGCTGAAGGACGGCGGCAGCTTGCCGACTGATGTTGTATAATTTTGAGCGCTCGTTTTTTTTTTTTTTTTGAATTATGGCAGCGAGTGGCAAATGAAGAGCCACAAGTGAGTTAAAGTGATGCCAGCGGTCCAAAGGCAGGGCGAAGGGGTATAGCAGGGGACAAGAGAAATGTAAGCGCTACAGACAGGACAGTCGGCTGTGTGTGTGTGTGACTGTGTGCGGCAACGTAACCAAATTGTGAATCCTCATGTGCATAAAGTATGCTGAAACACTCACCAATTGTGTGTATGTGTGTGTGTGTGTAAGTGCGCTCAACGCGCACATGAGCACCGGCAATGGCATTGAGTTGTTGTGCCTGGAGTGCTCGCCCATTTATCCACCTCAATGTCTCTACTCATGCTCGCACTTGTGCTCATAATAATATGCTCCGCTGTGATGAAGTGCAGTGATATACTGATTGCCTGCTGTTTTCACGTGCCTTTGTACGTGTATGTGTGTGTGTGTGTGTGTGCGGACACTTGTGTTCCCTACATTACGCAAGCACTTAACGGGCAAACGAGCGAGGCCGAGAGGCAGCAGACCAACTTGTGGGCATACAGCCAATCAGCCAGGCAACCGAGCTTGCGACGCCAGCCAACTGTCCAACTGCCTCACCAACGCGCCGCGGCAGACAGTCAAGCAGTCAGCAGGCGAACACTTTCTCTACTGTCTGTGTGTGTGTTTGTTTAGCTGTGCGCTGGCACTTATTTTTCTAGCAGCTATCTCTGAATGTGTGCCTTTGGCATAGAGTTTACCTACTCTTATGGAGATACGCAATTTAGGCATTCATATTCACAGCCACTTTCAGCTGCTTTGCTTGCTTTCGGTTTCTTTTTTTTTTTTGGGCGATTTCCGCAGTTCCTCCAACATTTAGCATTTTTCATTTCCATTTGCACATCACAGCTGAAATATTCTCATGACTTGCTCGGTCATTACGTCGTTTCTAATGTTCACACGTGCAACGTTCAAATCGTGTGGGAGTTTGCTTGCCATTAGGGTGTGAGTTAAATAAAGATTGGTTTAATAAGGTGGTCCTTAACAATTGAATGCCAGCTACTTACCAATGAATGGCTAGCTAATATCACAGTCAAATACATTCATATATTTAATATGAATTGAGAAAGGAATATTTTTTTTTATAGTTTATAAGTATTGAGAGTTTATGATGTACATAAGTACGTATTTTGTCGACCGTTGCTTCGGAAGATTATGTAACTAGATTTTGAGATAAAGCGACAGATTTAAGCTGTCTATAAAGAAATGTCGTAGATTCTCTAAAATATATATACGTGAGATTATCTCTTTCAAATGTTGACGGACCATCCGTTGAGTTAAACATTTCTACTGGTAACTGGCGAATGACACACGTGAATTTTTGCTGCAAGGCCTTAACCGAAGCGGAATAGTCTGCAAAGACGCTTCACTTTACATATCCCTTCAAGAAAAAGGCTAACGGTGTGATATCAAACGTTATTGGTATCCAATCGCCCGCCCCAATCATTAGATTGTCTGCCAAACGAAATGTTCGCTCAAAAATCCATTGAATAATGCGATGTGTGAGAAGGCTTGGTAAAACCAAATGTTTCCGAGATCCCGAAGTTCAATCTCGAACATGAAATAGTCGGTTTTCAAGGTGCGATAACGGTCGCCACTGACATTTCCGTCCTCACCAGCATCATATTTGAAGAAATATGGACCGATGATTCCACCGGCTTACAAACCACACCAAATCGTTGTTTTTCTCGATGAAATGGCAGCTCTTGAATATCTTCTTCCCAAATTCTTCCCAAATTCGAAAATTTTGCCTGTTGAGCCAGAACTGAGCCCCGTCGCTGAAAAAAAATTGGCTCGAAAACGTCGGATCTTCTTGGAAGTTTTAAGGAGCCCACAGAGCGAAGTCATGTCGTGGATCTCAACGTAAAATGCGCCAAGCCGTTCCATACGTCAGTCGAGTTGCTACGAGGGTTGCCGAATGAACTCTCCAAGGTCCTGTTGTACACTCTCAGCTACGGCATGCTATATTTTCTTCGCTGTGTGCAGGACTTGGTATATTCGGTAGAATATTAGCCAATAATGAATTCTAGGTTTCAAGATGGGTGATGGTGTTGCGAATGGTATGCTCTGTGGGTCGTTTATGTTGACCATAAATTGAGCGTTGGGCGCGAAATCTATTTTTTTCGATTATTTCATTACTTCAGCAGTATTTGGTGAGAACGGCCTCTAATTATATACATTTGAAAACAGAGCGTTTTAATTTATATGCTTCGATTTCTCAATACCTCCCTTAAATAAGCAATATATCGGGTTTGTGGGTGAACAAAAAGTAAAGTGAAGTAATTGCCGTGATAAGGTGGCTACCGAGGTGTGGTGAACTATCAATCCTTTCTGCCGGGTCCCATTTGAGCGTTAAACGTCAAAACCATTCATTTGACGACCGGAATTATAAGCGAAGAACTCTTGGTTCCATCATCAATATAATGCACTATATAGTATTGATATTGATTCTTTCCGACTCTCCAAACACTCGACTCATATCGCTAAGTAACCACTATTTTAACTGATTTGGCTGCGTGTGACTTCCGGCTTTTCAAAAAATCGTAGAAATCTAAGCTTTTAATGGGAGGTTACCATTTTGGTACGATTATGGAGATAAAACGCGAAGTGAAGAAGGTCTTGAAGGCTATTCCAGAAAAATACTGTTGCAACTGCTGCAAGGACTGAAAAAAGTCTTAGCGAAAAAGGGTTTTATCGGATAGGGATTTCTTGGAGAAAGGGATGAAATTGGTTTGAAAGAATAAATCAAAAATTTTTTATAGTGAAATACACCTTACTTTTTGATCACCGCAGTAGATCAAATCAGTCCAAACCATCCAATAGAAGCTCAATATCCAATAACATTCAAGTATAGTTTAAATACATCCAATAATACCCAAATATAGAAGGAAGTAAATTATTATATCACAGTTTAATATTCTTAGGCTGAAAATAGGTTAGCGTTCCGAGAGATGCAGTTACAAACACACAAAAAAAGCTACAAAACAAAGACATAAATTCACAATATTTCAGCTGATCATTCTTCACTTACGACTCTCAAAGTGAAGCTAGTAATATCCAAGCTAATTGCTCGTTTCCAGTCATTCTGCTTGATATACAAATAGCCGATAAATTTAAGGAATAACTATATGAAATGAATTGAAAGAATAACATGATAGGGGACTAACCCAAATCTATAATCCGGTTGGGTTTTCAGCGATTATTTGCTCTAACCCAGACTCACTGAATAACTGAGAGATCAAGATGGGTATAAACGCCTTTTTGGAGTTCAATGTTATCGGAATGTCACGCAAGATTTCGAATATGTCGAAGAGAACACATACTGCCATTACAAGACAGCGAAGAATATTTAGCACTAAATGCGAAAGTAAGTGGCCCACCCTATCATCATTCGTGTCTTTATACTGAGTGGTATCTACAGTGCGTTGCAAGTGCGATTTGCATATGCACATAACTACGCCATAAAATATAGACGGTATCTTCTCTGCTCATTTCTGCGCAAAAATAAAATAATTTTATTTTGCCACTTTTCAATGCACAGTTACGCCAATAAAAAGTGTTTTACATGCATTCATCGCATTTCACGAAGTAAATTTTGCGTGAAATATAACGATTTACTTGGCTAAAATGAGCACGCGCTGCCACTGACGCTAGTTTGTAGAGATCCAAAGAAACAGAGGAGCGAATAAAAATGATTGCGGTGAAATGAGGTTTTTCGAAAAATGCATTTTAAGTCATAAAGTGTATGTTAAATTGCTTAAAAAGGAATTTATGACTTTAACTAAACTATTTTTAAGATTTGAGAATAATTTCCTGATTTTTCGATTTACTGAATTATGTGGTTTTGATGTATCTGTGTAATTAGTGCAGCAGGCATTACACTGAATGATTTCTAACTTTTGAGGTATTTATTGCTTTCTACAAAACGCAGAGTCCTAGAGGCTTTAATTTACTTACGGTATGAAGGGGTTCTCTTCTAACAGTTTCTTCTTATATTAAAAAAGACATAATAATCAGACCTTTTTACTTCTCTTCCTTTCTATGAGGGATACGAGTGATCATACATTAGTGTTTGAAGATTTTCGAAAGCGATATAATCTGATCACATAGACCAGTTTGGTCCATTTATACCAAATTTTTTCTTATTTACACACAACTTTTTTTATATCCTTCATATGTCAATTTTCGTGTGTTTGACAGTTGTTTGTTTACGTCGCGATCTCGGGTGGTTTTTACCTTGGAAAAATATTGAACAACGAGTTTGCCTGAAATTTTGTATTTTCAATGGAATCACGGTTACGAAGACAATGAATATGTTGTTGAAGTGTTAAAAAAAACAATCTTTTTTGAACAGATAATGTACAATAACTATAGTAGTACTCGAATTAGAAAACGTATCAAAACTTAATTTTTTTGGTATTTTAAGATTATATTTGGTGAGTTATTGGCATCATTTTAGCATTAACTTAGCTGTTTAAATGTTTCTAATTCTATCTTACGAGTCACTTGCTCAGTATTGCACCAGAAGACATGAATTTTGAAACAATTTCAATTAGAAATTTTTTATAAGATCGGTTTTTTCTATAGTCCTACACAAAAATACTTATGAAGCGTTACAGATAAGTACCTCCAACGCGAGCAACTAAAAACAACCCCGCCGTTCCACGGTATATGAGATTTTCACCATTCTAAAATATTGCCATTTTCGGCGGATTTCTTTTCGAACATTAAGTGAGTTATACCCGAGACAGACATATAGTAACAATACCATATATGGTACAAATACCATATGAGTATCACCAAATACTAGCAAAATACCATATGAGCAATGTAGTATTTTGCTGCTAACAATACTATGATGACTTTGCTAAAAGCTTTTACACAAAAGCTCTTCAAAATATTCTGTCATTTTGACATGGAAAACAAAATATTTTTCACATTTTTTCTTCCGGAAAAACAGAAAATGCCTCATTTTTTGTGAAGATTTTAAAGATACTTTAACTAAATAGCTTTTTTGCGATAAAAATAGATTAACTTTACAGTATTTGAAATAATTGTACTTATTTTCTCCATAACACACATACACATATTTATTGTTTACATTTTTTTGAAATATTTAATGTCTATGAAACAAAGGTAGTATTTGAGTTTACTGCATTACCGTGTGTGTCAGCAACGTAGTAAATAGAATACCATGATACCTTTACTATGGTATTGTTACTACATGTCTGCCTCAGGTATTATAAAAATTATTTTAGAAAAGATATTTAATTTATTTAGCTTTGCGTATAAAACTATCCTCCTAGACAGAAGTTGGGCAGAGTTAAGTATCGTCAATGAAATATTACGACCAACATATGGTCTTGTATTGGCGAGAGTACATATAGTACATGCTACTTTTTTGAACTTTCAAATTTAGCGAAATTGAATATATTCATGAGAATATCAAGGACACATCTCTTTACATTTCCGCATATCTGAATTTAGAGATTTCCGCATATCTTTGAATTTTTTCTTAGCAATAATGCCACATTTCAGGTGAAAGTAAAGTCTCTTGTTACTGAACTTTCTATATTAGGGTGACTCAAAAAAAATTTTTTTTTTTCGTTTGGTACTCGGAAAAATAGGTTCCTAGATGCCACTCCAAGCATGAGTTCCTAATTGTAACGGGAAGGTCCTCCTTCATACAGTTTTCTATTTTTTCTTAATATCAGATAGAAAAATTTATATCTCGCTTCCAACTATTTAAAAAAATACTTTGCTCCTTAGATTTTGGGGCAAATTGAATGCTCTACAAAAAAGGTCACCACGATGTTTTCGTAAATCCAACCGTATAAAAGATATTAACAGTTGAAGTTTGATTATTTTTGGGAGCATTTTTTATTTCTTATGAATTTTATAATTCAATGAAAAAAATTATTATGAACGATGAAACTCATAGGGTTTTGGAGAGACTTTCTTAGAGGTGCCTAGGAACCTATTTTTCAGAGTATCAAACGAAAAAAAAAAAATTTTTTTTTGATCCACCTTAATATGCATTGATGTTTGATGATGAATATCTCGTAAACGCTTAACCAATTTTATAGAGCAGTAAATTTTTACAAAACTATGGGTTTCATCATTCATAATAATTTTTTTTCACTGCGTCATAAAAAAAACATTTTTGAATCACCCTATATCTATATACATACATACATATATATAATTCGCCAAGCCGGTATTACCTTACGTGACCTCATAAAGCCATAAAATATCACACTTTAACCCCGCTTGAGCTCATTTTCAGCATAATAATTTGGTAGCTGATAAATAATGTGCTATCGGTGGGCTTAACAGCTGTCGGGGCCGAAAGGTGCTTCGTTGTCCTTTAACACGCATTCAGACATATCTCCAAATACAGAAGTAAGTGTGGCATACGTGCGAATATATCTATGTATAATAGTAGCAGGTGAGTCGCAGAAAAATTTATGCTTTGGATTACTGCGGCCTTTTTATATGCATATGTATGTATATATAATATATTTTACTTTCAATGCTGAGGAGTATGTATATCTGAATATACTATTTAAATAATATTTGTTTGAATAATGAAATGCAACAACCACGTTATTGTCATTTATCTATCAATAATTATAATTATAATTATTATAAATTTAAGAGTAAATAAAAATCATATATAGCTTTATTGGTAAGCATGGCATTTTGCGACCCTTTCCCACCTCTAGTATTAGGTAATAGTTTAGGTTAGATAATTAGGCTAATTTTCCGTTGTGATGTCCAGGACTCCAAAAAGACCGCCACATATCAACAGAGCGCCTATACCCTCCGATTCGCTGGGTTCGTAGAAAGTATGGCAACCGAGCTGTTTCAGCCTTAGTTTGGTGAAAGCTCGACAGTAGAGAAGAAAATTTCTAGATGTTTCCAACTCACTTTATTCCCTGCAACTTAGCCAAGTTGTGTCCTTCAAAATCTTTAGCCTCACCACATGAGTGCCAATAGGATAGTGTCCAGTTGGGCTGCGTATCATTGCGTGATGTGAACTTTGCTGACTCCAAATGCACGAAGATAGGAGAACACCTGCTCGTTTCCATACTGTTGAGATTTTAATAAAGGTGTTTTTTTTCCGAAAGCTCGTCGGCTTTCCCACAATTTCGCTGGGGACAGGCACCCAGACAAGAAGTAGCAAGGAATTAGCTCGATGCCTTAGACTAGCTTTGAACTCACTGTCATGAACTCAGGTCCTGTATAGCAGTTCTCCTATTGTAGTAGATGCATAACTGCCTAAAAAGAGTTGTACTACAGGTGGGTACATCCTTGTTGACTACCACTTCTGTGTCACACATTGATCGCGAGCTTCGACTAACCGGTGAAAAAGTTCACCACGTCTCTTACTCCTGCAACTCTGTCCTACCCACATATACGTCGGAGGTATGTATGTGCGCCGAGAATATGCCACTAAGAGTAAATTCCGCTGCATAGTAATCCAAGTTATCGGAGATGCAGTAGAAGTGAAAAAAAAATTCCGAATGTTTGCTGAGACCCTCAATGTGTCTTGTTTTCCGGAGCCTAATACCAACTTTCGCAGAAATGCACCCGTCCACGGCTGTTATATGTGGAGTGCCAGTAAGTGTGTTGAACACATAATAGCTATTCAGCTAGCGTTTTTTTAGGAGCACCTGTCATTAGACAAATACACCATAGCAAAGAGTTGGCCTGAATCGAAGCGAGACTGTTCGCATAGATTTTAGACTTTATATATCCTCACTGGAAAAAGTCTAACGATGATGTATTGCCCGATCTTGTTGGTCAATCAACCAGCCCAACTCGTGAAATTATCTGCTCACCGAAGTGTTCCATCAAAAAATCCAATAATTGATACGATGTGTGGGAAATGGCGCCGTCTTATTGAAGGCAAATATTGCCGAGATCAAGTGTTTCAAATAGTAGATTATCATGGCGCGATTACGGTCACCATTGACTGTTACGTTCTGACAGACATCATTTTTGAGGAAATATGGACCGCTGATTCCACTGGCTTACAGACTACACCAAACCTTTCTTTCTTTGTGAGAAATGGCAGCTTTTGAATCTCCTAAGATTGCTCTTCATCATAAATGCGACAATTTTGCTTATTTGTATACGGATTGAGGCGTAACTGGATCGCAATGCTGAACAAAATTTGGCTCGAAAATGTTCGAACTTCTTGGAACGAGCGAAGCGATGTCGGTTGGGAAGGTCAAGCAGCTTCAGTTCTTGCAAAAGCTGTATTTTGTTAGCTTTCAATTTAAGATCTCGACGTAAGATGCGCCTATTCGTTCCATATGCCAGTCCGAGTTGCTGCAAACGGGGTCGAATCGACTCTCAATGGTCTCCGTGTATACTCTCAGCTATGGCTGGTATATTTGATTCACTTCGTGCTGGACACGACCTATTCGGTCTAATATGAGCCAATGATGAATGCTGTGTCTTAAGATATGTGATGCTGTTGCAAATAGTATGCTCAGTAGGCCGTTATGTTGACCATAAGTTGGGCGAAGCGCACGAAATACATTCCTTACAGAACGTGAATTTTCGCAATAAAGTTGAACGATTTTTAAACTTTGTTCAGGCGTCAGGATTCCGTGATGATAAACAACACTGAACAAGAGTAATATGTCAGCTTTACACGATTCACGCGCAATCTGTTAAAAAAGGCTATTGAAAATTACATCTACATGGATCACCCGTTAAGATGTACAAGATTTATTTTTAAGTTGATATTTTCGGACATAAAGTAGTACAAAGGAATGCTGCAATATTTTTAATTATATTCAATATATACTTCTTAAGTATTTATTGAATTTGGTAGAAAACTGTAGAGTCCCGATAGTAGTTAACTTACCTAGTATTAACCTGGTAGATATTTAATTCGAGATACACAAGAAAAATCCAAAAGCTAAGCACAAAAGCATGTTGCATTTCTTCAGTTAACTCTCATTTTCTAGATTTTTGTAGCAATAGACTATATGTAGGTTCTTAAGTGTGAACACGGCTAGGTTCTGAATTGATTTCAAAACTTCAGTGCATTAAAATCACAATTAATTTCCTTTTTATTTAATAATATTAACACATAAAAAAGGAAATACTGTTTATGAAACCAACTTTAAATAGTGTCTCTTCTGGTTTACTGTCCATTAAACGCTTACTCAATAAAAAATATCAGTTTAAATACAACATATGTAGCTTAAATTGAGACAGCAGCAGTATTACAAGACGCCGGCAAAAAAATTGCTTGATCACTGGTACAAACCCATTTATGTATTACGAAATAAAAGAAAAAGTAGCAGACAGTGAAAGCAAAAGCCAGCGAGAGGACAAAACGGATGAGCACCGCTACAAGAAAATTGTAGTCAACGACGGACGGAAACTAAGCGCTGGCCGGCCAACTATCGGCAACAACCGGAAAAGTGCTGCCTGCAAACAAGGCATGACCCCAGCCAACTGCAAAAACCAACAGCGCCCGCCAAACGCCGCGCACACCCGCTCACCCAAAAGCGCGAACAGAAGCACGCTCGTCCCAAAGGCGTAATTGTCAAACAAGCTGCATAACAAAAGGACACAACGCAACAAACGGCCAGCAAGCTTTCAAGTATATATACATGTGAATGTGTGTGTTTTGAAGTAGGTAACTACAAGGTTGCAAGTTATCGCGACGACCGGGCCAACTGCAGCGCGGCGCTGGTTGCTGTTAACAGACAAAGTACAAAGTACGAAATGTTGCAAGTAGGGCGATCGAGGAAACATGCGCTATGAAAAATGTGCGCGCTGCAAATGGCGCAACAGTGAAGGGACGAAACAAGCAGCACCAACAACGAAACATGAAACAGAGAAAATCGAAAGCATGATTGAAGACATACCGCGTGGCGTTGCCCGTTCGAGGCGAGTAAGCGACTTGCAGTTAAACGGCACGAACAAGATTTATTTATATTGAAATTAAGTTGCACGCTTAGGCAGGGCGCATGGCGGGATGAAGAGCGCGATTTGTTAGCTTTGAATTTTTTAAAACGATTTTGGGTTTTCCAATCTTCCCTTTTTATACTTTCTGTATATTTTTTTACCTTGTCGAACATTCTTTTTTTTCGTCATTTTCTCTTTTGCGGGAAATGAAGTAAGCAATTGGGTTTGAGTGAATAGTGGAATGAAAGCAAGTGCGCGCGTCAGTGGGTTAACGGTGTGCGAGTGAGTGACGCGGTGTCGCGGCATGCCGGCGTTGAGTTGAAGGAGTGTCAGGATGAGCGAGCGCACAAGCGCGCCATGTTAAATGGCATGTCAACCGCAGCTACAGATTGTAACAATTTTCTTGCCAGCAATTTTTTATTCATTTTTATATGCTGCCAACACATGGCGCACACCGTCTGTCCATGTATCCTTTTTCAAAGCGAGTGCGCGCTTTTTTTTCTTGTTGCTCTTTGGTTGCTTGTATGTCTTTCTTTAATAAATTTTACATTTTGCTGTGAGCGCGCGCATTTTTCCTTTTCAACGTAAAATTGTTTTGTGGTTACAAAGTGTGACGGTCAGTCAGCGCAGTTCTAAGCACTACTTGGCGCCCAACAGCTGTGCGTGCTCAGGCGGCCACC
>CM050323.1:118823574-118904807 GCA_027475135.1 Bactrocera correcta
TTACACCGCAATAACAAATGGTAACACAGTACTGGCCAAGAATTTTCAACTCGACAGCATTAATCATAGTTACGTATAGGGTTTGTCCGCAAAATAATACCACTGAGTCGCTTTAAATAATTTTATTGAACCAATTTATATAATCAAAATAGCATCGAAGGCGTCACGGAAGGCATTCTCTTGAATAGCCTTGAAATCCGAGGTGCATGCTGCTTACGAGGTTTGACAATTAAGTAATGAGACTGATTTTATTGTGGCGCTTGTGGTAAACCTGTGACCTTTCTTTTTTTTTGGCATCTCTTCTCTTTCCATTGATATATGTACTATTGCTCTAGCTTGTTTAGTTCACCTTCTGTGTCAAGTTGAGGAGACGTGTGTTTGTAGTGCTCGTCACGGAAATGGAAACACGAAATCAAGAGCAACGCGTCGCGATAAAATTTTGCGCCAGATTGGGCGAGATAGCTTCGGAAACGTACGCTAAAATTGTAAGAGTATATGGTGATAGTGCTCTACGACCCGGAAACCAAACGCTAAAGCTCACAATGGTTGTCTCCGCACGCAACACGCAAAACTTTGCGCGAACGAGTCACATTGTCGGTGTTTGCCGAAGTCGTAGGTCTAGCACTACAGTCTTCATTAGCGACCTCTTCCAGGCTCTACGAAAAGTCTTGGTGTCACCGAAACACACCACTTCTTGCTAAAACAACATCTGGGTAAGACCGCTTGATCATATCAAACATCTCTGTCGCAGATTGCAACGTTTACAGAAACATGTCGCGCGAAAATATTTGTCCTGACTCTCCAGGTGCTCGGAGACAACTGACCGGACGTTTGTACGTTAGCTAGGAATGCTCTATACCGAATCCAGTTGGTGCGCCCACGCTCCGAAGTACAGTCCCGACGGAAGAAAATCAGTCGTATTACTAGCCAAAGCATAGTTTAGTTTTCATCCTTAATGATACCATATTGAATGCCGTCACATAGTCCATGAGTAGTAGTAGTCCATCAGCCTGCTTCAACAAATTGATGAGCAATCTAAAATCAGGTGTTTTGGAGTTTCCGGTCCCATGTCGCAAAACCGGCAGTTTTCACAAGAGACTATGCCCATGTTAAACAGATTATTATTGAGCCTCTGTATATGATCAGTATAGAGAGCGACAACAAGACGGAATTTGCCTCGGGGGAGGTTGATCTTATCTCTAAACCTTGCTAGGTAAAAAAACTCCCAATTGTAATTTGGCATGATTATTCCTGCCGCCTGCTGTCAGTGCCATCCTCTACCCTCTCTTTCCTATTTTTGAAGCAGCTCCTTTAGGGGATGGTTCTAACTCCATCATCCAGAAAGCTTATACACTCCTCTAATAATAGCGACTTGACCTCATAAGCCGAGATCGCTTTCAGCGTCGCTAGACTATCACTGAGCATAAGTGGCGATCAAGAAGCTGGAATTACAAATTATCTAAAACCGAATTAGAAAAAGGAAAAACTGTTTTATTTAAGATTTTTCAGGTGCATTAAATTCTGTTTCAGAGACCAAACGAATTCTAGGTCTACCCTCATTTTCGCACACAATATCATCATATCATTAATTTGGAGACCAAAATGGCTACTACTTGTATGTACCACTAGATTATGTAACGGTACTAATAACCGTTAGATAAACAAAACTATTCTGAGACACTCTGTGCAACATATTACAAAAAATATTATATTTCGTCGTATTTTTTATGTTTTTGCTTTAAAACGATTTTGCACACCAAAGCAAAACTTCCACAGTGGTTCAACAGCCAAGTATATTAGCCACATAAGTTCCAGCACAGGTCACTAAAGTATTTATAAACTCAAGTGAATGCATATTGCATAACACACGAGTGTACATGGGTATTTATACGCCGTTGATTTCACAATTTACTATTCCGACACGTTTTGGATATTTATTAAAACTTTATAAAGTTCGTTGCAGCTGTACCCAACACATGCCACACACAACCATACACATGCTACATACAACCACACAACACGCACACATATGTAAACATACATATGCGAATGTTATACTTTTCATGTGCAGCGCCTAAAAGCACGCCACATGTTACTCATACCACACGTCGTACGCTGCTTGTTACGCTCTTAACACCGGCAATTCCCGACTACAACATATGCATAGTTAAAAAATTACCAACCTTTACTTAGCTGACCGCAAACGACTTGCTGTGTCGGAATCTACGGCAACTAAAAAACATTCTCCGCATTAACTTTTATGCGCCTTCGCTTGTGTATGAGGTAGTTTGTATATTCATGTGTGTGTGTGTGTGTGTGTGGCGGTGTGCAGGCCAGTGTACCGCACAAATTGGCTTTATGAAAAATTCATATTGTAAAATGGTTATGCATACTAAAAGTAAAATTTTCACAACATAATTTTGGGCGCACATGTGTATGGTATCAAGTGCTTTGAAATGTGGCGTAAAGGAAGTAAACCTCGTTTGGGATGGAGACTTCGGCGCTAGCACGGTGACATTAGCATGCACTTTATTGCAATCCTGTTTCTGTGGTTTGTGTGTTAACGTGTATATTAGTTCTATTGTAAGATACATGCAAGGAGTTGTAGACCTTTCAGCCGCCAAATCGGTCATTAGCATTATTGATATAAAATACTATTTGTTAAGGAGCGGATTTGTAATGAATTCTTAATAGGTTAGATCATTATAACAACTACCATCAAATCGAGATGGTCACTCATATTGATTTCCGCATAAGAATTTTGTTCAGCGATGAATCCGATAAACAAAAGTGTCGCATTTAGAGTGATGATTATCTACAAGCCATTGGTGAGACGCCTCACCAAAGTCACTGTGCGCAGTGCTTGATGAGCAGAGAGAATCATAGGTCCATATTTCGTCAAAAATCAGGCGGCCATTGTTTTACAGGCAATGGGGAACGCTATAGAGACATGATTAATAACTTTTTCGTTCGTGAGTTGCAGGATATTTATGTGGACGAGCTTTGATTTTGGTTGAAGGTAGCTTTGTTATCGGTAACATTAAGTTAAATGCATTTTATTTCTTCCATTACCACAGAGCTACAGGAATATTTAGGAATATTTTTTCTTAAAAAAGTTTTGAAAAATGGCAGTGTTTATGAAACTGCTGCTACAAAATTCAAAAGTCAGCCTTTCTGGATTCGTGCACAATTTCAATTCATTTCAGTACTGTAACACAATTCTATACTATATATTGTGACAAAGAAGTACTCGAAAATTATAAACAAAACGTAAAACATTTAATTTTTTATTAATATTTATTTCATCGCCTTCAAACTAATCCTCACCAGATGTAATACACTTATGCCAACGATTTTTACAGTCCCCGAAACACTTTTTGTAAGCACTTTTTGAACTGGCCTTCAGTTCCTTCAGCGGATTTTTTTATCTCTTCGAATAACTGAATATGTATTCTGCGGAGCGGCAATTTCAGTTTGGGTAACAAGAGAAAATTCACACGGAGTGATTACGGTCTTTGATCGATGCTATTCAATGCGTTTTTGGCTTTACATTCGATCACAACCCTGGCTCGATATGATGGTGCATTATAACTGTGTAAAATTCATGTTTTTTCTTCCATAATTCCGGCCGTTTCGACGGATGTTCTCCCGCAAATGCCTAAAGACGATCAAATAGAATACCTCATTAACCTCCCTTGTAATCTGATTCATTCATATCAGTTTTATGGAGACGAGACGAGTCAGAACGCGTTTCATACCCAAAATACCCAACAAACTCATTCGTACGTTTTTAATACTTGGCTGATGATTTTGAAGCACCATTCCCGTTACTGTTTTAATATTTTCATCAAGCTCAATATCTCTCGCGACTTTGGTGCATATTTGGGATTTGAAATGTGTTCTTGCTCAACTCGTCCTTACAGAGCAGAATTTTTTCGAAAAGAGTACTACGATACAGGTCTCTGTGGAGATGCCTGATCGTGCGAATTCCGTTTGCACATACGAGTACTGCTATATATATTTCTGGCCTAATAATGAAAATAGGCATATTTATCAACGAAAGTTTTTTTTTTTTTTTGTTCGTTGGATTTGCCTCGGTAGACCCACACGGTCGATTGCTGTTTTGTTTCGGGCTCATACGCATAGATCCATGATTCGTCACCTGTGACGATCTTATAAACGTCTTTTGAAGCACCGCGATCGTATTTTTTCAGCATTTCTTTACACCAAACCACACGAGCCTTTTTTTGAGCGATTGTCAAATTGTGCGGGATCCAACGAGAACAAATCTTTTTTACGATCAGGTGTTCAAGCAATATCGAACGTATGCTGGTGGGAGAAATGCATGGGCATGCCTCTATCTGAAGGTATGTAACATGATGGTCTGGCATTATCAGTTCACGTACGGCATCGATGTTTTCTGGCACAACGGCTGTTTTTGGACGACCTTCACGGAATTCGTCTTTTAGCGAGCGTCGGCCAGGATTGAATTCGTTGTAATAGTTTTTCACAGTGCTATAGGATGGTGCTTCATAGCCATGCAAAGATTTTAGTTCATCAATGCACTCTTGTCGTGATAATCCACGTCGAAAGTTGTGAAAAATTGTCGCACGAAAATATTCACGAATTAATTCCATTTTTTGGCCAAGATGAATTTTTTTATTCCCTGTAAATAAAACAATTCACGATTAAATGAAAAAACGTTCTGAGTGATGTTATGCTAGAAAATGTCAAACTTTCCTATGGAAATTTTAGATTGCACCTGGCAACACTTAGTGTTGCCTAGTCCAGAAATATATATAGCAACCTAAGTACACGAAGAGCATTAGACCTGCAGATGAGACATGGGTTTATGAGTTTGAACGGAACGCGTTTTCAGTCGTTGGAAGAATATTGAAAAGTGTTTCGAGTACTGGAAAAATCATTTGTATAAGTGTATTACATCTTAACAGGTCACTGTCTGATTGGCAGATATGTCAGAAGACTAAGAACACCACATAATGACTATGGTAGAAGCTGTCAGGAAGAAGAGCAGACTATATATATAATATCTTCTACACGAACGCAAAACTTTGGATAGGAATGAGGATGTTTTGTAGTGGTGAACTTTATCAAATACACGGTATGGTTCAGTGAGTAGACAAAAGAATGTGTGTGGGGTTTTAGTCCCAGTGGTTTCACAATGGTTCTTCTAACGGCTTAGGTGCTTGATCGTATTGTCACCAAACCTCCTAACTACCTGCCTATCATCGCTTAGCTCGATTTGAAAAGTCATAGTATGAGCCAATGACATCGTTCTACTGTTTCAACGCCCGCCATATGAAGTAGGCTCTCTAATAGCTGATTACAAAATGATGAGCCGACCCACACCTAGAACAATTCTTACTAGAATTAAACTTGGATTTTTTCTAACCTTTTTAACTGTCAGCCACCTGTTATCTTAAATTTAAGCTCAGCTCAATCGGAAATTTCAATGAGAAAATTGTCCTTATGCTCAAATTTCGCACAAATTAAATTTCCCGTAAATTAAATCGAGAGCAAATTGTTAAAAATTACATCAATAAAGTAAACGTTAAAATCGGAATTAACTTCTGCACACATATAGCTGATTAATTTAGCAGACACATCGAAGCATCGAACGTTTTGCACATCAAATTGCTGCAAATCGATAAATAATTCAGTGAAGTGAAAGCCACTTACACCATTTAAATCTGTGGCACTCAGTGGTAAAGTGACAAAAAACTGAAATAATTGGCACTTAAACAATTCTTTAAACACTTTATTTACTACATATGCGCCGGCAGCATGCAACATGCACTTATATGTGGCAAAATACATGCAAAAAACAAACGGTATATATGGAGAACGACAATGCAAGTAACTGTGTGTAAGCGAGTTTTTTTTTACAGTCACATCAACTTGCTGTCAACTAAATTGAACGCCATTTACGAATGCACTGCAGTGACAACAATAAAAACACCGCCGGCAATAAAACGTAGAAAAGTAGTTTTGAAAAAATCAGACACTTTTTTTTATTGTTGTTACATTGCTTTTGTAGCAATTTTATAGTACACACATGTACACATGTATGTATTGAAGTATTTGTGCAATTTTTGTGTTGCAATAAAACGCGAGTTAGCACCAACTGGCATTGTGTGGCATGCAGCAACAATGAGCGAGACAATTGCAGCGGCAACAGTAGCAACAATAGTGCCGGCGTGGACAACAACATACATATGAAGAAAAATACGTTTGGATATATGAATGTAATGTCAATGGATGAATATTGAAATGTGTGATGTTTGCCCAACAACTCCAGTACAAATAAACTGGAGCTGGCTCAATTCACTTCAAACCGGAATATGGTTGTGAAACAAGAGTGAGGATTTAAAGCTGTTATGAGTATCATGTGGTATTCAAATTGAGATTAACTTGCATTTATAACGGTTGTTTAAGTATAAACGGAGTCTTCAAATGTCAATATTGAATATGTTTATTGCTACCTTAGGAAGTAGAGCAAACTTCAAAGCTGTCAAATCTGTACCTCTACCTCTGATCGGTTAAGGTCGGTTTTTCATGAGATTTGGTTTGGTTTTTTGTCTAATTTAAACACGATTTTTTGTAATTAAATATTTAGTTATATATTCTGATCCAACAACTCTTGCCATCTTTCGGTCAGGTGATTGATTTCTTACAGGCAAAAAGCTGGTGCATGGTGTTTTTGACTTCCTGGTTTGAGGTGAAGTTTTTCTCATCCAAAAAGCTTTGCAAACACCGGAACAAGTAATAGTCTGAAGGTACGAAGTCTTTAGACTATGGTCAACTATGAAAACATTCCTGAAGTAATTCGAAGGAATGGTGCCGAGTTGAATATATGGTGGGATGAAATCCGGGTCTGTTCCGATTACTTAAAAAAAATTGTCCGGAAACGGGAGCTCTTTTTTGTCTAATCAAAGTTTACCGGCAGGATTCCCTAAAGTTATTTCGTACATATTATAGTCTGGCTTTCAACAACAACTATACAACAACTTGAGACATATTACTACATATATGAAGAAAAGTTTTGGGCTTATCATAGCCTACTTCATTGTCTGTAATCAGAAATTTTTAATTTCAAAATCTTATTTCTGAAACACGGATAAGACCTCAAGGCCTATGCGACAGCGGTAAATATTCCTGAAATTTCATTTCATGGGTCTCACTACTAATACCTCGTTAGCCGCAGATTGTGCCTAACGGAAACTGAATTATTTGATTAATAAACCAATTCAACTGTACGTTGATCTGGCTGTTCCTTTATTTTAAGCTATAGCATTGAAAAAATTATATCATTGTACAAATTTTCTGTTGGATCCGACTAATAGGTTCAACATTTTTTCTTGTTGCATTTTCTGATACAAGTTACTAACTTAGTAAACCTAACTTGATCTAACCTCATTTCTAACTTAGGTAAAGATAACTTATCTTAAGCCATATCGGAGTTAACATAGTCGAACTGAACTTAGCTTAAGCCCTTATCAATTCAAATATGGTATATTATTTCAGCGGTCTGTTAGTTTACTTAGAAAAAAATTATAGAAATGTCGTCGTAAAAATTAAACTGAACTTGACATTAACTTAACTTAACATAACATAATTTAACTTAACTTAACTTAATTTAACTTAACATTTCCTAACTTAACTTCACTTCACTTCACTTAACTTAACTTAACTTAACTTAACTTAATTTAACTTAACTTAACTTAACTTAACTTAACTTAACTTAACGTAATTTAACTTAACTTAATTTCACTTAACTTCACTTCACTTAACTTAACTTAACCAACATTGACTTAATTTAGCTTAACGTAACTTAACGTAATTTAACTTAACTTAACTTAACTTAACTTAACTAAACTTAACTTAACTTAACTTAACTTGACTTAACTTAACTTAACGTAAATACAGTACCTGCCTGTATGGGCTCAATTCGTATACCTTTTATTAATAAATTCCCACAAAACTAGTTACGAACTAATCTTGAGCTACTCAATCCACCTACTGGTTTATTCTTTATACAACATATACATATACATACATATCTGTACATAATTGAATGAGGAATTTACACAGTTCTCATAGCACACATACATATGTACGAACGCGTATAGGCCGTTTATGGAATATGCCGCTCTGCCTCGGCAATCACATGTGATCCTTTGACGCTTCACTTCACATTGCTTTCTGTTTATCGCTTGAAATCGCGCGAAAAAATCCGATTGAATGCACTTTTTACGATTAATGTATTGGAAAATGTTTTTAGTTAGTGCGAGTGTAGTTGGAGGAGTGCAGTAATAGTGGCAAGCTCCATTGCATGCAGTTTTGTTGCTGCCACTTCGACTGACGTGGGCGCGTTCGCCATAAGGCAGAGTGCTATTGCCAGCCAAAGGGTTCAATTGCCTTTATATATTTACCTGCATATGTGTGTGTGTGGATCAAAAAGAAAAAAAGCGTCGAATAATAACGGAAAGCGGCAAATATTGTTGCAGCGCCAACTTGTAGCGGAAGTGGTGTGTAATATAAGTACCCACTACAAAAATTGACTCGCATTGTATGAAAGTGTGAACTTGTATTGGTGTCTATGTGTGCGTGTGCTCTTGGCAATGCCTACCTGGATTTGTACTTATTTGTATGTTGGATGTTGAATGTCGATTGCGGTAACTGTAAATAGAGCCCATCCATTTCATGCTGGCTCATCGAGATTGTAGTTTGTCAGGCAGCGCTATTTATATGTGGCATGAAATATGTATGTAGATCAACGGTCGACCATCAGCGCAAGTTATGACTGTAATCACTCTTTCGCTAACTGTTTTACAGCGAATGCACAAAGTGGCATTGTGAGTGGTTGTATCAATGGAATTCAGTTATATAATTTTATGATGCAGGCGACGGCTGGAAGGTTGAGCGTCTGATTAATGCGCTCTAAGACGTGAATATGAGTCGGAAGTCGCTACACAGCAGGCTCGGTCGAAGCTCATGCGTTTCAAATGACCTCTCTAATTATATAATGTACACTCCTTTTTACTTTATAATTAACCTTTACAAATTTAATTTACTTACCATTGATTTATTCCATATAAACACCAGTGTTGACCGCTAAAGGTTTACTTGGATCTTTGTAGAGAACTTTGATGATTTACAATAATTAATGAGCGCATATGAAACGACTTTTAGTTGACATCAGGATGTATGTAAATTAACACACATTTTTATTTAAACTTGGGAGAATGGGGTTATGTGTAGAAATTCACTCAAGTGAGGAAAGTTCTCTGATTGCCATTCACTTGGGAGTGGCCAGAAACAATTATTTTACACATGGCTGAAGCAGGTCACGATTTCCGGTCTTAGACCAAATGTTCTCTGAGTAGCCAGAGAACATCCGTTTGAAGCGAGCTAAAGTGAGAAGGCGAACCATCCTTTATCAGGGTTTGCACTGGGTTTGCAAACTGCCACTAAAAAACGCCCCCCATTGAAAAGTATAAAACAGCCTCGGAAGAGCAACCCCATTTGATGACGACCACAGCAATCGTAATAAAGACTATGACTTAAGGGTATACAGCTGGAATTTCCGGTCCCTATAATTGGTAAGATGCCACTGCCCAGATGGTTAGAGTCCTCGTTGGAGCGAAGGCTGATGCCACAGCCATCCAAACAGTGCGATGGACGAGGCAACGACTGAGACGAGTAGGTCCTTTTGGCATTTACTACAGTGGCCACATAAAAGATTGGAAATTCGGTTCGGGTTCGTGATGGGAGAGAGACTACATTGCCGAGTACTGGCAATCACGCCGGTGGATGAACGTCTAGCCACAATTTGCATCGAAGTTCTTCAACATATAGCTGAGAGGCGCATACGCCCCTACGGAAGAGAATGACGATGTGACCAAAGATAACTTTTTTGAGTGTTTGGAGCGCACCTATAAGAGCTGCCTCAGCTACGATATCGAAATCGTGCTTGCCGACGTTAACGCCAGAGTGGGAAAAAAAGGTATATTTTTTTTCACAATGGTCGGTAAATTCAGCATCTACAATGAAACATCCCCATATGGGTTGAGGCTGATCGACTTCGACAGGGCCCCATATATGGTTAACTATAGTAATACATTCCAGCATAAGAAAATTCATTAAGCTACTTGGCTGTCTCCGTATCGAAAAGCCAGCAATCAGATCGATCATGTTGTGATAGTCTGAAGACAGGCCTCCAATATTTTAGACGTGCGTACCTCCGGTTTCCTAACATCGACTCGGACCACGATCTTGTTGCAGCCAATATACGCAGCCGCCTCTGTGCAGCAAAAAACACAAGTCAACAAACACAATTAAGGTTTGATGTCGAGAAACTGCAATTCTGCTCTCTGAGAACACTCGTCAGCAATTCGGTATAAGGGGACCGAGGGACAGCATTTAAAGTTTCTCACGTAGACCTGCAAATGAAACCAGAGAACCTCCAGAGGGGCTTTAGTGACTGATGCCCAAAGCATACTACACTTATGAAGGGAATATTTCATCCTGCTGAATGGCAGTGAAAGCATAACATCAGGAGATGGCGGCGCAGATTCGGACGAAAGCATGTCCAACGATTGGAATTAAAGTGCGCTCTGCCCATTCCACAAAAAAGGAGAGTATGAGGTTCTACCGAGCGTATCCTGTGAAATATTAAAGCCCACCGTCAACAAACTGATTGGACCTTATCAGTGTGGCTTTAGGCCTGGTTAATCCACAACCTGCGCCAAGTCTTGGAAAAGACCCGTGAAAAGAGGATCGGCACACACCACATCTTTGTTGATTTTAAAGCTACTTTTGTGCAGCTGGTGGCGTTTGATTTCATTGGTCTTAATACTGGCGTCGTTAGTTCTGTTTTCTCTAGACTGGATAGGGAAGCGACCTGTTATCAAACAAATACTCGTCGCACTCGCGACTTGGCTCCCACGTCACTGTTGACAGTCATAACTTCGAAGTCGTACATAATTTCGTCGATCTTGGAACCAGCATTAACAGCAACAACAACGTCAGCCTTGAAATCTAACGTGGGATATCTCTTGCCAATGGGTGCTACTTCGGACTTAGTATGGAATTGAGAAGTAAAGTCCCCTCTCGGCGAACAAAAACAAACTCTCATAAGTTACTTATGATTCCCGCCCTGCTATATGGTGCAGGGCATTGCCGATGACAATATCTGATGAGTCTTCGTTGCGAGTTTTCGATAGAAAAGTCCTGCAAATGATCCATTGTTCTTTGGGCATTCGATGGAACGATGATCTGTATGAGATATGCGATGACAATGTCATATGTAGTTCATCGAATTAAAAGACAGCGACTATACTGGTTAGGATATATCGTCCGAATGGACGAAAACACTCCAGCTCTGATGGTTTTCGACGCAATAACCGCCGCGGGAAGCAGAAGAAAAGGAAGAGCTCCACTCGAGTGAAAATACCAGATATAGAAGCACCTGACTTCGCTTGAGATCTCCAAGCGGCGTCACCCTGCGAAAAGAAGAAGCAACCGGCGCGTTGTTGTTAACTCGGCTAGAACCGCGTAAGCATTGTCTACGCCAATAAATAATTCATTTTCTTCACGAAACTAAACATGGACTATTATCCATATTAGCGGTTTAATATATGAAGGTCGGACTATTCTAGCATACAGAAGCCATGACTGACCAGTCTAAATCAAGACAAGGATCATTTTCGACCAATATATGCTATAAGAATTTTATTTTTTAAGGCTTATAGCTTCGCAGCAGCTAAAGTACCCGGCTTTTCTTTTTTATATTACAAAAAAAGTTCAAATGGTCCCACACATACACCAACTAATAATGATTGAGTATGTATTTAGCCTCTAACCGATGCTCACGTAGCCACTATTTCTCGAGCACCGTCTGCGACTAGCACAACCACTCCCTGCTGTTTTATTGCAACTTGCTACCTGCAATCTGCAATTTGCAATCGACAGACCGCGCAGAGTCACTCGTAGCGCAAATATGCCGCAGCACTCGCCAAGCAGAGTGCAGCGATTGCAAAATCAAACGGCCGAAAAAAAACTCCGCACCACCAGCTGTGCAGCACGGGGAGGCCACGCTCGTAAATCACGCTGTCAACACGCGCAGCGGCGGTCGCCCCCTAAATTCACGGATTTTTAGTACAATTTTATTTACCAACCAACAACATTGCGGTACAATGATTTTTTATGATCACCACAATTCAAGCGCATTGCATTTCGATGGAGTTATTCGATAGCAATAAATGTAACGCGAGCACCTGCGCTTAAACACACAAACATACACACGCTCACAGACACGTGTGGATGTGGACTTCACACTTTGCATTGCGGAAACGGTAACTGAAACTGAAAAGAGGCAGAATTATTCAAGTTTCCTGTTTTTATTTTCCCATACATGCTTATGTAAGAGCACACACACACCCACACGTGTAAAAAAAGCTTGCATGTATGTTTGAGAGCGGCAAGTACTGGCGGTGTATAGTATACATATGTGTGTTTATATCGATGGCTGTGCGCAATACTATAAAGTGGGTCAGGGTGCTTGCCGCGGTAATCAAAATCGGATATCTACTTCAATTGCCAGAGTACTCATGAGTTCACATATGCGCATATACTTGTATATATACATATATGTTTGTATGTGTATGCCAACATATTGGAAAAGTGCTTTTGACTGCCGATAGAGCCATTGTTTTCAAGCTTGTTTCCACTTTTCTGAATTATGCTTCTTTTTGTTTTCGACTTTTTTGCTTTGTAGGCTCACTCACGCGCCCGCTTAGCAAAAGTTCGGCGTTAAAACGTTTACCAAAATCGTTTCTGCTTTTTTTCGGCGCACTCATGTGGCATGGAAATATGAAATGGAAAAAGGCTGCCAAAACATGAGTGGCTGATTTAGTTGGATTTACATGTTTCAAGCATTTCGAGTTTTCAACAGTTAAGTGCTACATGTGTTTTCCAAAGTGTTTCGTAGAATCACATACTTGTGCGCGCTCACATTTTATTTACATATAATATTTGTGCGATATTGATTTGAGGTTTGTTGCAACAGAATCAAAAAGGGCATTATTTGAAAACTTAAAACTGTTTTTAAGTGAACTTAAAGCTAATAGTTTCACAAAACAAGTATGTGTTGCCATCAAAGACAGATTGAGGTATTGCACATTAATAAAGAAAACCGCTGAAACTTCAAATTCAATGAAGAATGTTTATTGTCATTAGAAAGAACTTTCTTTCGCAATTAATTTTTCAAGATTATCTCTTTCAAATGTTGGTTGCGGCTACGTTTCAGGTAGTCCATCCGGTGAGTCCAATTTTCGATGACTCTTTCCAGTATTGCGACTGATAACTGGCGAATGACAAGCGCGATGTTTCGCTACAAGGCCTGAAGCAAAGCGGGATTTTCCGCATAAACTTTAGAGTTTACATATCCTCACAGAAAAAAATCTAACATTTTGAGATCACAAGATCTTGGTGGCCAATCGACCAGCCCAAAACATGAAGGTGTCTACTTCATGAAGTGTTTTCTCAATATTCATTGATTAATACGATATGTGGAATTGGAGCCATACACTGTAACCAAATCGTAAAAAGATGGTAAAAAGTCCTAACAATCGATATTTAATTAACGGCTTGCGAAGAGCTAAATACTTTAGAAAAAAATTGTTCTACTTCAATGCGAAAACTACGCGCTAAATCACGCAACTGTACACCTTCCGAAAGTCGCTATTCAAACAGTGACATTGCTTTCATTGCTCAGAGTTTTAAATTCGTTGTGCTAAACTTGTGAATATGTTGAAGGGTAATGGCCCAATTGAAATCATTAGAAACGAAGGATAATTCTATAATTATGGACACTATTTTCGTGTGTTAATATTAATTTCAAGTGACCTTTTGATGCTCAACATTGGTATGGACCTATTTTAATAAAAGAATAATTTCGACCTTGGCAAGGGGTTACAAAAAATCTCCGCTTGATTCCGGGCTGATTTTAAGCAAAATAAGTTTGCGAATGTGCAGTTATATATATACTATATATGTTAAAATTAGCTTCTGAAATCTGTCGAAAGCTAAACTAACCTCATTTTTGTCGCAACGTCATTTGAGAAAAAAATTTGTCTGTCAAAATCTTTATCATCTTTTCTCGAGTTTGTTGCAGGTTGGCAATTTTGCTCATGACATTTTTGACAAAAACACTCGTCTGATAGTTTGTGGGTCGTTTAGGTTTAATTGTTGACCGCCCAAGGCTATCTTACGGACTATCTACTCTACAAGGACGGATATAATGTTCTCAATGTTTTTTTATAAACATTGCTTAAACAACACCAATTTTGGATAACACGCGTAGCAGATGCGAAACAACAAATTGCTCGGGAACAGCGGTAATCCAAGATGCATTCAGAGAACGTTAAGGTTTAATTTTTGAACACGCATGGCAACTTTACTTCATACCAATGATGAAAATACCTCAAGAACATTTTTTAGAAATTACGAAATATCCGGAGAGATTTTGGGTATAAAAGAAGAATTAATCCGCAGAGTGTACATAATTTTACCAGCATTATTTGGTTGTTTTTGTGTTGATACAGAGATATTCTGGGAATATTGTTTAAATACAGCGAAAAATGATGATGCTCTGTATAGCTGGTATCCGACGCCACCCACACTTCACACACGGCCACCAAATTACATGGTCTGCCGCAAAAGAAACAGAACTTTTTAAATATAACTGTTTCTGGTGGCGCCACCTATTGGTGGGTATATGAAATAAAAAGTTTCATCTCCTGTTGACTTCTCGTAAAAATTCTAAGGCAATTGGATTACTACAATCGAAGTTATCGATAAAAAAGTGACAGCAACTTTTAGTCATCGGTCGTAAAATGCATTTTGAACAAAGAGCAAATATTAAATTTTGTTTTCAACTAGAGAAAACGTTTACTGAAACATTTCAAATGATGAAAAAAGTGTATGGTGATCAGTGAATATCCCGTAGTAATGTGCATGAGTGGTTTAAGCGATTCCAGGAAGGTCGTCAGGACCTCTGCGACGATCAGAAGTCGGTCCGGCCGAAAACAGTGATTTTCCAAAACGATATTGAAAAAGTGCAGGAATTTATTAAGAATGAACCGACATGTTCTTTGCGCTACATGGAAATGGAGTTAAATATCACCAAAGACTCCATTCATCGCGTTTTGATAGATAAATTGGATCTACGGAAGGTGTGCTCCAAGTTTGTTCCGCACATTTTGTGGGGAAAAATTTCTACGAATCCAACATTGTAAGGATTTGATTAAGGAGTCGAGGACATAAACTACAAATATTCGATTGTGACTGGTGGTGAAACGTGATGCTTTCATTATGATTCCTAAACCAAATGTCAAAGTGCCGAATGGAAGCATCCAGATGAGCCATCACCGAAAAAAAGTCGTCTTCAGAAGTCAAAAATAAAGACAATGCTGATTTGTTTTTACGATTCCGAGGGTATTGTACACCGAGAGTTCGTCTCACTTGGCCAAACGATTAATGCTGTGTTTTACCTTGGTATAATGAAGCGCCTTTTGTCACGCATTTGTCGTGCTCGACCACAATACCGTGAGGCAGAGTCCTGGTTACACGATAATGTGTCGTGTCATCGGTCGACGCTTGTCACTGATTTTTTGACAAAAAACTCCATATTAACCATTAATCACTCACCCTGCTCACCTGATCTGGCACCCTGTGATTTTTACCTATTTGGAAAACTTCATTTGCCCATGAAAGGACACTGGTTTCAGGACATTTCAGCTAGCCAAAAGGGGACGACCGATATTTTTAAGAGCATTCCAAAAAATGACCTTAAACACTCATTTGAAATGCTAATTGACCCGGCTAAATGCTGTATCGAAGCACAAGTAAACTACTTTGAATAAAAAAGTATAAGTTTTGAAAAATATTAATTTTTTGCTGTTTTTTCTTAACAGTCCTTTTTCTTTTGCGACAGACCTTGTATCTCCCACGTACAGTTTCCAATTATAATTATCCGAGGATGCTCAAGAAGCCCGTAATAAACACTTAAGGCAATATCGCAGTGGATTCGCCCGAATACTACGAGAATCAACAATTTGTGTGATGTCTTTAACCGGCTCTTGGTATCTTCGGATCCACTAAATTCCATTTTACATAAAAAAAAAACTTCTTTCATAAAGGAAAACAGTTTCCGAGGCTACACGACTGTTTAAGTCTCAGGAAGGAACATACGAGACGCAGAATTTGATCAACGAAGAAATTTACAGAAGCACAGAAATCGACAAAGAATTTGATGAGGAAAATTTAGACCTCGACGAATTTAAACTTCGACGAACAAAGCTCCGAAGAATTGCTTGGCGAAAACTTGTTTGAACAATCTAACTAGAGTTAGATTTCGTTTGTCTTGTAGGGGACATTTTTTTTGCCTCTTATTCTTTTTTTTTATTTTGTATTTCGGAAAATTTGTACCAAATTCTGATTTTTAAATTCATTAATCCATATTGGATACGCCATTTTGAATTTTAATGGAACTTAATTCAAATTCTTACTCTGTGGCACCGAAAATATAAGAGACATTATTTCATAATTATGCAAGAACTATTTTTTTATTTACTGCCAAGTTTTTATGATCTAGATACAGTTTGGCGTTTCTGGCGTTTTTAAATATGGCGTTCAAACTATGAGAAAAAAAAGTTTTTAAATTTTGAATTCCGCACTCCTTAAATAGTTACGAATACGTTAGCTTCCATGAATCGAAATATAATATGTTAGTGTTACGTATACGCAATGTAAAACTCATATTGACGGACCTTAAAACATTAAATAGTTTTTCTACAGAGTATTAAAGGCAATTAGATAAATTTTTGGTGGCGGACAAATTTAGAGTTCTAAAAATGTTCAAATCAAAAAACAAAAGAAGATATAAAACAGAATTTTATTTTAACTTAATTTGATTTAAAAACAACATTTTATTCAAAAGGGTCATCACTTCCTACACATAAGGCTTTAAACAGTTCCACAATAGATTGGTAGCAGCACGACCAGTTTCTATTTGTTTTCATAACGCCACTTAATTTTGAGACTATAAATTTCTGTGGAATATTCAATACATCACGTTCTCTTTATTGTATTTCAGATGGCTAATCATTCTTAGCTATTAAACATGGAATACAAGAACACAAGCCAGTGCTGAGT
This sequence comes from Bactrocera correcta, assembly GCA_027475135.1. Classification (NCBI taxonomy): domain Eukaryota; kingdom Metazoa; phylum Arthropoda; class Insecta; order Diptera; family Tephritidae; genus Bactrocera; species Bactrocera correcta. The sequence goes on from CM050323.1 coordinate 118,840,813, forward strand.
AGTTTTTGTTCTGGAGCAGATTCTTGCTAAATGATCCAAAGCTTTTCATCGAAGTATTGCTCAATTGCTTTACTACGCTTTCTGAAATATACCTTTGCCACTTTTTTGCCTCAGTTTAACAATTTTTCCACAGAAGTAAAGAGGTGTAACGCCTTAACAGAAGACTGCTCACCAAAAAAATACACCAGGTGGAAGGTAACCACCATATTGCACTATTTTTATAAGTAGATTTTTTCAATTTATTTCATCTGTGAATTGATACTTTCATGCCCGTTGATCGCTTGTCACTGAAGAAGCAAATTGCATTTGTTGAGCCCAATTTACTCCAAGCGCGTTGTCTGTAGATGACCAGTTGACCTATGATAGGCTGTCATGTGGAAATCATTTAGAATAAATTTTGATATTGAACTATTCGATATATCTATTTCTTGTCACATAATTTTCAAACCATGCAAGGAACTCCAGTCTCTCTCGGCCATCAAATGTAAAATATTGCTTCATTCAAAATAGCGGCTACTGCATCAATCTCCCGAGTATCTTTTTCCAATGGCACTTCTACGGGCTTATACTTTCTGTTAAAAGTGAACTATAGATACTAAGGTCCGATATTCAGCATATAGAACAGTTTTGGTTTCATTTAGACAAGTTTTGATCGTAAAGAGGCATACTTCAAGGGCATTATTAGAGCAAAGTTTCATACCGTTATATTAGTTGGTTCTTGATTTGTACACTTTAAAGTAAAAAAGTTTAGAAGAAGAATTTTCTAATTTACATGTTCATATTCAATTGTGGTCCTTATTATGCTAAAGAAAAGTTCAAATAAATACTAGAGAATACAGGCGAAGACTTCGAATGCTGAAAACTTCCTCAATTTCCAATCATTAATAATATCAATAACTTGCTGCAACTAAAATCGCCAAGATACTTGCATCTTTTACTTCCATTTGCAACAGATATTTCCAACAAAGTTGCATTCCAATTATATTTTGCGAAATTCGAAGAAACTTCTATAAAACACGATTAAATTTGCATATGAATTTTGCGCACAAAAAAACTTGCGATGAAAGAAAAATATTAATTTTCGAAGAAGCTGTGCAGCGGCGCGAGCGAAACTGAACGATGGATTAAAGAAATCAACGCGATGAGAAGAGAATTGCAGAATATTGCAAATCATGGCAGCAATTCAGGTACTTAAGCCAACAACAACAATAGCAAAGTGCAAAAGATGAAGCAAATACACAAAAGTGTAAGAGTACAAGATCGCAGAGAGGGTGAGAGCGGGGCTTGCTTTTGAAGGAGATTGAAGGTAGGTAGAAGGGGGGTGGAAGGGAGGTGGAAGGGAGAGAGTGATGAAAAGGAGCTGGCGCTTGGAAACTGTTGCTTTATTTACATAACTTTGCTGCATTTTCATAAAAGTTTTGCACATATACACACATACACACAACTACATAAAGATTTTTACACCGAGCACACGTGTGGGTGTGCTGACTGGCACACACCTACACATGCCAACGCACGTGTGGCAGCATTAAGACACTTAAGACACACTGATATGCCACATATATAAACTGTTATTCCATAACACACACACACACGTACACACTTCGAATGCAACGTGTGTGTGTAAGTGCGCCGCCTGCATTTGGCCTCGACTCACATTGAAAATAACTCTCACAGCAACAGCATAAAAACGTTGCACGTATGTTGACTGACTTTTGCTACTGCGCCAGCGTCGACTGCTCTGCCGCCGTTGCCAACAGTTGCCGGATGCATTTGGTAGATTCGCCGCCAAAGTTTACCGCAAGTTTTCCAACGATCGCGTTGCCTTTTTCAACACATCATACTTGCAACATTTTGCATGTTGCACACAAGCGCACATTCTCATGTAGGTAAGGGTGTGTTAGTGTTTGCCGTACGTCTCACGCATGCCAACAGCTGTGGCAAGCGTGTAGAAAGCTTCTAAATCGTCGCGCCGGAAAATGAAAAGCTGGTGGCGTTCGTGGCAAGAAGTTTGATAAAAGTTCCAAATTAACTTCTGATGAAATGTTGGCTTTGCCGTTGTGCGACTGGCAGTTAATCAATTGCAGATGTCAGTTGTACAAACAGTTTATAGCATAACTACGTTGTGTTTATATTAGGGTGGGTCAGAAAAAAACGTTTTTTTACGATTGAGGCTGTGAGGTTCTGAGACACTTCCTAAAAGTTTCTCCAAGTTTATAAACAGTTTATAGCATAACTACGTCGAGTGTGTAGTAGGGTGGGACAGAAAAAAATAGTTTTTTTTTCTGATTGGCAGTCTGAAAAATAGGAAAAATCTCATATATGGGAAATGTTCTGCGGATCGTTCTATACAACTTTGCCTAAAAGCTGAGAGTCTAAAACAGGTTTCAACCCAGCTATTTTTAAGGCAAAGCGTTTTAATATATCACATACTATGTATACATCCATTACAACCAACTATTCCGATATATCGACTTAAGAATCGTTGGCTCGAGAGAAAGTTATTAAGAATGCTGCGGAGAACGCTTTCCGCATATGTGAATCTACAAAGAATCGACCCCCTCTAATATACATATACATATAATGACGTTGAATATCTCGTAAACGCTTTATTTAAATTAAAAATTATTGGCAACAATTTTTTAGACCACTGAATTCTTATCGTGAGTTATAAAATTCATAAAAATTTTTTTTTGGATCCACCCTAATGTTTCTGTATGCAATAGCTTAGCTTATGCATTTTAATAAATTGCTTTTTCGATTTATAATAATTTGTTTCCTTGCGTTATAAAATTATTAAAAAAATATATAATTTTTTTTTATCCACCCTAATGTGTATGTATGTGTCTAGAAAGTAATCAGCGTGAGTGTGCGCCGTTGGAACAACTTACTCGTCGCAACTATTTCAAGTTGAACGCAAGCAACGAAAATTGATTGGCAACATTGGTGGCAGCAAGGCAGTGCACAAACACAAGCACAAATGCATACAAAGAAATATGCATATATATACACAGACACATTTACATATATGCAAACAAACATGCACTTCCACATATATATGGCGCTGCAACATAAAGTTTTAATTAAACGCTCAATTTCTTAAAAAACCAAATTTACAGTAAACGAAAAAAGTGCCGTTAACCCACTGCATTGCTGCTCAAGTTAATTTATGTTAATGGCTTACAGTCGTAATCTTCGACATCGAAGTCAAAGTAGTTGCCACAAATAAGAGTAGAGCAGCGTCAGAACTGCTCAACTAGTGTGTAAGTAATATACCGTTAGAACTTAATTCGACAACTTTTATTTGCCTAGTAAAAATTGGCCAAAACTTTGCGCATAAATCGCCGCAGTTCGACAGCCAACTTGTTACTTTAGCAAGTTCTTTTGCTTTTGTTGTTGTTGTTTTTTTTTCTTTTTTAGTTTCTTTTTTCTTGTTTCTAGTTTTTTTTTGTTGCTTTTATTTTTGCTATTATCTACTTATGCTCTTTCTGTGTACCTAATTTGACATCCTCCACTTTGTTGTTTGTCATCAGAAGATAACGGCACTCCCTACCCCGGCTGCTGCTTGCCACACGGCCACATGCGGCAGCAATGCCAACGGGATTGCGTAAGCCAAACTATGCAACATCAATAATAGAACTGCAAGTGCCGGCAACAACAATTTGTCATAAAACGAAAATACAGTCATCATTGAAAGTATTGTCGCTTCAATTACGCAACTCAATGTAAGCAACAATAATATTTTATATAACTTCTACTCAAAGTAACTTCAATTCTAAGCCACCTACACATAGCTTTGCACTAAAAATAACCGTTATTCTGTTACATCATCTATTGCGCTATAATTTCATAAACTAGCACACACACCCACTTATGCTTCGCTCACCTTTATCCATTTAACACGCCCCTGCCTTGCCACATTGCCGCATGCAGTTGACAGTCAGTCAAACGTGCCACCTTGACAGCAAGAAAAAAACGATGAAAACAACAACAAAGGCAAAGTTTTCCAGCTATTGACATTAAATCAAATTGAGCGAATGAGTAGTTGAGTGCTTGAGTGCCACGCTCCTGGCAGCTGACTGCTGGCTGCTGAGCGCACCCTCCTATCAGTCGTGTGGACAATTGCTAATGGAATAAGTTTTTATTGTAAAATATATTTTGAATTACGGACAAAAAATATTTTTAGCTTAGTTTTAAAATAAGTTATATTTCTGATGAGAAAGCGAAATAATATTGGCAAAGTTTCCAAGTTACTTCCTTGTACTGCACCAAGTGGGTTTCGCAGATATAATATTTATGGCCTGGAACAATTTGAAATTCTTAGAAGCATTTTTACAGAAATTTCAGATCCCAACCTAGCGACATCTGGTGTTGTGTGTCTTATCATCTATTTCGTAACATAAAGCGATTTTCGCAAGAGCTTCTAGAAGAGAAGATGAGTGTGCTTCTATTTGTCGTGAAAACGCTATCTCTTCAAGCTACGGACTTACAGTTGACTGTAGAGCTGTCGAACCATAAACGCAGCGGTTAATCTTTGTCATTGAAGTGTTGTGTCATTGAAGGATTAATATTTATTCTAAGTCCAGAGGTCATACATTCGAGACTTGTTGGTTTGCTAAGGCTTTCTTTTGCATCAAACTATTGATTGCATCAAGTAATTCGCCAATTCGATTGGTCATTCCAACAGTTTGATGGTCTTCCTCTGTCTCTGTTTCCCCCGGGGGGTACTGTGACCAATACTCTCAGAGCTGGAGTGCTTTCATCCGTTCGGACGACATGACTTAGCCAGCGTGGTCGCTGTCTTTTAACTCATTATCCTTATCTTAAAACGAGTCTTAGAATCCCCGCAAAACTAAGTTCAGATATTGCGATATAGAAGCAGTTCCTCCTCGAGCCATCGAAAGCTCTTCCCTTCCACGGGTCTTCTTCAAGATTTGGCGCACGCTGAAAAGCTGATCGATAATATATTTTCGAAGTCTAAAGCCACACTAATGAGGTCAAATCAGTTTGTTAACGATGCACTGCAGTTGTTTAGAAGGCTTTCCCGCGGCAGTTGGCGTAGATTATGAGGTCTCCCTTTTTGTGGATTGAACAGAGCACACTTAAATTCCTATTGCCTGGCATATTTACGTCCCTCTTATCACTTTCGCTCGCCTTCAAACGGATGTTTTTTGGATGCCCAGAGGATACTTGGTCTAAGACCGAAAATCGGGAGTAAAAAGTTAAAGGGCTTAGACAACTTTCCTCACTTAACTATCAGAAGTTTTAGTATGTTCGTTGCGCTTGCTAATTTTCAAATAGGGCATGTTCTTTTCCCTTCTTCCCTTTACTATAATTAATAGTGAAACCGAATGATGACCAACTTATTTCTAATAAAATTGCATAGCTTTTCAGCAATAAGGGTTCACTAAAAACTTAAATTTGACTATGGTATATCGTGAAAAACACAAAAATAAGTGTGTAAGTGCCCAGCAGGAAAAACTTATATCAAGCGCAGAAATTACAAACTCACCACAGATGGTTGGTTAGTGGTTAATTCATATTAATTCGTAATAATGTCAAATAGAATTAAATTTTGTTAACTTGTTAATTCAGTACACAAAATACAATGGTATTAGTTACAATTTATAGACAACAAAGTCGTATTAGGAATATAAAAGTAGTTCAAACCGAAACAAAGTAGGAACTAGTTCCAATCTTGCACAGGATGATGATATCGTAGTCTTTATCTTTCTTACTGCGCACGCCGTACACTGTTATTTACTGCATTACCAAATATTTTACCAGTACGTTCCCGTTCAACTTCCCTTCACATTTTCTATCTGAAATTTTTATTACATTTTCGCAAGTTTACACATCATTAAAACTGACTGAGTTCCACTAACTCAACTGGCGTCATCATCGATTTCAATGTTATTGATTTCGTTAAATTAACACTTGTCGAGAGGACAGACCACACGTGGGTGGAGCACACTAATAGATAAAGCAAGGAATGCGTGGATTTAGTGATGTTTGTCAGAGAAGTTTAGTGTGAACGGGGAAATAAAGAAGGAAATCAAAAGCAAATATACATACATTTATACAAAGCATATGAAACGTAGTAAACAGTTAGGGATCAATAAGCGGTTTATATATGTATAAGTTGTAACTTGGAGTTTTGTATTCAGACATAACTAAAATCAAGTGGAGAAATTGAGAACTATTACGAGAAGTTAGCGAAAATAAAAAAAAAATATGAAGGAATCTGATATTTTAAGAAAATACTTGTTGTAGATATATGTTCTTTACTTTTGTCATAAAGTTAATTATATATTATCTCACTCACCTCTTTCCATTATGATGCCTAAAAATCCTACATATTGATCGTAACGACGACCATCATCATACATTGATTAAGCGCTTTGAATCTATCATAAATTAGTGAACACGGCTGCGGCAAACTCTACTGGTTCACTAAAATTATAACTGTTGTTTTCAACTTCCCACATGTGAAAGTTTAACAATGGAATAGAAAGTGTCTGGATGTTTCTAGCTCATCTTCCTCCACACAACTTTGACAACTTACATCCAACAAGACCTTAAGCATTACCGCCCATAAGCCTATTGGGCAATTTTCAGTAAGAACTTCAACAATTGCGGAAAAATGAACTTTGCTACGCGCAAATAGTTCAAGAGATCGCTTTTGTTCATATCTTCTTACTCCAATATACATTAAAGGAAAATTTTGTTGTCTAATCGATTTGCAGTTTCCAGCGAATCAGCTGTGATCAGCCACCCAAACAAACCCTTTGGCTAACTTTGTACGCACAGTCAGTGAGGTTAGCGATAGTATTGCTACCCGTTTGTCAGAGTGAATGCTCAACTCCTTGAAAAAGATTAAAGTTCCTCGACCTTAATGACAAAGAGCTTGTTAGAGAAAATTCGGCCTTCAACCTTCTCTCCGAGTTTCAAACCGCCCTGAAAAACCTCATTGCGCTCTTCTCCAGCGAATTCACTCCGTTCAGATATGCTTATTCGGTACGTGTAAAAGGAAAAAGCCACAAGAGTATACTCTTCAACACAGTCGTCTAATTTTTAGAATGTCTTTATTTGTCCCCTTTTTCTCATATCCAAGTTCCCTGAATCCTAGAATAAACTTCGTTGCAATTGATTTTTCGTCTGTATCCAGCTATGTGTGGAATATCATTAATTTCTATTACTAGTGTAGACTATAGTGCAGCGCAGAAGTCTATGGAAGCCAGCATTGGACACGTTCAAGCTTCTGAGCGAGTTTCCTCTACGCCCTCCAACTGACGAATACGTATACTCCACTAAAACAACTGGCTTTACAATGATTTTGTAGAACGAAAACACCACTTCTTATAAGAGGCTCCACTTCTTTTCTGTAGTTCCTCTACATGAGTAAAAGTCAAGCAAGCATTCTCTTTTGTGGACAGATTGCAGGTGTGAGCCTCCAAATGAGAGAGAGTTCGTCTGGAATTTTATACTTCCTGATAAATAAAACCATTTCAGTTTTACTTAGGTTGACAGCTAAGCCGCTTTTGTTCTCTCAGTTGGATACCATGTTGAGGTATTCTTTTTACCATAGGAGCAACACTGAGAATTAGCTTATCACTCGTCAACCCTGTTCTTCTAGTTCTTTCAGTAAATCATTTACCAGAAAAGACCAAAGCATCGGTATATCATCAGAGTTTATTTTCAAATGGCGCAAACTTGATCTAAAAAAATTATATATCCAAACTAATATCTTTACACGTCTCACTTGCTCACAAAGGCAAGGCCACAAACTACCTTGAGACACGTTCTTTAATAAATAATTATGTGAAATTATATTTCTTTCTTAACACGAGCTCCACGGTCAAGCGCTTCTAACTCTCTTTTAGGTATAATTCCAAATTACTTTGCTGCTAAGAAACTGGTTACACGAAAAAAGAAACCCTCCATGAAAGCTTCGCAAGCTGCGGCGAGAAAAAAGCAAAGTGAACGCCCTCATAATCTCTAACACTAAGCTCTTGTAGAACAAAAAGCTGTAGAAAATTGAAAAAAGGAATTAAGCTAAGCTAATGCACACACAGAATAATAAAAATAACTGTGAACCGGCAAAGCCGTAGCAGCGGCAGGTGAAATCTTCGGGTAAAAGAAAACGGAAAATGCACAAAAAATTAAATCAAAGTATAGATAACCCGTTAAAGCAACCGAGTGTGTGCGGAATAATGAAGAAGGAGCGGAAGATAAAAAGTGGAAAGAAAAAACTTGCGAAAAGCAGAAGAAATCACAAATCCCTGATGAAGATACGCGCGCACGCAGTCCCAGCGAAACACCGCAATATTTCTTCTTGCCGCCAACGTGAGGCGGCGCCATCAGCGAAGGAAAATGAAAGCGGGAGATCCCAAGTGGGCGCAATTGCACGGCAGTTACGCATAATCCAGTCGGCTGCCCTTCAACGAGCACGCTGCGACTTTTCGCTTGTGCAATTTTTGCTGTCCATGCGCTGCGGCACAAAGCTATCCTAGCAATGCCTCGAAGCGAGCACCCGACACGGCATTCAAATTGTTGCTTTTCGTGTTTGTTGTTCTTCTGCCTTCGCATTCCCGGCATACCGTCCATATATCCACTCCGCTGCAGAACCGCAATGGCGGCTACTTAATGGCGGTGGCGTTGGTCCACTGTCTTTACTTCCTCTTTCGTCCTTAATCCGACAGCTCTTTAATCTATTTGCAATGGCTGCTATTGGCCCACACACACGCACATAAAATATCGCTGGGTTTCTTCGCCGATTGCACTCTTTTGTGCGTTCTTAAACGCTTCTTTTCACCCCTGCTTGAGTGCTCTTCTGGACATTTTTCATTGCAACGCCGTTTCTGTCTTCGTCCCCGGCAGGTCGTCGGTCGCGCGCTTTACTTCTTTAATCTTTTATTAGCCATTTAATGCACAATTCAACACTCGATTTCGCTCATTTCGACTGCATTTAACGGCGCTGCGATTTAAGCCGGCTCTGGCTCTGGCGCTGGCGCCGTCGCTTGTGTGCGTGCGTTGCTTGCATTTGCGGTGGCGCTGCTTGTTGGTGGCCACATTAAGATTACCGCGCGCCACTTTGCAAGCCGTTGGCATTTTGTAAAGCGTCACTTGAAATGGAAATTTGTGAATGGATGTTTTTGATATCGCAATCGCGATTGAAGTGCTCCCTTTTAACTGTAACTTGCAAATAGTTTCTTTCTTTAAAAAGAAATGCACTGTGTCTATGCAAGTGGCAAATAGGTATTGGTGGCCATTATTTTTCGTTAGTACTAAAAGGGTTCTAGCTTTGAAAGAGCTTAATTTAAGATGGTTTCCTTGTTCTCGTGATGTCACACGTGCAAATGTCCCTTTTTATATACTACTGAAGTAAAAAAAAGTGCACTGTACTGAAATATGTTGATCTGATTCTTATTTCTTTAGATCAGAAAATCTCTGTGCACGATCACGCCTGCGGGTGATGCTTATAAATATTATTATATTGTTCTTCTACTTAAGAAAAGGGCTCGTAGTCAAGATCTTCGACATAAGACAGTCGATTCATTCACGTATGTACTTTTAAACAATTCTTAGAGTAAATTTTTGTATTCTCAAAAACTCGCATTTCTTAGACTTTTTTATAGTAAAAGGAAGCATCGAACGTTGGTCTTAAATTCGCTAAAGTCTCCTCTATTGTACGATTGTTGGGCGTCGAATCCGTCCTAATCCGCTTCGCTGACAGCTTTCCATTTCACAGAGGACTCGCAAATACTTTAAATGCGGTCAAAATTTCCACCGTGAGACTACATCCAAGTGTGGTTTTCAGATTTTCTCTTATACTTGAAATTCGATGGCAATTATAGAGCACGTTTTCCGAGTCTTCATGTACGAGTACTCTGTTCACATCTGACAGTATGGACTAAAGTGATGACAATATTTGTATAGATAGCTTCTTAAGCACCCATGGCCACTGAGTATTTGGGCCAGGTAGAAATTCAGGGACACTTGTTGTCTATCTATCCATGAATTTCTATGTGATTCTATGGGTCCACCATCCTTTGCATGAAGTTTGCCACCAATGCTGCCACATTGTGATGCTTTTCTTACTCTCTTCTCGATGTACTGCATTTATGAGTCTACTTGTAGCATTTGATTTTATGTCTAGTGCCAGTATCCATATTGGAGTCGCATACAATATAACTGATCACATTAACATCGCTACTAAAAATCATCGGCTGGAACACAAACAGCTTTTATTTGTCATCACTTGACAATGCACCATAAATTTTATTGGTTTTAAATGTCGTTGGAAATTACGTTCTCCTTGAATTTCAGCCTTTAGTTGGCTAATACACAAACTTCAATTGTGGCTATGAAGAAATCTCACATTCTCCTATGCGGGGTACTATATTTTATTAAATTTTCCTGGTTCTTAGCCAGACTTCTGTTCTCTACTCAGCCAGTTCTAGACTCATGGTAGTAAACCATCGGCGCAAATCATTAATACAGTCATTCCACTGGGACTAAAAATCATGACTTTTTTTGGGGCGTTATTTGGTATACCATATATTACAGACGCTTTGAAGTTTTTGAATTGTTTCGCAATAGCCAATTGTCCTTCTCCTGTGGCTAACAGGTGTAGCCTCCTTTCGCTTAACATAGGAAATGAGTCATGTGTCGGTAATAATTCTTCGACAATATTTCTCATAAATAATGTGTTCTTAGGCTGCTGCGACTTCATTTGAACTTCGACATACTACTGTATCCAAAAAAGGTACTGTCAGTCACATTTATGTCAAATTTCATGTCAAAATATTCATTAGTGTTTGAGGTACCTGTCATTTTGTGAGCTGCTAAAAGTGAGTTTTTCTCTTTTTGCGATGTCGAAATTTGTTGAGCAAGGAATTTGCATTAAATTCTGTTTACGGAATCAATTTTCTGCTGCAGATACGTTGAGGATAGGGCAGAAAGCCTTTGAGGCTATGTCTAAAAAAAATGTTTACAAGTGGTATAGTGAGTTCCACGCCAGCCGTGAACGTGTCGTCCAGGGCGACCATCAACCTCAACCAACGAAGCTCACGTTCAACAAATCAAAGATTTGGTGTTGAAAATCCGTCGATTAACAATTAGAGACCTTATTGATGAAGTTGGCATATCGAAAGGCTCAGCCAATACCATTTTGAAGGATGTTTTGAGCCTCAAGCGCGTCAAATCTCGACTGGTACCGAAAACATTGAATTTTTTTGAAAGAAGGCGTCGCGTTTAAGTATGTGAAACGATGCTTTCCGACTACCAGGGTGTCATGAAATGCATTATAACTAACGATGAGACTTGGATCTTACGACCCCGAAACAACCGTTCAATTGAGAGAATATCGTACCAAAAGAGAGCCGAGACCAAAAAATCGCGCCAAAGTCGCTCAAAAATCAAGGTCATGTTGACTGTTTTCTTTGATTATCGTGGTGTTGTGCATTATGAATTCCTACCAACCGGTCAAACAGTCAACAAGAAATATTATTTGACCGTTATGCGTCATTTGCGTAACGTATGCTAATGGATTACTTTGAAGGGGATGAAATTGATTTGGAGGAATAAATAAAGAATTTTCAATATAAATACAATGTCACCTTATTTTTTGGTCACAGTAGTATATATGTATGTATTTTCTATGTCGTTCTCCAGGGATTTATGTTTGCTTTTCGAAACAGGATCTTTTACTACGGGTAATTGCTAAATTCAAGAACTTTGTTTTCAGAATTTTTTAGACTGTTCCACCAGGTGTATGCCTTAAGTTGCTGCCATCAAATTTAGGCAAGTGATAACCCAAACTGTTTTAATATGAATAGTTTCACATTTAACACGATTTTTCCATCTCCTTCACCTACTTTTAGGCGCCCCTTTGTTTTAAATAATATTCGGTTCTCGCCGTGACTAAACCTACCTTATCTCTTCATTATAAATCTCGCAACACTGCCACCACACAGCCACTCCATTCGTCTACTTCAATTATAAACAAATATTTATTTCTTCAATTTTAACTCACAATATGCATAAATAAACAATTCAACAGCCAAGTTATATAAACAAATAAACACACACACAGATGCATATTTATATGTAAATGTATGCGTGAACTTCATTGACACACATTTGTTGACTTAGAACTTAAACGCACGTTACGTAAACACCAGAACTTAACACTTCGTTAAGCGTGTTTACGTTAGCGGCGCCTCATGCAAGCCCATGCTTGTATATGTGTGCTTGTGTGTGTATGTGTGAGTGTAAATATTAGCATATTTGCGTATTTGCTTACAACTAAATGAGTAAATCACATAATAAATCAGAGGTGAATAACTCCCGTTACACAATAACGCGACGCGCTGTCAACTCTTTGAGCCAAGAGATGCGTGCGGCGCGAACAAAAGAAGCGTGTGTGTGTGCGTGTGTGAGTTCAATAAAAAAGACACGCATTCGAGGTGGCCAAGTTGAGGCAGAAAAAGCCGCATCAAATTTACAAAAATTGTAAAATGTGCGACAAATCAATGACAAACTGTTGTATGCGTGAGCTTTTAGCGGTACTAAAAAGCCTTAAAGCAACAACAAATACAAGTACGAGTATATATTATATAAACATACATACATACATGGCTGAGAGTGAGTGTGAATCTCTATGCAAGAGCGTATGTATGTATGCGTGAGCTCTACAAAACTGCGTATGTGTGTTTTTTAACGGTACTGGGCACTCATACATATACTCATGCAGTAAAACACTAACACACACACATATACTCTTCTTCAGCGTGTGAGCCAAGCAGGCTGTTTGCTGGAAAATAAAGGCGAATGAAGAGCCTCCGCGCCAGACATGCGTGACACTTTAACTAACAACAACACAAACAACGGCAATACAAGCAAACCGCTAGAACTAAAAAACAACAAAGCAAAAACAAAAGCGAAGAAAAACAGACACCTGAACGAACCGCAAATCATGAACAAGAGCAAAAACAACAACAAGAATGCTAGCAAAAAAAATACCAGCAAAAAAACAACAACAAACAAAGCAAGTGCACAAAAACCGCCAAAAATGACAAAGCGGAAAGCGGCAAAACACAACGAAGTGAATAAACAAAAAATCAACGCACAGCACACACATACACACACACACACGTAAATTAAAGCATATATGTACATACGTGTAAGCGGAAGCACACACACTCACGAGCGCGTGTGAAACTTGTTCACACAGTCAGCAAAACAACGACAAAGTAATAACAACAACAACAACAACGGGGTTTGCTGACAGTATTTAAAGCATTACAAGGCAGCGACAAAAAGCTGACAGCACAAACAATGCAAAGGAAATGGCGCCGAAACAAAGCCGAACGGCCAGGACGGGCAGAAGAGGCGGTAAATGAAATGTTTGTGAGCAATGAACGAGCAGTGAGCCAGTGGCACATGCATATGTACATAGATGCGTGTGTTCTTGGTGGTAGTTGTGTGTGAAGAAAACTACCTGACAGGTGTTCCCACATACCCCCACATACAAACCGACTTTTACACATACAAACACGAATTATACATAAATGTGCACAAAAACACCTCTGAGCGGATTCTATTATTGCATATTTTATACACACACGCTTTGCATAAAAATGCAGATATACATATGTACATGTATTTACATGTGTATATGTGTGTGTGTGTGTTTTTTTTTTTGTTTAATTTGTTCATGACTTGTATGTAGTTTCCGCCTTGTAAGGCTTGTAAATTTAATAAAAATGAAAATCAAGAAAAATTTTTACCGAAATTATTAGTGTATACATGAGGGAGGGTCGATTTCTTGTTTACAAAATATGCTGGAAATTTTCTACATACTATTCCGAAAAATAACAAGTTTTAAGCCAATGTTAAAAAAAAATAAATAATCGTACATATATTATAGTTGTACGAACTGACCGATTCCGAAAAATGCTCAATGGAACATCAAACTGCACATATGTATTAAATTCCATTCAGATATCCCAAAAACTGACGGAAGAATTGTTTTGATCCCCAAACAACTTCGCCTCAAAAATTGTTGGCTCGAAACCGATTTTGGACCCATAGTCTCTTATAGCAATGTTCTTCAGATTGATCCGTCGAATACATCCAGCATACGCGATTTTTTCTTGTTTTTGGCTCCCTGTAAATCAACCCACATTAGCGTGCACGCAATCAGCTCTGTAACGCTGAACGCAAGCAAAAAAGCATAAATTATTTATTATCCAAATGCACCGAATTGTAAATGAATTAATAAATTTTTAAATTAATTTAGAAATATAACAAAATATGCAATTTTATATATTTATATACTTCATATAAGAATTATTTTATATACACATATGTGTAACTATTTGTACATGGTCAAACTGCATTTTGAGCCAAAGGCCAACACATAGTAATTTACTCAAAGCAATTGTGTGATTACACTTAGAAGAAGACGCCAAAAAATCTAATAAAAATATAAGGAACGGCTGTTGTTACTGAAAGTAAGTATTTTCATTTCGCCAGCTGTTTCTTCTAACAACGATAACACATTTTTTACTAAACATAATAGAATAGTACAGAAGCCTTTGAAACTGGTGAGAAATCAAAGAAATTCGTCGGAGGTTGAAACTCATTCCAAACAAAAGATGAAATAAAAAAAATTAAAAATAAAATCATTTGTGACAATAAAGCTTTAAATAAAACGCAAAATATTTAATTATTCATCAATATTTATTTTGTCACCTGCAAAGAAATATCCACCAGATGTAATACACTTATATCAACGGCTTTTTAATAAGCACTCTTTGGTATAACCTTTGGTTTCTTCAGCGAATTTTATTATATCTCTTCGATCGACTGAAAACTGGTTCAACAGATCCAAATCAGATTAAAATGGTGGTTGATCGATAGCTTTCATTGTGTTTTAAAATCAATCTCAGATGTGTCACAATTCGTTGGTGCATTATCATCATGTAAAATCCACGAATTGTTCTTCTTGATGTTCTCGCGCGATTTTATAAATACGGCAAACAATAACACCGACCCTATGATAATGAGCAAATATAATAGTTAGGTATATTTCAGTACTACTTTGGAAGCTAATTGGCAACGCTTAGTATACGTAATTTTCCATAAAAGAGCAATTTAGCAATGTTGCGTATACGCCATGTGAAACTATTATTATAGAAATTGTTTGCAATTTTGAGAGAAAAATTTGACTTTTTAGTACAATATAATCGAATTAAATGTCCCAACACCTATTCTAGACCAATTCATTGTCCTGTCGCTTATCTCCAACTCATATGACTACTTTGAGCACTAAATTCTGGTACTTGGATACAATTTTGAAAGCGATTGATCAATTATTCTAGGAGTGATGTATATAGAATAATTTTGCGTATTATCAACGTATAATCGATCGATAATCAGCGATTCGGAGTTTTTATGATGTAATTAATTACACCAAATGCTTACAAGCTGTTTCTGTTAATCTCAAGCTTCCTCTTCATGTCATATAAACTGAGCGACTCATAACTCAGAAGCATGGATATGCGTTCGGGCACTTTTATGTTCAGCATAGCCGCTTAAAAAAAAAAACCTAAAGAGACCACAAGCTCTCGCCGTAAGCGGTCTTCGGGCACTCTTGAGCTGCGTGTAAATTGTATTTTGAACATATTATATTATGCAAATATGGTGGCAAATGTGCATATGTTTCATTTAAGGAATTACAAACTTATGTTTGCAAAAACAATTTCACATATTAAGACGTACCAACATTTGGGACGGCTTCTGCCCGAGGCTAAATGTTTTTTATCTCCTTTTAAATGTCACTTTGACGCAGTGCTGTCACTTCTCCCGGCGATTTTTAAATAACTCATCCGATACTGAACGCACACATGAGAGTGCACATATCAAATTTCTCATCAGATACGCGCACACAGCCAAATAAACCAAAAAACAAAAAAAAAAAACAACAAAATTACTCAGGTGAATTAGCGATAAAAGCAGGATGAATTTCGTATGAAATCGTGCGTGGGCCGAAAAGCCACGCAAAAATGGTGTTAGAAAAAAATGTTTAGGAGCTAAAAAAAACAACAATCACAACAACAAATTTGTACAGGTGTGAAAATTCGCTGCACATGACACGCGTTCGTCGGGGTTGGCAGACGTGCGTGCGTGCGGGCGTGTTGGTTATGCCGTCAGGCGAACACGTCGCGCGCTTTATTTGCAAAGCAATTTAATATGTCATTTTTCATTCAAAGCTTACTTGATTAGCATAACATGTTTAGCCTTAGTCTTCATATTTATTGCTATTTGATCAGAGTATTACATTAGTAGGCTTCAGTTTTGGCTTCAGTCGGGGTAGACATGAGGGAGGGAGAGGTCACAATTTGCTTACATACTATGAGGTTAAGTTTGTAATTTGTAAGCAAATAAACTTCAAAGGTATGCTCTTGAGAATAATACGTAAGCTAAGTATATATAACCTGTAGTTTGTCTAGTCCCACAACCGAAATTATACTTCAACTCCAAACGTCTGAAAGGTATTATTCTCAGACCAACCTTAAAGTTAAGTCCTCGGAACATATGGATCAATCCTTTAGATAGTTTAAGGTGCAAAGTGTTTCATACATTTAATAAAAATAATCCGCAAATCCATTTTTAACCTTGTTGTCGTCTCCTATTCAACCAGTAGTAGCATTACACAATTCTAACAATGTCTTCATACAAGTACAATCATTTTCAGACTTGTCATTAAAATCTTAATTATATCCTTAGGAAGCTGTATAGAATGACGTTGACATTTAGTTCTATTGTCCGAAAAAAACTTCGGTGCAGATATCAAATTTCCGAGATCACAGCTTACCATTGTTCAATGTGAAACATAATATTCTATAAGTCCCAAAAGCTTCCTAATCGATCGCTAACTATCCAATGTCAGTTTCAACTGTTCTGAAACCCCAAACAGCTCTTTACTAAAGAAGACCAACTGCTAGTTCTTTATAAGACTTATCAAAATTACAGTTTATGCATTGAGTATTCACAAATCAATATTTAAAGTAAATTGATTCTGACTCGATCAAAAGATAAATCTACTAGAAATCTCGTGAAGTCGTTTTACAACCTATCATGTATATATATTATATACCAGCCTTAAGTAAGGTTACAGTTCAATGAGTAAAGCCTTTAAAGTCATTCAATTTGTACAGAATTTTAAAATCTATTTAATACTGAGTTCTGATATGCGATGCAGAAAAATGTGGCGACAAGTGTGCGTGACATTTTGTGTTTCACGGTTACATAATCGTTGGAAATGTTGCAGAAGTGTTCTTTCTGACAAACACAAGTATTTGAGTGGCAAAACACTAAGCTCAAGTGAGTCTGTTATTGACGAAAATATTGAAAACAGTTCAATAAAGAAATCGTCGTACTAGCATGATATAAAGAGCACGTGTCTTTTGGATCGACTTAACATATTTTGCTTCCTCTTATTTTTCTACTCGTCACGATACATGCATTTATGAATAAGACCAAAAATAAAGGTAAAATTCTTATTATTTTTTTTTTTTTGTTTTGTGTTTTGATACTTTGACGGTGTGATTAACCATGAATTCGTTCTCCAGAGTAAAACGATCAATAAGATATACTATTTGAAGCTTCTAGTGATGAAACAGTCGTAAACGATCAGAATTGCGGTCAGAAAATTAATCGAGTTTTCGCAACTTACGCAGACATTTTAGAATAATTTTGACTGATTATTGGGCAAACAAAAAACAAGACTCATCGCTCAGCCTACTATTCAACGGATTTGCCTCCCTTGGACTTTTTCGAAACTGAAGAATCTCGGTCGAGGCTTATAACAAGTTTTTGGAGAATTGGATAAAGCATTGGCAAGCTTGTGTTTGCTCAAATAGAGCTTATTTTGTCCGGCTCCAATTAATTCAGAGGATATATGCTCCGTACATTTACATAGCTTTAGAGACAAAGGAAGTACAAGTATTTTTATCAATACCTACGACACTATGGGCGGAAATGGCTGATATTATGAACAACCAGTTGTCCTTTTAAGAATATTGTTGTTTTTTTAAACAAAATGATAATAAGGAGCTTCCTATTTATTATACAGTATTTTGTGCTACTCTCTGAGGGCATGTCTGAACACTAGGCAATCCCTTCACGCTTTGATTTTACGCCAGATCTGTTGGGTCATGGAGTCACCAAAGCGAACTATGGTGGCTCTTTCAATGCTCACATACCAGCGAGCGAATTGTGAGGGAGAAAATTCCTTGGATAAGAGGGGCTGTGAGCTTTTACGTGTATACGGATGCATCAAAGTTTGGGGAAGATTGGTGGAGGGATTTACTATGAGGAGCTCTCTAGCAACTCCCTTTTCAGACTCCCTGACTGTGCAGTGTTTACAGCCATTAAGATTGCGGAGGGTTTACTGCTCCGAAGTGCAGTCTCTTTCAGAGAAGTGACCATCCATTCCCATAGCAAAGGCGGCGATATTAGCCTTGAACTCAGTAACTGTGCGTTCAAGGCTGGTGAAGAAACCTCCTTATCAATGACATCGAGTCACTTTGTAATAAGACTAGTATGGGTACCAGGCCAAAGCGGAATAGAAGGCAACTTTAAAGCAGATGATCAGTAGAATGGGAGCTCTTGTATTCTTCTTCTAAATAGCTAGGCGCGCGGTACGTCGGCACATGCGTTGTCGCAAGGAGATTCTAACCGACCATTGCGTTTTCGTCGTCCATGCTGTAAGTTTTTGAGTCTTACCGCACGCCAGCTGCAGAAGTTGTATAGAAACAGATGATCTGGAAACATATCAACACTTCTTTCTTGACTCTCCCGCGTTTGGGAGATTAATGCTTAAGTACTTGGGCGCATAGCAGTTGTTACGTCGAACACAGAGGTTCGACTTTTCCATGACATATAACGATCAAAGTGCGATATCTGGATCAGTCATCTACCCTTACCTACCTTGTTGATATTCTTCTTCTTCTTTATTAGCGTTCTTTTTATTGAGGGTATTTTTTTTACGTGGCTGCTTGAGCTATATATAAAAGAATCATTTCTGGCCACTACCAAGTGAATGGCACTCAGATAACTTTCCTCACTTGCCTGAACTTCTACACATGGATTCATCCTCGTTGAGATTATATTAAAATTGTACAGACAGGCTTGTCATTTAAAGTCAAGTCTACCCAGACTTGATATTGATATTGAAGACGCATACTTATTCATGTATTTCTGAACTCAAACGGCTAAAACAACCATCCACGTCCATCCAAGATGGTGCGGTCTTTATTCCCTCTGATCGTATCAGCTATATTTCCAGTTACATTTTGAAGGCTATGATCTAATGGATGTGGTTTGACTTTTAACAAAACTTATTACGCCAGGTACTTTACATTTTTACGAACTCTAAACGCTCATCAACAACTTAGAGCCCTCTATTCAATTTCGTAAGCTTCTTAAGTAATACATTTGAGTCCACTAAAGCTTACAAATAATCCAAATTAGTTAAAAGCAACTATCAATAGGTAATGCGGGGCCAAAAACACCTGTTCTGCATACGAAAACAACCTCAGATTTCTGATTAGAAAATAAAGTTTCCCACAATAAATGTAGACTAGGCGACTACTAAATTTCAAGTGTGCGAGCAAAAGACGGTTAGTTACGAGCAGGGACGCAGCTGCGAGCAAAAGTTTAACGAGAAAATTAAAAACTTTTCTAATTGCCGTACAAGTGTCAAAGCCATTGCTGAGTGCGCTTCACTCGCCTACAACAACACAAATACACATTAACCCCACACTTCTTCTTCTTCTTGGCGTAAGCATAACACTATTACGGCATGTGTTATGCATGCTCGACCCGCCTCCAACCGCTCGGCTCATCATGCGCCTGTCAAGCGTTAAATATGCTTCGAGTGGGTGTCGGCTAACCCAAGTAATTTACTCAAATATTCATATGCGGCCCGAGAAGTGCACGAAAGTGTCCACCTTCTACTCACATACAAAGAAGTAAGTAAATATGTGCGTATGTGTGTATGTGTGTGCGCATGTTTTTGCTAAGTGTAGTTGGTCATTGGCCACCGATAATGTTAATGAATGCAAAGTAATCCTTTCAGTGCTTTTAGTCATTGTTGACTATAATATTGTTACGGCTTTTGCATAGTCTCTGGCCGAGCTCCTCCGTGCCGGAGCCAGCCGGTGTTGCATGTGCGGGGCGCAAACAAAGGCGCTTAAACTACAGTTGGCCATGTTCAAGCACACTTTAGTAGCAATTATCCGCCCTAGTACATTTTTGAATTATCCAAGTGTACGACACTTCGGGAAAAAGGCAAAAAGGTGATAAAGCACACACACACACTCGCCTCTTCGAGCATATTAAGAGGGATTTGCCGACATATCCTTGTCTGCTTGTTGATGTGCGACCACCAAATGGCTGCGTTGAGGCGCTTAACGGTTTAGCAGCACTAAATCGGCGCAGCCGGAAAGAGTTGGATGAAGCGCATTAAGCGTCACAATGTTTTGTACGCTCGCTTAAAAATGGTCAACGCTTTGTGTGTGTGGGTTCGCAAGGTGATCTTCTAGCACAAAAGTTGTTGTAGCTGAATAGTTTTAAATCAGCTTAGCTTTTCGCTGAAATAAATAATGAGGTATAAAGTGAAGGAGATTATCGCTAAAAAGCATGTAAAAGCAAGATGTAATCATATAAAAATGTCATAACTTTTGTTAATGTTTAGTTATTTTTCGCGTGCAGGGGTTGGATTATTCGTAGTAGAACCTTAAAGAATATTACAATGTCCTTAGTAGTTATAGTTGTAACGTGACAGTTCTTAACATGACTGTTTCCTTACTGAGCTAACAGCAATGTTAAAATCGTCAGTCAATTTGTGCGGAATAAACCGTGCACACACCTTTCGTAAGCCCAAGTTTTCGGACAAAATGCGATAAATCAATGTTTTGGAGATGTTCAATTCCGTTTCCATGAGTTTCGGTGACGATTTTGACTGATTTTTAATGAATTCACGCACAGTTTCGACGGAATTTCCGGTGATCACGGATTTTGATTGGCCTATTTGATTGGATGCTGATCGTCATTTATGTCCTCACGACCACTTTGAAAACGTTGAAACCACTCTTGCACTCTGCTACGGGATAGGCAATCATCGCCATAAACTTGTTTCATCCATTGAAACGAAATTGAATTTGTTCGAAGCTCATTTTTGCACCGATAACACAAACATACTGAAACTTAAAACTCAATAACTTCCCTTCCAATAGACGAAATGTCATGAAATTGTCTCTGGAAAATCGACAATATATATGACGCCACCAGGGGGTGCTAGATTCAAAAAGTCCTGTTTACTTTGAAACGCACCTTGTATTTCAAATAAGCTCAAGCATATTTGACATTTTCGTATTGACGAATATACAGTAAAAAGTAAATACGAGAAAAAATTTGAAAGTGGTAAAAATTTGGTTCCAAACCTGAAGTTCAATGAAGCAAGCTTACATTCCTGCGATCAAATGATCTCTGTGGTAAGATAGGTGATAAGTTGTGGATTAAGGATGTAATAATTGGTGGAAAGATCCTCCAGGCTCCTTCCATGCCTAGTTTGGTTTCACAGCTGAAACATTATTGATTCACATTTTTTTAAAGTAGGAGGTAGCGTAAAAGTGTAGAACTTCAATCCGCTAAACCTAACCTACTCCCAACTCCATATACTCGCACGGAACCACTTGATCAGGTATTACTTCGTGGGAGTAATAAGACATTTAAGTCTTCTCTATGGCATGGACTGGCATGGACGCCTGATCTGCTCTATATGTCTCAGTTATGTCATGACTGAGGTTGCCGTTTCGCTGACAGCTGTCCAGTTCTCAGTAAACTGACACATGAGTGTCATGTTTTCCACCGTAAAACTACCAATCAATGTGGCTTTTCCATTGAACTTAAAAGGCGATGCAATAAAAAAATATTTGCTCAGAGTCTTTAAAGCACTCTGAAGTCGTCGGAAAATTCGAACTAATGTCCTGTTGGGAACTGTACAGGTGGCTTCTAGAGCACCCATGCCCTCTTAGTATTTTGGTTAAGTAGAATCCAGGTTCCCATGTCGTCTGTCGATTCACAAATGGATGTCCGTTATCAGCCTGTGGTTCCAACGTCCTTTGAGTGAGGGCTGTCATCACTGCTGCCATATTGTTATGGTTTTGACTCTCTCTTTTTTTTGGCACCCATAGTCGGCTATAATAACTTATGTACTCGTATGTGTCTCAATGGGCATCATCTTCAACAGCCAATTGATTTAGTTCGAAAAGCACTGATAAATCCTAAGGACTGTACCGAAAAGAAACAGCACACTTTCAATTCAATATTTTTCACGAACTAGCCGGTTGGTCGCATTGCGGTAAGTACCGTTAGAAAGCGTGATCAATTCTGCTTCTATTGTTTTTTCTTTCTCCGTAATTTGTTATTTTATTTTCGCAATGGGTCGAATCAAAGGGCACGTGCGTAAGCAAATTGTGCACAATTACTGCACTGAAAAAAGCATTTCATACAGAAAGCTTGCAAAACGGTTTAAAGTCAGTGTAAATGGTGTAAAAAATATTATAATAAAGTTCAGTGGAACCTGTTCTCTTAAGGATTTATCAAAAAGTGGGCGAAAAAAAGGCCCTAGTGATCCAAATCTTGAAGCAAAGGTGTTGGCCTTAATAAACCAAAACAAATCGATGTCTGTGCGCGATTTGGCGAAAAAAGCTAAAACCAGTGCTACTATGATTCAAAGAGTGAAGCAACGGAATAACCTAAAAACTTATAAAAAACAAAAGATTCCCAAAAAAAGTCAACGACAAATAAAAATAGGGAAAACAAAACTACGGAAGTTGTACGAACGTTTGCTAAAAGATTCTGTTGAGTGTGTTATAATGGACGATGAAACATACGTAAAAATGGACTCAAGAACATTACCAGGTCCCCAGTTCTATACAAAACAAAAAGATGGTACTATCGACCAGTCAGTGTCAACAATTCAAGAGAAAATACTCATCTGGCAGGCTATTTGCTCTTGTGGCCTTAAGACCACTCCATTTTTCACAAAGGGTACTATATCGGCCGACATTTATAAGAAGGAGTGTCTAAACCGTCGCCTAATTCCATTTTATAAAAAACACATCGTGTCAACAATATTTTGGCCTGATTTAGCCACAGTGCACTATGCTCATTCTACTTTGGCTTTGTTAAAGGATAACAATGTCAATTTTGTTAAAAAAGAGGAGAACCCTCCAAACGCTCCAGAATTTCGCCCGATAGAGAAGTATTGGGCAATTGTCAAACGGAATTTGAAAAAGGATCATCTCGTTGCCGAAAACGTCAACGAATTAAAAAAAAAACTGGTTTAAAGCAAGTCGAAACGTTACAAAAGAAGGTGTGCAGAATTTAATGAAGGGAATTAAAAGAAAAATTCGGCATAAATTAAGAGAATAATTTTTTTTTACTAGTTTTAATTTAAAGTGAATAAAAACTCTTCTATTTGTTATTAAAAAAAGTTACAATCAAAAATTAATAAATTCCGTTAAGTTACAAATAAAAAATTGTGTGCAGTTTCTTTTCGGTACAGTCCTTAGTTCCGACAGCCTTATTTATCTGGCATTTGTCTGTCCTTTTATGCCTAGCGCCTGTATCCATATTGGATCCATATATAATACAATCGATCTCATTACCTTTGTGAGTAAAACTCACCGGCTGGAGCTAACGTAGCCGTATCATTCTTTATAGGGCGTTTAGGATTTTATGCCTTTACTTTTCTTGGTGATCCTTAAAGATGAGCCTTGCTTCTATTATTATTTCCAGATAATTTAGTTGTAGCTGAGAATGATTCCCACACTCCCCTATGGTGAGCGATATACTTTTCTCCACTTTTCTAGAACTTATCAGCGAGACTTCTGTCTTTTACTCAGCCTATTCTGAACGCATTGAGGTGAACCTTTGAGTTGTTGGTTAAAATAACTCATAATAATTTTCATAAGATGTTGAGAAGCGCTTATGTCATACACAGCCTTGATTATTTTTGTCCACTTTGCTGAGTTGAAGACATTCTTCACATCCAGCGTGTTCAGCGCTGAATATTTTTTCCCCAGCATACCTGGTTTTGAGTGACTCATATTGATATCGTCGTCTCCGAACTATATGATTCCAACAGGGCGATGCAACAAGCCTAATCTTATGATACCATCGCTTTTTGTGGCGGAAGAATTTATCAATATCAACATTCTGCTCAACTCTACTGGGAACTCAAAGCCGCTAACTGCGGCGAAGAAGGAACTGGCATGCATTATGAGTAGATGAAATGCTTTAATTAATGATATGCGATGCTCTAGTATTGTTCCATTGTTAGTATTAAAAACGCCCAAAGTAGAGAGGCTCGTCCTCGATAAATGAAAGCAAATGTCTTTGCACCGATACACAGTGGTCGGCCGTGTATGGAATCAGCGGCCAAAAATACTTCCACTGCCTAAATTAAAATGAAACTTTTGCCAACGCTTTTTAAACTCTCCTTCGTCCATGCCCCACTCCGCCAATAACAAATGGTAACAAATTTTAATTAATTATATTAAATTAAAATAGTTCATAAATGAAAAATGGAATTTTTTGAATATTATTCAGCTAAATCAGAAATTCATTTTAATAAAATTTATTTGCTTTTTCATGATAGTTTCTATGACTGGTGATGAAAGGATCTAAGCTCAAAAGCAATCGGCTTAGCGAGTCCTAACCCGATCCGTTAGTTCTTTCGTGTATGATAGAGTCGATACATCTTCACGTCCTTATTGCTTGACTCAGCAGATTCCTATAAGAGGTCTCCAATTGAAACTGGTGCATATTGAATAACATCGGGAGCGATGTTATGACTGCCGAAGGAAGATAATACCAGGAATATTTTGAAGGTAATTACTTTGCAGGATCTGGCGCAAATCTAGCGCATTTAGGGTTTGATTCCTTTTGTAATTGAATTGGAACAGGACGGCAATAGCGGGTGAACGAAGGTCTGCAGTTTTTCTAAATTTGTTTGTGCTTTTCATCATTTTGCGATTTTTTTATCAATTGTACAGGGACATACATATGTCGTGACAAATAAATTATAAATCTGCTTATATTCTCTCTGACCCGAATTGCCATCAAAGCCACATATTCCTATTGTTAATAGATAATTAGAGGGCTCATTTCGTTCATTAATTACATTTGTGAGACAATGTGGTGCAATAATTTTTTTATCTCAACTTCAACATCAGATTCTGAGACCTTTATTTGCTCAGGAAAACTGTTTTTCCATTAAAATGTTATCATAGCAGGGTAAAAAGTTAATATCAAGTTTTTTGTTAATGAAACTTCTAATGAGAAGATACTGAAGTTTTATTACATTTGCTTCGATGATAAGTGATATTTCTTCACACATTTTCTAAACACCTAATATATGATATGACATGATGTGCCTAAATAAAAGTGCAAACAAACATTTGATAAAAGTGAGAAAATGATAAAATTAAAGCCAAAGCTCAATACGTATATATATGTATGATTAAAAAATCATAAAAACAATAAAATATGCACGAATATATATACACGTAAATATAAAAAATTATAAAAAATAACACACAAAAATTCGCATGCCTGGTAGAATAACATGAATAACAAAGAAAGTTGCAAAAAGTTGCAGCTGAAATCAATAGTATAGACTTAGAAAACATTAACTAATATAAACAAACTTGATTCATTTGAGGGCGAAAAAGGGGTCACAACTTTCTGTATACCTGAAATCGATGTATAAAGAAAAACATAGAACTCAAAAGAGCTCTTCTAATACAATTATTTTAAAATAATAAAACAATATATTATTATATAAAAACTACTTTGTTATGTAACATATACCTTTATTCTCAAAACACATTTCGATTTATGGGGATTAAGCACGATTGTATATTGCAATTTAATTTATTGTAAGAGATAATTATTAAGCTATTTTCACTGCACAATCTGCGTGTTTGTATTGTCTCATTTCTCGCGCTTTTCGTAGCTCCTACGAATGGGATAGAGCAAAAATGTATTTACTGTTAGTTTTGTTGGTGTTTTAAGAAATAGCTTTGATACAAACCGTGGTAAATTTCAAACTTTATTTTTTTATTTTTGGCCTATAAAATCGACCAGTGTGCGATAGTACCATTAAGGGTCCATTTGCAAGTCAGAAAAATATATTCATTCTTAATTTGTTTTATGAGGCATTTTTGTTATAGCTAAAGCCAAAAGCCAAAAAAATTTAGTATTACTATAGGTTAATACAAGCAATAATCGAAGAACTAGTACAATTTGCAGTTTTGCACAAAATTGGGGCTTCACAAACAAAATTCAAACTTTCGGAAAAATATTCTCAAGTATGTATATTTGATATGCGAAAGCAAAAATTGATGTTTTGAAATTCACTAATGGATAAAACCCTTTTAGTAGCGAAATTTGTCGAATGCCTACATTATTTTACTTTAATTCGGTCACAAATGCATTTTTTCATCTGATAATAGCTTCAGCCTTCGAACGCTGACCTCTAGTGCTTAAGTTTATCCGTCACAGAGTTCATAGTGCTAATATAAAAGTTGACTTTGTCGTCGGTAAAGTCAATAAACGCAATTTACCGTTATATGATGTCGATGGACGTCATCGATAATAGCAACAAAAACAAGTGGGTCAAAAATAAAAGTTTGTGTCGAAGCACTCAGAGTGCCACGAAACAATAAACATACACACAAGAGGGTATATACACACACACACGCACACACATGTCCATATGTAATTACACATGCATACACACACATGTAATTGTAGTAAAGTATTCTCTTGTCACCGCCATTCAAATCCATTTAAATCGCCTGTTAACCGCAATATTCTTTGAGTGCGCGAGATAGCGGAACAGATAGGTATAGATTGGTGGGCCGCACGTAGCGGAGAGCGGCAGACGGGAAAGCGCATACCGCATGCATTGTCAAACTCTTTATTTATACAATTTAATTGCGTAATTGTGGTGTTGTTATTGCATAGCCACTGTGGGAATTTTAACAGGTTGTTAGTTATTGTCAACTGACAATGTGGAATTTTATTGCATTTTACACACACACACACACACACACAGACAGACAGAGACAGGCGCGAGCGCTCGTTTGTCCTTGCCAGCGCACAAAGTTATCAGCTGCGAAATTGCGTTTAAGTGATAATTGCATTGATAGAATGACGATGGAGCACAACAACAGTGGCGAGAGCAGACATCATGAAGGCCAGTTTATAGTCACTCACACAAACACGCACACATATGCATGCATGAGTGTGTGTGTTTGTATGCCCAGGGCACTATTTATTGTAATGAAAACGAGCTGAATTTTATATGTGTTTGCGTATGTTTAATGTGCGTTGTGCGCCTGTGCGCTTGTGTTAGTGCGGCGCACTCATTTGCCATTAATGGCGAGCAACATGGAATGTGCTAACACCACTTGTGGCAACAATACATGGCGCACAAATGGATTTCTCTTCCTCCGTCGCCAACAAATCGTTTGCGAGCTGCGGCAGCGACGCCGCTTAATTGCAATTCACTTTGCAATTTTACCGTTACAATGCGTGTATACCATCACATAGCCGCTGCTACTGGGTGCTAATGAGCGGTTGACAAAAGGCGAATATTTATGGCAAGCCATAAAATTTTCAAATAAAATTTCGCGTTAATAAAATGTGCATATAAATCTGATTGAGGGAATAAAAAATAAATGAAAAAGGATAAAAAAGAAGCATAGTATGTGGAGTAAAGATATGAGATTCTGTGAAAGTATGTCATTCGCTGGGAATTTAAGTGTTCAAAGGTCGCTTAACTACGAAAACTGAAACTAGCAGCAGCTGCCCAAAATTTTATGAACTAAGTCTTCAGAGCAGATTTGTCATCGACAGGTAGGTATGTAGTAGTTAGAGTGGCTGTATGTCGGCATAAATATTCCTTTAGGAGGCTCATTGTGTTACCATCAGAATCAAAGTCTCCTAATTTATGGGTTTCTGTATGAACCGTTGGTGCTTAATTTAGTTCATCAGCGTGAAAAGTTTTATCTGAGTCAAGAAACTCTCAACCGAAAGTGCCAACTTTTTTCATATATAGGGTTTCACAATCGCATATAAGATGTTTGTTAGTCTCCTCCCCTTCTACCTCGGGACAGCTTCTGTAATAGTCGTTATATGGCGTTCTTAGTATATCGGCATGCCTGCTTATTAGACAGCGACCTGTTTGTACTCCTACTAGAGTTCTTATCATAGCATGTGCCTCATTGCTGGCGCTTAAAAAGCAAGATTTCCTCAGTCTAAGAGCTGGTTTCGCTGCCATTTGCTTGCAAAACAACTCTGTTGGTAGTAACTGTAAAATTAAATACCTGGTTGGGCGTTGTTCTGAGAGCTCCACCATATATGTTTTCCATACGTCTTACAGCGTATTTCTTTTGCATTATAGGCCACCATACCAATATACCGTAAATCAAAATTGATCTTAAAATTGCTATGTATACCCAAAGGACTATCCAAGGCGTTAACCCCCATTTGAACTCCACCAATCTTTTTCACGTTCAAAGGGCTGTAGCTGCTTTTTTTTATTTCAGCTTCCAAATTTAGTTTGAATTAAAAGCTTCCTGTCCATATTAATCTGAAGTAGGTTGCTTTATCTTTTACTGACCTGATACTATTTATTAAAAGCGGCACATTTTTTGGAAATATTGTTTTTCCTAGTGAACAATACCAGCTCTCACTGGCATTCAAGTTCAGTCCGCACGATACGGCCCATAGAGTAATATCATCCAATACTGTCTGCATAAGGTTAGCGAGGGTATTCGGGAATTCACCTCTAACCGAAACTGTCACATCCTCTGCCACAGGTCACAACGTGTACTCCCTTCTCTTCTAGATACGCTGACATTTTATTCATTGTTAAATCCAGATTAGTGGAGATTTATGTTGTTAAGGAAAGATTTTGTGATAATTGGTCCGAAATCATCTAACTCTGTTAACTTTTGCCCTCCTTTATTATATATGTGTAGTTTTTGGTTTATTAAGATCATTAATATAATATTTTACACGTTTTCACAACTTTTGAACTCACTTAACTTATTCTAATTTATAACTGATAGTTTATGTTTACATTTTAATTGTCAGGCAGCGGCTTGTCTGCCCCTCTTTACTACTTCTGTTGTTCGAATTAATCATCTGTTCGTAAGTTTTGGTCAGAGGTGCATTTGAAAGGCACGACCGCTACGTGAGGACCTTTGACCCACAGGTTCCACTTCCACATATATATAACATTAATATTGTTGAATTGCAATACCCTTTTACGCATGGTTGTTAGCAAAGGCTGGCTCCAGTACCGGGACTGCTGCACCTATGACGGGAAAATACCGTCGGGTTCAAATGTTCACTCGATTTTTGATAGTAATGCCCTGTTTTATTGAGACTAACTTGAATGAGTTAAGTTCGTAACTAGCGAAATTATAATTGAGCTGAATATTTTTCTTTACAAGGGACTTACTTTATTATATGTATGTAAGTAACAGCAAATTTTCGGTTATAATTGTGCTCATTATGATATTAATGTCCGGTATCACTACCGTAAAGGCAACGAATCAAATATATAAAACCTTTTGAAGCCGAACTATCAAACATTTTTTATTTTTATTTTTTTTTTTTTTTTGTTTAATGCCCCTACTACATTCCACACCACCTAATAATTACCAAAACGATATCATCAAACATCGAAATAAGACGATAAAAATCGGTTACGCTCTTTGCCTATCCTTAGTTGTACAAGATTCAACCAGATAACAGTGTTCAATTATATAGATTGCTTGGAAGAGAATGAGATAGAGTCAGCAGAACATATCTTTTTTTGAATAGACCGCTTTTGGCAGATCCAGACTGAAATAGCGTAAATCTCATGCATATATGTATTTAGACTGAAAGAAGAGACTTATTTCGACGTTCCCCACCTAAAAAAAAAAAAAAATCTGTTTCTATTTAATGGCGAATTTTTATTATCATTGGAAATATCATTATTTCGCATTTATTTGTAGAAGATTATCTCTTCCAAAGTCGGCCATGCCTACGTCTCAGATAGTCCATCCATTGAGTCTAATTTTCGACGACTCGCTCGAGCATTTCGACTGATAACTGGCGAATGAAATGCGTGATGTTATGTTCCAAGGCCTGAATTGAATTCCGATTGTCCGCATAGAATTTTGACTTTACACATCCTCACAGAAAAAAGTCTAACGGTATGATATCACACGATCTTGGTGTCTAATCAATCGACTCAAACCGTGAAATTGTCCGAATTGTTCTCTCAATAAATCCATTGACCGATGATTCCATGGGCCCGCAAGCCACACTAAACCACTGTTTTTTCCGAATGAAATTGCAGCTTTTGAATATCTTCATTTTATACCCATTTAACCAGAAACTCAACACTGAACAAAATTTGGCTCGAAAACTTTTCAAGAGCCCGTAGAGCGACGCCAAATGTCGCTTCGGAAGATTGAGCGACTTTAGTTCTAGACGTAAAATGCGCCGAGTTGTTTCATAAGACAGTCCGAGTAGCTGCGAACGGCGCCGAATCGTCTCTCCACGGTCTTCATGTACTCTATCAGCTACGGCTGCTATATTTTCTTCACTGCGTACTGGACGTGGCCTACATACAATATATGTATGCTGGATTTAAAGATGTGTGATGGTGTTGCGAATAGTGCGCTCAGTATTCCGATTGTATCAAAAACATACCATTGGAAAAAGTACATCTCCTTGGATCACTCATTCTTTAGTCTCCAACAAAAGATACTTCTAAGAATATAATTTAGCTTCCTCTACCAACTGCTCTCATATAGGTTTTGTTCCATTTGCCATTGTTGATCATTTTACTGAATAAAATGGATTTTCATTGTGATATCTTAGACTAGTGAACCCATTAAACATCTTGCGACTTTTGAGTAATAATTCTACCTCCTAAATTCAATAAAACAACACAATAATAACAATAAAGAAGTGAAACTGAGTTATTAATGACTTGAAAGCGCCTAAAAGTATGCCTACCCAAAAGCAGTAGTTAAAGTTGCATTTTAAAAAAATTATGTAACAAATGCAAATGATGGACGTTCACATACACATACATGCGCTTTTCCTGCTCTTCGTGGAAATTGAAACAATAATTTTGCCGGCTTTATTGCCACACGAAATTGCTTCTAAGCGCATTTAATTGCTTTTTGTAGCAAAGTGTAAAAATGAAATATCACCGTAATATGAGTTGCAGCATGCAACATATAAACACATACATGCACACAGCTGCAGATGCGCTTGTGTATGTGTGAGTGTGTGTGTTGCGCATGTGAGTTTGGCCGAAATTTACTCGCTAAATAATTAATCAAGCTTTGCTTTCACGAAACTACTTTATGGACTCGCTGGAATATACACACACAGTTACTGATTGTATGTATGTAGAAAATTATAACGGCAATGCAAGCAACGCTAATAAGACATAATTTCACCGGAATTTATGTTTATGTTTATGAACTTAATCGAGCAAAGCATAAAGCACTTGGCGAAATGCTGCCTACCGACGCTGAGAAGTGAGCCACGACGCCTATTACCGTCTCACAAATTCCAACAATTGCCACTTATCTAAGTTGTAATTGTATGAGTTGAACTGTGTAGGCGCGTGTGTGTCTGCCGAATTTAAGATGCTGAAAGCGAAAACTTTTCGGTTATGATAAAATTTTGAGCGGCGCCAATGTGAATTTTACCACAGAAATTTTGGAATTTAGCACATAAATACCATATATAAACCAAGCGCAGTAATATATAATACACCCACACCAACGTATACCCACACATACCGGTTTTTGGTTGCTGTACACACCGCGCCATAATAATAAACACAGCATAACTCTTTTACACCTGAGCCGTGAAAATTTATGTGCCACACTCGCCGATACTCACAGTTCTTAACCCCTTTCCACCCACCTCACCGGCACCACTTTTTTAACTTCGCCCTGTGTGTTGCCACAAGAAATGTGAGTCAGCAAAAAACTTTTAAGTTTTTTCGAAAAACTTTGAGATTCTCCCAACCAATGACAATATTTTTGCTCTCTTGTGCCACAACAATTTTCTGACCATATCCACAGACACAGTCACACCAATCATTCGTTGGTGTACAGCAAGCAAAAGTTGTCAGCATTTTGATCGTTTACTCCTTTTTGACTTTCTTTGTGGATAAAAAATATATTTTATGACATGAACATATCGAAAACTGTGTAAATATTTATAAGCATATCTCTCATATACATATTTAATTTGAATAGTGAGAAAACAAGCCGACTCCAACATTTATCAACAATTTCAACCAACCTTAAGATGAATTCAGTTTTAATCGTTTATAATTTCCGCAATTCGATTCATCAAAAAAGCGAAATTTATCCAAATAAAAAAATCCATGGAAGCAACTAATATATTTGAGCCAATATTTAAGGTGGTATTCTACTCTAGAATTTTGATAAATTCGTTTTTTTCATATATTTACAGTTTAGACTTTCAAAAATATGACCTTGGAAAGATTTTTCAAAATTCGACTTATTTTCGGTGACACAACGGATTTTGTGAGGTGGCGTCCGAGTTCACTAGAATTGTCTCCTAAACTTTAAACGCGTTTTTCTCGAAACTACTTTTTCCACACGGTACCGGCATTATCTCTAGTTTTATACAACCGATTTACTTGAAATTTTGTGTGAACCTTCTTTATATAATCCTTTGTCGTTCCTACCAGCATCGTGTCAAAATTTTTGTTTTTAATATTTTAAAAATATTCAGGAATTTAAAAAAAAAGCGTAAAAAATTATTTTTATTTTCAGGCAGTCGCCATGTTTCAAAAAAAAAATTTTCATGTTCCCGGACTATAACAGCATCCTTACTGATTAAGAATTTCTTTTGATTTTTTTTTCAGACCACCAGGAGAATCAGGATCAATGTCACCAGGATGCGCAATTTTTTTCACACCTGTCTGTTTATTTTAAGTTTTAATATTTTTCTTTGTACATTTTTTTTCTGTTTCTCTCAAGACATCAATAAAAACACCATACAAAAATGGATGGTAAAAATATTTTTGGTTTTTTTTTTAATAGAATTCAAAAAACTGCCCAAAATTGGATTTTTAGAGTAGAATACCCACTCAAATAGTTAGTGGTAACCTCAAAACTATAATAATCAATAAATATCAGATTTCAAAAGTTCCTCGAGATCTAAAACTCAAGGCTTCACAAGCGACATCGCTTTGCTCTATGGGCTCTTGAAAAGTTCAAAGAAGATCCGCCATTTTCGAGTCAAGTGGTTTGTGAGCCGCTGCAATCAAAGTCTTCATATTTCCTCAAAAATTATGCCGGTAAGAACAAAACCGATAATGTCGAGCGTTATTGCGCCATGATAACCGACTATTTGATGTCTGAAATTGGGGCTTGTTATCTCAGCCACAGTTGGTTACAACAAGACAGCGCCACTTCCCACACATAGCATCGATCAATAGATTTATTGAAAGAAGACTTCTGTGAGCAGATAATTTCACGATTTGGGCTGGTCCATTAGCCACCAAGATCGTGTGATATCACAGCGTTAGACTTCTTCCTGTGGGCTTATGAAATTTCTAAAGTCTATGCAGACAATCCCTACTCGATTCAGGACTAGGATCAAAACATCAAGCGTGTCATTTTCCAGTTATCAGTCAAAGCGCTCGAAAAATTCACGGAAAATTAAATTCAATGGATGGACCATCTGAGACGTGGCCGCAGACAACAAAAAGGTAAAATATGCCATTTAGTGCTCTAATAAAAAAATCCTCTTATTTTTGCTTACGGGTTTGCGTTACTTCTCACCGCTCGATGTGTGGGTACATAATCTCTGAGTTTCCGAAAGTCATTTCGGTATTTGCCATAAAACGGTAAAGTGTGCTTCATTATACTATGCTTTACCGTTATGCTTTTTTGCAATTGATCTTTCGACTCTTAAGCAGTTTGCTTTCCCCCTTTGCGTTGCGCAGCCTCCGCCACAGCAATAAAGTGCGGATTTTCTTGTGCAATGCGGTTGAGATGGAGGCGGCGATGGTGGCTTGGTGCGACTGCCGGATTTGCACAACAAGTGACCAAAATTACAAGCAATGGGGTAAAAGTGCTGATTAATTTTTAACGACACGCCCTACACTAAGAGTCTGCTTTTCGCAAAGGCGAAGAGTAAACGAGAAAACAGAAAACACAAAACCGAAACAGCCGACTGAAGTTGGCCGAAGTTCATGATCTCATATTTTATTTTACAAAAAGTTGTGATTTCCAGGCAAAAACGACACTAAGCCTTTAGCAAAAAGTGAAAGAGCTTTCATCATTTCTTTTCTTTTTTGGTTTCTTGTTTGCCATTTACGCCGAGTAAATAATGAACTATGGATATGTACTGTTATATCATTTTCTGTGCGGAATTTTCAATGGTTTTATTAAAATATTTAAAAGCGTTTGGACCAGCAAAAAGCTGCATACAACCACACAAAGCTTATAAATGTTAGACTACAAGTGAAAGCTCTTCCCAAAGCACAACAACACACCGCAGATCTACATAAGCCACCGCAGGCGCGCTCTCTTACTCCCACACTCTTTTTCGTCCGTCAGCTATGCCCGCCGCTGCGTTTGAGTTAATGTCATAGTTTTTTAGTTTCTACGAGCGAGTTTCGCCAACAAGTTGTTTATGCGACCAAAGACAAAAGCCCGGCTGCAAGCAACACCAACAAACAAATAAGTATAATTTAATAGCAACAAATAATGATGATAACAACAACAACAACAACAATAGCGGCCAACAATAGCACTCACTGGCTAACAGTTTGAGCAGCGAGAGAAAAAACGAGTGTAAACTTTGGTAAGCTGCCAAGTGTTTATTACAACGTCACCGTACATGACTCGGCTCTTACACTTGCTCCAGCACTCACACACATACACAGCACATACTCGTTCATGGTGAGTAGTTTGTACAACAGCTAAAGGGTGTGTTTAGCCCCAATGTTTGCTTTGTTATTTAGCAAAAGTTGGCAAATTTATTGGGTCATCATTGTCATATACTCGCCAGCCACCCTTTTCTGCACCGTGACACACACACACGAGTTCATCCATCCAACTAAAGGAGGAAGCTACTTGCTTTCTAAGCCACACTTTCGTGTTGTTTTTTCTCTTTTGTGGTGCTCATATTTTGAAGCAGCAACTTTGCTGTTGATGTTTTTATTGTTACCTAGTTGACCTCATTGCTTTTAACTCCTGGACTTATGAAGGTCCATAAAGCATACATGCGAATTGCTTTAAGCTAATGTGTGTGTGTTGTACAAAAAACATTCCTTTATGTCAATGTATGTGTGTTTTACAAGAAAATGTTAACTTTTTCAGTTGTATTTTTTTTTTTTTTTTTTTTTTTTTTAACCATTCGGACAAACCCGTTAAAGTTATTAGGAATGGCTTCTACGAATCAATAAATATACAAACAACTGGTTGAGTTAGAGTGAGCTCTGAGATTTTTACAGTTTATGCTTCTTTGGCAATCATATATTCCCAGATGGTTTCATGTCGACTCCTTAGCTCCCATTGTGGTTTCAAATATATTCAAAAAGTGATTTAGGATATAGAAGACAGTTCATTTTTTACGAAAAATATGATGGTATGAAGTATGACGGGTGAACCAAAATTAGATACCTTTTCAATAGCCTTTTTATACAGATCACGTGTGAGTCATGTCAAGCTGTTATGTTATTTTCGTTCAGTATTGTTTGGCATTTTCTCATCGAAAGACACACGCCCAAACAACGTTTTCAAATCGCTCTGCTTTATTACGAAATTTCACGTTTTGTATAAAATGTGTTTCTCGCGCTTCGTTCAACTTATGGTCAACATAAACGACCTAGGGAACGTATTATTCGCAACAACATCACTCATCTTGAGACCCGGTAATCATTACTGGATAATATTCCAGTGAAGAAAATGTGGCATCTGTAGCTGAAAGTGTATGCGAAAGCCGTGGAGACTCGATACGGCGCCGTTCGCAGCAACTCGGACCAATGTATGGAACAACTTGGCGCATTTTATACCGAGATCTTAAATTGAAAGCGTACGAAATCTAGCTTGTGCACGAACTGCAGTCGCTAGATCCGTGAAGATCTGACGTTTTCGAACCAAATTTCGTTCAGCGATAAGGTTCATTCTGGCTCATTGTATGTAAGCTAGCAAAATTGCCGCATTTGGGACAAAAAGTAATCTGAATAAATTCAAAAGATGCCATTTCTTCCAAAATTATACATTTATATTTAACCGGTGGAATCATAACCGTCAATGGCGACCGTTATCACGCCATGATAACATATGGACATTTGGTTTCAACAAGACGGCGCCACTTCCCACACATTGCATCAAACAATCAATTTATTGAGAAAAGACTTCTGTGAGCAGATAATTTCAAGTTTTGACCCGATCAATTGGCCACCAAGATCGTGTGATGTCACACCGTTAGACTTTTCCCTGAGGGAATATGTACAGCCTAAAGTTTATGCGGACCAATCCCGCTTCGATTTAGGCCCTGGAGCAAAACTTCACGCAAGTCATTCGCCAGTTATCAGTTGAAATGCTCGAACGACTCA
The DNA here is from genome assembly GCA_027475135.1 of Bactrocera correcta. NCBI lineage: Eukaryota > Metazoa > Arthropoda > Insecta > Diptera > Tephritidae > Bactrocera > Bactrocera correcta. The sequence continues at coordinate 118,877,597 of CM050323.1, forward strand.
TCGAAAATTGGACTCAATGGATAGATTATCTGAGACGTAGCCACGACCATCATTTGAAAGAGATAACTTACAAAGAATAAATATCAAGGAATGTTTATTCGAATGATAATAAATATCTCACATTAAATTTGAAGTTTCTTGTTTTTTTTTCCTTTAAAAAGGAAGGAACCTCTAATGTGTATTTTAAGAGCATATTTGTAAGAGTTTTTCAACTTTGTGTAGACGGCATTAAAATGCTTAAACGATCCTCTCAAAAGCTGTTTTTCAGATTCGGTGAAAAAACTTTATACGAAACGGCTTGGTCTATCGCTTTGAAATGCTTATATATCTTTATATTTGTAAATATATTATTCGGGCAACAATCGAAGGCATAACACTTTTGATGATAGTTTCAATTTCTTGAGCCTCTACGTAATAATATTTTTTTAAGGAAGCCGCCATTTTGTCAAAATTTATATTATAGTTTAGAGTGGGTATTCTGATATTGAATAAGATAATGAAAATTAAAAACGTGTTTCTCACTTTAGCAAAGTTGCATACTCATTCAATACACCCTGTTTGCTCAGGGTACTGCTATTAAAGACGCTGTCAACAAACTTCTTGCACCTTTTTAATAACGACTTAGACCTCTAGATTCTTTATATGAAACACATTTTCAGATCCCTTGCTCTTGCCCGATATACATTAACAACCACCACACTTATTCAGGACACCACTAACATAAGATATGAGAAGATTTTAGAAGGTGAATTATTACTTTCCGAACTACTTGCTTTCTTTTCATTATCTCATAAACCATAAGTGATAACTCTGAAATAATAATATTGATGATATGCACCAAATCGGCTTTGAATTAATTCAGAAATAAATATGTATACTATACAAGCTGTGTTACAAAATAAACATAACATTTAAATCTAGCAGGCCCTGGTGCCGCCATCTTCTCGTATATGTCGACTGGTACGTTTTGCGAATCTGCTACCTTTATTGATTGTCCAATGATAATTTCATGACATTTCATAAATTGGAAGTGAAGTTATTGGAGTGTGAGTATGTTTGTGTTTTCGGTGCGAAAATGAGCTTCGAAGAGAGAGCCAACATTAAATTTTGGTTTAAAATTTGTAAAACTTTTACCGAAACGTTCCAATTGATGGAACAAGCTTATGGCAATGATTGTCTATCCCATAGAAGAGAGAACGAGTGGTTTCACGTTTTCAAAGTGGAGGCCATTCAAAAGGCTTGCACTGGCACACTGGCGGCCATACCGGCCAACAAGTTAAGCACTCGTTCGACATGCTTTAGGAGCGTGCAAGTAGCTGTATTAAAACAGAAGACTATTTTGAATAAAATAAATTGATTTAGCCGAAAAAAACTATTTATTCTGTTTTTTTTTTAAGTCCTGTTTACTTTAGAACACCCCTTGTTTATGATGATTTCTCATATGAATAATAATAACCTCGCATATTTCCCATTTAACGGCTCCATTAAAAACTACTAAAAGCGCGAAAGCGAAAAATTAAAAAATAAATACTTCAGCGTTTTTGCAACTGGATTGATAGAAGAGGGCTTTATGCAAGTCAGGCTCATAAATGAACTATGGGCGTGGCATCCCCGCATTTCGATGAAAAGCCATATGTCATAACCTACTAAACCGATATCAACCAAATATGTTGGTTGGTTCCAGGTTCCAAAACAAAGGAAATCGGACTACAATCACGCCTACTTCCTAAACAACTCAATTTTAAGGGGGTATTCTAATCTAGAAATCAAATTTTGGGCTGTTTTTTGAATTTTATTTAAAAAAATATATATATTTTTACTATTCATTTTTTATGGTGTTTTTATTGATATCTTAAGAATACAGAAAAAAAAATTTACAAAAAAATATCAAAAATTAAAATATGTAATTAGAGTGGGGGGAGGCAGGTGTAAAAAAAATGGCGCATCCTGGTGACATTGATCCTGACTCTTCTGGTGGTCTGAAAAAAAAATCAAAAGAAATTCTTAATCAGTAAGGATGCTGTTATAGTCCCTACCTCAGGGAATACGAAAAAATTTTTTTTTTGAAAAATAGCGACTGCCTGAAAATAAAAATCATTTTTTACGCTGTTTTTTCCTAAATTTTTTTTTTAAATATTAAAGCCAAAACTTTTGACAAGATGCTGATTGGAAACGATAAAGGATTATATGGGCCATTCCATCAATTGGCGACATGGTTTTGTACCCGTGGTTCTCCGATTTTGACGAAACTTTAGAAACTTTAATAAAAATGTCAATTTTGAAAAAAAAGTGGGGGAAGAGCACAAAAAGCGGGATTTTTGGAAAAAACAGTTTTTTTGGATTTTGAAATTTTTTTTGGATTTCGAAAATATTTTTATCAGAAAGCTGAGATTTTTTTACATAAAAATGGATAACTTCAAAATTTTTTTCACTCAATTTTTAAGTCGTTAAAAAATAAAAGAGAAAGTCATTTTTTTGTTTGATCTCAATTTGAAGTGCGCGCCAAAAAACAATGGTGCAACTTTGGCCACTAAAAAGTTTACAGATATTCTTATTTTAGTCTATATTATGATATTCTAAAGTTTCGTCAAAATCGGAGAACTACGGGTATAAAACCATGTCGCCAATTGATGGAATGGCCCATATAAAGAAGGTTCACACAAAATTTCAAGTAAATCGGTTGTATAGAACTTGAGATAATGCCGGTACCGTGTGGAAAAAAGAAGTTTCGAGAAAAACGCGTTTAAAAAATTCGATACGGCCAAACCGGGCTAGGTAATGCGTCACTAAAGTAACAGTAGCTCTTAAAATAATTTTGATTTTTAAAAATCCTTTAGAGGATATGTTCTTAAGGGTCTATACTTTAAATATATGAAGAAAAAAAATCGAATTTTTCAAAATTCTAGAGTAGAATGCCTCCTTAAATAACAACACTAATCAATGTATCGGGATAGGATTTTGACCGAATAGTGCGCTTAAAATAGGGCTGCTTATGATCAAAATCCAATTCGCACCAAAACTATTTATGTCCTCAAATACCAGCTATGTATGTGAATCAAAGTTGTAAATGCGAACTTTTTTTTTTGACAGTATCGCTCGAAGAAGGGAGCGTGTTTTTCTCACAAAACTGCATCTTTGTGCCTAAAATCGATAAAATCGGGTGATAACTTGCCCTACACCCCACATGACATACAAACTTTGCACTTCTAAAGGTATTACCCAGGCTTTGATCCTTGCAAGTTATAAGAGTATGAAATATTTGGCTAGATCCGAATTAAGCCTTTCCCTACTTGTTTTTACTACAAAGTTTCTAGAAGCCTTTATTTACACAATACCAGCATTACCGGTGTGACCGGCAAATTTTCACATTTTTTTTTTTTTTTTTTCAAATAAAAAAATGATAATTTCAATTTTATATTTGCCATAATATCATATATCTTATGTCCATTTCCATAAGCGCTATTCAATTAAAAAATTTGCATAATTTGATGCATTCATTTGTGAACCCGAGCTGTGTGTTGTTGTTGCCACAGCTGCTGATTATGATTATCCATTCAATTATGCCGAAATGTATGTGTGCATGTGTGTGTGCACGCCGAGTTTGTCAAAAGGTTTGACGGCATTAACGAAGTGGTTTTGCGGTTGTTGCAATTACGAAATGCTGCAAAACCACTTGTCATCCCGAAATGTGTTTTCTAGCCCCTAAAAGGGAAATCGGAACTTGTAATCGGTGGCCAGTGGGAATGCACATATGTCCATATATACATATTATATTTATTTGAGTGGTTGGGTATGTATAGTACACTCACATGTGTTATTGAGTCGCATACCTTGCCAGTGTATGGACGGGTATAATTAAATGCATTTTATTAATTTCACAAACGAACTTAAATGCTGGCACAAAACCACAAAATTCAATAGTCAGTATGAGCACGCACAAATACCTTTATAAATGTATGCATATATCACGTGACATGCGCTTGTTATCAGCAATTTCAAAACTTATTATGGCTAATTTAGTATTTTTACTCTCACATTCTTATGAAAAATATTTCATTTTAAATAGTAGAATTTCGTTAATAACAGTTATAGCGTTATTCGATATTCAACTTTATTTTCAAAGCAAAGAATTTCAAGTTAACTTTGAGGAGATTTAATTAGTTGCTAACATTTTTGCTAATAGAAATATTAATAAAAATATTTCAATAATGTATTTAAAATATCCTTTAAGGTGTCAATTTCAATAAGTAGCTTTAAAGTATTAATATTTTTTTAAATAAACGGTGCTCCAACCACTTTCTTTTAAAGAAAAAACACAGAAACTACAAATTATATAGTGAAAGAATATTCTTTGGCGTTTATTTTTTCGGGACTATCTTTTTCAAATGTTGGCCGCGACTACGCCTCAGTTGATCCATCCGTTAAGTTTAATTTTCGGTGACTCTTTCGAGCGCTTTCATCGATAACTGACGAATGAAATGCGTAATGTTTTGATTCGAGGCATAGTCTTCTACTATGAAGCTCTTGGCTTTGTAGCTCCTATGCGATTTTGAGGCCATATCAAGCTTAGACCACTGGGTAAGCCATCGTAAACTTATTTTATTTTATTTTTGAGTAACTTTGCTTTAACGCCTTCCATTTTACGTTAGGTAGCTCCATCCACGTTCCACATAATAGATTTTTATTAGCCTTTGTGATTATGAGCCATATCACGCTAATATAATGCTTATTCTCGCATTTATTTTCAAATGAATTGAAGATGGTGTTTTGGCAATTTTGTGTGTGTTTGTGAGCCTATAAATATTTAGTATGTCAACATGCGCGCATAAATGGCAATTTGCAGAAGCCAATCGCTTAAGTGGTGATATCGGATGTCCTTTATATGCCATCCATTTTTTAATTTTTCAGTATCTTCTCCATTTTTACTTACGAAATGTATAGTATATTGTTTGGAAACTGGTTGATGGAGTTTGAATGAATAATTTTTGCAAATATTTAATAACAAAAAAACAGGAACAATAAAGACAAAAAATATGTGCAGTTAACTTAAGATATCTTAGGCTTCATTTTTTTCCTGCTTTTAATATTATTTTGAAAAATTTTCAACTTTACCTATACAGATTTTATTCCTTGATCTATGAGTAGAAATATTCCTTCTTCTTAAATCTTTGTAATTTTAATTTGAAAAGCCTCTTTGATGAGGTCAAAATGTATTATAGCAAACCTAATGAGAGAATTTTCACTAATTCTACTTATTTTCATTTCTCTCAGAAGCTCTCTGCTTTTAAGCTTTCCAAAGAACTTTAATTTAGTAAGATAAAAGTTTTGACAGACGTCGAAAATGGTATCGTCTTCATTTTAAATATATTTACTGTTTCATAAATTTCTGCTAAGTTTTGCTTTTATTGTTAAGTGGCAACTCTATTTCAAAATATGTTTAATTTGCAAGATTTTTTAATATTTTGCATGTTGTGCTTATTTTTGTTGAAAATTCAGTTCTTATAATTTTCTTCAACTAATCTCTATATGTGGCAACTCTTTACCTAAATTTCAAAAACTAAAGACTCTCAGCTTCTTTTCCCATGCTTTCTAAAATATTTTGTATTTCAATGCATTTTGTAATAATTTGCGTTTTTTTTTTAATTAAAGATGGTAACTCTGTTCCAAAATATGGTGAAGTTGCCACTTTTCAAATATTTTCAGGCAGCTTTTTTTTAAATTTTTGTATTTGAAACCAATTAAATATATAAAAATTATTAAATTAAATATTAAGTGGCAACGCTTTTCTGAAATATGTTGAATTTGATTTAAAGGGTTTTTAAATATTCATTTGATTTTTTGACACTCATTTTGCACTTTTTTTTGCCTAGGTGGCAACTCTAAAAAAGTAGATTATTTTAAGTTTAAAGACCCCTACAGTTTACTAGAGTGAATTCTTTAAAATATTTTCTACAAATGTTTAATATGAAATACATTAAATTTCATTGCGGCAACTCTATAATAACTAAAGCTTGAACTAAAAACTGTTTTAATTTAAGAACTCGCGAATACTTTCCCATATACAGTCTGTCAAGTAAGAGCGTTAATTTGTAAAAAAATTATTTTATGAAACTTTCATATTTACTTATACATTGTACACATTAAAAACAATGATGCAATTCGGTCAATAATAGGTCCAGTAACCACCGGCATCGATAATTGCCTGGCATTTCCGAGGCATGCTTTCTACTAATTTGACGGTGTATTCTAGTGGCACGGATCTCCAGATCCGACGAATTTCATAAGACAACTGCTTCAAAGTGTATGTGCGTCTTCCACGAAGCTTCTGTTTAATATATGTCCACACATTTTCAATGGGGTTTGCATCGGGCTACTGCGCCGGCCAATCCAATGCAACGATACCAGATTGAGTGTTCCACTAAGTACAGAGCTTGCTGCGGTGTTTATGATCGTTCTCCTACTGCAGAAACCATCGTTTGGCAGATGGCAGTAAAGCTTTTTTGTAGATTTTTATCAGATCATGAGTATAAAGAAGGGGTCGGATAGTTTTGTAGGATATATCTAAACCTTTTGCCATTAATTTTGCTTGTCCTTGGCGTAGTGTTAAAGAAGGATTCCGCGAAAACAGATTCAGATTTTTTCATCTTTTTTGGTCACTTTTCCTATCGAACCACGTTCTGGTAAATTATCGACATTTTTAGTCACTATATATAGCTGTATCCACCTCTGTACAAATGTCTTCGACTTTCTCATATATTTAGCAGCCGCTGATTGCGACATTTTGGGACTTTTCGGTGGATGCAAAGGAACACATCTTCGTTGCGCGACGCGTACTTAGCACTCATGGCGTTTAACGTGATTCTCTTTCAAAACGACAATTAAACCTTTGTTGACAATGCATCAAGAACAAAGCTTCCCTCTATTGGCTCGCGAAGGAATTAGAGCAAAATCTTTCATTAACTGTCGGTAAAGTCGACCACGCTCTTACTTGACAGACTGTACTTTCTTACAACTCTTGTTTTTGCTAACACCAGCTTTCTTAATACGAGGTCTGCTATATATATTTCTGGCCTAATAATGAAAATAGGCATATTTATCAACGAAAATAGTTTTTTTTTTTTCGTTGGATTTGGCTCATCTTGGAAGACCCACACGGTCGATTGCTGTTTTGTTTCGGTCTCATACGCATAGATCCATGATTCGTCACCTGTGACGATCTTATAAACGTCTTTTGAAGCACCGCGATCGTATTTTTTCAGCATTTCATTACACCAATCCACACGAGCCTTTTTTTGAACGATTGTCTAATTGTGCGGAATCCAACGAGACATTATTTTTAACTTCGTGGGAATACATAAAGTGGCAACTTGTTTACTTCTAAGAATATGTTACTGAATTATTTACAGTGGAGCTCCAAATAAAAACAAATACTTGGAATCAAATATTTTATTGTACTTAATTTTCATAAGGGTTTCTTGTGAAGAATACATCATAAAGAATATATATATATATTTACATATATATACCAGGTACAAACTGAGCGTTAAGACACAAATGTGATGGTGGGGAACTTTTTTGGTGAACGAATACTTGTCGAGGCATATGATGATTATGCTCTATCAGAAGCAACATGTAAAAGATGGTTTGAACACAAAAAGCACTTGTGAAATTTTGTTTCAAAGACACGAAAAAAAATCAGTTTTAAATGACGAAAACCGTGGCTTGATCCGGGACAACCATCAACTTCGACTGCAAAAATTGACTGCAGAAATTGATTGATGCGGTAAGAAGACAAAGCTGTGTGTGTTTTGGGATCAGTGTGAGCCATTCATTGATCGTAAAACGACCAGAATTGGACAGAAGATACGGCAAAGTAATTTTGTTGCACACAAAGCAAAAGCGGTTCAGGATACAATCAAAGTCTTTGGTGACGGAGCTGCTACCTCACCCGCCGAACTTCGATTTCTAAGCAGAATTCGAAAATTTAGAGTCTGACTGGCTTGCTTCAAGAGACAAACATTTCTATTGGCATGTTATCTACAAATTGCCTGAAAGGTGATCGGAATTGGTAAAAAGCAACGGTCGATACTTTAAATATACTTTTTTGATTTCCCATTCAAAATTGGTATTGTATTACATTTTAACAAGAATTTTTTATTCTATATCATTTTACCGGAGTATATGACCTAAAGCGAAATAAAATCTTCAAATTACCCAAAAAATGCAGTTCTTGTCAGCAAATCTTTATATTTTTTATACTTATGTATGTATGTAGAAGAAGTCTTGAGTAATGTCAACCAGTGATGGTGGGCATATCTGAGATATAATGTAAGCCATGATGGCTAAGATAGTGAAAAATTATTCCACAGGTCATTGATAATATCATAAGATTTGCACTGATAAGATCAAGATTGATAATTTCATTCACTGTTATAATTTTTGTTTAGAATAAAATTCCTGTAGCTCCAAAAAAGTATCATTTAATACTAGCTTTATCTCTTAAACTTAGTTGGTGAATCATCCTTGAACAGAGTAAAATCTATAATAAGAGGAATGAAGATTTTCAACGATCAGTGCTGGTGAAACTATTTGTTTCAGTCTTAAAATATTTTAGTTAGAATATTGGATAGCCTTTTCCTATTTTGTCAACAGATATCGTTGCAATCGTATATCTCCAGTGCTAAAAATCACATTTTGTCGTACCATAGAGTGTTGGAAAGGTAAGATCATTCAGCTTCATTCAATCAAAAAAACTTAAGTTCGGGAAAGTTGAAAAAAATTACAGCTGTTTAAAAATGAGTGAAAATAATAAAAAAATTTGCTATATCTTGAAATTTTTGTATAAAAACGGGAAGAATGCCACGCAGAATGTCAAAAAAAAATGTGTGAAGTTTACGAAGACGATGCTGTATCATTGCGTGTATCACAACAATATTTCGCTAGCTTCTGTGCTGGAAATTTTGATGTGAAATATGCATCTCACTCTGGTCGACCTATCGTTTAAAAAGTCGATGAAGTTAAGGAAAAGATTGATCAGTACCGTCACATAAGCAGCCTTGACAGCGCTAAGGAACTTAGTATGCATCAGCAAATGGTTGTGAACCATTTAGAAAAAGCTGGCTACAAAAAAAAGCCCGATGGTTGGGTGCCACGTGAATTGTCTCTGAAAAATGTAATGAACCGCATTAACGTTTGCGATGCTTTTCTGAAAGAAATGAAACCGAACCATTTCTGAAGCGAATGGTGAAATAACGGAAAGTGGATCAAATACGACAATAATGTGCGAAAAAGATCATGGTTCAAGCGTGGTGAAGCTCAACTCGTGCTAAGATTAACGCATCGAGAAGTTATGCTGAGTGTTTGATGGGTTTGAAAAGAAATCATACACTAAGAGCTGCTCCAGCTTTTTCGAACGCTTGATTCTACATTTCACTGTTAACAGCTGATAAGATTGAAGCAAAAAATGGGGAAAAAATGGTCAGAACTGCTCAACAGAAAGAAAAAACTTCGTCTTTCATCAAGACAACGCTAGACCACACACTGCACCTTTAAATACTAGTTTTAAATTTTTAAATATTAAGTTCCCTCCATCCACTTATACAATATGCTCCTCTGCTAAGATTGTAGTGGTAATATTTTGTATAGAAATCATTGTGGTTTTAATTTAAAATTTATTAATTTCTTTTCGTACGAATTCTATATGGGAGCTTTGCTACTCTCCTCACTTCCACGCAGCGAACCTGATCGGCTTAAACGATGTGCGTCCACTATGGATTTCTGTTAGAGCAGCTAACAGCAATTTACACCAACTTACTTTAACAAACTTGCTCGTCAATGCAACTGACATATTCAATTAATGCACAGCACGCTCCTAGAAGTATTTACTTTAAATTATTAAAGCTTCGACAAACAAGAGCGCCGCAGCAGAGACAAGAGTAAGGAGCTAGCATTTATAGTATGTATGTAAATATCTAGTAATAACATGAAAGCCTGACGCCTGTTTACGTAATACAAACAGAGTCATGCATTATTTGCTTATTGCCGACGCTCTCCGCTTCGCTTGCAACACAACAACGCTCACCATTGACTCTTCATAACAACACGCACACGTACACATGCGCCCATGCATACAGCGACGCTGCGCACAACATTTGTCACTGTCAGCGGCACAAGCAGCAGGCAGCTGCAGTGCTAATTGTTTGCGCAAATTTGCGCATATACATATTACTCATACGCAGTGGCTGCCCCACAAAGAATACGCAAATCATTAATATGCTTGCACTTGTCTGCTGCCAGCGCACTTTATTGTCATAATGCATGCTCCAAATATCTGTTTGCTGTGCAAAACTTAATTCGTGCTAAATATGAATTTCTTACGGCCACAGAAATGTCAAAAGAGCGATCTTACTTTGTAGGCAATTATCGCATCTTCATATTAACAGCAAATTATGTAGAAATCAATTTCTTTTGGCATGTCAAGTGCAGTGCGATTGCACTTTGTAAGAGCAGCAACAACAACAACAACAAAGCCAAAAAAATAATAATAACTAAAATTGCACACAAATCAATTAAGTATGAATGCCTGATTGGTCAGCACTCAAAGTCATTGCTGGCAGTTCAAGCGCTTCAAACACGCACACACACATACACGTTCATAAACAATTTTATTGTGCAACAAGAAAATGTTGCAAATTTCGTTATAATTTCCATTTAAATTATTTGAGTTCGTAATCGTGCTACAATGTACGACTTGCTGCTTGCCAAAGTGACCGCCTGTGGCTGGCATGTCGTCTGCGCAACCGCAAACCAAACACAACACTGTCTGCAAACAATTTACAAAATAAATTACTCAGCAGTTTGTATGCGAAAACAAAAGGAGCGAGCTGCAACTATTTGCACACAATCACACACACAGACACACGCACAGCTGTGGATGAAACTCTTAAATGGCGCTTTCGTGTATTCAAAGTAACAAATGAAATCAAGTCATACAACATTTTTCGGTTGAAACAAGATGTCTCCGCATCACTTGTGTATGTGTGTTGCAGTGTTGCACAAATAAGTGCTTACAACAATTGTGCGATTATGTGCTGCGTTGGTGTTAGTGCGTTTATTTGCGTGCGAAATTAGATTATTATTTATTAAATTCGAAATTGCTTTTTAAATGCCAAGTCTTTGTGCCGAAATGGCGTGAAAACGTTTTTCATACAGAAATTTTAATGCCCAACAATTATTGGAACTTAATTGCTAACGCTCGAATAAGTTTTTCCAATCTAATAAATAGCCTGTCAATATTATTTGCATTTTAACGCACACTCACAAACACATAGTGAATTCAATTAAAATTTAGTTCGCAATTTCGTTAAAATAAATCGCTTTTTATACTTAAATTTTACTTTAGTGGTGACAATTTTCATATTTGATGAGTTTGTTTGAGAAAAAGTTTTAAATCAATTTTTTTTTAATTTATTATACTTTTCAACGCATTGATAAGTTTTAAAGCCACTGTGGTTTTTGAGAAGAAATTTAACTTCTAAAAGAGAAGTTGCCACTGCAGGGTGTCCAAAATTACTGCAAGCTTTAAATTTGGCGCCATTTCAATGAATCTCTTCACGAAGTTAAAACACTATTCCGAACATGTTTTGCATGAAATTTTTGCACTGTGGCTGCAAACCTCCATTATTTTTGAAATGTTGTTCAATAATGGAGACACGCTCCACTTTTATTTAGCTTGAACTAGTTATAAGCTGTCGATTTGTTTTTTTTTTTTTTTGGTTTTTCTTGGTTTTCAAAACTTTACTGCACAAATGACGGCAAGTTAAAAATTGCGTTATTTCTAGGACACCTTAATTTTACTTTCAATCCTGTGTTAATTTGCGACACCCTAAATGAATAAAGCGATCTTCAAAAAAATTGTGTTGCCTACTGGGGAAAGTTAACGCTGAAATTTAAAGTTTTATGTTAAAGAGAACTACTAAACTCTCAGGGTCTGCCGTGCTCAATCGTTACATTTAGTACAAACTCAAACACTTCTGTTTAAAGTAGAATTAAAATATAAAGCCCGACTTTTATTGAGCCTAAATTAATGGTATAAATGCATGTTACACTATGAACAGAGTATATTAAGCTTATAACACTACGGAAACACTCTGAAATCCTCCAAATACAAAAATGTAAGGAAGGCTTATATATTTTTTGTTCTAACCTTCCATCTGAGCACCCGTCGCTTCAGACGAGTCATCAACGAAGTGTGTGGTCTGACGTTGTCCTGGTCGAACACTACACACTTCCTGTTGGCCAATTCTGTACACCTCTAGTCGATCACCTGCTTCTAGCGATCCAGTTGTTCGTAGTAGATGGTATAATTAAGCCATTTGGGAGCAGCTCAAAAATGGGTCGAGTTCGTTCCGTTTCAGTGGCGGTCCAGAAGGTTTTTTGCGTCAAATCATGCGGCACCCAAATATCCAGCTTTTTTTGTGTATCCAGTCTTCTAAAGATGATTTAAAATAGTTTGGTGACTAACTCCCATCTTCTGGGCGATGTCACGAGATGTCACATGCCAGTCTCACTCGATGTTTTCCATCATAAGATCGGTATTCGTCGTCACAGGTCTTCCGCCGGCTGACTTGTCCATAGTGTCCTTTTCACCCACTCTGAATCGTCGAAGCCATACCTTCGCAGTTCGAAATGTTAGATTACCATCCCCCAAAACAACATTAATCTCACGGAATGTTTCCCTAGCGGATTTGCCTTTAACGAAGGAAAACTTTAAAATAGCTCGATCTCCAGTGATTTCCGTGTTTACACGTCTTTAACTGCTGAAAACAATATCCAAATTAATCATGCATAGCGTCGTTTTGTAGGTTAGGTAACGGAAGGAAGGTATTTGACAACTTAATATATACGCATACCAATCTTTCAGCTTTTGATATATCGATTTGATATTTTATATATGTCCTTTTTTCTGCAGAGGTTTTTTATTTGTCAGAACCACTTATACTGGAGGATTATAGCATATGACTACCATACAAGCAAAATAAAATATTTTTTTATCAGTGAAGGGTAGCTTCGGTGCGCGGGAAGTTAACCGTTTTTGTTCCCAAACAACACTTGTATTCGTAAGAGGCTTGATACTTTGGTTACGGTTACGTGAAACTTATTAAAAATTAATTAATTGTTGCATATATAGTAAATGAGCTATGCACCGTGTCCTAAGGTCTACTAACTCTTATAGTTCTAATGGCTCATATAGCCCCAGCGCATTGATAAATTCCAATATTCTGCTGGGTGCCATTAAGGCGACGTGATCCCTTTTCGGAAACACCCAAGCGCATTAATTCTGCGTCTGAAGACTACGGTGCAGTACATCAGCAAGTGTTCAGATGTTTCCGAACTAATATATTTATAGTCTCCTGGATTTATTTAGTAATAGACGAACGAAGTAAAATCGCAGCTTCTGGGAGGCCAATTCACATCACCTCTTTTGCTGATTATGGGATTTTCTAAGATAGGGCGTAAATGATTGGGTGTAGAGTTTACTGTATGACACGTAGCACCGTCCTGTGCCCCAAATGGGACAATTTTGCTTGTAACCTCTGCGTAACCATCGAGGTGGAAATGAGCCTCGTCCAAAAAGATGATTTTTCGGTAAAATTGACCATTCCCGGTATTTTTTTTTTTTTTTTTCAATATTTCCCAGTTTTCTTCTAGTGAATAGCGACCCATTTCGTAAATTTTAAACTTTTTACTGAATATCTGTCACTTTTCGAATGGTATTTGACGTTTCCAATGTCGAAATATAGATAATTCAAATTTAAAACGTTAGATGGCCCACCCGTTATTAAGGCTCTCTCTCAAAGTTATACTGTATCTACTCAGCACTGATGATAAGCTGAAACCGACATTTCCGACATTTTTTGATTCAATTTTAAATTTTTCTTAAAAAATGTTCCCAGTATTAAATACTAATCCTCAGAGCAAAAAGCGTTACTGAAGAAGTTGAAAAACTACTATAGTAAATGTTTTATATTGGTTTTGAAAAAAAATCATATCACTTTTATTGGAAAACTTTTTATATATATTTGAACTTTTTCACCAGTAATTTTCTTACCAAGAAGCTGCTCATATGTCGGAACGGCAACTCTATGATCGGAATCAAGTTCTTGTATGGAAAACTTTTTCATTTAATGCGATATTTTTAAGAAATTTTCGGGATCAGTCGTTTGTAAGAGAAACTTTTTTCTCGTTATCGTTCCACCGAATGCGGTATTCGCCGTTGCCAATGCGCCAAGGACCATAAATCTTTCTCTAAACCTTTCTTTTGAATACTCCTAAGGCCAACTCATGAGATGATGTCATTTTCCATGTCTCCGCACCAGTGGGGCCTGGAGTTACGGCTAAAAAAGAATAATTTTAGGCGGAGCCAATCCGATATATTCGGTTTAAGGATTCACTGAAAGTTCATCAAAGCTGCGGCTGCGTGCGGGTATCGGTCTTGAAACAAGCGGCTCGCTATATAAATGTTAATACCATACTACTGGCCTAGCCAGGTTGTGCGCTGAGTTTGGGGTCCGCCACGTAGAAACCACTCCCAATGAAAAAGCAACAACAGCCAGCCTTGAAAACGTAAGCTTGGGGACAAAAAATGTGAATAGTGTCTATGGTTATGATGCTATAACACCCAATCACGTGCAATTCCGCGCCGTAAATTCCGTGACAGAAATTTTGATATCAAAGATGCACCAGCTCTAAAATGTCATTTACTAAACATATCGATTAAATGCTAGTAATGGTCGATTTCGACCATTATGTAAGCAATATTTCGATTGTGCAGGAGTTAAAAACCCGTTTCTAACTATTTGAATTAAACTTTATACAAACAGTAGCTCGATGTTAAGAAAGCCGAATAGGCGAATTTTCATCTGCGAACTGCTACTGAATCGAAACAAAATCGTAATATTTCTGAAATGGATGGTTACTGGTGCCGAAGAGCCAACTTCAAGCGAAAACGGTCGTAGTCAAACCGCGATGAACCGAGGCAAACGAATACGCTTGACGGTCAGTAAGATATGCAATTTAGTTTCGATCTTGTACTGTAAACAAGTGGAAACTCTGAAGAAAGTAATCGTCTAGAATTGGTCAGTCTTGGCCATTATGACAGGAATTTAGTTCCGTAAGGACAATGCTAGATCACACGCAACTATATCAACTCGCAGAAGCTTCGGAATATCGATAGAGAAATTTTTATGCATTAACCTTATAGTTCGGACTTTGATCTCTCAAATTTTTGACTATAGTGATGACGATCTTTATAAAAAGGATACTATGAAATGAGCTACAAAATGTTAATATTTTATGAGAAAAACGGAGAATGTTTTACATTTTCATACTCAGCTATAAAGAACCTGAAAATAGTGGAATTCCTTGTATATTTTATATACTCAATATTACCCAAGCTGTGACTAATTCCACAAACTATAGAACGTCTAGAAGTGGGCTCCCTCAACATGGCCTGACGTTTTATAAAAAGTGTGTCAAACCCTTTTAAGTCATTTCAGATATCGCTTATAGTACGTTTGCATTCCGTTTGCAAATCAAAACAAATTTAAATTTAACAAAACAAGTCACCGAAAACCTAAACCAAAAAGAGTTATTTGTGTGGACTAAATCCAAATACACAAAGCCAATATTTACGTTTGCTCGGCATGAGCTATGAAAATGTGAATTATTTTAAATTTTCCCTCAAATACGAATTAATAAATTGCATAACCTTATCGCAACCTAAATTTCAAGCACGCCAAAAGCACAACAAATTTGATGTTGTATGCTCATGCTCAATGGGACGCCAAGCTGTGCACAACAACAAGCACAACACAAACAAATTCAGGCGACAATCACGTGCTTCACACAACCAACAACCACAGTCTGTCCGCATCAGCACAGCTGGAGACAGCAACACATACAACGGGCTGGTGTTAACCAGCGCACAGACGGTACAGTGGGACCACTGCACAAAAAACAACAAACAAACAAACAAACATGTCCGACATGGTGTGAGAAAGGCGTTGATTACAGCTGAGCTGTAGGCGCAGCTGCAGTGAGTGACGGCCAGTAGCTGGTCACTGGTGACTGGCGCTGCGCGGGAGCATGTGCACGGGCATGGCGGCTGGACTGGACAGAGCCGCAACACAGAGAGTGAAATACAACATCCGCTTCCGGTTAAAATAACAAAGTTTATAAGCTGCAACCATAACAAACGGCCAAATAACTGAGCGGCAGAACATGTTGTCGCCGACACACACCGCTTGACAGCACACATACATGCGCAAAAACAAAATTAACAACAACAAACTCTTAAATATAACACAAGTATGGAAATTTTGTGTTTTGTGCATTTTTGGAGAATTTATTAGTGACTAGCAGGAGCTTACAAAAATATTATAAAATAAAATGCAACAACAAACTGCAAAGCTAACGGAGCGGTGTAACGGTGTAGTGGTGAATAGAAACTGCCGTCGCGTGTGTGAGTTAAACAACACGCGCCAAGTCATTAACACATGCGATCCGCGCATGAAATCATGCATGACTATGCATCAGGAAACTTACTTGTGACGACCTGTGTTGCCAATTTAAGATATTAAGTAGAACATGTAAGAGAGTTTGTAATTTATAGACTTCGAACAGGTCATGTGAGCAATTTACGGATAAAACTGGTTTCATGAGTTTGGTCGAGGTTGATCTTCACTCATGAAAGTCATAAAAATTACTTCTCGTGAGAGAAAATATCAAAACAGTGGAAGAAAATCGTTAGATCTGAAGAAGCAAATGTGCGATGTTGCAATAGTATAATATAAAGGTTTCAAAGAACGAACCTCTCTGTCTTCATTTTGAAATAAATTTTTTTCGTATTTCAAAATCATATTTGAAGACTCTTACTCCTTCGATCCCTACAACAGTTTTCAAAACTAATTTTATTAAGTTCTTGAGATGACATTTCCTTATGCAACGAAATAATGTTACGCAAAAAAACTTCGTCACGCTCGAAAAATGTAGACCGTCTCTTAAACCAATTTTCTTCCGTTTTTTCTATTAAAATCGATACTCGAATAATTTGTTTGATACTAAAGTAAGAAGGTTGCCACCTGTTGGAATATTTAAATGCAAAAAATGTAAATGATCAGGAATAGTGCATGGACATTAAAATGAAGATCAAGCTTAACGATACAAAAATTTTCAAAGAATGGTTGCCACCTTTTTAAAAATTGCAAATTAGTAAAACTGATGAAATCGACATTTGGTAACATTTGAGTAAAGTAACTAATTAAAATTCTTAATAACATTTTGTCTTCTGAGATAATTTGAGTTAGATAAAATGTTTTCTTTCGAAATATTGTGAATTAAAAGGTTGCCACCTGTTTGATTATTTTATGTAAAAATCAGAAATTCAAGAATCTGGATATTGAACGGACATACAAACTTAACAACCGAATAATTATCACAAAAAGGTTGCCACCTATTTGATTATTTTATATAGAAAATGTTATAGGAACAAGAATGTGGTACGGATGTTAATCCGAAGATTAAGTTTAGTGATGGAAAAATTATCATGCAAGGGTTGCCACCTTTTTAAAATAACACATTATTAAAATTTATAAAAGCGACAGTCGAAAACATTTAATTAACCAAAAAACACTCTTTAAATTGCAAGTAATTATATCAAGAGTAGCGTACCCGTACTCTATTTGAGATGTGCCTCGTTCGTATAGTTGTCGTACTCACTGTGCGTCTGAATGTGAATTTTGTTTTTGTATGCCTTTCACTTACTTACTTCATTTACACTAATCATGCTAATGTTGTAGCCTTTTATTATGCTTTTCCTCACACAGCGAGCGCTAGCCGAGTGAAATCGAGCAGTCAATGGGCTTTGACGAGCCGGCAATTAAATACTCCTACTGGAGCAACCGTCTACTCACACAAACTCATCTCGGCGCTCATGTTTAGCAAGTAAACACTTTATAATTAGCCTGTTGCTCTAAAGCCGCTCGCTATGTAACCCACTTTGTACACACATACATGTGCAACCAAGCACAAGCAGACATACATACATGTGTATGTACATCTACAATCACATGTGCCTTAAGTTTATGTCTGACAAATTTGCACGTGCAACATAATTGCTTTAATTAACGCTGCACTAATTACAATATTATTGCAATAAATTATTTCGCATGTTGCCTTGTAGCATTTTCCTGGGAATACACGCAGGCAAACATACACACACATACATAAAACCATGGTCTACATATATACATATATACACATACTTGCATGTATGTACGGAAGTATATTGAAAAATGTCATTAATGCCTTTCTTGTTAGAGTCCATTTATATGCCCAACTGTGTCACTCTTACACTCGTGAGTGGACATGAAAAATTATGGCCATAAATTGCGCAGTTTGGAGCTGCTAAAAACGCGCTAACCGGAAGTAATATTTTATATAAAAAATTGCTGCAGTTTATTGAAAGTTATATTTAATTTTCCATATTATTTGACTCAATTGAAACAAATTGTTCAATAAGGGCCGGTGCTTTTTATTTGATGAACTGACCATTTCTTCAATACTGTTCCTAAATGTGCTAAAAAACGGTGTAAATTGCAATTGATATTACTAATAAAATATATTTACTATTAAAGTAGTAAGTAGTAAGTAACATATGAAATTAAATAATTGTAAACTAGTAAGGAAAGGGTTAGGTTCGAGTGCAACCGAAAATTTTATACTCTTGCAAATTGCAAGAATCAACGCCAGGGAAATACCTTGAGGTTCAAGCCGACAACCAGAGGACAGGAATCCAAGCAATTTTATATATAGTTGAACTTTTCTAACTTAAGTCACCATAATCCACAATAAAACATCGAGTCATGGAAGGAAATCTGTATGATATTTGACTTCTATCGGCAATTCAAAATTTCAAGTTTTAGAGAACTTCGTGAGTTCGAATTATACAATGGAAGCTCAATTTAATATTATATTTATAAACACCTATTATTTTAAGCAAATTTTAATAACACTTTATACATATGTACTTTCAAAATTCCTAATTTATTCATCAAAATCTATGTCGCCGGCTAAAAGCAATACCTTCTGGTCCAACACACTTGGGCCAACGTTTTCTCCAATACTCGAAACAATTGTTAAAGTCAATTAAAAGGAATAGCCTCAATGCGCGTAGCTAACCACGTCTAATGTCTACAATTGCTCCAGAACGGTTTTTCGGAGTGGTCGTTTGAATTTGCTAAATAGCCAGAAGTCAGACGAAGCTAAATCAGGTGAATACGCTGGTTGCGGCACGATATTGGTTGAAAATTTTGAGAAACAACCCACGGAATATCAAAGCAGTGTGCGACGGTGCATTATTGTGATTCAAAATCCATGAGCTGTCCGCCCATAATTCTGGTATCCCTTTACCAATAGCTTCACGCATAACTCTCAATTAGTTTTCCTTGTTGAGAGTTTGGCCGGTCGGAAGGGATTCAGAGTGCACCACACCTCCATAATTGAAGAAAACATGTCAACATAACCTTGATCTTTGACCTGCTCTGACATGTTTTTTCACGTTTGGCTCACCTTTGCCATGATATTCAACCGATTGATTAACCGGGTCGAAACATACTCGTAGATCATCAGTAATAATACATTTCATGACATCTTCGTAGTCGAAAAGCATTGTTTCACATTGAGTGATTTTGGAATAAATCATGTTTTCACTTTCCGTAGGCCCAAATGTTCTTTCTAAATGGTTTTGACTGGATTTTCCGATATTCCAACAATGCCAGTAAGATCTCTGACTGTTCATCGACAACTCCCAAGCTGCAATTCCTTTATTTTATTGACGTGTCGATCATCAGCTGATGTTAATGGCCGTCCTAAACGTGGTTCGTCGTTATTGCGTTCTCGCCACTCTTTCAATATTTGTGCCAATCAAAAATGATATAACTGTCAGTCATACCAACCTAAAAAAAAGTTTCAACGAATGGGCTTTCACTCGAAATTTAAATTAAAAAGTCTCACTGTTTTTTGCCTACAGTAGTATTTACTCTTCCTATACAAACATACTTACATAAAATAAATATTTCTTACTTTCTTTTATTAATTGTTACATTTTCCAAAAAAATTTATTAATTTAAGACCTTTTGTTTTTGCAGTTATTAAAAAACCATTTCGATATAAAAAGGTCTGGTATCCGAGAAAATGCCAATTATGAACTCTTTTAATATTAGATTGAATTCTAAATATATATATATATATATATATATTAATACTCAGAATCAAAAATGACTCGGACGGGCCATTTAAACTGTTATATTCTTACCATAAATTGTATAAAACCTTTCCTTGAAGTTTAATTTCCATGTATAAATTATTGTGTTTTTGACAGCTAAAAAAATAACGCTCTAAAATAACGATTCAAGGGTTCCTATAAAATTAATCACATAGTTTTGCTTTCAGAGTCAAATAAACAAAAAATTATTACGATATGTGAATGCAGTTTTTTGTATAATATTTATTTGAATTATCATATTTTCATAAAATTGAAAAAAATTTAAATTTTTTTAGTATTTTGTTGACAAACCTTTGCTTTTAATAACAGCCTTCACTCTTTGAGGCATACTATTTAAACAATTTTTAATCACTATTTTTAAATCTGGATCATTTATCCACACATCTTTTATATTATGTTTAAGTGCGGCTACTGTGGTGTTTCTTCGGAAATAGACATTCGATTAAAGGAACGCCCAACAGTTTTCGTTAGGATTTAGGTCGGGTGAATCGCTCGCCCAAGGTAATATGTCGATATCGAAGTTATTAAGGAAATCAGTCTTTCGTCGGGAGGTGTGGCAGGGCGCCCCATCTTGCATATATGTGTATTGGGCTGCTTGAGGTTTCAGTGTTGCCAAATATCGTTGAAGTACATTGATATACAGCTCACTATACATCGTTCCTTCAACAAAATAAATTGACTCAGGTCCTTCATACGATATGCAGCTCCTAAACATTACACTGGGGCGATGTTTTACCATTTTTTGGAAGCAGTTCTTCGCATAACGTTTACTTCGTCTACGTCGCACAAATTGAATGTCTTCTGTCACTGCTTCTAGTCGGCATTAGTCGCTAAAGATAATCTTTGTTAAGAAGAAAATCGTGTCAGTTAGTAAGATAACTTTGAATGGGAAACTTTCGGGGGTCGTTAATAACTTTTTATGTTTACTTTGTTCCAATCCACCTGTGTGTAGTTCTGATGAAGACCGGCCCTCTCTGATTTTTCATTCGCATGGTCAGTTTTGGTTTCTTTGTTTGGCGGCAGCATTTCAGGTTTTTTTCTAAAAAAATGTTTCAACTGCTCTTTGGGATACTTTCACATGGGCATCCTTTAGCTCCTTTGTCATTTCTCTAGCTGGTTTGGTGCGCGTTTCTAGAGCGAACCTCACTACTTTACGCCAAATGCGTTCAGGCATTTTCCTATTTTGAGCAGCATTTTGTTGCTTACTTGTGCGAGCAACGGCACCATTTTTCAACGTGTTCACTCACTCCAATTTTTATACTCTCGCAACAAAGTTGCTAAAGAGAGTATTATAGGTTTGTTCACATAAGTAAACTAACAAAAAACGTCAGAAACACTAAATTTTACGGAAGAAATGGCAGAAGTAAGCTACACCCAGGCTTTTTTTAAAAATTGAAAATGAGCGTGGCGTTGTCCACTTATGGACCAAAAACCATATCTCAGGAACTACTAATCTAATTAATTTTACAGCAAAATAAAAAATTTGTAAATGGCGGATAGTGAAATCTCGATTACACACCCAAACAATTTTCTATAGAATCAACTTTTTTTTTCAAAAGTGCGGCAATAGCACTTCGGGTTTCGTTAGAAATGCCCGATTTTACCTAATTTCCTAAAAAGTACATTTTTTATTTCTTATATTATAAAGCTTCAGAAAACTTAAAAAAATACCTACTTAATAAATAAAAGGCTGGAATCTCTGAAATAAAAGTCAAACACTTATAAAAAATTCGGTGCCTTCCGCTACGCCACTCAATTTATCTCTGATGAGTCAGAAATCACAAATGCTAACTCCAAGTGAAGTAAACATTTCAATGTAATTTCGTACTTAAGTCTCGCTAATTACAACGGTACATTTTTTTTAATATTTAGTACGTGGCAGCATGTAGTGCACAGTCTACTTAATGCTTTGGTAGTGGAAAAAAATAAAAATTTTTGCCGAGGAAATTTTTCGAGAATGATATCCGTAAATTTTTACATATATTTACCCTGATTCTAATGGGTTGGCGGGGTACTGTATAATGAGTGAGCGATTAATGCAGAAATTTAATGAGAAGCTCTTAGTTTTGCCTTTCGGACTAAGCAAAATATATATAATAATAGAATAGAATAGAATCGAAAATTAAAACAAATTGCTCATTAATTTTACGACAATTAGTCTACCGAATTAATACATTAAAATATAATTATAAATAATTAAAAAGTTCCATTGTCACTGCAAATTTTGTGCATTTGTAATGCGCCTGAAAATAGACTTTATGCCAAGCTAATTTTTTAGTAATTGCTAGCGAGAAAAAGGCAAAAATAAAATTTCGAAATGAAATTAAATGAACACCAACACACAATTAACCACCACCGTGACAAAATGCAGCTCCGGTCAGTTTGTGTTGTTGGTATTTGCAGATATGCCAAACTTACACCACACTCCGTTGCCTTGCGAACTGCAGACAATTTTCAGCAACTCGAATAAACAAACAAATAAATAACAAATTACTGCAGCCACAATTGTGTGCAACGGCTGGTTAAATCAGGCTAAGCCGAGAACTTTGGCTTTACGATTATGCCAAAGCTGCCAGCCTGTTAAATGGCGACTAGTCTTCACTGTGCAACCGGACCAACAGTGTGCAGCAAAGTTTGTGGAGGAGAATTTTTGGAAACATATCAAATGGAAAGCCCAAAAAATATAATAATAACAAAAACGTTAGATTTCGGCTGCGCAGGTGCATTTCTGATAGCATAATGGGTATAAAAGGATATCTATATTGATTTTTATCACACAGTTTGTATGTATGCTTTTTGCTATTGTTTCGGAGATTGTGGCGTTGCATTGGATAATAATATGCCAAAAAGATATAAATAATTTTTCAATATAAAAACTTGAATTTGTTCGTTGTGTTTCTACGGCAGCTTTATCTTATAGTAGTGCGCTATCAGCGGATGTAACTAATGAGCAGCTTCTTGGAGAGACGGAAATGTGGCCAAAGTTTCAGAGCGATATCTTAAAAACTCAACAAACAAGTTTGTGTATATACAGACCGTCAGACAGGTAAACGGATATGCTCAAATTTACTCAGCTCGCCAGGTTGGTCACTTACAACAAAATTCAGGAAAAGAATCCAGTGCGATTACCTATTAAAGTCTTCAATAGCTGTCAAGAAAGGAAAGAGTTGAAGCACTGCTAAAAAATAAAATCCTTAAAATAATAAAAATATGTTAAAAAGGATGAAGTGAAGATTGACATGGCGTATGAGTAACGTTCCACTAAATGCTCACCGTGTGCTACGATGTCACTCATACGCCATGTCAGCCATTGCATCATATCTCCAAAACTAATTATTCAAATATTGTAACAAGTAATAAATCATAATAACAAATCACACAAATTTCTTCTAGTAGCAATATCTTTAATGTTGCACAGTGTTGCCACCTTTCTCTCTTATTTCATATTTCGCTTGCATTCACAATTATTATTTAATGCAATAAACCCAAAATACACACAAAACAAGCATCTCAACTCAGCAGCATGAGATTGTTTTGGCAATTTTCTCTTCGTTGCACTTTTGCGGCATCACAAATGTGTGCCTGTGTAGGTATGCGTGCAATGTGTGAAAAAGTTTTGTCTACTGTAGCCACAAAATAAAAAAATATAAACACAAACAACAACATTTTGCATCCGTTATGCCGTTTATAACTGAATTTTTGCTTTAAAGATTTATGCTTGCACATTTGCACAAACATACATATAAAATTAAATATGTACATATAATTAAGTATGTATAAGTTATATACGTATATTTTTTCATTTTAATTTTATCTTGCATTGTTTTAAGGCTTACTAAGGTCCTTTATTATAAATTCATAAATAGGATTTGGACTAAAAAATATGCAAAACTAATTTGGAAGTTAAAGAAAATAAATAACTGGCTTACCTTTTAGCAATTTGATTAAAATTTAGTTTAATAAATAAAATAAAAAAAATTAATTTATTAAATCAAATATATGTTTATAAATAATTAAGGATTGATAGTTTTTCTCCATGTTGCGACTATACAAATGATTTAACATTGTACAATATATGAAGAATCTTACAAATTTCAAGCCGTTTTCAAAATAAGGTTTACTAATATATTGTGCCCAAAAAATAAGAATTAGAATTTAAACTGCGCGCGTCGAAGGATTTGGAGAATTAGTTTTTTTTTTAGATTGGTAGTACTGTCAGTCACATTCATGTCAAATTTCATGTCAAAATATTTATTAGTGTTTGAGATACGTGTCGTTTTGTGAGCTGCTAAAAGTGAACTTTTCGTTTTTTGCGATGTCGAAATTTGTTGAGCAAAGAATTTTCATTAAATTTTTTTTACGGAATCAATTTTCTGCTGCGAATACGTTGAGGATGGTGCAGAAAGCCTTTGGCGATGAGGCTATGTCTAAAAAAAAATGTTTATAAGTTGTATAGTGAGTTCCAACCCGGCCGTGAACATGTCGAAGACGAAAAGCGTCCAGGGCGACCATCAATCTCAACCGACGAAGCTCACGTTCAACAAATCAAAGATTTGGTGTTGAAAAACCGTCGATTAACAATTAGAGACCTTGCTGCTGAAGTTGGCATATCGAAAGGCTCAGCGAATACCATTGTGAAGGATGCTTTGGGCCTCAAGCGCGTCAAATCTCGACTGGTACCGAAAACATTGAATTTTTTGGAAAAAAGGCGTCGCATTGAAGTGTGTGAAACGATGCTTTCCGACTAACAGGGTGTCATGAAATATATTATAACTGGTTATGAGACTTGAATCTATGCTTACGACCCCGAAACAACCGATCAATCGAGCGAATATCGTGCCAAAAGAGAGCCGCGACCAAAAACATCGCGCCAAAGTCGCTCAAAAATCAAGGTCATGTTGACTGTTTTCTTCGATTATCGTGGTGTTGCATTATGAACTCCTTCCAACCGGTCAAACAGTCAACAAGGAATATTATTTGAACGTTATGCGTCGTTTGCGTAACGCTACCCGCCTAAAAAGGCCGGAATTGTGGAAAGACAATTCTTGGTTTTTACACCACGATAATGCACCATCCCATACTGCCCTCATAATTCGTGGTCATTTCGCCAAAAACTCAACCCATATCTTTCCGCAACCACCGTATTCACCTGATCTGGCGCCATGCGACTTCTGGCTGTTCACCAAGCTCAAAAGACCGCTCCGGGGACACCGTTGTTATACAATAGAGGAGATTTAAGCCGCAGCGAATACGGAACTGAAGGCCATCCCGGAAAGTGACTACAACCAGTGTTTCAAAGATTGGAAAATCCGTTGGCACAAGTGCATTGCATCGGCAGGGGATTACTTTGAAGGAAATGAAATTGATTTGGAAGAATAAATAAAGAATTTTCAAAATAAATACAATGTCACCTTATATTTTGGGCACAGATGAAAAAGTCGTGTTGACATTGACAGCGGAAGAACAATGGAAGCCATACTGCAACGCAACACTTGCAAGACACACCGTAAATTCTTTTTTCGAAGAAAAATTTTGCTTAATATGCAAATAACAAGTAAGGAGGAACTAAAAACATTTTAGTACTGCAAGTTGCAAGAGTATTCAATTGCACCCGAATTCAGCTCTTCCTTACTTGTTCTAGCAAACCTTATGCCAAACATTCGGATCAGTGAATGACATATATATTAAAATACGAGTATAAAATTGCTTGGATTCCGATCGTCTGGTTAATGTTTTATACTTTAAGGTATTGCCCTTGCAATAGTACAAAATGTTCGGTTGCACCCAAACTTGGCCTTTCCTATCTTGTTTATTTTGCTTTTTTGTTTTGTTTTTAAAACAAATTAATATAAAAAACTCAACTGTCTGCTGCTCCCCAAAGTCACCTGGCCTAACTGCACCAGACTGGTTTTATGGGGTTATGAGAAGCAAGGGATGCAGAAACGAACTCAGAAATCTGACTGAATTGAAGCAATCCATTAAATCGACAGTTGAGGTAGTCCCAGCTCAGCACTTCAGGTCGAAATGAATAATTTTCTAATTAGGGGCCACATACGAGTATACGTAGCTTAGCATGGAAGGCATTTACGGTCCATATTTTTTTTATTAATAATTAATTATATAAAATAAAGTATAAATAATTGAAGCATTATTCATGCGACACCCTGTACATTTACATAATTTTGTGTAAGATTTTCAAAGTGAATTTTAGAAATTTTCCTTAAAAATTCCTCCATAACACTTAACAAGAAGGTCTTATTAATACTCTCATAACTTCGAAATTGTTTACGAAATCAACATAAAATTTTCGGGTAATATTTTTATAATAATATATATATATTGTTTTTTCTTTTGTTTTTTTTTCTGTTTTTAAAGATGGTATGTGTTCTCTATCTATGAAAATTGCATACAGCCTTACTTAAAAAGCTGAATATCTCGAGAAGTATTATTGATAGCGACTTTGACATTGAACCTTTTTTATAGCAAATCAAATTATTTAGGACATTTCTAAGGAAATTATGTGACGGCACTGAAAAAAATTAGTAGTTGAAAAAAAAAAACACCCTAATATACTATATGCATATATATAAGTAAATGTATATTCAACATGTACAAATATGTGCAAAAACTCGATGTTTTAAAACTTACTAGTTGATATCTTTAAATCAGTCCTTCAACAAGTGGTCCCTTACCAGAGAATACCGCCTTTAATAGAGATAGATACTAAAGACACTGCTTCATAATCTTCCAACCTTCCAGTGGTTTATTTTTTTCTTGTATAACACGCTTAAAGCTTGAAGAGTTTTTAATTCCATACTACGCGCAACCAAAAATTTAAATAGCCCACTGTTAACATTATTCTGGCGG
>CM050323.1:118905807-118946134 GCA_027475135.1 Bactrocera correcta
GGGCGATGTCACGAAGTGCCACATGCCGGTCTACCTCGATTTTTTCCATGGTTTGATCGATATTCTTTGTCACAGATCTTCCGCCGGCTGACTTATCCATGGTGTCGTCTTTACCTCTCTGAATCGTCGAAATCATTCCTCCGCAGTTCCAAGAGATAGAGTAGCAACCCCCAAAACGCCATTAATCTCACGAAACGTTTCTCTAGCAGATTTGCCTTTGACGAAGGAAAACTTTAAAATAGCGCGAATTCAGGCGTTAGTGAACTCCACGTTTACACGTCTGTAACTGTTGAACGCAATATCCAAACTAATCAAGCATAGCGTCGTTTTGTAGGTTATGTCAAGACCTTTCAAAAATGTATAGTATTGCCAGATACGAGCTCTGTAGCGCTTTATACATAGTCGCAAAATTCGAAAGGCAAAAAGGCGGAAGGTAGGTATTTGACAACTTAATATATACGCATACCAATTTTTCAGTTTTTAATATATCGATCTGTTATTTTATATATGTCCTTTTTTCTCAAAAGGTATTTTATTTGTCAGAACCACTGATACTGGAGGATTATAGCGTATGACTGCCATACAAGCAAAATAAATTTTTTATCAGTGAAGGGTTTTGTTCCCAAACAACACTTGTATTCGTAAGAGGTTTGATACTTTGGTAACGGTTACGTGAAACATATTAAAAATTAATTAATTGTTGCATATATAGTAAATGAGCTATGCACCACGCCCTAAGGTCTACTAACTCACATAGTTCTAATGGCTCATATAGCCCCAGCGCATTGATAAATTCCAATATTCTGCTGGGTGCCATTAAGGCGACGTGATCCCTCTTCGGAAACATCCAAGCGCATTAATTATGCGTCTGAAGACTACGGTGCAGTACATCAGCAAGTGTTCAGATGTTTCCGAACTATTATATTTATAGTCTCCTGTATTTATTTAATATTAAGGCTCTCTCTCAAAGTTATACTGTATCTACCCAGCACTGATAATAAGCTGCAACCGACATTTCCGACATTTTCTTATCCAATTTTAAATTTTTCTTAAAACATATTCCCAGTATTAAATACTAATCCTTAGAGCAAAACGCGTTGTTGAAGAAGTTGACAAACTGGTATCATATACCCTATGTTAAATTGGCCACAATGTTTGTAACGTTCAAAAGGAAACGTCAGAGACCTTACAAAGTATATACCGGGTTTTTCAATAGGGATGATATGATTTCTGAGTGTCATTTCGACCATTTTTAAAATGTCATGATTTGGTTACATTGTATTTACTAATATTGACAATTTCATCATGGAAAGATATACGAACGAACTACGTTTAAGAAATATTCAATTTTATTATCAAAATAATAATAAATAATTAAGAAAGTCATCTCCTTGAACGAGGTTCACTTTCATCTGAGTGGTACGATAAATAAAAAAACTGTCAATTCTAGTGAAAATATACAAATTATTTATGGACAATCATTACATACACCTAAATTGACAGTTTGGTGAGGTTGTTAGTCTGATGGATATATCAGTTCGCACTTCTTACGAAATGTAGATGTCAATGGGAGAAGTTGATCTTGCAAACATCTGGTTCCAACACAACGTGCCATACAGCACGTGCACCAACCGAATTATTCCGAGTAAATTTTGGAAATTCGATTATTTCAAAAAGTTGAGATTTAACACTATTAGACTACTTCTTGTGGGGTTATTTGAAGTCATTGGTCTTTAGCAATAAGCCAAACTCTCTTGAAACTTAGAAAGTCAATATTTCATGTGCTATTTATGAAATACGACTCGATTTAGTTGAAAAACTACCCGGAAATCGGGTTTATCGAACTCGTTCCTTCAAAAGAAGTCATGGAGGCTATTTGAATTGTGTTTTGTTTAGAACTTAATTGTATCGACTGCACTTTACATTAAACAAAAGATATTTCAATTTTCTTAACAATTAGTGTGTTTTTTTATTGTTCTTGAAAAGAAATCATATCACTTTTATTGGAAAATTCTTTACATACATATATCTGAAAATTTTCACCAGCAATTTTCATATCAAGCACATAGTTTGCACATAGTTGTATGTCGGAACGGCAGTCATTATGGCATACATCTGCCATATAAACTCTACGATCGGAATCGAGTTCTTGTATGGAAAACTTTTTCATTTAATGCGATATCTTCAAGAAATTTGGTAACGGGATCAGTCGTTTTCAAGAGAAACTTTTTCCTCGTTATCGTTCCATCGAATGCTGTACTCGCCGTTGCCAATGCGCAAAGTACCATAAATCTTACGCTAAACCTTTCTTTCGAATACTTCTAAGACCAAATCGTGAGATGATGTCATTTTCCATGTCTCCGCACCAGTGGGGCCTGGAAATACGGCTAAAAGAGAATAATTTTAATATTTCTGAAATGGATGGTTACTGGTGACGAAGAGCTAACTTCAAGCGAAAACGGTCGTAGTCAAACCACGATGAACCGACGCAAACGAATTCGCTTGACGGTCAGGATGATATACATTTTAGTTTTGATCCTGTTCTTTAAACAACTGGAACCTCTGAAGAAAGTAATCGTCTGGAATTGGACAGCCTTGGCCATTATGAGAGAAATTTAGTTCCATAAGAAGATCACACGCAACTATAGCAACTTAGCAGAAGCTTCGGAATATCGATAGAGAAATTTTTATGCATTAACCTTATAGTTCGGACTTCGATCTCTCAGTTTTTTGACTATAGTGATGACGATCTCTATAAAAAGGATACTATGAAATGAGCTACAAAATGTTATAATTTAACGAACAAAACGGAGAATGTTTTACATTTTCATACTAAGCTACATACGAGGTTTGACAATTAAGTAAAGAGACTGATTTTATTGCCGCGCTTGTGGTAAACCTGTGAACTTTAAATTTCCTCTCTGTTTTTCTGGCATCCCTCCCCTCTCTACTGATATACGTACCATCGCTCTAACTTGTTTAGTTCGCCTGCTGCGTCAAGTTGAGTAGACGTGTGTTTGTAGTGCTCGTCACGAAAATGGAAAAACGAAATCACGTCGTGATAAGATTGGGCGAAATAGCTTCGGAAACGTAAGCTAAAATTGTAAGAGTGTATGGTAATAGTGCTCTTAGTCGTGCCCAGGCTCAAAATGGTTGTCTCCGCGCGCCCCCGGCCCAAAAAACTCGCATGAGCAAGTCGAAGGTGAAAACGATGATTATTGCCTTTTTTGATAGCCTGAATCATCCACAAAGAATTCGTTCCACCGGAGAAAACTGTGAATTAAGTCTACTATTGCCAAGTACTCGAAAGATTGCGACAACGAGTCAAAAGGGTGCGCCCAGACATCGCTCGTAACTGGATCCTTCATCACGACAACGTGCCGAGCCACACCGCCCTCAGCGTGTCCCAGTATTTGGCTTCTAAAGGGATCGCCGCATTGCAACAGCCACCTTATTCGCCCGACATGTCATCCTCTGACTTTTTTGTTTCCTAAAACAAAATCGGTGGTCAAAGGACCTATTTTGAGTCGATTACGGACATCCAGGTGGCCGTGACGAGGGTACTCGTGGACATCCCAGTCGAAGCGTTACAGAATTGTTACGAATCATGGAAAACGCGCTGGAATCGCTGAATAGCTGTCCAAGGGGACTACTTCTAAGGCGATGGCAGAGTTGTAGAATAATTTTCAAATACACGGTTTTTATGGAATCAGTCACATTACTTAATTGGCATACCTCGTAGAACTTCAAAATAGTGGAATTCTTTGTATATTGTATATACAGGATATTACCCAAGCTGTGACTAATTTCACAAACTATAGACCATCTAGAAGTGGGCTCCCTCAACATGGCCTAACGTTTTATAAAAAGTGCGTCAAACTCACCTAAATAAAAACAATTTTAAATTTAACAAAACAAGTCACCGAAAACCTAAACCAAAAAGAGTTATTTGTGTGGACTGAATCTAAATACACAAAGCCAATATTTACGTTTGCTCGGCATGAGCTATGAAAATGTGAATTATTTTAAATTTTCCCTCAAATACGAATTAATAAATTGCATAACCTTATCGTAACCTAAATTTCAAGCACGCCAAAAGCACAACAAATTTGATGTTGCATGCTCATGCTCAATGGGACGCCAAGCTGTGCACAACAACAAGCACAACACAAACAAATTCAGGCGACAATCACGTGCTTCACACAACCAACAACCACAGTCTGTCCGCATCAGCACAGCTGGAGACAGCAACACATACAACGGGCTGGTGTTAACCAGCGCACAGACGGTACAGTGGGACCACTGCACAAAAAACAACAAACAAACAAACAAACATGTCCGACATGGTGTGAGAAAGGCGTTGATTACAGCTGAGCTGTAGGCGCAGCTGCAGTGAGTGACGGCCAGTAGCTGGTAACTGGTGACTGGCGCTGCGCGGGAGCATGTGCACGGGCATGGCGGCTGGACTGGACAGAGCCGCAACACAGAGAGTGAAATACAACATCCGCTTCCGGTTAAAATAACAAAGTTTATAAGCTGCA
Organism: Bactrocera correcta; assembly: GCA_027475135.1. Lineage (NCBI taxonomy): Eukaryota > Metazoa > Arthropoda > Insecta > Diptera > Tephritidae > Bactrocera > Bactrocera correcta. The sequence continues at coordinate 118,910,349 of CM050323.1, forward strand.
ACCATAACAAACGGCCAAATAACTGAGCGGCAGAACATGTTGTCGCCGACACACACTGCTCAACAGCACACATACTTACATGCGCAAAAACAAAATTAACAACAACAAACTCTTAAATATAACGCAAGTATGGAAATTTTGTGTTTTGTGCATTTTTGGAGAATTTATTAGTGACTAGCAGGAGCTTACAAAAATATTCTAAAATAAAATGCAACAGCAAACTGCAAAGTTAGCGGTGCGGTGTAACGATGTAGTGGTGAACAAAAACTGCCGTCGCGTGTGTGAGTTAAACAACACGCGCCAAGTCATTAACACATGCGATCCGCGCATGAAATCATGCATGACTATGCATCAGGAAACTTACTTGTGACGACCTGTGTTGCCAATTTAAGATATTAAGTAGAACATGTAAGAGAGTTTGTAATTTATAGACTTCGAACAGGTCATGTGAGCAATTTACGGATAAAAGTGGTTTCATGAGTTTGGTCGAGGTTGATCTTCACTCATGAAAGTCATAAAAATTACTTCTCGTGAAAGAAAATATCAGGACGTGCGCAAAAAATGGAAGAAAAACGTTAGATCTGAAGAAGCGATTGTGCGATGTTGCGATAGTATAATATAAAGGTTTCAAAGAACGAACCTCTCTCTCTTCATTTTGAAATAAATTTTTGTCTTATTTCAAAATCATATTTGAAGACTCTTACTCCTTCGATCCCTACAACAGTTTTCAAAACTAATTTTATTTAGTTCTTGAGGTGACATTTCCTTATGCAACGAAATAATGTTACGCAACAAAATTTCGTCACGCTCGAAAAATGTAGACCGTCTCTTAAATCAATTTTCTTACACTTTTTTCTATTTACCGCGATCCTCGAATAATTTGTTTGAAACTAAAGTTAGAAGGTTGCCACCTGTTGGAATATTTAAGTGCAAAAAATGTAAAAGATAAAGGATAATACATGGATATTAAAATGAAGATCAAGCTTAACGATGGAAAAATTATCAGAGAAGGGTTGCCACCCTTTTAAAAATTGTAAATTAATAAAACTGATAAAATCGACAATTGGTAACATTTTAGTAAAGAAACTAATTGATAATAAATTGACTTCTGAGATAATTTGAGTTAGATAAAATATTTTCTTTCGAAATATTGTGGGCTAAAAGGTTGCCACCAGTTTGATTATTTTATGAAAAAATCAGAAATTCAAGAACCTGGATATTGAACAAACGAACAAACTTAACAAAAAAACTGAAAAATTATCACAAAAGGGTTGCCACCTGTTTGATTATTTTATTTAGAAAATGTTATAAGATCAAGAATGTAGTACAGATGTTAAACAGAAGATTAAGTTTAGTGACGGAAAAATTTTCATGCAAGAGTTGCCACCTTTTTAAAATTACAAATTAATAAAATTTATAAAAGCGACAGTCGAAAACATTAAATTAGCCAAAAAACACTCTTTAAATCGCAAGTAATTATATCAAGAGTAGCGTAACCGTGCTCTATTTGAGATGTGCCTCGTTCGTATAGTTGTCGTACTCACTGTTCGTCTGAATGTGAATTTTGTTTTTGTATGCCTTTCACTTACTTACTTCATTTACACTAATCATGCTAATGTTGTAGCCTTTTATTATGCTTTTCCTCACACAGCGAGCGCTAGCCGAGTGAAATCGAGCAGTCAATGGGCTTTGACGAGCCGGCAATTAAATACTCCTACTGGAGCAACCGTCTACTCACACAAACTCATCTCGGCGCTCATGTTTAGCAAGTAAACACTTTATAATTAGCCTGTTGCTCTAAAGCCGCTCGCTATGTAACCCACTTTGTACACACATACATGTGCAACCAAGCACAAGCAGCCATACATACATGAATATGTACATCTACAATCACATGTGCCTTAAGTTTATATCTGACAAATTTGCACGTGCAACATAATTGCTTTAATTAACGCTGCACTAATTACAATATTATTGCAATAAATTATTTCGCATGTTGCCTTGTAGCATTTTCCTGGGAATACACGCAGGCAAACATACACACACATACATAAAACCATGGTCTACATATATTCATATATACACATACTTGCATGTATGTACGGAAGTACATTGAAAAATGTCATTAATGCCTTTCTTGTTAGAGTCCATTTATATGCCCAACTGTGTCACTGTTACACTCGTGAGTGGACATGAAAAATTATGGCCATAAATTGCGCAATTTGGAGCTGCTAAAAAAGCGCTAACCGGAAGTAATATTTTATATAAAAAATTGCTGCAGTTTATTGAAAGTTACATTTAATTTTCCATATTATTTGACTCAATTGAAACAAATTGTTCAATAAGGGCCGGTGCTTTTTATTTGATGAACTGACCATTTCTTCAATACTGTTCCTAAATGTGCTAAAAAACGGTGTAAATTGCAATTGATATTACTAATAAAATATATTTACTATTAAAGAATATTTACTATTAAGGTATATTTACTACATATGAAATTAAATAATTGTAAACTATTAAGGAAAGGGTTAGGTTCGAGTTCACCCGAAAATTTTATACTCTTGCAAATTGCAAGAATCAACGCCAGGGAAATACCTTGAGGTTCCAGCCGACAACCAGAGGACAGGAATGCAAGCAATTTTATATATAGTTGAACTTTTCTTACTTAAGTCACCATAATCCACAATAAAACATCGAGTCATGGAAGGAAATCTGTATGAAATTTGACCTCAATTGCCTGTTCAAAACTTTGAGTTTTAGAGCACTTCGTGTGTTCGAATTATACAATAGAAGCTCAACTTCATATTTTATTTATATATACAAACTATTTTAAGCAAAATTTAATAACACTTTCTACATAATTCCAACATTATTAATTTATTCATCAAAATCTATGTCGCCCCTAAAAGACAATACCTTCTGGTCCAAAACACATGGGCTCACGTTTTCTCCAATACTCGAAACAATCGTTAAAGTCAATTAAAAGGACTAGGCTCAATGCGCGTAGCTATCCACGTTTAATGTCTAGAATTTACCCAGAACGGTTTTCCGAAGCGGATTCAGACTGCACCACACCTCGATAATTGAAGAAAACATATCAATATATCCTTGATCCTGTTTGACATGTTTTTTCGCGTTTGGCTCACCTTTGTCATGATATTCAACCGATTGATTAACCGGGTGAAACATACTCGTAGATCATCAGTAATAATACATTTCATGACATATTTGTAATCGAAAAGCATTATTTCACATTGAGTGATTTTGGAATAAGTTATGTTTTTACTTTCCTTAGACCCAAATGTTCTTTCTAAATGGTTTTGACTGGGTTTTCCATTATTCGAACAATGCCAGTAAGATCTCTCACTGTTCATCGACAACTCCCAAGCTGCAATTCCTTTACTTTATTGACGTGTCGATTATCAGCTGATGTTAATGACCGTCCTGGACGTGGTTCGTCGTCATTGCGTTTTCGCCACTCTTTCAATATTTGTGCCAATCAAAAACAATGATCACCGATGAACTTTTCCAACATTTTGAAGGTTTTGGTACCAGAAATTTATTCCGCACACAAAATTCAAAATTTTGTTGAGTAATTTCACTCATCGTAAAAACCGCCGATGCACTTTATGTACTTCAGAAAGATAGGCGTATACTAAACAACTGCCAACTACCAACTGCAAACTGACATTTGGTATAGATATCACTGTCAGTCACACCAACCTATAAAAAATTTTATCGAATGGGTTTTCGCTTGAAATTTAAATTAAAAAGTCTTACTGTTTTTTGCCTACAGTAGTATTTACTCTTTCTATACAAAGATACTTACATAAAATAAATATTTCTTACTTTCTTTTATTAATTGTTACATTTTTCAAAAAAAATTTATTAATTTAAGACCTTATGTTTTTGCAGTTATTAAAAAACCGTTTCGATATAAAAAGGTCTGGTATCCGAGAAAATGTCAATTATGAACTATATTATTATCATATTGAATTCTAAATAAGATATACATATAGTATATATAAATATATTAATACTCAGAATCAAAAATAACTCGGACGGGGCCATTTAAACTGTCATCTTCTTACCATAGATTGTATAAAAACTTTCCTTGTTCCTATGAAGTTTGATCTTTATATAAGAATTAATGTGTTTTTGACAGCTGTTTATTTACAAGGAATAAAGTTTGTTTGGCGGTTTTTAACAAAGAAAAACTTTATAAGAAATTTGCTTGAATTTCAATTACATTTGACCCACGGTTATGGAACTATTGAAAGTCATGCTGAAGTGTTTTGAGGAATCTACTTTATTGGGAACACAAGTATTTGAGTGGCACAAAACATTCCATGAAGGAGGTATAGTCATTAAAAACTTGACTCGTGCGAGTCGTCAATCTATTACTAACTCCTAACGTCGAAAAGTCAAAGAAGCAGTGCTTGAAAATCAGCCCGTTATGATCAGAGAGATAGTAGAGGATCTTAAGAGCTCTAATGGTCATTCTTTACTCTTTTTGGTTAATATTTTGCGTGTAAAGCGCATTAATTCTAGACACATATCAAATCACTGAACTTTTGCCCAAATTATACTTAAAACTGGAAATCCTTTTAATAAATGTCTAGTAAAAAGATAATATTAAGTTTTCCATGCAGTTTGTAAAACCCAGGAGGAAAATTGGAATATATGTAACTTAATCAGTATGACGGCCTGAGTCGATTTAACCAAGTTTTCTCTCCTTCTTTCTATATACACATACATATATCTAAAATAACGATTCAAGGGTTCCTATAAAATTAATCACATAGTTTTGCTTTCAGAGTCAAATAAACCAAAAATTATTACGATATGTGAATGCAGTTTTTGTATAATATTTATTTTAAATATCATATTTTCATCAAATTGTAAAAAAGATTAAATTTTTTTATTATTTGGTTGACAAACCTTTGTTTTTATTAACAGCCTTCACTCCTTGAGGCATACTATTTAAACAATTTTTTATCATTATTTTTAAAACTGGATCGTTTATCCACACATCCTTTATATTATCTTTAAGTGCGGCTACTGTGAGATTTCTTCGGATATAAACCTTCGATTTAAGGAACGTCCAACAGTTTTCGATGGGGTTTAAGTCGGGTGAAATGCCCGCCCAAGGTAATATGTCGATATCGAAGTTGTTAAGAAAATCAATCGTTCGTCGGTAGGTGTGGCAGGGCGCCCCATCTTGCATATATGTGTATTGGGCTGCTGGAGGTTTCAGTGTTGCCAAATATCGCACAAAAACATGTTGAAGTACATTGATATACAGCTCACTATACATCGTTCCTTCAACAAAATAAATTGACTCAGGTCCTTCATACGATATGCAGCTCCTAAACATTACACTTCGGGGATGTTTTACCATTTTTTGGGTGCAGTTCTTCGCATAACGTTCACTTCGTCTCCGTCGCACAAATTGAATGTCTTCTGTCACAGCTTCTAGTCGACATTCGCCGCTAAAGATAATCTTTGTTAAGAAGAAAATCGTGTCAATTAGTAAGGTAACTTTGAATGGGAAACTTTCGGGGGTCGTTAACAACTTTTTATGTTTACCTTGTTCCAATCCACCTGTGTGTAGTTCTGATGAAAATGTGTTCAACTGCTCTTTTTGATATTTTCGCAAGGGCATTCTTTGGCTCCTCTGTAATTTCTCTAGCTGGTTTGGTGCGCGTTTCTAGAGCGAGCCTCACTACCTTACGCCGAATGCGTTCAGACCTTTTCCTATTTTGGGCAGCATTTTGTCGCTTACTTGTGCGAGCAACGACACCATTTTTCAACGTGTGCACAATTTTCGCTACTCGGGCAACCGTGGCTGCACTCACTCCAATTTTTTTTTTCTCATTTTCTATAGATCACTTTTTTCTTTCAAAAGTGCGGCAATAGCACTTCGGGTTTCGTTAGAAATGCCCGATATTTTCTAATTTCCTAAAAAGTACATTTTTATTGCGTTAATTATAAAGCATCAGAAAACTTAAAAAAAAATACTTTCTTAATAAATAAAAGGCTGGAATCTCTGAAATAAAAGTCAAACATTTATAAAAAATTCGGTTCCTTCCGCTACGCCACTCAATTTATCTCTGATGAGTCAGAAATCACAAATGCCAACTCCAAGTGAAGTAAACATTTCAATATAATTTCGTATTCCCGCTAATCACAACGGTACATTTTTTTAATATTTGACACATGGCAACATGTAGGGTACAGTCTACTTATTGCTTAGGTAGTGGAAAAAAATTAAAATTTTTGCCGAGGAAATTTTTCAAGAATGACATCCGTAAATTTTTTACATATATTTACCCTGTTTCTAATGGGTTGGCGGGGTACTGTATAATGAGTGAGCGATTAATGCAGAAATTTAATGAGAAGCTCTTAGTTTTGCCTTTCGGACTAAGCAAAATATATATAATAATAGAATAGAATAGAATCGGAAATTAAAACAAATTGCTCATTAATTTTACGACAATTAGTCTACCAAATTAATACAGTAAAATATAATTATAAATAATTAAAAAAAACTTCCATTGTCACTGTCAATTTTGTGCATTTGTCATGCGCCTGAAAATAGACTTTATGCCGAGCTAATTTTTTAGTAATTGCTAGCGAAAAAAAGGCAAAAATAGAATTTCGAAATGAAATTAAATGAACACCAACACACAATTAACCACCACCGTGACAAAATGCAGCTCCGGTCAGTTTGTGTTGTTGGTATTTGCAGATATGCCAAACTTACACCACACTCCGTTGCCTTGCGAACTGCAGACAATTTTCAGCAACTCGAATAAACAAACAAATAAATAACAAATTACTGCAGCCACAATTGTGTGAAACGGCTGGTTAAATCAGGCTAAGCCGAGAACTTTGGCTTTACGATTATGCCAAAGCTGCCAGCCTGTTAAATGGCGACTAGCCTTCACTATGCAACCGGACCAACAGTGTGCAGCAAAGTTTGTGGAGGAGAATTTTTGGAATCAAATCAAATGAAAAGCGCAAAAAATATAATAATAATAAAAAAACGTTAGATTTCGGCTGCGCTGGTGCATTTGTGATAGCATAATAGGTATAAAAGGAATTCTATATTGATTCTGATCAGCTTGTATGTATGCTTTATGCCATTGTTTCGGAGATTGTGGCGTTGCTTTGGATAATAATATGCCAAAAAGATATAAATAATAATTTTTCAATACAAAAACTTGAATTTGTTCGTTGTGTTTCTACTTTATTTTATAGTAGTGCGCTATCAGTGGTTGTGACAAATGAGCAGCTTCTTGGAGAAACGGAAATGTGGCCAAAGTTTCAGAGCGATATCTTAAAAACTCAACAAACAAGTTTGTGTATATACAGACCGTCAGACAGATAAACGGATATGCCCAAATTTACTCAGCTCGGCAGGTTGGTCACTTACAAAAAATTCAGGGAAAAAATCTCTTGCGATTACCTATTAAAGTCTTCAATAGCTGTCTGGAAAGGAAAAAGTTGAAACACTGTTAAAAAATAAAATCCTTAAAATAATAAAAATATGTTAAAAAGGATGAAGTAAAGATTGACATGGCGTATGAGTAACATTCAACTACATAAATGCTCACAATGTGCTACGATGTCCCTCATACGCCATGTCAGCCATTACATAATATCTCCAAAACTAATTATTCAAATATTGTAACAAGTAATGAATAATAATAACACACAAATTTCTTATAGAAATAATATCTTTAATGTTGCACAGTGTTGCCACCTTTCTCTCTTATTTCATATTTCGCTTGCATTCACAATTATTATTTAATGCAATAAACCCAAAATACACACAAAACAAGCATCTCAACTCAGCAGCATGAGATTGTTTTGGCAATTTTCTCTTCGTTGCACTTTTGTGGCATCACAAATGTGTGCCTGTGTGGGTATGCGTGCAATGTGTGAAAAAGTTTTGTCTACTGTAGCCACAAAATAAAAAAATATAAACACAAACAACAACATTTTGCATCCGTTATGCTGAAATTTTTGCTTTAAAGATTTACGCTTACACATTTGCACAAACATACATATAAAATTATATATATATATATGTATAAGTTATATACGTATATTTTTTCATTTTAATTTTATCTTGCATTGTTTTAAGGCTTACTAAAGTCCTTTATTACAAATTCATAAATATGATTTGGACTAAAAAATATGCAAAACTAATTTGGAAGGTAAAGAAAATAAATAACGGACTTACCTTTTGGCAATTTGATTAAAATTTGGTTTTATAAATAAAATAAAAAAAAATAAATTTATTAAATCAAATATATGTTTATAAATAATTAAGGATTGATAGTTTTTTTCCATGTTGCGACTATACATATGATTTAACATTGTACAATGTAAGAAGAATCTTACAAATTTCAAGTCATTTTCAAAATAAGGTTTACTAATATATTGTGCCGAAAAAATAAGGTAACATTTTGAATTTAAACTGCGCGCGTCGAGGATTTGGAGAATTATTTTTTTTTTTAGATTGGTAGTACTGTAAGTCACAATTATGGCGAATTTCATGTCAAAATATTCATTAGTATTTGAGATACATGTCGTTTTGAGAGCTACTAAAAGTGAGTTTTTTTGCTTTCTGCGATGTCGAAATTTGTTGAGAAAAGAATTTGCATTTAATTTTGTTTACGGAATCAATTTTCTGCTGCGGATACGTTGAGGATGATGCAGAAAGCGTGATGAGACTAGGGTCTAAAAAAAATGTTTACAAGTGGTATAGTGAGTTCCAGACCGGCCGTGAACGTTTCGAAGACGAAGAGCGTCCAGGGCGACCATCAATCTCAACCGACGAAGCTCACGTTCAACAAATCAAAGATTTGGTGTTGAAAAACCGTCGATTAACAATTAGAGACCTTGCTGCTGAAGTTGGCATATCGAAAGGCTCAGCCAATACCATTTTAAAGGATCTTTTGGGCCTCAAGCGCGTCAAATCTCGACTGGCACCGAAAACATTGAATTTTTTGAAAAAAGGCGGCGCGTTTAAGTGAGTAGAACGATGCTTTCCGACTACCATGGTGTCATGAAACGCTTTATGACTGGCGATGAGACTTGGATCTATGCTTACGACCCCGATTCAACCGATCAATCGAGCGATTACCGTGCCAAAAGAGAGCCGAGACCATAAAAATCGCGCCAAAGTCGCTCAAAAATCAAGGTCATGTTGAAGGTTTTCTTCGATTATAGTGGCGTTGTGCATTATGAGTTCCTTCCAACCGGTCAAACAGTCAACAAGGAATATTATTTGAACATTATGCGTCGTTTGCGTAACGCTATCCGCCTAAAAAGCGCGGAATTGTGGAAAGACAAATCTTGGTTTTTACACCACGATAATGCACCATCCCATCCTGCCCTCGTAATTCGTGATCATTTCGCCAAAAACTCAACCCATATCATTCCGCAACCACCGTATTCACCTGATCTGGCGCCGTGCGACGTCTGGCTGTTCACCAAGCTCAAAAGACCGCCATCCCGGAAAGTGACTGCAACCAGTATTTCGAAGATTGGAAAATCCGCTGGCATAAGTGCATTGTGTCGGGAGGGGATTACTGTGAGGGGGATGAAATTGATTTGGAAGAATAAATAAAGAATTTTCAAAATAAATACAATGTCACCTTATATTTTGGGCACAGATGAAAAAGTCGTGTTGACATTGACAGCGGAAGAACAATGGAAGCCATACTGCAACGCAACACTTGCAAATCACACCGTAAATACTTTTTTCCAAGAAAAATTTGGCTTAATATACAAATAGCAAGTAAGGAAGAACTAAAAGCATTTTAGTACTGCAAGTTGCAAGAGTATTCAGTTGCACCCAAATTCAGCACTTCCTTACTTGTTCTAGCAAACCTTATGCCAAATATGTCGATCAGGGAATGACTTATATATACAAATAGTATATAAACTTGCTTGCATTCCGATCGTCTGGTTTAAGGTATTTCCCGTGCAAGAGTACAAAATGTTCGGTTGCACCCAAACTTGGCCTTTCCTATCTTGTTTATTTTGCTTTTTTGTTTTGTTTTTAAAACAAATTAATATAAAAAACTCAACTGTCTGCTGGTCCCCAAAGTCACCTGGCCTAACTTCACCAGATTGGTTTTATGGGGTTATGAGAAACAAGGGATTCAGAAACGAACTCAGAAATCTGACTGAATTGAAGCAATCCATTAAATCGATAATTGACGTAGTCCCGACTTTAGCACTTCAGGTCGAAATTAATTATTTTCTAATTAGATATCGCATGCACGTGGTTAAGAATGGAAGGCATTTGCGGTCCATACTTTTTTATAAATAATTAATTATATAAAGTAAAGTATAAATAATTGAAGCAATATTCGTGCGCCACCCTGTACATTTACAGAATTTCGTGTAAGATTTTCAAATTAAATTTTAGAAATTTTCTTCAGAAATTCCTCCATAACACTTAGCAAGAAGATCTTATTAATACTCTCATAACTTCGAAATTGTTTACGAAATCAACATAAAATTTTCGTATCATATTTTTATAATGATATAATAATGTATATATATATATATATAGTATATAGTATATATATATATATATATATATATATTTTTTTTTTTTTGTTTTTATGGATGGTATGTGTTCTCTATCTATGAAAATTACATACAGCCCTACTTAAAAAGCTGAATATCTCGAGAAGTATTATTGATAGCGATTTTGTCCTTGAACAGTTTTTTATTGCAAATAAAATTTCCTACAAATTTGTCATGGATTTTTTTTCTCTCCTGCCATTTACGAGGTATATACAAAAAAGTGCGAAATTCTTGGAAAAATCGAATTTGGAGCCCCGTACAACCTTGCCGGTGTGAGTTACGACTATTTAGCACTCGGCACTTTTGTAGAGTAAATAATTCTGAGAAATATGCGTCTAAAGTGAAAGCGATCCCATAAAATACCTCTGATATGTAGGAATTTAAAGATAAAAACTGTCGATTGCAGTGTATTTTCTATGGAAAGTTTTTACAGGCCTTGGTCCAGTTCTTAATGTTAATATTAAGGGCTAAAATTTTCAGGGAATTATTTAGGACATTCCTAAGGAAATTATGTGACGGCACTGAAAAAAATTAGTAGTTGAAAAAAACACCCTAATATACTATATATATATAAGTAAATGTACATTCGATATATACAAATATGTGCAAAAAACTCGATGTTTTAAACTTACTAGTTGATATCCTTAAATCAGTCCTTCAACAAGTGGTCCCTTACCAGAGAATACCGCCTTTAATAGAGATAGATACTAAAGACACTGCTTCATAATCTTGCAACCTTCCAGTGGTTTGTTTTTTTCTTGTATAACACGCTTAAAACTTGAATAGTTTTTAATTCCTTACTACGCACAACCAAAAAATTAAATAGCCCACTGTTAACATTATTCTGGCAGGCTGTGTACCTGTTTGCTTCTTTCTATGCAGTACAATGTGAAAATAAACTAACTTCATTATCAGAGGTGGTGGGAAGAATCCTATTTAAAAGTTATGCAGTTATGATATTACTTTTATAAAACATATTTAATTCCACTTTTATAACTACATACAATTACACATAAAATTGTTTCACTATTAGCGTTTTAAATTAAGTTACATATGTATACAGTATGTTCTACATATTGTATATATTAGGGTGGGCCACAAAAATTTGATTTTCATTTTATTTACATTTTTTTTTATTCTTCTTTCTTTCGCAGAAATTTCGTCCCAAATCAATAAAAGTCACTGATAGTAAGTTTCTAACGATATTTTTAAAGTATCAAAAGAAGAAAAATGAGACAAATTTGCAGACAAACAAAGAGAGGGACCGAAATGCATGAGTACAAAGAGATTGACAAGCTGGTCGGTTCGAGACCGAAGCATACTCTTGTAGAACTCCCAGTGGCAATCCAGAGTTGGATCCCGAGAGCATGCTAAAATTATGGAGGGAATACTTCTCCCAGCTGCTGAATGGTAGTGAACGTACAACGCCAGGATAAGGCGAACCCGCTTCCCCAATCGATGACGATAGTGCAGACGTTCCATTGTCTGACCATGAAGAAGTTCGAATAGCAATTACCCGTTTAAAAAACAACAAAGGTGGGAGCCGATAGATTGCTGGTCGAGCTATTTAAACACGCCGGCAAAGAACTGATAAGGACCCTGCATAAGCTTCTTTGTAGATTATGGCAGAACGGAAGCATGGTCGTCGATTGGATTTAAGTCTGCTCTGCCCAATCCACGAAAAGGAGACCTAGCGCTAACTACCGATAAGCCTCCTCAACATCGCGTATGAGGTTCTATCGAGCGTATTGTGTAAAACCCACCGTAAACTGGAAAATCAACAACCGACCAGATATTCACCAAACCTTGGAAAAGACCCGTAAAAAGAGATTCGACACGCACCACTTCTTCTTTGATTTCAAAGCTGCCTTTGACAGCACGAAGAAAAGCTTTTATGCCGCGATGTCTGAATTTGGTATCTCCGCAAAACTATCACGACTGTGTAAACTGACGTTGGGCAACACCAAAAAATCCGGCAGGATTGGGAAGGACCTCTTCGAGTCGTACCAAACGAATTTTCAGACAAAGCGATTAGCTTTCGTGTGATTTCTTTAATCTGCTACTGGATAAGATTATTCGGTCTGCAGAGCTGAACATAGAAGGTACAATCTTTTGTAAGAGTGTACAACTGCTGGCGTACGCCGGTGAGATCGATATCATTGGCCTTAACAACCGCGCCGTTAAAGACCAGTTGGAAAAGGACCTGGCTGCATTTAGAATCTCGAATTGGCGCCAGTAGAGAAAAAAAAGAGATAAAAATTAAATAGTTTTTTTTTTTGCCCACCCTAGTACATATGTACTACATGGTATGTTCACATATTTACTATATATAATTATATTCACCCATGAAAATGAATTAAAATGCAATTCAATCACATACATAAGTACAGACACAAACCACATTTATCAACAGAACAGAGCGCTGTTTATATATATTTACGTAAACACACGTACAAACAAACAAACATAGTCCGCTATACGCAGAAACAAATAATAATTTTGCGTTGTTCATTATTACAAAACTTTTTTACAATTAATTAAAGTTTATTATAAAAGTTTCAAATTTCCTGCTTGCAAGCGTTGGCCAGACACTCTCTGCAACGTGGAACTAATTTTAAATAATTTATGTAAGGGTTATATATGTACATACCCAAACGTACTTATATATGTACATACATTTGAAGAATACGCATGTGTCGTCGTCATTTTGTGTATGAGTATCGGTGTCTGCAGCGGAAGTGGCCAAAATGCATAAATATATCTGTATTATATTGTATATGCAAGTTTCATGTAAGTATATACATATGTATATACATACATACATATGTGCTGCTTGTAACGAGAGAACTTGGTGTAATTAAATTAAGCTGGTGCTCTTTGTACTCTCAAACCAGCAGGCTTTCGAGTACACTCATATCTAAATAGTTTGCTTATGTTTGTGATATTATATTCAGTTAGTTCTGCTTTCTACAGGTTAAACATATAAGCGATGAAAATGGGTCTGGTATGGAACGAGGGCAAGACGAAATATCTCCTGTCATCAAACAACGCACTCGCATCTTGGTGCCCACTTCACGGTTTTTTTTTTTTCTTTTACACCTAAAGATGGTTTAAAATGTCCTCGCACCGTATAGGGATCGATCGTCATCCTACATGAGTGGTGTTCCCACTAAAACACTCCCCCCTTCTATCATGGAGTTTTTTTCCCTACCCCGGGACAGCTTTCGCATTACTTTAGGGCAAGGTTTCCAAGATGAACTCATTACAGGTCAATTTCTACTCTCCCTGCGCCGAGAGATGCCTACGATTTTGTAACCAGCACCAAGCTATTTGGCACATGTTCTATTGTTAGTCCCCATTCATGTCATCTTCCACGTACCCGGCAATTATTTCCCAGTTTTCGCTGCTAGCTATGATTTTTTTCTAAAATATTTTCCGTACTTAGTTCTCCGGGCTTGTTTTCTGCAGTTCTGCAGGGCTTCTTTCCATCGATGGCGCTTGCAAAAAAGTATGGCATCATCTAGCGGTTCGTCTCCATAAATACATGCTGGGCTTTCTGACTTTCCCATGTTGTACAGGTACACCTGTGTTATGTAATATTTTTCCTCGCCGTGTTTTCAACTGTGCCACATTTCTATTTCTTTAATCAGTTTGGCGGTCCATCTTCCTTTGCTCTCCCTTGTCCACCAATCTTGCCAGAGTTCAAGAGTTTGCTTCCTCGCCTGTTGTCTTATGGCCATGTGTATTTTTACTCCGACTTTCTTCCATAGCCAGAGTTGTCTTCTCTCCTTTGCGAGAAGGTCTATTGGAATGCTGCCGCTTATCACTAGCACTGTGGGTTCGGATGCAGTGCGGTACACCGAGGCGACTCTAAGGGCTGCTGTCCTCTACACTTTAGCAAGCACTTTCCTTCTATTTTCTACCTTTAATGTATCGGCTCATATTTCGCTACATAAGTCTTGATAGCGCCATGGTTATATGGGCTGACGTTTTTGCAGCATGTTGTATTTGAGCCCAGTACGTCAGTTTGTTGTCCATTCTTATTCCTAGGTATTTTAAGCTTTTCGTCGTTTGAATAGTTTCCGAATGAACTTGGATGTTTATCTCCAGCGGGATGTGTTTCCTAGAGAGTAGGATCAGTTCTGTTTTTTCTTCAGCTAGATTGAGGCCGTATAAGTCCAACCATGTCTGTGTTTGCAGCATAACTTGAGTCAGTCTGCGCCTGGCCATGTCGGTATTACGCGCGGTTATGACTACGGCGATGTCGTCTGCATAGCCAACGAGATAGTAATCGTTAAGCATTTCAATATTTCCGTCGTAGCTGGCGTTAGTAGTAGTATTAGGAGTATTAATCCCTGCGCTTCTCCCGAGGTTATTTCATTACTTTTTGGGCAATATTGAATGCATTTCTTATGTCAATTGTTGCGAGGAGGACTATTAGCCTCGAGAAGTTGTTCTTTCGATGAGCTTCCTCCACGCTGCGCACGACGTCTCCCACAGCTCCGATGGTGCACCTGCCTGGTCTGAAGCCATGTTGTCGCCTCCAGCATCGTTTATGGTGGCTATGATGTGCATGCATAGAGGTCTGTATGCTGATGGTGTTCCTGGGTCTCGTTTGCCTTTGCTTATTAGGGTCAGATGCTGCCTCTCCCATATTTCTGGGAAAATACCCTCGTTCAGACATGCATTGTACATTATTGCGGACGTTCCGTAGCGATTAGCTTTAACATTTCCACTGGTATCTCATCAGGCCCAAGGGATTTTTTGGTCTATAGAGTGTTTGATGCCGTGTTCATTTCTTCCAAGGTGAAAGGCGGACATGAGCTCTCTTCCGTATGTTCCGGTGGGTCTCTTCCCAGTTCACGGGTTGGAACAGAGTGTTTACGAGTGTAGCTGCGGCGTTTAACTCAGGGGTGGACTGTTTTACTCTAAGTTTTTTTTATTACAATCTTGTATCCGAGACCCCACGGATTTTTGTTTATATCGTCAAATAGCTCTTCCCATTTATCTTTCTTTGTCTTTGTTATTGCGTCTTTCAGCTCAGTTTGCCCAGCTTTATATTCCTTATGCTATTCCATTCCGTTTCTTCCTCTTCTTCTGGATCTAGTATATCGTCGTGTTTTGCGCAGGCAAGTTTGTCTAAGATTTCGGATTTCGTCCGTCCACCAGTAAACTGCTTTCTTTGGATGTCCGCCTTTAGGCATTTCTGCTTTACATGCTTCAGTGATGGTGCTCACAGTTGCTTAGACAATCAGCCTAGTTGTGCTACTTGCATGGTATTTCGGTGGATTTTCATCTATGGCCGCGAGGAGCTTTTCTGAGTCTAACTTGGAAGCGTTCCATTTACATGTTCCTCTTCTTTTCGTAGTTGCTGGATTTTTATCTGGGCTTTTGATATGTTTTGGTGGTCACTACCAGTATAGTCTTCCAAAACTTTCCACTTCCAAACAGGTAATACCGCTTACTGTGTAGACAATGAAGTAAAGTCCTCTCCCGACGAACAAAGACTTAACTCTAAACTCTACAGAGACATGAGCGATCACAACATCTTATGTGTCGGCGTTATGAGTTTTCGAAAAAAGTTCTGCGGAAGACTTATGGTCCTTTGCGCATTGGCCACGGCGAATATGGCAGTGGGTGGAATGATGAGCTGTATGAGATATACGACGCCATTAACATAGTGCAGTGAATTAAGACACAGCGGCTACGTTAACTAGGTCATGTCTACGCCAATAAAGAAGAAGTAGAATGTATATGTATACAAATAATCAGCGTGATGAGCTGAATCGGTATAGTCATGTTCGTTTGTCTGTCCGTCTATCGATATACATATATGCCCTGCTTAACTGAAATTTATAAGGTCTAAACAAAATGTCTGCCTTCAACATATTTTACATCACATATACAAAAACTCCTAAGCCACTGAACAGATTTTGGTAAAATTTAGCACACTGCGTCCATTTTAATCCATCTAGAAGATAGAAATAGTTCATACCTTAATTTTATTAAATATTGAAACAATCGATATTTATTATAAGAAAGAAACTTTAGCTTTTCGGCCAGCTTCTAATACCCTTCAGAAATACAAAGATTTCTTATAAGAACTTCATTTTGATCGGTCAGTTTGTATGGCAACTATATGCTAAAGTGATTTCATCAAAACAATTTCTCTATAAAAAAATTTAAATGGCACCGATAATCTTTTCGCCGGTTCTGACGGAAATATCGTTTTATCATTAAACAGATCGTCGTACCTATTCGTGAAACAGCCATTTTGTCTGCAAATTTAAATGGAGAAAGGATTCTGACGCAGCAGATAAGTCTTCAAAATACTACAGTTTCTTATTTTTGATATAAAATTTTTGTAAAATATAAACATTTTTCAAAACAAATCCGAATTTTCGATTTTAAAGTAAATTATTACTTGCACAAAATTACCGTTTTCGGTTTTATAATAGATTGTGTAATTTTTATTAAGAAATCATTAATTTTGAGCAATAAAATAATACATTTTTTATCATGACCTCTCTATTTTATTCAAAATATTAAAATGGTTGATACAAATATTTTTCACTAGAAAAAGAAATGTCATTTCTAAAACTAAACTAAACATTGATATTTTTGGCTATGAAACTGACGTATTTATATTTTATTTTGGAACTCGCTTACTATACATATATAATATCAATGAGATCGCAAATATTTAAAATGCATATATAAACAAGTAAGGAAGGGCTAAGTTCGTCTGCAACGCACAATTTTTTACTTTGTTAACTTCCAAGAATCAAAGACAAGGAAATATCTGAAGATATAAAACGTCAACCAGACATTTTCAGCAGAAAGTTTGTTAGCGTAACGAAAATATTATGAGTAGTATACGGGGTTTGGGAGTATCAAAATTTATCTATTTTTGCCAACAACACATATTATTAGCATATCACATACCAAAAAATGATCCCTAGGTTTCATAAAGTACCTCCCATATAAGCACTGATCATATGGAGTAAAGTCAGCCAGACGTTTGAAAAACCAGATATTTGTTATATGGGGCTAGGACAAGTTTTCGCCCATTTTTATCTATATTAGGCACTGGTAACAGTAACAAGTTGGCCGACATATTCTGTGTCCAAAAAAAAGTGACATTTGAATTTAAACTGCCCGCGTCAAAAGATTTAGAGAATTATTTTTTTTTTAGATTCGTAGTACTGTCAGTCACATGTATGTCAAATTTCATGTCAAAATATTCATTAGTGGTTGAGATACGTGTCGTTGTGTGAGCTGCTAAAAGTGAGTTTTTCGTTTTTTGCGATGTCGAAATCTGTTGAGCAAAGAATTTGCATTAAATTTTGTTTACGGAATCAATTTTCTGCTGCGGATACGTTGAGAATGGTGCAAAAAGCCTTTGGTGATAAGGCTATGTCTAAAAAAAAGTTTACAAGTGGTATAGTGAGTTCCAAGCCGGCCGTGAACTTGTCGAAGACGAAAATCGTCCAGGGCGTCCATCAATCTCAACCGACGAAGCTCACGTTCAACAAATCAAAGATTTGGTGTTGAAAATCCGTCGATTAACAATTAGAGACCTTATTGATGAAGTTGGCATATCGAAAGGCTCAGCCAATACCATTTTAAAGGATGTTTTGGGCCTCAAGCGCGTCAAATCTCGACTGGTACCGAAAACATTGAATTTTTTGGAAAAAAGGCGTCGCATTGAAGTGTGTGAAACGATGCTTTCCGACTACCACAGTGTCATGAAATGCATTATAACTGACGATGAGACTTGGATCTATGCTTACGACCCCAAAACAACTGATCAATCGAGCGAATATCGTGCCACAAGAGAGCCGAGACCAAAAAAATCGCTCAAAAATCAAGGTCATGTTAACTGTTTTCTTCGATTATCGTGGTGTTGTGCATTATGAATTCCTTCCAACTGGTCAAACAGTCCACAAGGAATATTATTTGAACGATATGCGTCGTTTGCGTAACGCTACCCGCCTAAAAAGGCCGGAATTGTGGAAAGACAATTCTTGGTTTTTACACCACGATAATGCACCATCCCATACTGCCCTCATAATTCGTGGTCATTTTGCCAAAAACTCAACCCATATCGTTCCGCAACCACCGTATTCACCTGATCTGGCGCCGTGCGACTTCTGGCTGTTCACCAAGCTCCAAAGACCGCTCCGGAGACACCGTTTTTATACTATAGAGGAGATTCAAGCCGCAGCGAAGACGGAACTGAAGGCCATCCCGGAAAGTGACTACAACCAGTGTTTCAAAGATTGGAAAATCCGTTGTCATAAGTGCATTGCATCGAGAGGGGATTACTTTGAAGGGGATGAAATTGATTTGGAAGAATAAATAAAGAATTTTCAAAATAAATACAATGTCACCTTTTTTTGGGCACAGTAGTATGCGGTATAAAATCACGAGGAGGTTAGAAAATCAATATATTAGTTATATGAGGGTTCAGGGAAGTATTGTCTCTATACAATCCATTTTTGATACACAGACATACTAGTTATTATCAGATAGAATTTTCTCTGAATTTCAATTGTATATCTGATACATTTACCGATATTTTCAGTCAACAGCCAACCGTAGATACTCGGTATTCGGTACCTAGGGACTTTAAACTAAAATAAGAATATACATATAAAACTACGTAATTTTCAACAAAATTATTTTTCTGTTCGACGACTTGTTCAAAATATATATTATAGATTATTCCATGTAAAAATTCGATATTTCCTTGCTGAAAGTGCATAATTTTACTCATCAAAATTCTATTGAATTATTGAATTTTCATATAGTGTTTAAAATTGTAGATTTCTACCCAAAAACTGATAATTTTTTTTTTAAAAAGTAATTAATTGCAAAAATTCATAATTGTGAGCAAAAAGGACCAAAACTTTTAAACAAAATTGGTACAAAATCCTTCACTTGTTTAATAAAATGGAGAATTTCTTGTTAAAGGTGGATAATTTTATTGATCAAAATAAATTTAAAGTATTAGAGGCAGTAAGCATATTATTTACGAATTAAAATGAAAACACCTTGCCAGTACATTCGTAAATAATATTTTAATTGTATGCCGCCGCCCCCGCCCAATTTCTTTTGCCACGTCTGTATCGCCAGATTAATCTTTTCTTTTTCTCTTTTTCGAACTTTTTTCGAAGTATTAATTCGCGCGCAACTAAACACTTACAAAAAGTTGCGCGCGCTCTCTCCTTTTGCGACTGCTTGGCGATACAGACGTAGGTAAGTGTGGTTCTAATTTGTTTATAATTAAATATATTTATTATATGAAACTTTTGGTTTTCTTATTTAACATTTGTGGAATAAATTGCGCCGACCGTTTTCCCACGGCCAACCACATTCTGGAACGAACGAGCACCGTGCTCCACCACCCGAATTAACATTGGTCCTTCGAGCCGGATAACAGGTAACAAGTTGATTTTATTTAAAGTGAAAGTGCATAATTTGCCCGCTATAGCAACTCGCAAGTTACAGCCAAACTTATTTTGGATTTGTGCTCTGCAAGCTATAAGGCAATAGATTGGTCAATTTGTGCATCATTTATGTACAAAACCCATTGTGCCGTGTGAAGTGGAGACCAAAACTTATTTTTGGCACTCTACCCGCAAAATCAACGCACAAGATTGCAGGTAGTATTGTACTTCATTTAAGTACAACAATAAATACACCTGGTAATGCACTAACTATTTCACTTTGCATATATAAAGAAAAAAAAACAACACTGTTATTCGAAAAAATTATAAATTTCTTGGACGCACAAAATCGTCTGGAGCGTCAAAAATCTCTCTCGGTTTCTGTTTTTTTCCTATGATTAATTTGAGTTTAGTCGCTCAACTCTGCCTTCCCATATATTGCTCGAATAGCAATAAAGGCAAGCAGCAATAACGCAGCTGCAGTTTCGCGAGTGCGAGCAAAAACAAAAAAAATATACAAAGTTACAAGTGCGGTGAGTAACTAAAAATTAGAAAAGTGAAGTGAGCGACGGCTAGAAAGCCAAACAGCAAAGGAAGCAGCAAAGGCAGAGCGGCACAGGCAAGCGGCATAGGCAGAGCAGCACCGGCCAAGCAAAAAAGTGAGAGCGGCATACCAGCATAGGCAAAGCAGCAGAAGCCCAAGCAACACAGGCAAGCAGCAAAGCAGCACAGAGAAGCAGCACAGGCCAAGCAGCCAAGGCCAAGCAGCAGAAAGGTAAAGCAGCACAGAGGAGCAGAACAGGCCAAGTGAGAGCGGCATAGGCAAGCAGCATAGGCAAAGCAGCAAAGGCAAGGCAGCGCAGCAGCCATCCCAGAAAGACAGTAACCCCGTGAACAACGTGAAAGGGTTCAGCTGATCAATCATACAAGTGCTGGTGAATTCTTATTTTGTATTTATATTTGATCAAAATAAAGCAATTAGCACCAATAAACTTTGTTTGTGTACATAGTCAAAGACTAAGCGTGCAAGTGCATTGGGCCGATTACCCAGCAAGCACATACTAAATAAATTCGGAAAAATATTTTGAGAAAATAGTTTACTAAATTTATTCATTTTGTTTGTGCCTTCGAAAATTCACGTCTTATAAAGAAACAACGCACTGCCTATCATCAACTAATTTGTAGTCTGTCCGTGATTGGTTCGATAACTTTTGAACTTTTGCAACATATTTGCAAATATTTTTTCAATTTTAATTTCAAGTTTTAGATCCGATTTTGTGCAACATTTTTGCAGTTCCGGTTCAATTTTCGGAAACAATGGAATCCATCAGAGCCTTTACCACAGCTGCAGACGCTCTACTGGAGTTTGAGGAGTCTTTTACTCCAACAGCAAACAATCAAAGTGCCTACTCTCTCGAAGTTCAACAAGCTGAACTGAAATCTCTGTGGGCAGACATAAAGTCTGAATACAAGTTGTGTTTGTCAAAAGTGGATCCTTCGGACACAAGCTAAATTTGACGACATTAAGCTTAAATATACGAGCTGTTACCACGCCTATGTGTGTTGCGCGGCCTTGATGGGCGAACACATGCACAACCTCACGGCGTTCAACCAAAGCCCTACTTCGAATTCTACAGTGATTCAACCTGAACGGTTACAACAAACTGTAGAACCCGTGAGGTATTCTATCAATTTACCGCCATGTGATACCGAAATATTTCATGGCGATTTTTTACAATGGCCCTCATTTAGGGATTTATTTGCCGCTATATATGGGAATAACCCAAGGCTATCTCCGGTAGAAAAGTTATTCCATCTTAACCAAAAAACGCGAGGTGAAGCAAAAGCTATTGTTTCGAAAGCGCCACTGACGAATGACGGATTCGCTTTGGCTTGGAATAATTTGTTGTGTAGATATGAAAACAAGCGAGTGCTTGTCAACACACAATTGAATTTATTGTTCAAGCTCCCGCACATCTCAACAGAATCTGAGACCGAACTCAGAAATTTACAGCGGGAGATTAATAGCTGCATTTCAGCTTTACAAATACAGGGCATCAATACAGATAGCTGGGATCCCATATTTACGTACTTGTGTTCTATCCGACTACCGGACTATACACTGTCGCTTTGGGAACAATCTCTGGATTCGGATTCAGAGATCCCAAAAGGGGTTGAGTTAGACAAGTTTCTAACCAAACGGGTTAAAACGCTTGAGAGAGTATCAAACCTCAAAGGCGAGTTGAGTACTCAACCTAATATTAAGTCGGCTGATGGTGAAGATCGGATACCAACCTTGCAGTCAAGGATTGGATCTAAACCCATCAATGCCCATCACGCCAAGACAAACAATATGAAATGTAAACTGTGCTCATCTCAATCACACATTTTGAAAACTTGTAAAAGATTCGTTGAGATGCAGCCTAATGCACGGTTAAATGCTGTCAGAAAACTCCACGTCTGCCTTAACTGTTTATCGGACTCACATGAAGTCAAAAATTGCAAAAGTATGTTTAATTGTAATAAATGTAAACAGAGGCATCACTCTATGATTCACCGGGATCAGAGTGAGGGAATAGCTCAGATATCTGACAGCACTGACACTACTGAGATTTCTACTAAATCTCATGTGGCCTCTATTAAGGCCAATATTTCAAATGTGCCCACGAGTCGAAGCATGCTCTTAGGTACAGCCATGGTGACCATATGTCACAACGAGAGCACCTTCACTGTCAGAGCCCTGATTGATTCGGGATCTGAAGCCACCTTCGTAAGCAATAGTCTGCAAAAACGCTTACATCTGGCAACCAAAAAGGTCAGCGCGCGAGTTTCAGGATTGAATAATACCGTATCAGGACAAGTTCAATCGGTATGCTCGATCACAATTGGCTCGCCCCGTAACAAAGGTTTGAAAATAGAAGCGGAAGCTTTGGTACTGCCAAAATTGACTGGACTGCTTCCATCCAGATCAATTACCTCTTCAATTTTAAAAAGGCTACCTAATATCCCCTTAGCGGATAATAATTTCTATACAAGTCAAGAGGTTGACTTGTTGATCGGAGCAGATCTTTACCCGCAAATAATACTAAATGGGGTAAAATCTAAAATTTTGGGATCCCTTGCTGCACAACGAACAGTGTTCGGTTGGGTTTTAACAGGTTCCGTTCCCTCCGAAGAAAAGAAGACAAATGGCAAAGGCGACGGACAAAATCCAGCCATAACTCAACAACAAACACAAAATCATTCTAGTAGCAAAAATAATAATAATTTTATATTTATACAACAGAAACGACATCAACAGCCACAACAGAAGCAGCAGCAACAACAGAATCAGGCTAACAATGATGCGCCCGGCTCAACGAATCACACCGATGCGCATTGTGGCGTCGGTGGGCCGACACCGCATACAGCAGCGCTATCTCTGTCAGTAACGTCCGTAGGCAGCTCACCGCCGAGCAGCGCTGAAGCGACAAATACCAACGATTTAGATTATTACACGGGCGCCCCTGAAACGGGGGCAGCAACGGCTGTCACAGCTGCAACGCAGCGACATACTGTCGCAGCAACGCCACCACTACCACCCCCATCACAAACGTTGTCGCCATCATCAGCTGTGGCGGCCTCATCAGCAACAGCGCACTATCCACCATCACACCAGCAACACTATGCCACGAGCAACACAGTGGCGCAATTGTCGGATGCCTTACACCACCAGCAGTTGCAGCTACAGCTACAACAACAATACGAGCAACGTTATCAACAGCAAACAGCCTATTATCACCAGGAACAGCAGGCGCCGCCGTCGCAATCGCAGCAAAAAGACCAATCAGCAACGTATGTGAAGTCACAACAGCCGTCTACACAATACCTGCATGCGGCGGCCACAAAAACAACAGTAAATGAACATGCAGCGCGCAGCAACAGACACGCAACGCAGTCGACAGCCACACACAACACAACGAACACATCACAAGCAGTAACAACAACTCAGCAGCAGCAACCTGCAGCGATGGCGCACGCATTGACACACGCCACACAGCAACAACAACAACCGTGTCAACGGACGCAAAGCTCTGACCAACGAGGCCTCTCCCGCATCCCACATGCCCAAGATCGAGCCAGACTCGAATCGTCTCGCCGACTTCGGCATGCTGGTAACTTCCTTTCGGATCGGCGGCATGGCAATGATCGACTGAGACTCGATTCGTCTCAGCGACATTGCCCGGACCGAACCAGACTCGATTCGTCTCGTCGGCCACCCCATCCGAAGCGAAGGCGTGGACGAAACGCTCGAGGTCAAGCAGATGCACGCCATACTCTTATCATCAAGGAAAGGTACGCAACACTACCTTGGCAGCAAAGACGGCCGGCGTCATATAACATCGGCACGATAAAGTGCACTGGCTGCCAACGCTTCTCACATTCACCACCTACCCAGGATCGAGTTAGACTCGATTCGTCTCGCCGACCTCGGAAGGTGGTGACTTCTATGCAGATTGGCGGCATGGCAATGACCGACTGAGATTCGATTCATCTCAGCGGCATTTCCCGGACCGAACTAGACTCGATTCGTCTCGTCGGCCACCCCATCTGCAAAGAAGACGTGGAAGAAGAAGTGCAGGAGCCAGTTAGTTAAGTTAGTTTTAAGTAATTAATTGTAAACTGCATTTGCAGTAATACTGCAAGGCGGGGAGAATGTTGCCGCCGCCCCCGCCCAATTTCTTTTGCCACGTCTGTATCGCCAGATTAATCTTTTCTTTTTCTCTTTTTCGAACTTTTTTCGAAGTATTAATTCGCGCGCAACTAAACACTTACAAAAAGTTGCGCGCGCTCTCTCCTTTTGCGACTGCTTGGCGATACAGACGTAGGTAAGTGTGGTTCTAATTTGTTTATAATTAAATATATTTATTATATGAAACTTTTGGTTTTCTTATTTAACATTTGTGGAATAAATTGCGCCGACCGTTTTCCCACGGCCAACCACATTCTGGAACGAACGAGCACCGTGCTCCACCACCCGAATTAACAGTATTGAATAGTTTATTAGTTTGTGTAAAATGGCAGCCACTGCAACGCCTACCCGGGTCTGCCTATTATACATATACATTTATTTGCATTTTGTTATTATTGCTTAAAATAATTTGTAAAATGGAAAGAAATGAATTTTATCATACATAATACATACATAAGGATAAAATACATACATTTTTTCTCAGCTCAAAGGGGGTAGAATTCTCGAAAATAATTAGGTTAAAATAAATAATTTCTTACTGTGCCCTAACATCTATATATTATTTATATACAAATTTTCACTTCAATTTATCCATCCATTTTACTGCAACATAAAACTATAAATACATACATAAGTATAACCAATTTCTGAAGACATTGTAAGCGAATTAAGCACTCCGAGTAAAACTGAGTGCATTTTTTACAAAATTTAATTTGCTACAAATCCCAAAGACGCACTTTCTTTTGAATTATCCCGGATTTGCATGTTACCCATTACTTATATAATACGCTTTTGTTGCACAGCCACAATTGCATTGCGCACATTTTAGTATAAAATCCATTTTTGCATTGCTCGTGCTTGCCTTTCTTCACTGCTCATAGAAGAAGGTAACCGTGAAGAATCTAAGTGTGTGTGTGTCTATGTCAGTGCCAGCTGACAGCTGTAGTTTTCAGCATTCAAATGCATTCCGTAGATTTTTTCCCAACTCGCTACGCATCTCCATAATCATGCCAGCTATCCCGAAGAGCAGCACTAATTAAATTAAGTGTGCATGCACCGTTCACAGCGAACATAGTCAGGTGAATGCCGGCAATTTGCCGAACAAAAATATAACAGACAATGATTACATAAATGTTAAATTGTTGAATACTTACTGAAATTAAGTAGAGTACGTAGTACGTCTGCTGCAGAGCGTGAACGCCGTGCTTAATGGTATTGTATATGACAAGCCCGCCAGCATGCAATCAAATTTCTCGCATTCGAAATGTGATTGGGAGAGGTAAAAGTGAAATATAAAACAGAGTAATAGGAATGGAAAGCTTCAAGCCAAGAATAATAGTTATTAAAATCATTTTTTTCTCTCACTATAATGAAGAAAGTATAAATAAAATTTTTGCAGTGTGACTTTTGATAATGCATTCCTAGCCTTATGACCTCAATGGCGGAGAACAAGAATACAGATTTCGAAATACGAATAGAATGCTTTCCAGCAGACTTCATCTTTATAGTATGTCAGTTTGAAAGTCAAATTCGTTTAAAAATTTGTCTACTAAAACTGTATAAACATCAACCTAAAGTTCTGAGAAATGACCTACCGAAAAAGTCCGATATTATACTTGAAAATAACTAGTGTTCTAGGAATTAATTTGGATCCGGTATTACTGTATCTTCATTTGCCGCATTCTTCCAAGAAATGCTCAATAAAAGTGAATAATTTTGAGACTAAAATCATAGTTCGAGGAATGTTTTAAAGCTTCTCATATGTTATGTAATAATTTCAAAAGTTGAAAGTATGAAATACATTGTTTCATTGAATTGAACTAAATTCAGGTAAATAGGTATATACATATTATATTTTAATTCATATAACACCTTTTACTATCAGTTACTATGACAAATATTATAAGATACTGCCATGAGCCGAGAGTTTTTGCCACAAAAATTATTCACATTAAGAGGTAATCTTTTTTCAAAAAAAAATTTTTTTTTTTGCATTTTCTCTTCCCTTATACCCTTAGAATTAATGTAAAAGCCCACTTTACCATTGGAAGTTTTCGAAAAAGGCCCAAAAATAATAATACCGCTCGACGTTCGGAGCGCTCGGAGTGCACACCTCAAACTTTAAAAGCGTTTTTCTCAAAACACACTTTTTTAAACTGGCGGACATAATTCCGGTCGAACTACTCAACCGATTCGCTTATTTTTTTTTTTTTTTTTTTTGTTGTTTACAAAACGACTGGCTACCGTCCTTACTAGATTCATATTTTTTTATAATTTATTGACAATGTTATGACAAAAATTATGTAAAAAAAATAAATGGGAAAAAATTAAAAAACAACGTTTAGATTCTTATTTATCAACATTTTTTATGATTCTCGTAGGGACGATAACCATTCACGTACTTTTTAAGAATAAATTGGGTTTTTGTGTTTCAGATGATCCAAACATGAGAAATCGTGTCCGTCAGTGAAAAAAAAAAACGCATTTCATTAACCCAGCAATTTCTCCGGCAGATGTCATCAAAAAATTCCGAAAAAATTTGTTTTTAAACTCCACATATACCTCATGATATGTGGAAAAATTTCTGTTGTAGAATAAAAATTTCTAAAAAAAATGTGACAAAAAACAGGCTACATTACCCTACTGACCCCTTAAGTACTTAAGAGATGAACTAAGATTTCTAAACCAATTCACTCTGCTAAATATTAGAGGAATAAAAAAGGTCTTAAGTTGGCTGACTATATTTTAGTACGTTATTTTAACTGAAATTTTCGATTGAACACGATCATCTTCCTTTTTATACGATATAGATGACGCTATGTAATATAAAAATTTTTGAAAATATTAGAAGAAAGCCTTCATAGTCTTTTAGAAAGAATTTACCAAACTAAACATGTTTTGAAACTTCCGTATAGGTTTTGAATGAGCAAATTTTACACATAGCGACAAAAAAAAAATGTTCTTTTAGTGAAAAAAACGTCTCATTGTGGTATATACCCTTTTTAGTTCTGATATGTAGCTTCCCAGAAAGTTTGTCTAAAAACAAGTTTCGATTAGAGTTTGACGTGACTCTGCGTTCTTCTGCCTTCACCTATGTATGTAGTCCAGCTGAAACTTTTATTGACTTTTTCAAAGTTGGCATCACCAAATCTATTTTTGTTCAACCTGCTCTATCATTTTATTGTACTACGAACACTTGCCTAATTAAGAAACAAGGTTTAAAAGGGAAATTATCACAATGAATAGGTGTTGATAACTTTAAAGTTCGCAAATATAAAAGGTGGAATTGACATTTTTAAAAAATATATTGATTTGGTTCCATATTCTCTTAATTTTGACCTAAATACTTATGCTTACTTATTTTTCCTGAACTATGTCAATGTCGCTGTATATCTCGTACAGCTCATCGTTTCATCGACTGCGGTATTCGCCGTTGCCAATTCGCAAAGGGCCAAAAATCTTCTATCTGCGATAGAAAGTCGCCTTATCCGAAACCTCGTTTGGTATCGAACGACTCGCAGAGATCCTTCCCTATCCTTACGGAGCTTTTGGTGACAGTCAACGTCAGCTTACACCGCTATAAAGGCAGCTCCTTTTCGTGCAGTCAAAAGCAACTTTAAAATCGACGAAGAGGTGGAGTGTATCGATCCTTTTTTCAAAGATTTTTTCCATGGTGAACATCTAGTCAATTATTGATTTTCCGCACTGATAAGGTCCATTCAGTTTGTTGACGGTGGGTTTTACTCTTTCACACAATACGCTCGATGGTAGTAGTTGGTATGGCAGATTTTGGGGCCTTCCTTTTTTTGGATTTGGAAAGATTCTAGAAAGAAGCTAATGCATGCTCCTTACCAGTTCTTCGTATTTGAATAGCTCGACCGATACCTCATCATCCCTCGCCGTTTTGCTTACTTTCGAACTTCTTTATGGTCGGGCAATGGAACGACCGCTCCATCATCATCGATTGGGGGATCGGGTGCACCACCTTCATAGCTTCAGTATTCTCTGAGCGTCAGTTACTAGATCACCTCTGGGGATTCTGCAAATGTTTGTTTTTATTTTTGAGATATAAAACTAAATGTTATCAATTGAGTTGTTTTGAGGTCTTTTCAATCATAAAAATATTGATCGATATGGTAATAATAAGCAGACTAAGACATAGTTATTTCACTTCTAGAATTTATTGACATGACGGCAAAACCATTCAAACTCTCGTTTGGAAGAAACTAACTACTTCTCTATAATACTTAGAACTAATTACAACACAATATTTAAAACTCTTTAATAGATATATGTATATTTCTAAAGCACCAAAAATCTGTCAGGTTAGTGCATCGTATTTTATACCGTTCGCAGCCATTTCAACTTCGGAAAGCCCATTGCCGTTACCTCCAGGCGAAAACGCTATAAACCTATTGAAAAAGAAACCATCTCTACCGAAGCGCACGCACCCGAACAAGAACTGCATAAGATCGTTTTGCATAAAGCGAAATAAGAGTGTCGTGCACAGCGTCGCATTTCCATTTAAGGTGCGTACACTGTCCACACGAAGGCAAATATAGATTGGCAATGGCGTTATTAACGGTATGCACGAAGTGGGCGGCGCATTGACCGGTATAGTGCTGCTGAGGTTGTAGCGTTCATTGAAGCTGATGCCGAGATTAATTGCCATTGCTGCGGGGCTGTAATTTGTGTCGAAGCAAACTGCGAAAGAGAGCAAGGTAAAATATGCTGTATTATGTTATGTAATATACTCGTAAGTATGGTAGATAAATAAGCGGCAGATAATTAATGGATTGAATAAATGAGTTTTCTCAACACTAAAAATACATTGAATAAAATTAATTAAAAGTAAATTTTGTAAATTGGGTGTGTTTTTAAATGATTGCTGTTGTTGTAGATAAGCAATGAGTGATTGAAAATGGTTTATGTTATTTGTGTGGTATTTTTCGCTTGAAGCGATATTTCGATCTCAAAGAACTTTATTTACTGTAATTAATTCAAGTTTTTGTAAGAGGAGTAAAAGAAAGTATGAAAGTAAAAGCTGAGTTATTTTTATGGAAAGTACTTTCTCGGAACATTGCTTCCGGATCTAATAAGTAGCCATAACATATACGAATGTTTCTGCAATATTTGACGGACGCGATTATTTTGGTCCTAGGTTCTGACTTCATCCTGCGTTTTTCGTTCTTTAGCTCTTGACATAGCAAGTCACTTCACTATGGCATTAACCTCTAATCTTCAGCGTATTTTTAAGTATTGTAATTTTACAGTTATTTTTTATCCGATAGTCGATATGTGGTAATAACTCTTTACCCGGACATCTCAATGCTATTCCACTCATTGCAATAGTAGGCATAGATGGTAAGTGTTTTACAGCGAAACTTGCTATTAATTTTAGGTCTTATGGGGGCCTCAGGCAGGGACACAATGAAATTCTCCACACTTCGATTCCATTAGACCACTATATTGCGGAACCTTCAACTGGCTGTTCCTGCTTTGCTAACATAATTGAGAAGAATTTGTGGGTGGGCAGTAAGCTTCTTTACGAACGGATAGAAGTTAAGAGGGCGAGGGGTGACGTCGTCTATGGGAGCTCTTCATCAACTCCAATTTTGGACTACCAAACTACTGTAGCATCTTTCAAGCTGAGGTAGCTGCCATCAAGCTAGCGGTAGATATACTGCTCCGAAATGCAGTCACCTTATGAGAAATGTGCATTCGCTCTGATGGCCTAACGGCTATACTGACTTTGATCACGCTGACTCTGCACTTAAAACGATGCATTAAATGACTTCATTCGCAAGAGCTTCAAGTTATTTGGCATATTAGACTTGTATCAGTGCCCGATCACAGCGGAATCGCCCAAAATTACAAAGCCGATGAAATCGCTAGGAAGAGAACTCTTACTAAAATTTCTTTCGATTGGAAGCGATTCGGTTATGCGATGTCGTCTTGCGCTCCAGCGTTGGACCTATGGACCTGCAGTGAGCTCAGCAGACGCTGGCCAACAACCAAAACTTGTGCGACTGCTATGGTCTTTCTGGCTCAAAGTGAACCGTAAGTGGTTCTTCGAACTACTTGCACTTACCAAAGTCAAGTGAGCTATAGTAGGGGTTCTGACTAAGAACTCCCCAATGGGTTAACACGCAGTGCAACCAAATAGTTATTTTGTCGGACGCTCTTTGGCAAAGCTGTGTAGTGGAAGACGTGGTGGAATCCTCTGTTCACCTATACTTTTTCGTTATTCGATGAAAATGGTAAAATCGATAAAAATCGAAAATTTTTGATCTTTCCCTGAATTCTATTTCAGTTGCAGTTTTTGATTTTCCGATTACTGCAGTGTGGTCGCCTTTAGAAAGGAAACCAATACTCGCATAATTCTCAATAAAGTTTTCAGATCGTCCATAAATATTACGATATTGATACTCTTTAGAAACCTATCAAAATAACCTAACTTTCCAAAGAATGGTTCAAAGTCGAAATAATCGAAAACTGTAGATATTTAAAATCAGGAAATCAACCTAAACGCAAGTTTCATTCGTATAAACTCATCTACAGGAAAGTTTCTTGAACTCATTCAGTTGTGATAAGATTTACTTTTATTACACCTGCAAGCTCTATAAGCAAACTGAACAATTGATAGTATGACACTTCACGGATTAATATTTGTACTCACAGTTATTATTAATCCACTCGCCCATTTTGAGTCCCAAACAACATTGACATGAGAAAAATGTGCACCAACAAGGTTGCCATAGGCGTGTCAGATCAACCGTATTGCCGAAAGTGGGACGCATATATTCGAAGACCGTGGCTTCTTGACCCGTGCGGGGATCATAGATGATCAAGCGAAACGGCCGTCTGCCGTGATTATTTACTAACGCAGCTGCAGTAGCGTTGTTACCGTCATTTGTTGTTGACGGCGCATTTAAGTCAATCAAACCGGATACCTCCAAAGTATGGACAAACATTGCTCGGCACACGAAAAGTTGCACAAAAGACAATACCAAGCAAATCTTCAGTTTACGTGCCGCTTGCAGTGCTGAACAAGAGCACATTTTCCCTGCTTTTATTTACGGGTTTTTGTTCAAATTAAGCTAAAACTAAATCGACGATGGTTACAACCGGTGTGCTCTTAGTAAATCGTGTAAACAGGCGGAAGTCTTTGCACCAAATGTTGACAATCAAAAATTCATTTGCCACAGACTTCACGCTCCAACTTGACGCTTTGCATGTGGCGCTAAATAAATCGTGTGGAAAATTCACTATTAAATTTTGGTGGTGTCAACAAAGCGTATTGGTGTCAGTGCGCCAGTTTTGTCGCTACATTAAGCTTATTGGTGACGTGAAGGTCATAGAGAAAAATTTATATGAACGTGAAAATAGTTTTATGTTTTTGATGTGGGGTATGGATATATATATATTTTTTTTTTTTTGGTGGAAAAATAAATTTAAATTATATGATCGAGTTTTTCAATCCAAAACAAAATTACAAAATTTTAATATGAACTTTGTTCTATACCAAAAAACATATTTCATAACATAGCGTAATGACTTAAAATAACATAGCCCAGCATAACACGACATAACATAAACGGACATCGCTCAACATAACAAAGCATAATATAACATAACATAACGTAACATAAAATAACATAGGATAACATAACATAACGTAACATAATATGACATAACATAACATAGCATAACATAACATATCATAAGATAGAAAACATTTCATGACATAACTTAGCATGTTAATAATGAAACTACAATTTTTCTAATTTCCTGTGAGAAACAAGACTCCAACACTAATGGCCAAAACTGTTATTGATACACACAACTTTCTATTTCAACAATAATAAATCCAAAAATTCAATATTTTAACAATCTTCAATAGCTTTTCCCAAAAAGAATGCGTTTTTTGGTAAGCCAATTTTTAGCACTTTTTCCAGACTCCGTTCTCTGATTTCCAAAAAAAAGTCAAAATTGTGTCAGCTTTCCTGTAAATGTACGATTTGTTTGGCTTTTCTGCATTAGAATTTCTACCGCTAAACTGTATATTCTGTCCCTACATAGAAACGGACTACCTTAGATCACAGGAAAATCATATATCAGCCCTTTGGGTATCGATGCAGATATGTTCGCAGACTTAAGAAGTGATTTTCCTTCTCATTTATTAACACAGCCGTAAGCAGATTTTATGATAAATTCGACTATATTAAATTTAAACTTTAAACAATGCTCTCATAATGGAGTTGAATCCCCAAATTTGAAGAAACAAGAAAAACCTTAACTTCGACTGCAAAGAACTTTCACAAAAAGTAGGGCAATGAAAATCCAATCCGATCCAATTCGGTCGGGATGGTAGTGTTGTCTTGGATAATATAGTAACTTAAGCCAAATCCATTGATGATTTCTCGTCAAATGCATAAACTTTCCAAGCAAGCACTTGATCCCGATTTTCAGTTTGTTTTCAGCTCTATGCTATAGTGAACCGGCGTTTCCGCCAACTTAGCAGATTTTAAAGGAAGAAAAGGCTTATTATTAATAAACTTTCTGATCGATATCTCGAAAACTGAGGAATTTACACGGGTAAACAGTACCTAGGAACTAGAAAAATTTTAATTCGATTTGAGCAATTTTTAGTCAGAAGCCGCTATTCACGCAAATCTTTATCCTTATATATTAATTAATTCTGACTTATATACTGGAAAATGAAATAATAAAATGGAATTTAATTTTTTTTATATGGGAAGTAGGAGTGGTTCTATTGTCGATTGTTGATGTTATGTGTCGAATTCGATTGAAATCGTTCGAGAAGATTCCGAGATAAGTGATCCCAGCCGCGACGATTGTCTAATTTATACCCCGACTCTTTTAAAGCTTTAGTCTTCAACAGTATTGAAAGTAGAAGAAGTTATGATCCCATTTCATCCATTTTTTTCACCATCGATAGAAGTTCTTATAAAATTTTGGACAGCCAAATTCGGTGGTGGTAGCTTTAGTGGTTTGAGAATTAGTATGTACATTAAGCTTATTAGAGGACGTGACCACGCCCACTTTTTCAAAATTGTTCGCCTGCAGATGCCTCTTGCTACTGTGGTCGACGAAGTTATGATCCGATTTCATCCATTATTACAACATCGATAGAAGTTCTTTTAATATTTTGGACAGTCGAATTTGATAGTGGTAGCTTAAGTGGTTTGAGAATTATGTATGTACATTAAGCTTATTAGAGGACGTGACCACGCCCACTTTTTCAAAATTGTTCGCCTGCAGATGCCTCTTGCTACTGTGGTCCTCTGTGCCAAATTACAGTTTTATATCATAATTTACTGCTTAGTCTTATACGTTTTTGGGTTTAAAGGCGTTTTGTGGGCGTGGCAGTGGTCCGCTTATGCCCATCTGTGAACTCGTACTATTTTGTATTAAGGAACACGCATACACAGTTTCGTCACGATATCTCAATTTTTACTTAAGTTACAGAATGCACGGACGAACGGACAGAAAGTTGCCGCGATTTCAACTCGTTTCGTCATCCTGATCATTAACATATCTATAGTTATAAAACCCTATATATGTGCCGGCTATTTGAATTATTTTAAGGGGGTATTCTAGTTTAGAAGCATGAATTTGAGGTAACTTTTAAAGTGTCGTAAAAAAAGGCAATTAATATTTTGAGTATCAATTTTTTATTAGTTATTTGCTAATTTTAGAAGAGTAGAAAAAAAAATTAAAAAAACTAAAAAAAGTAAAAAATTTCAAAAATTGTGAGCTGACGAAGTGGGGGGTCTCTAAAAATTTCCACGTGCCCATGCCCATGATTTCAACCCTCCTAGCTATCCGAAACCAAAAAGAAAAATAATTATTAATCTAGAATAATGTCGCAATGGCCGTAACTATGGAAAAGTGGGAAACAAATTTTTTCACAAAATGGCGACTGCCTAAAAGTTTTTTTGGATCACTTTTTCTGACTATTTCGATTTTTTAAAAATAATAAAAATAAAAATTTGGGGATGGGGCTAGTTCGAACCACATACAAGCTTATAAAGAAGACTCTATAGAAATTTCAAGTAAATAGGTCCAGTAGAAGTCAGTTTTTAGAAAGACGCGTTTAAAGTTTCGCGTTCCAGCCGAACCAGTTTGGAAGTCGGGTCAGAAAAATGCCTATATCTCCGAAAATAATTTGAATTTTGCAAAATCCTCTTGTACACATATTCTTGAATAGTTAAACTTTGAAAATATAAAATAAAAAAATTTCGATTTTTTTAATTTCTAGACTACAATACCCCCTTAAGTTTAAAAATTTGAGAATACATTTTCCCCCTTCAAGTAAATCTCTCTCACAATAGTCAACCATATTTAATGTCACACAGAAATCACATATTTACTTTTTACCGTTATTATTCAATGGTATATTTATAAAAACCCTTTTAAACTATCGTTTAATTGACAAATAAATTCCCGCAAATAAAATCATTTACCTTTGGCTGCTCTCCATTAAAGCTCGTCTGTCTGCCCAGTTGAATGTTGGTCGGTCTCGTTGAAACTAATCTGCTCGCACATCTTTTCTCAGATAATATTCAAGAATATTTGTGCGCTTGTGTGGCAACTATTTATTTCAGGTCGTTTAGATACGAATTTACATATTTATTTTCTACCAACTGCTAGTTTCTGCATACGAATTTGATAGACTCTTCATTGCACAATTATTTTTGTGAAAATATTAGATATTCCACATTTAATATACTGTTTATCTTTCGGCAAAGTAAATATTTATGCAAATTCTCTCAGATTTTTTGCCCGGATTTACAAGTGAGAATATGACAAGGCAGACAAATGTAGTTCATTTGCATAGTAATCGTTTGTTTAGATAACCTTGACAAATTTAAGGCTATCGATGGCAAAAGGTTTGAAAAATATAAAAGCAAACATATTGTTTAATAATTTTTTTTACAGAAAATACAAATAAAAATATTTTG
>CM050323.1:118947134-119012962 GCA_027475135.1 Bactrocera correcta
CATTTTCCTGGGAATACACGCAGGCAAACATATACCACACATACATAAAACCATGGTCTACATATATACATATATACACATACTTGCATGTATGTACGGAAGTACATTGAAAAATGTCATTAATGCCTTTCTTGTTAGAGTCCATTTATATGCCCAACTGTGTCACTGTTACACTCGTGAGTGGACATGAAAAATTATGGCCATAAATTGCACAATTTGGAGCTGCTAAAAACGCGCTAACCGGAAGTAATATTTTATATAAAAAATTGCTGCAGTTTATTGAAAGTTATATTTAATTTTCCATATTATTTGACTCAATTGAAACAAATTGTTCAATAAGGGCCGGTGCTTTTTATTTGATGAACTGACCATTTCTTCAATATTGCTCCTAAATGTGCTAAAAAACGGTGTAAATTGCAATTGATATTACTAATAAAATATATTTAGTATTAAAGTATATTTACTATTAAGGTATATTTACTACATATGAAATTAAATAATTGTAAACTAGTAAGGAAAGGGTTAGGTTCGAGTGCAACCCAACATTTTATACTCTTGCAAATTGCAAAAATCAACGCCAGGGAAATATCTTGAACTGCAAGCCGACAACCAGAGGAAAGGAATCCAAGCAATTTTATATATAGTTGAACTTTTCTAACTTAAGTCACCATAATTCACAATAAAACTCCGAGCTATGGAAAAAAATCTGTATGAAATTTGACTTCTATTGCCTGTTCAAAACTTTGAGTTTTAGAGCACTTCGTGAGTTCGAATTATACAATAGAAGCTCAACTTAATATTATATTTTTATACACCTATTATGCTTAGCAAAATTTAATAACACTTTGTACATAATTCCAAAATTATTAATTTATTTATCAAAATCTATGTCGCCCCCTAAAAGCAATACCATCTGGTCCAACACACATGGGCTAACGTTTTCTCCAATACTCGAAACAATTGTTAAAGTAAATTTCCGGAATAGCCGCATTGCGCGTAGCTAACCGTGTTTAATGTCTACAATTGACCCAGAACGGTTTTCCGGAGCGGTCGTTTGAATTTGCTGAATAGCCAAAAGTCAGACGAAGCTAAATCAGGCGAATACGGTGGTTGCGGCACAATATTGGTTGAAAATTTTGAGAAACAACCCACGGAATATTAAAGCAGTGTGCGACGTGATTCAAAATCCATGAGCTGTCCGCTTATAATTCTGGTATCTTTTTACAAATAGCTTCACGCATAACTCTCAATTAGTTTTCCTTGTTGAGAGTTTGGCCGGTCGGAAGGGACTCGGATTGAACCACACCTCGATAATTGAAGAAAACTGTCAACATATCTTTGATTTTTGACCTGCTCTGACATTTTTTTTTTTTTTGCCTTTGTCACGATATTCAACCGAATAATTAACCGGGTAGAAACATAGATCGTCAGTAATAATACATTCCATGACATCTTCGTAGTCGAAAAGCATTGTTTCACATTGTTGTGATTTTGGAATAAATCATGTTTTCACTTTCCTTAGACCCAAATGTTATTTCTAAATGGTTTTGACTGGATTTTCCAATATTCGAACAATGCCAGTAAGATCTTTGACTGTTCAACGACAACTCCCAAGCTGCAATTCCTTTATTTTATTGACGTGTCGGTCATCAGCTGATGTTAATGGCCTTCCTGGTCGTGGCTCGTCGACATTGCGTTCTCGCCACTCTTTCAATATTTGTGCCAATCAAAAACAATTATCACCGATGAACTTTTCCAACATTTTGAAGGTTTCGGCACCAGAAATTTATTCCACACACAAAATTCAAAATTTTGTTGAGTAATTTCACTCATCGTAAAAACCGCCGATGCACTTTATGTGCTTCAGAAAGATAGGCGTATACTAAACAACTGCCAACTGCCAACTACCAACGGCAAACTGACATTTGGTATAGATATCACTGTCAGTCACACCATCCTATAAAAAATTTTATCGAATGGGCTTTCGCTCGAAATTAAAATTAAAAAGTCTTACTGTTT
The DNA here is from genome assembly GCA_027475135.1 of Bactrocera correcta. NCBI lineage: Eukaryota > Metazoa > Arthropoda > Insecta > Diptera > Tephritidae > Bactrocera > Bactrocera correcta. The sequence continues at coordinate 118,949,154 of CM050323.1, forward strand.
TTTGCTTACAGTGGTATTTACTCTTCCTATACAAACATACTTACATAAAAAAATATTTCTTACTTACTTTAATGAATTCTTATATTTAAAAAAAATATATTAATTTAAGACTTTATATTTTTGCAGTTATTAAAAAACCGTCTCGATATAAAAAGATCTGGTATCTGAGAAAATGTCAATTATGAACTCTTCTAATATCGGATTGAATTCTACATAAGATATATATATAAATATATTAATACTCAGAGTCAAAAATGACTCGGACGAGGCCATTTAAACTGTCATTTTCTTATCATAGATTGTATAAAACCTTTCCTTGTTCCTATGCAGTTTGATCTTTATATAAAAATTAGTACAAGACAGCTATTTGTTTACAATAAATATTGTTTGTTTGGCGATTTTGAACAAATAAATAAATTTATAACGAGTTTGCTTGAATTTTGGGATTCCATTTGACCCATGGTTATGGAACTATTGAAAGTCGTGCCGAAAAGTTTTGGGGAGTCTACTTGATCGGAAACACAAGTATTTGAGTGGCACAAAGCATTCCATGAAGGAGATATAGTCATTAAAAACTTGACTCGTGCGAGTCGTCAATCTATATATGTTGATGAAAATAACGTCGAAAAGTCAAAAAAGCAGTGATTGAAAATCATCCCGTTACGATCAGAGAGATAGTAGAGGATCTTAACATCTCTAATGGGCTTTCTTTACTCTTTTTGGTTAATATTTTGGGCGTGAAGCGCAATAACTCTACACACGTTTCAAAAGACTGAACTTTTGCCCAAATTATACTTAAAACTGGAAATCGTTTTAATAAATGTCTAGTAAAAAGATAATATTAACTTTTCCACGCGGTTTGTAAATTTCAGGAATAAAAGTTGGAATATATGTAACTTAATCAGTATGACGGCCTGAGTCGATTTAACCAAGTTTTCTCTCCTTCATTCTATATACACATACATATATCTAAAATAACGATTCAAGGGTTCCTATAAAATTAATCACATAGTTTTGCTTTCAGAGTCAAATAAACCAAAAATTATTACGATATGTGAATGCAGTTTTTGTATAATATTTATTTTAAATATCATATTTTCATCAAATTGTAAAAAAGATTAAATTTTTTTATTATTTGGTTGACAAACCTTTGTTTTTATTAACAGCCTTCACTCTTTGAGGCATACTATTTAAACAATTTTTTATTATTATTTTTAAAACTGGATCATTTATCCACACATCCTTTATATTATCTTTAAGTGCGGCTACTGTGGGATTTATTCGGAAATAGACCTTCGATTTAAGGAACACCAAACAGTTTACGATAAGGTTTAGGTCGGTTGAATTGCCCGCCCAAGGTAATATGTCGATATCGAAGTTATTAAGGAAATCTGTCTTTCGTCGGGAGGTGTGGCAGGGCGCCCCATCTTACATATATGTATGTGTATTGGGCTGCTTGAGGTTTCAGTGTTGCCAAATATGGCACAAAAACATGTTGAAGTACATTGATATACAGCTCACTATTTATCGTTCCCTCAACAAAATAAATTGACTCAGGACCTTCATTGGATATACAGCTCCAAAACATTACAATGGGGGGATGTTTTACCATTTTTTGGATGCAGTTCTCCGCATAACGTTCACTTCGTCTACGTCGCACAAATTGAATGTCTTCTGTTACTGCTTCTAGTCGACATTCGCCGCTAGAGATAATCTTTGTTAAGAAGAAAATCGTGTCAATTAGTAAAGTTACTTTCAATGGGAATCTTTCGTGGGCCATTAATAACTTTTTATGTTTACCTTGTTCCAATCCACCTGTGTGTAGTTCCGATGAAGACTGGCCCTCTCTGATTTTTCATTGGCATGGTCAGTTTTGGTTTCTTTGTTTGACGGCGGCATTTCAGGTTTTTTTCTGAAAAGATGTGTTCAACTGCTCTTTGTGATATTTTCACATGGGCATTCTTTAGCTCCTTTGTAATTTCTCCAGCTGGTTTGGTGAGTGTTTCTTGAGCGAGCCTCACTATCTTATGCCGAATGCGTTCAGACATTTTCCTATTTTGGGCAGCATTTTGTCGCTTACTTGTGCGATCAACGACACCATTTTTGAACGTGTGCACAATTTTCGCTACTCAGGCAACCGTAGCTGCACTCACTCCAATTTTTTCCCATAATTTTAATTTTCCATAGAAGTCACTTTTTCCTTTCAAAAGTGCGGCAATAGCACTTCGGGTTTCATTAGATATGCCCAATTTTTTCTAATTTCCTAAAAAGTACATTTTTTATTGCTTATATTATAAAGCTTCAGAAAACTTAAAAAAAAATACTTACCTAATAAATAAAACTCTGCAATCTCTGAAATAAAAGTCAAACACTTATAAAAAATTCAGTTCCTTCCACTACGCCACTCAATTTATCTCTGACGAGTCAGAAATCACAAATGCTAACTCCAAGTGAAGTAAACATTTCAATATAATTTCGTACTTAAGTCCCGCTAATTACAGCGGTACATTTTTTTAATATTTGACACGTGGCAACATGTAGTGCACAGTCTACTTAATGCTTAGGTAGTGGAAAAAAATCAAAATTTTTGCCGAGAAAAATTTCCAAGAATGATATCCGTACATTTTTATATATACTCGTATATTTACCCTGTTTCTCATGGGTTGGCGGGGTACTGTATAATGAGTGAGCGATTAATGCAGAAATTTAATGAGAAGCTCTTAATTTTCCCTTTTGGACTAAGCAAAATAGATATAATAATAGAATAGAATAAAATCGGAATTTAAAACAAATTGCTCATTAATTTTACGACAATTAGTCTACCGAATTAATACAGTAAAATATAATTATAAATAATTAAAAAAGTTCCATTGTCACTGTCAATTTTGTGCATTTGTCATGCGCCTGGAAATAGACTTTATGCCAAGCTAATTTTTTAGTAATTGCTAGCGAGAAAAAGGCAAAAATAAAATTTCGAAATGAAATTAAATGAACACCAACACACAATTAACCACCACCGTGACAAAATGCAGCTCCGGTCAGTTTGTGTTGTTGGTATTTGCAGATATGCCAAACTTACACCACACTCCGTTGCCTTGCGAACTGCAGACAATTTTCAGCAACTCGAATAAACAAACAAATAAATAACAAATTACTGCAGCCACAATTGTGTGCAACGGCTGGTTAAATCAGGCTAAGCCGAGAACTTTGGCTTTACGATTATGCCAAAGCTGCCAGCCTGTTAAATGGCGACTAGCCTTCACTGTGCAACCGGACCAACAGTGTGCAGCAAAGTTTTTGGAGGAGAATTTTTGGAAACATAACAGTTGAAAAGCCCAAAAAATATAATAATAATAAAAAAAACGTTAAATTTTGGCTGCGCTGGTGCATTTCTGATAGCATAATAGGTATAAAACGATCTCGATATTGATTTCGATCTATCAGTTTGATAGTGTGAGCTATATGATATAGTTTCGGAGATTGTGGCGTTCCTTTGGATAATAATATGCCAAAAAGATATAAATAATTTTTCAATACAAAAACTTGAATTTGTTCGTTGTGTTTCTACGGCAGCTTTATCTTATAGTAGTGCCCTATCAGCGGTTGTGACAAATGAGCAGCTTCTTGGAGAGACGGGAATGTGGCCAAAGTTTCAGAGCGATATCTTAAAAACTCAACAAACAAGTTTGTGCATATACAGACCGACAGACAGACAAAGGAATATGCCCAAATTTACTCAACTCGCCACGTTGGTCACTTACAAAAAAATTCAGGAAAAAAATCTAGTGCGATTACGTATTAAAGAGTTCAATAGCTGTCAAGAAAGGAAAAAGTTGAAGCACTGCTAAAGAATAAAATCCTTAAAATAATAAAAATATGTTAAAAAGGACGAAGTAAAGGTTGACATGGCGTATGAGTAACATTCAACTAAAATCTCACCGTCTGCTACGATGTCACTCATACGCCATGTCAGCCATTTCATAATATCTCCAAAACTAATTATTCAAATATTGTAATATGTAATAAATAATAATAACACACAAATTTCTTATAGAAATAATATCTTAAATGTTGCACAGTGTTGCCACCTTTCTCTCTTATTTCATATTTCGCTTGCATTCACAATTATTATTTAATGCAATAAACCCAAAATACACACAAAACAAGCATCTCAACTCAGCAGCATGAGATTGTTTTGGCAATTTTCTCTTCGTTGCACTTTTGCGGCATCACAAATGTGTGCCTGTGTAGGTATGCATGCAATGTGTGAAAAAGTTTTGTCTACTGTAGCCACAAAATAAAAAAATATAAACACAAACAACAACATTTTGCATCCGTTATGCCGTTTATAACTAAATTTTTGCTTTAAAGATTTATGCTCGCACATTTGCACAAACATACATATAAAATTAAATATGTACATATAATTAAGTATATATAAGTTATATACGTATATTTTTTCATTTTAATTTTGTCTTGCGTTGTTTTAAGGCTTACTAAGGTCCTTTATTACAAATTTATAAATAGGATTTGGACTAAAAAATATGCAAAACCAATTTGGAAGGTAAAGAAACTAAATAACGGGCTTACCTTTTAGCAATTTGATAAAATTTAGTTTTATAAATAAAATAAAAAAAAAAATTAATTTATTAAATTATATATATGTTTATAAATAATTAAAGTGTGATTGTTTTTCTCTCTTTTGCGACTATACAAATGATTTAACATTGTTCAATATATGAAGAATCTTACAAATTTCAAGTCGTTTTCAAAATAAGGTTTTTCTAATACTGGCACTAATATACTGTGCCCACAAAATAAGGTAACATTTTGAATTTAAACTGCGCGCGTCGAGGATTTGGAGAATTATTTTTTTTTTAGATTGGTAATACTGTAAGTCACAATTATGGCGAATTTCATGTCAAAATATTTATTAGTGTTTGAGATACGTGTCGTTTTGTGAGCTGCTAAAAGTGAGTTTTTCGTTTTTTGCGATGTCGAAATTTGTTGAGCAAAGAATTTTCATTACATTTTTTTTACGGAATCAATTTTCTGCTGCGAATACGTTGAGGATGGTGCAGAATGCCTTTGGTGATGAGGCTATGTCTAAAAAAAATGTTTACAAGTGGTATAGTGAGTTCCAAGCCGGCCGTGAACGTATCGAAGACGAAGAGCGTCGAGAGCGACCATCAACCTCAACCGACGAAGCTCACGTTCAACAAATCAAAGATTTGGTGTTTAAAACCGTCGTATAACAATTATATACCTTGCTGATGAAGTTGGCATATCAAAAGGCTCAGCCAATACCATTTTGAAGGATGTTTTCGGCCTCAAGCGCGTCAAATCTCGACTGGTACCGAAAACATTGAATTTTTTGGAAAAAAGGCGTCGCGTTGAAGTGTGTGAAACGATGCTTTCCGACTACCAGGGTGTCATGAAATACATTATTACTATCGACAAGACTTGGATCTATGCTTACGACCCCGAAGCAACCGATCAATCGAGCGAATATCGTGCCAAAAGAGAGCCGTGACCAAAAACATCGCGCCAAAGTCGCTCAAAAATCAAGGTCATGTTGACTGTTTTCTTCGATTATCGTAGTGTTGCATTATGAATTCCTTCCAACAGGTCAAACAGTCAACAAGGAATATTACGTGAACGTTATGCGTCGTTTGCGTAACGCTATCCGCCTAAAAAGACCGGAATTGTGGAAAGACAACTCTTGGTTTTTACACCACGACAATGCACCAACCCATACTGCCCTCGTAATTCGTGATCATTTCGCCAGAAACTCAACCCATATCTTTCCGCAACCACCGTATTCACCTGATCTGGCGCCATGCGACTTCTGGCTGTTCACCAAACCCAAAAGACCGCTCCCAGGACACCATTTTTATACGATAGAGAAATTCCAAGCCACAGCGAAGACGGAACTAAAGACCATCCCGGAAAGTGACTACAACCAGTGTTTCGAAGATTGGAAAATTCGTTGGCATAAGTGCATTGCATCGGGAGGGGATTACTTTGAAAGGGATGAAATTGATTTGGAAGAATAAATAAAGAATTTAAAAGAAAATAATTAAAATGTTACCTTATTTTTTGGGCACAGATGAAAAAGTCATGATGGCATTAACAGCGGAAGAACAATAGTAGCCATATTGCAACGCAACACTTGCAAGTCACACCGTAAACTCTTTTTTCGAAGAAAAATTTGGCTTAATATACAAATAACAAGTAAGGAAGAACTAAAAGCATTTTAGTACTGCAAGTTGCAAGAGTATTCAATTGCACCCGAATTCAGCATTTCCATACTAGCATGTTTTAGCAAACCTTATGCCAAATATGTCGATCAGTGAATGACTTATATACACAAATAGTGTATAAAATTGCTTGGATTCCGGTCGTCTGGTTAATGTTTTACACTTTAAGGTATTTCCCTTGCAAGAAAACAAAATGTTCGGTTGCACTCGAACTTGGCCTTTCCTTACTTGTTTATTTTGCTTTTTTGTTTTGTTTTTAAACAAATTAATATAAACATTCAACGGTCTGCTGGCCCCCAAAGTCACCTCGCCTGACTGCACCAGACTGGTTTTTATAGGGTTATGTGAAACAAGTGGTGCAGAAAACAAACTCGGAAATCTGACTTAATTGAAGGAATCCATTAAATCGACAATTGAGGTAGGCCCGGCTTCAGCACTTCAGGTCGAAATGATTAATTTTCTAATTAGAGGCCACATACGAGTATACGTAGCTTAGCATGGAAGGCATTTACGGTCCATATTTTTTTTATTAATAATTAATTATACAAAATAAAGTATAAATAATTGAAGCATTATTAATGCGCCACCCTGTACATTTTCAGAATTTTATGTAAGATTTTAAAATTGAATTTTCGATATTTTCCTCGAAAATTGCTCCATAAAACTTAGCAAGAAAGTCCTATTAATACTCTCATATCTTCGAAATTGTTTGCGAGATCAACTTAAAATTTTCGGATAATATTTTTATAATGATATAATAATGTATATATATATATATATAGTATATATACATATATATATATATATACTTTTTTGTTTTTATAGATGAATGTGTTAAAAAATCTATGAAAATTGCATACAGCCTTACTTAAAAAGCTTAAAATCTCGAGAAGTATTCTGGCCAGCGATTTTGTCCTTGAACCTTTTTTATAGCAAATAAAATTTCCTACAAATTTGTCCCGAATATTTTTTCTATAGCTCCTATCGTTTACGATTTATATACAAAAAAATGAAAAATTCTTGGAAAAATCGAATTTGCAGAACCGTACTACCTCGCCGGTGTGAGTTACGACTTTGTTGCACTGGGCACTTTTGTAGAGTGAACAGTTCTGAGAAATATGCGTCTAAAGTGAAAGCGATGCCATAAAATACCTCTGATATGTAGGAATTTAAAGATAAAGACTCACGATTGCAGTGTATTTTCTATGGAAAGTTTTTACAGGCCTTGGTCCAGTTCTTAATGTTAATATTAAGGGCTAAAATTTTTAGGGAATTATTTAGGATACTAAGGAAATTTCGTGGCGGCACTGAAAAAAGTTAGTAGTTGAAAAAAAAAAACACCCTAATATACTATATGCATATATATAAGTAAATGTACATTCGATATATACAAATATGTGCAAAAAACTCAATGTTTTGAAACTAACTAGTTGATATCCCTAAATCAGTCCTTCAACAAGTGGTCCCTTACCAGAGAATACCGCCTTTAATAGAGGTAGATACTAAAGACACTGCTTCATAATCTTCCAACCTTCCAGTGGTTTATTTTTTTCTTGTATAACACGCTTAAAGCTTGAATAGTTTTTAATTCCTTACTACGCACAACCAAAAAATTAAATAGCCCACTGTTAACATTATTCTGGCGGGCTGTGTACCTGTATGCTTCTTTCTATGCAGTACAATGTGAAAATAAACTAACTTCATTATCAGAGGTGGTGGGAAGAATCCTATTTAAAAGTTATGCAGTTATGATATTACTTTTATAGAACATATTTAATTCCACTTTTATAACTACACACAATTACACATAAAATTGTTTTACTATTACCGATTTAAATTAAGTTACATATGTATATAGTATGTCCTAAAATTGATTTTCATTTTAATTACATTTTTTTTTTTTTCTTCTTCTTTCTTTCGCAGAAATTTCGTCCCAAATCAATAAAAGTTACTGACAGTAAATTTTGGAAGAGGTTCAAATAGCAATTACCCGTCTAAAAAATAACAAAGCGGTGGGGGCGATGGATTGCTGGTCGAGCTATTCAAACACGGCGGCAAAGAACTGATAAGGACCCTGCATAAGCTTCTTTGTAGAATATGGCAGAACGGAAGCATGCTCGTCAATTGAAATTTAAGTCTGCTCTGCCCAGTCCACAAAAAGGAGACCTAGCGCTAACTACCGATAAGCCTCCTCAACATCGCGTATGAGGTTCTATCGAGCGTATTGTGTAAAACCCGCCGTCAACAAAACTGGAAAATCAACAACCGACCAGATATTCATCAAATCTTGGAAAAGACCGGTCAAAAGATATTCGACTCGCACCACTTCTTCTTGATTTCAAAGCTGCCTTTGACAGCACGAAGAAAATCTGCCTTTATGCACCGATGTCTGAATTTGGTATCCCCGCAAAACTGATACGGCTGTGTAAACTGACGTTGAGCAACACCAAAAGATCCGGCAGGATTGGGAAGGACCTCTTCGAGTCGTACCAAACGAATTTTCAGACAAAGCGATTACCTTTCGTGTGATTTCTTTAATCTGCTACTGGATAAGATTATTCGGTCTGCAGAGCTGAACATAGAAGGTACAATCTTTTATACGCCGGTGAGATCGACATCATTGGCCTTAACAACCGCGCCGTTAAAGACCAGTTGGAAAAGGACCTGGCTGCATTTAGAATCTCGAATTGCCGCCAGTAGAGAAAAAAAAGAGATAAAAATTAAATAGTTTTTTTTTTTGGCCCACCCTAGTACATATGTACTACATGGTATGTTCACATATTTACTATATATAATTATATTCACTCATGAAAATAAATTAAAATGCAATTCAATCACATAAGTACAGACACAAACCACATTTATCAACAGAACAGAGCGCTGTTTATATATATTTACATAAACATATGTACAAACAAACAAACATAGTCGCTATTCGCAGAAACAAATAATAATTTTGCGTTGTTCATTATTACAAAACTTTTTAACAATTAATTAAAGTTTATTATAAAAGTTTCAAATTTCCTGCTTGCAAGCGTTGGCCAGACACTCTCCGCAACGTGGAACTAATTTTAAATAATTTATGTAAGGGTTATATATGTACATACCCAAACGTACTTATATATGTACATACATTTGAAGAATACGCATGTGTCGTCGTCATTTTGTGTATGAGTATCGGTGTCTGCAGCGGTAGTGGCCAAAATGCATAAATATATCTGTATTATATTGTATATGCAAGTTTCATGTAAGTATATACATATGTATATACATACAAACATATGTGCTGCTTGTAACGAGAGAACTTGGTGTAATTAAATTAAGCTGGTGCTCTTTGTACTCCCAAACCAGCTGGTTTTCCAGTACACTCATATCTAAATAGTTTGCTTATATTTGTGATATTATATTAAGTTAGATCTGCTTTCTACAGGTCGAACATATAAGCGATGAAAATGGGTCTGGTAGTAAACGAGAGCAAGACGAAATATCTCCTGTCATCAAACAACGCACTCGCAACTTGGTGCCCACTTCACGGTTTCTTTTTTCTTTTACACCTAAAGATGGTTTAAAATGTCCTCGCACCGTATAGAGATCGATCGTCATCCTACATGAGTGGTGTTCCCACTAAAACAATCCCCCCTTCTATCATGGAGTTGTTTTTTTACCTACCTCGGGACAGCTTTCGCATTACTTTAGAGCAAGGTTTCCAAGATGAACTCATTACAGGTCAATTTCTACTCTCCCTGCGCCGAGAGATGCCTACGATTTTGTAACCAGCACCAAGCTATTTGGCACATCTTCTATTGTTAGTCCCCATTCATGTCATCTTCCACGTACCCGGCAATTATTTCCCAGTTTTCGCTGCTAGCTATGATTTTTTCTAAAATATTTTCCGTACTTAGTTCTCCGGGCTTGTTTTCTGCAGTTCTGCAGGGCTTCTTTCCATCGATGGCGCTTGCAAAAAGTATGGCATCATCTAGCGGTTCGTCTCCATAAATACATGCTGGGCTTTCTGACTTTCCCATGTTGTACAGGTACACCTGTGTTATGTAATATTTTTCCTCGCCGTGTTTTCAACTGTGCCACATTTCTATTTCTTTAATCAGTTTGGCGGTCCATCTTCCTTTGCTCTCCCTTGTCCACCAATCTTGCCAGAGTTCAAGAGTTTGCTTCCTCGCCTGTTGTCTTATGGCCATGTGTATTTTTACTCCGTCTTTCTTCCATAGCCAGAGTTGTCTTCTCTCCTTTGCGAGAAGGTCTATTGGAATGCTGCCGCTTATCACTAGCACTGCGGGTTCGGATACAGTGCGGTACACCGAGGCGACTCTAAGGGCTGCTGTCCTCTACACTTTAGCAAGCACTTTCCTTCTATTTTCTACCTTTAATATATCGGCTCATATTTCGCTACATAAGTCTTGATAACGCCATGGTTATATTGGCTGACTGTTTTGTAGAATTTTGTATTTGAGCCCAGTACGTCAATTTGTTGTCCATTCTTATTCCTTGGTATTTTAGAGCTTCCGTCATTTGAATAGTTTCTGAATGAACTTGCATGTTTACCTCCAGCGGGATGTGTTTCCTAGTGAGCAGGATCAGTTCTGTTTTTTTTCTGCAGCTGGGCTGAAGCCGTATGAGTCCAACCATGTCTTTGTTCGCAGCATAACTTGTGTCAGTTTGCGCCTGGCCATGTCGGTATTACGCGCGGTTTTGACGGCGGCGATGTCGTCTGTATAGCCAAATAGGTAGCAACAGTCAAGCATTCCAATGTTTAAGATTCCGTCGTAGCTGGCGTTCCATAGATCTGGTACAAGTATTGATCTCTGCGCTGCTCCCGAGGTTATTTCTTTAATTTGTGGGCCGTCACTCGTGTAGTTCAGTAGTTTCCTGTCTTCAAGATAGCTTCGTATCATTTTCATCAAGTAGAGGGACGTTTTTAAGCGACTTACTAGTGCACCGATCATATTTGTCCATTTTGCGCTATTAAATGCATTTCTTATGTCAATTCTTGCGAGGAGGACTATTGGTCTCGAGAAGTTGTTTTTCGATGAGCTTCCTCCTTTTTGCGCACGACGTCTTCCACAGCTCCGATGGCCTGGTCTCAAGCCATGTTGTCGCCCTGATAGGCCTCAGCATCGTTTATGGCAGCTATGATGTGGGGTTTCAACAATCTTTCTAGTAGCTTTCCTGCTGTATCCAGCATGCATAGAAGTCGGTATGCTGATGGTGTTCCTGGGTGTCGTTTGCTTTTGCTTATTAGGGTCAGAAACTAATTTATCGTTTTCTTTTTTTATAATAGATTATGTAATTTGTACTAAAAAGACAATCTATTTTTTATCATAAGCTCTCTATTTTATTCCAAATATTAAAATGGTTGATACAAATTTTTTTCAAAAAGAAATATCATTTCTAAAACTAAACCGAATATTGACATTTTTGACTGTGAGACTGAAGTATCTATATTTTATTTTGGGACTCGCTTATTATGTATAATATCAATGAGATCGCAAATATTTAAAATACATATATAAACAAGTAAGGAAGGGCTAAGTTCGTCTGCACACACAATTTTTTACTCTGGTAACTTGCAGGAATCAAAGTCAAAGAAATATCTGAAGATAGAAAAAGTCATCCAAACATTTTCAGCAGAAAGTTTGTTAGCGTAACGAAAATATTATGAGTAGTATACGGGGTTTGGGTAGTATCAACCCAAATTTATCTATTTTTGCCAACAACACATATTATTAGCATATCACATACCAAAAAATGATCCCTAGGTATCATAAAGTACCACACATATAAGCACTGATCATATGGAGTAAAGTCAGCCAGACGTTTGAAAAACCAGATATTTGTTATATGGGGCTAGGTCAAGTTTTCGCCCATTTTTATCTACATTAGGCTCAAAGATCACTGTTAACAGTAACATGTTGGCCGATATACTCTGTGTCCAAAAAAAAGGTGACGTTTGAATTTAAACTGCGCGCGTTTGAAGGATTTGGAGAATTATTTGTTTTTTTTTTAGACTCGTAGTACTGTCAGTCACATGTATGTCAAATTTCATGTGAAAATATTCATTAGTGGTTGAGATACGTGTCGTTGTGTGAGCTGCTAAAAGTGAGTTTTTCGTTTTTTGCGATGTCGAAATTTGTTGAGCAAAGAATTTGCATTAAATTTTGTTTACGGAATCAATTTTCTGCTGCGGATATGTTGAGAATGGCGCAGAAAGCCTTTGGTGATGAGGCTATGTCTAAAAAAAATGTTTACAAGTGGTATAGTGAGTTCCAAGCCGGCCGTGAACGTGTCGAAAACGAAGAGCGTCCAGGGCACCATCAACTTCAACCGACGAAGTTTACGTTCAACAAATCAAAGATTTGGTATTGAAAAGTCGTCGATTAACAATTAGAGACCTTGCTGATATGAAGTTGGCATATCGAAAACCTCAGCCAATACCATTTTGAAGGAGGTTTTGGGCCTCAAGCGCATCAAATCGCGCCCGGTACCGAAAACATTGAATTTTTTGGAAAAAAGGCGTCGCGTTGAAGTGTGTGAAACGATGCTTTCCGACTACCAGTGTGTCATGGAACGCATTATAACTGGCGATGAGACTTGGATCTATGCTTACGACCCCGAAACAACCGATCAATTGAGCGAATATCGTGCCAAAAGAGAGCCGAGACCAAAAAAATCTTTCAAAAATCAAGGTCATGTTAACTGTTTTCTTCGATTATCGTGGTGTTGTGCATTATGAATTCCTTCCAACCGGTCAAACAGTCAACGAGGAATATTATTTGAACGTTATGCGTCGCTTGCGTAACGCTATCCGCCTAAAAAGGCCGGAATTGTGGAAAGACAATTCTTGGTTTTTACACTACGATAATGCACCATCCCATACTGCCCTCGTAATTCGTGATCATTTCGCCAAAAGCTCAACCTATATCGCTCCGCAACCACCGTATTCACCTGATCTGGCGCCGTGCGACTTCTGGCTGTTCACCAAGTCAAAAGACCGCTCCGGGAACACCGTTTTTATACGATAGAGGAGATTCAAGCCGCAGCGAAGACGGAACTGAAGGCCATCCCGGAAAGTGACTACAACCAGTGTTTCGAAGATTGGAAAATCCGTTGTCATAAGTACATTGCATTGGGAGGGGATTACTTTGAAGGGGATGAAATTGATTTGGAAGAATAAATAAAGAATTTTCAAAATAAATAAAATGTCACCTTTTTTTGGGCACAGTAGTATGCGGTATAAAATCACGAGGAGGTTAGAAAATCAATATATTAGGTATATGAGAGTTCAGGGAAGTATTGACTCGATACAACCCATTTTTGATACATAGGCATACTATTATCAGATAGAATTCTCTCTGAATTTCAATTGTATATCTGATACATTTACTGATATTTTCAGTCAACAGTCAAGTGTAGATATTCGGTATTCGGTACCTAGGGGCTTTAAACTAAAAAAATAATATACATATAAAACTACGTAATTTTCAAAAAAATTATTTTTCTGTTCGACGAATTGTTCAAAATCGATAATTTCCCCTGCTATAAGTCGACGACAATTATATATAATTATATATTATATATAATTACATTAATCAAAACTCATGATTGAAAAAAAAAATTGAAATGCTTGGTACAAAATTATGGCTTTTGTAAACAAAATTGATAAATTCTTGTTCAGAGTCTATATATTTTTGAACAACATGAATAAATGCATAATTATATATTATAGATTATTCCATGTAAAAATTCGATATTTTCTTGCTGAAACTGCAAAATTTTATTCATCAAAATTCTATCGAATTATTGAATTTGCATATAGTATTTATTTAAAATTGTAGATTTCTACCAAAAAATTGATAATTTTTTATTAAAAAGTTTTTTTTTATTGCAAAACTTCATAATTGTGAGCAAAAAGGACTAAACCTTTTAAAACAAAATTTTAAATTTGGTACAAAATCCATTGCTTGTTTTATCAAATGGCGAATTTCTTGTTAAAGGTAGATAATTTTATTGATCAAAATTATATGTATATTAATATTTTCATTGTATTGAATAGTTTATTAGTTTGTGTAAAATGGCAGCCACTGCAACGCCTACCCGGGTCTGTTTATTATACATATACATATATTTGTATTTTGTTTTTATTGATTAAAATAATCCTTAAAATGGAAAGAAATGAATTTTATCATTTCAGTCGTCGTAAATTTTTTCTCAGCTCAAAGGGGGTAGAATTCTCGAAAATAATTAGGTTAAAATAAATAATTTCTTACTGTGCCCTAGCATGTATATATTATTTATATACACATTTTCACTTCAATTTATCCATCCATTTTACTGCAACATAAAACTATAAATACATAAGTATAACCAATTTCTGAAGACATTGTAAGCGAATTAAGCACTCCGAGTAAAACTGAGTGCATTTTTTTACAAAATTTAATTTGCTACAAATCCCAAAGACGCACTTTCTTTTGAATTATCCCGGATTTGCATGTTACCCATTACTTATATAATGCGCTTTTGTTGCACAGCCACAATTGCATTGCGCACATTTTTGTATAAAATCCATTTTTGCATTGCTCGTGCTTGCCTTTCTTCACTGCTCATAGAAGAAGGTAACGTGAAGAATCTAAGTGTGTGTGTGTCTATGTCAGTGCCAGCTGACAGCTGTAGTTTTCAGCATTCAAATGCATTCCGTAGATTTTTTCCCAACTCGCTACGCATCTCCATAATCATGCCAGCTATCCCGAAGAGCAGCACTAATTAAATTAAGTGTGCATGCACCGTTCACAGCGAACATAGTCAGGTGAATGCCGGCAATTTGCCGAACAAAAATATAACAGACAATGATTACATAAATGTTAAATTGTTGAATACTTACTGAAATTAAGTAGAGTACGTAGTGCGTCTGCTGCAGAGCGTGAACGCCGTGCTTAATGGTATTGTATATGACAAGCCCGCCAGCATGCAATCAAATTTCTCGCATTCGAAATATGATTGGGAGAGGTAAAAGTGAAATATCAAACAGAGTAATAGGAATGGAAAGCTTCAAGCCAAGAATAATAGTTATTAAAATCATTTTTTTTTCTCTCACATTTAATATGATGAAGAAAGTATAAATAAAATTTCTGCAGTGTGACTTTTGATAATGCGTTCCTGGCCTTATGACCTCAATGGCGGAGAACAAGAACTCTGAAATACGAATAGAACGTTTTTCAGCAGACTTCATCTTTATAGTATGTCAGTTTGAAAGTCAAATACGTTTAAAACTTTGTCTACTAAAACTGTATAAACATCAACATAACGTTCAGAGAAATGACTTACCGAAAAGTCCAATATTATACTTGAAAATAACTAGTGTTCCATGACTAAATTTGGATTCAGTATTACTATATCTTCATTTGACTCATTCTTCCAATAAATCCACAATATAAGTGAATCATATTGAGACTGAAATCATTGTTCAAGGAAGTTTGTATAAGCTTCCCGTATGTTATGTATTAATTTCAAAAGTTGAAAGTATAAAATACATTGTTTCATTCTATTGAACTAAATTCAGGTAGGTTGACATATTTTAATTAATATAACTCCTTTTACCATTAGTAACTTTGACAAAAATTATAAGATACTGCCATGAGTTCCGAGAGTTTTTGCCACAAAAATTATTCACATTAAGAGGTAATCTTTTTTCAAAAAAAAAAAATTTTTTTTTTGCATTTTCTCTTCCCTTATACCCTTAGAATTAATGTAAAAATCCACTTTACCATAGGAAGGTTTCGAAAAAGGCCCAAAAATAATAATAACGCTCGACGTTCGGAGCGCTCGGAGTGCATACCTCAAACTTTAAACGCGTTTTTCTCAAACACACATGGCGGACATGATTCCGGTCGAACTACTCAACCGATTCGCTTATTTTTTTTTTTGTTGTTTAAAAAACGACCGGCTCCCGTCCCTACTAGATTCATATTTTTTTTATTTTTTTTTGACAATGTTAAGACAAAAATTACGTAAAAAAATGGGGAAAAATTGAAAAAAAAAGTTACTTAGATGCTTATTTATCAACATTTTTTATGATTCTTGTATGGACGATAACTACTCACGTACTTTCTAGGAATAAATTGGGTTTTTGTGTTTCAGATGATCCAAACATGAGAAATCGTGTCCGTCAGTAAAAAAACGCATCACATTCACCCAGCCATTTCTTCGACAGATGTCATCAAAAAATTCCGAAAAAATTGTTTTTAAACAATATACCTCATGATATATGAAAAAAGTTCTATGGTAAAATAAGAATTTCTATAAAAAATGTGTCAAAAAACAGGCTACATTACCCTACTGACCCCTTAAGTACTTAAGAGATGAACTAAGATTTCTAAACCAATTCACTCTGCTAAATATTAGAAGAAGAAAAAAGGTCGTTGAATTTAAGGGCCGACGATATTTATCGTACGATATTTTAACTGAAATGTTTGATTGAACACGATCATCTTCCTTTTTACCCGATATAGATGAACCTACGTAATATAAACATTTTTGAAGATATTAGAAGAAAGCCTTCATAGTCTTTTAGAAAGACTTTACCAAACTAAACATGTTTTGAAACTTCCGTATAGGTATTGAATGAGCAAATTTTACACATAGCGACAAAAAAAAAATGTTCTTTTAGTGAAAAAAACCTCTCATTTTGGTATATACCCCTTTTAGTTCTGATATATAGCTTCCCAGAAAGTTTGTCTAAAAACAAGTTTCGATTAGAGTTTGACGTGACTCTGCGTTCTTCAGCCTTCACCTATGTATGTAGTCCAGCTGAAACTTTTATTGACTTTTTCAAAGTTGGCATCACCAAATCTATTATTGTTCAACCTGCTCTATCATTTTATTGTACTACGAACACTTGCCTAATTAAGAAACAAGGTTTAAAAGGTAAATTATCACAATGAATAGGTGTTGATAACTTTAAAGTTCGTAAATGCAGAAGGTGGAATGGACATTTTTAAAAAATATATTGATTTGGTTCCATGTTCATTTAATTTTGACCTAAATAGTTATGCTTACTTATTTTCGCTGACTTTGTCAATATCGCCGCATATCTCGTACAGCTCATCGTTCCATCGACTGCGGTATTCGCCGTTGCCAATTCGCAAAGGACCAAAAATCTTCTATCCCCGATAGAAAGTCGCCTTGTCCGAAACCTCGTTTGGTATCGAACGGCTCGCAGAGATCCTTCCCGATCCTGACGGAGCTTTTGGTGTTACTCAACGTCAGTTTATACAGCCAAAGCTGCAGCCAAAAGCAGTTTTGAAATCGACGAAGAGGTGGAGTGTATGGATCCTTTTTTCAGAAGTTTTTTCAAAGATTTTGTTCATGGTGAACATCTGGTCAATTATTGATTTTCCGCACTGATAAGGTCCATTCAGTTTGTTGACGGTGGGCTTTACTCTTTCATACAATACGCTCGATGGTAGTAGTTGGTATGGCAGATTTTGGGGCCTTCCTTTTTGTGGATTGGGAAAGATTCTAGAAAGAAGCTGATACATGCTCCTTATCAGTTCTTCGTATTTGAATAGCACGACCGATACCTCATCATCCCCCGCCGTTTTGTTATTCTTCAGACGGGTAATTGCTTTCGTACTTCTTCATGGTCGAGCAATGGAACGATCGATTCATCATCATCGATTCGGGGATCGGGTCGCCACCGCCATAACTTCAGTATTCTCTGAGCATCAGTTACTAGATCACCTTTGGGGATTCTGAAAATGTTTTTTATTTTTTTTTTTATTTTTGAGATATAAAACTGAATGTTATCAATTGAGTTGTTTAAAGATCTTTTCAATCATAAAAATATTGATCGATATAGTAATAATAAGCAGACTAAGACACAGTTATTTTTCTTCCAGAATTTATTGACATGACGACAAAACCATTCAAACTCTCGTTTGAAAGAAACTAACTACTTCTCTATAATATTTAGAACTAATTATACCACAATATTTAAAGCTCTTTAATAGATATATGTATATTTCTAAAGCGAGAAAAATCTGTCAGGTTAGTCCATCGTATTTTATACCGTTAGCAGCCGTTTCAACTTCGGAAAGCCCATTGCCGTTACCTCCAGGCGAAAACGCTATAAACCGATTGAAAAAGAAACCATCTCTACCGAAGCGCACGCACCCGAACAAGAACTGCATAAGATCGTTTTGCATAAGGCGAAATAAGAGTGTCGTGCACAGCGTCGCATTTCCATTTACGGTGCGTACACTGTCCACACGAAGGCAAATATAGATTGGCAATGGCGTTATTAACGGTATGCACGAAGTGGGCGGCGCATTGACCGGTATACTGCTGCTGAGGTTGTAGCGCTCATTGAAGCTGATGCCGAGATTAATTGCCATTGCTGCGGGGCTGTAATTTGTGTCGAAGCAAACTGCGAAAGAGAGCAAGGTAAAATATGCTGTATATGCTGTATTATGTTATGTAATATACTCGTAAGTATGGTATATAAATAAACGGCAGATAATTAATGGATTGAATAAATGAGTTTTCTCAACACTAAAAATACATTGAATAAAATTAATTAAAAGTAAATTTTGTAAATTGGGTGTGTTTTTAAATGATTGCTGTTATTGTAGATAAGCAATGAGTGATTGAAAATGATTGATGTTATTTGTGTGGTATTTTTCGCTTGAAGCGATATTTCGATCTCAAAGAACTTTATTTACTGTAATTAATTCAAGTTTTTGTAAGAGGAGTAAAAGAAAGTATGAAAGTAAAAGCTGAGTTATTTTTATGGAAAGTACTTTCTCGGAACATTGCTTCCGGATCTACTAAATAGCCATAACATATACGAATGTTTCTGCGATATTTGACGGCCGCGATTATTTTGGTCTTATGTTCTCCGTTTTTCGTTCTTTAGCTCTTGACATAGCAAGTCACTTCAGTCCGGCATTAACCTCTTATCATCAGCGTATTTTTAAGTATTTTAATTTTACAGCTATTTTTCTTGCGATTATCGATATGTGGTATATAACTCTTGACCCTGACATCTCAATTCCATTTCACTCATTGTAACAGTAGGCATAGATGGTAAGTGTTTTACGGGAGGTCTTATGGGGGCCTCAGGCAGGGACACAATGAAATTCTCCACACTTCGATTCCATTAGACCACTATATTGCGGAACCTTCAACTGGCTGTTCCTCCTCTGCTAAAATACCTGTGAAGAATTTGTGGGTGGGCCGAGGTGCAGTGAGCTTCTTTACGAACGGATAGAAGTTAAGAGGGCGAGAGGTGACGCCGTCTGTGGGAGCTCTCCATCAACTCCAATTTTAGACTACCAAACTACTGTAGCATCTTTCAAGCTGAGGAGCTGCCATCTAAGCAGCGGTACTGCTCCGAAATTCAATCACCTTATGAAAAATGTGCATTCGCTCTGATGGCCTAAAGGCTATACTGACTTTGATCACGCTGACTCTGCACTTAAAACGAGTCAATTAATGCATGACCTCATTCGCAAAAGCTTCAAGTTATTTCCCATATTAGACTTGTATGAGTGCCCGGTCGCAGCGAGATCGCCCGAAACTATCAAATCGCTAGGAAGATAACTCTTACTGAAATTTCTTATGATTGGAAACGAAACGGTTGTGCGATGTCGTCTTGCGCTCCAGCGTTGGACCTATGGACCTCCAGTGAGCTCAGCAGACGCTGGTCAACAACGAAAACTTGTGCGACTGCTATGGTGTTTCTGGCTCAAAGTAAACCGTAAGTGGTTCTTCGAACTACTTGCACTTAGCAAAGTCAAGTGAGCCATAGTAGGGGTTCTGACCAACAACTCCCCAATGGGTTAACACGCGGTGCAACCAAATATTTTGTCGGACGCTCTTTAGCAAAGCTGTGTCGTGGAAGACGTGCTGGAATCATGTGTTCACTCTTTCTTAAACCTATACTTTTTCGTTATTAGACGGAAAGGGTAAAATCAATAAAAATCGAAAATTTTTGATCTTTCCCTGAAGAAAACTAAAGATCTGGTTCAATTAAAGTTCAAAGAATGGTTCGAAGTCGAAATAATCAAAAACGGTAGATATTTAAAATCAGGAAATCAACCTAAACGCAAGTTTCATTCGTTTAAACTCATCTTTACTCAACTCATCTACTCTTATTATTACACCTGCAAGCTCTCTAAGCTTTTATGATTTTAAACTGAAGGATTGATATGACACTTCATTCATTAGTATTAATACTCACAGTTATTATTAAGCCACTCGCCCATTTTGAGTCCCAAACAACATTGACATGAGAAAAATGTGCACCAACAGGGTTGCCATAGCCGTGTCAGATCAACCGTATTGCCAAAAGTAGGACGCATATATTCGAAGACCGTGGCTTCTTGACCCGTGCGGGGGTCATAGATGATCAAGCGAAACGGTCGTCTTCCGTTATTACTTACTAACGCAGCCGCAGTAGAGTTATTACCTTCATTCGTTGTTGACGGCGCATTTAAGTCAATCAAACCGGATACCTCCAAAGCGTGGACAAACATTGCTCGGCGCAAGAAAAGTTGCACAAAAGATAATACCAAGCAAATCTTTAGTTTACGTGCCGCTTGTAGTGCTGAACAAGAGCACATTTTCACTGTTTTTATTTACGGGTTTTTGTTCAAATTAAGCTAAAATTAATTCGACGATGGTTACAACCGGTGTGCTCTTAGTAAATCGTGTAAACAGGCGGAAGTCTTTGCACCAAATGTTGACAATAAAAAATTCATTTGCCACAGACTTCACGCTCCAACTTGACGCTTTGCATGTGGCGCTAAATAAATCGTGTGGAAAATTCACTATTAAATTTTTGTGGTATCAACAAAGCATATTGGTGTCAGTGCGCCAGTTTTGTCGCTACATTAAGCTTATTGGTGACGTGAAGGTCATAGAGAAAAATTCATATGAACGTGAAAATAGTTTTATGTTTTAGATGTGGGCTATGGATATATATGTATATATTTTTTATTTTGGTGGAAAAATAAATTTATATTATATGACCGAGTATTTCAATCCGTTACAAAATTTTAATATGAACTTTGTTCTATACTAAAAAAAAAATTATTTCATAACATAGCCTAATGACTTAAAATAACATAGCACAGCATAACATGACATAACATAAACGGACATCGTTCAACATAACAAAGCATACTATAACATAACATAACGTAACATAAAATAACATAGGATAACATAACATAACATAACACAGCATAACATAACATAACATAACATAGGATAGCATAACATAACATAGCATAACATATCATAAGATTGAAAACATTTCATGACATAACTTAGCATGTTAATAATAAAACTACAATTTTTTCTAATTTCCTGTGAGAAACAAGTCTCCAACACTGATGGCCAAAAATATTATTGATACACACAACTTTCGAATTCAACAATAATGAATCCAAAACTTCAATATTTTAACTATCTTCAATAGCGTTTCCAAAAGAATGTGTTATTTGATAAGCCCATTTTTAGCACTTTTTCTAGACTCCGTTCTCTGATTTCCGAAAAAGCTCAAAATTGTGACGCCTTTCCTGTAAATGTATGATTTTTTTGACTTGTCTGCATTAGAATTTCTACCGCTAAACTGTATATTCTGTCCCTACATAGAAACGGACTACCTTAGATCACAGGAAAATCATATATCAGCCCTTTGGGTATCGATGCAGATGTGTTCGCAGACTTAAGAAGTGATTTTCCTTCTCATTTATTAACACAGCCGTAAGCAGATTTTGTGATAAATTCGACTATATTAAACTTTAAACAATGCTCTCATAATGGAGTTGAATCCCAATTAGAAGAAACAAGAAAAACCTTAACTTCGACTGCAAAGAACTTTCACAAAAAGTAGGGCAATGAAAATCCGATCCGATCCAATTCGGTCGGGATGGTAGTGTTGTCTTGGATAATATAGTAACTTAAGCCAAATCCATTGATGATTTCTCGTCAAATAGAAAAACTTTCCACGCAAGCACTTGATTCCGATCGTTCAGTTTGTTTTGCAGCTCTATGCTATAGTGAACCGGCGTTTCCGCCAACTTAGCAGATTTTAAAGGAAGAAAAAGCTTATTATTAATAAACTTTCTGATCGATATCTCGAAAACTGAGGTATTTACACGGGTAAACGGAGTTTACGGACGGAGATAGCTAAACTCAGCACGTCGCACTGATCTTAGTTATATATGTAAGTACGAGTATATGGTATACTATATACCATACACACTTAATACCTAGGAGCTAGAACAGATTTAGTTCGATTTGAGCGATTTTTAGTCAAAAGCACTATTCATGCAAAGCTTTATCCTGATGTATTCATTAATTCTGGATTTGTATACTGGAAAGCGAAAGAATAAAGTGAATTTAATTTTTTTTATGTGGGAAGTAGGATGGTTTTAGAACGATTGTTGATGTCATGTACCGAATTCGATTGAAATTGTTCGAGAAGATTCCGAGATAAGTGATCCCAGCCGCGACGATTGTCTAATTTTTACCCCGACTCTTTTAAATCTTTAGTCTTCAACAGTATTGAAAGTAGACGGAGTTATAATCCGATTTCATCCATTTTTACACCTTCCATAGAAGACCTTATAATACTTTGAACGGTCGAATTCGGTGGTGGTAGCTTTAGTGGTTTCGGAATTATGTGCATTAAGCTTATTAGAGGACGTGACCAACCCCACTTTTTTGCCCCTTGCTACTGTGATCACCTGTGCCGAATTACAGTTTTATATCATAATTTACTGCTTAGATATAAGTCTTTATACGTTTTTGGTTAATGGCGTTTTGTGGGCGTGGCAGTAGTCCGCTTATGCCCAACTACGAACTCGTACTTTTTGTACTAAGGAACACGCATACGTTAAGATATCTAAATTTTTACTTAAGTTACAGAATGCACGGACGAACGGACAGAAAGTTGCCCCGATTTCAACTCGTTTCGTCATCCTGATCATTAACATATCTATAGTTATAAAACCCTATATAAGTGCCGGCTATTTGAATTATTTTAACTTTTAAGGGGGTATACTTGTCTAGAAGCACGAATTTCAGGTAATTTTTAAAGTGTCGCAAAAGAGGCAATTAATATTTTGACTATCCATTTTTTTATTAGTTATTTGTTAATTTTAGAAGAGTAGAGAAAAAAATTAAAAACTAAAAAAAGTAAAAAATTTCAAAAATTATGAGCTGACGAAGTGGGGGGTCTCAAAAAATTTCCACGTGGCCATATCAATGATTTCAACCTTGCTAGTCATCTGAACCCAAAAAGAAAAAAAGATTATTAATCTAGAATAATGTCGCAATGGCCGGAACTACGGAAAATTGGGAAAAACATTTTTTCACAAAATGCCGACTGCCTAAAAAAATGTTTTTTTGGATCACTTTTTCTGACTATTTCGAATTTTTTAAAAACATTAAAAATAAAAATTTGGGAATGGGGCTAGTTCGAACCATAGACAAGCCTATAAAGAAGACTCTATAATAATTTCAAATAAATAGGTCCAGTAGAACTTGAGAAATCGTGGGTATCGTTCAGTCAGTTTTGAGAAAAACGCGTTTAAAGTTTCACGTTCCAGCCGAACCAGTTTGAATGTCGGGTCAGAAAAATGCCTATATCTCCGAAAATATCACATATTCGTAAATAGTTAAACTTTGAAAATATAAAATAAAAAAGTTTCGATTTTTTTTAAATTTTTAGACTACAATACCCCCTTAAGTAAAAGATTTGGGTATACATTTTCCCCATTCAAGTAAATCTCACTCACAATAACCAACTATATTTTATTTCACAAAGAAATCACATATTTACTTTTTGCCGTTATTATACAACGGTATATTTATAAAACCTTGTAAACTATCGTTTAATTGACAAATAAATTCCCGCAAATAAAATCATTTACCTTTGGCTGCTCTCCATTAAAGTTCGTCTGTCTGCCCAGTTGAATGTTGGTCGGTCTCGTTGAAATTAATCTGCTCGCCCATCTTTTCTCAGATAATATTCAAGAATATTTGTGCGCTTGTGTGGCAACTATTTATTTCAGGTCGTTTGGATACGAATTTACATATTTATTTTCTACTATCTACTAGTTTCTGCATACGAATTTTATAGACTCTTCATTGCACAATTATTTTAGTGAAAATATTAGATATTCCACATTTAATATACTGTTTATCTTTCGGCAAAGTAAATATTTATGCAAATTCTCTCAGATTTTTCGGCCGGATTTGCAAGTGAGAATATGACAAGGCAGACAAATGTAGTTCATTTGCATAGTAATCGTTTGTTTAGATAACCTTGACAAATTTAAGGCTATCGATGGCAAAAGGTTTGAAAAATATAAAAGCAAAAATATTTTTTAATAATTTTTTTTACAGAAATTACAAATATAAATATTTTGTTTTCGGCTAGCAACAAATATGCCACCATTTAAATATACAAGCGTGATTATTAGAGTTTTGTCATTCGTTTGTCATCGCTATCAAACAAAATAAGTAAATGCTCTTTCTTAAAGAGGAGCGGAGATGATTCAGCGACTCAAAGCTTAAAATTTATCAAAATAAAACATTTAGTTTAATTTTTTCTAACATTTTGCGCTCATAAGAATGCTAGTTCAGTGCTCTAGAGATACATTAATTGATCATAATCGATGTTCGACGTTGTCAGCAAAATCCATAAGCTCAGTGATTAATGTTAAAACAGTAACGAGTTTCCATCATAACAGTTAATATTTCAGTTAGCTCTTGTTAATGGAGAGACATACGTTGAACATATACTATATATGTATAGTAACAGATATGATCTCAGAACATGAGCGCGTTGGGTTTGAAAAGTGAAAGGTTGAAGACACCTGTTCTAATTAACTAATTAGTTAATCGTTTTTACAAATAACACCGGTTTACAGCATTTTTTCGCACGGAATATACATATGTATGAAACCTAACATATTAGAACTTAGTTAATATTATCAAATAAGTTAATAGTCATTTTAAAAAAAGAGTAAATAAACTTGCCATACAGAATATATTTGACACATGTGGAGACCATTTCTTTCATGGTTGAAGTAAGCTTAAGGGGTCCCGTTGGTACAGAATTTTCAAACAAAATTGTTTTTTTTTTTGTTGATAGTTCGAAAGTATAGTCCTATAAGAGTATACTGTAAAATTTTTGGAAAGATATTCACATTATTTTAGCTTCTACAGCCATTTTAGCAGGTGGCGCAGGTATCTAAACTTTAAACTCTTTTATCTTGAAACCATTTTTTTCGGCGTGCCGTTGATGAAAACAAGCTATCCATTCCAATCACTTGATATTTTAATATGGGTTTTATAAGATAAATATCTATCGCTGGGACTACGATCAAATTTTAATTTTAAGAACTTATTTTTTTTTTTTTTTTTTTGTTGGTTGTAGTCCGAGCGATAGCTGCACTCCTACTGATTAATAATTTATTTAGTTTTTATGTTTCAGATGTTCAGAAGAGTCCAAATCAATAACGGCACCGGGAGTTCTCTTTTAAGATAGCTTTTTTTGGACGCCATTTTTAATATTGTTAAATTTTTTTGTTTAACAAAAAAATATTTTTTTACTTTTCATAAATGTACAAATAAACTGTAAAAGTTTTAAATTGATTTCTCTTTTTTAAACCTTAAGAAAAATCTAGAAAACAGCCTTAATTTGAGGGTTCTAGACCACCGGGACACCTTAAATAAATTCGCCGCAAATATACTCGTAGCAAGGCGAGTCAGCGTCTCGTTTACAACTTCTCGAAGACATTTTTCACTAGTTACAGTAAACTAACAAAACAAAATTATAAAGCACATTATTTTCCTGCCGTGGAAAAACACATATGTCGTACACAACGATCTCTTCCTCTCTATTGACGGCAACAGCCCGCGGTGAGCGTAAATCAAAAATGGTCAGATCGCTATATTTACTAAAAAGAATAAAAATATTTTCAATTTTTAATCATCCTTTCCCATATATGTTTGGTTATATAACCAAAATATTTTACACTTTTTTTTCGTTGACCTTTTTAAGTTGTGGTAGCTGACATCTTGGAGGAGACCCGTCAAAAAGCTGTCGGCTTCTATAAACTACCTTGCCGAACTTAAAAGCGAATTCAACAAAGGAAGAAGTCAACACTATTTATGCATCTTTAACTTTGTCTATACAACTCGTTCGCAAGCAAACATCGCACAATACCATTCAGGTAATCTCTCAATTAATGCAATGCCTGGCCAGCGTCGCCGCTGTTTCTCGTTCAGCTCATCATTCCATCGAATGAGGTATTAATCATTGCTAATGCGCAATGGACGACAGTGGACCTTAATTTTCACGGAGTTAGCACGATAAAACCTTGTATGCGATGTTGAGGAGGCTTATCCCACGGTAGCTGGGGCAGATTGTGGGGTCTCCTTTTTTGTAGAGCACACTTAAATTCCAATCGTTTGGCATGCTTTCGTCCGACCATATTCTACAAAGAAGCTGATGCATGCTCCTTATCAGTTCTTCGCCATCGTGTTTGAATAGCTCGTCCAGCAATCCATCGTCCCCCCGCTTTGTTTTTCTTCAGACGGGTAATTTCTGTTAACGAACTTCTTCATGGCCAAATACTTTAAAGTATATCGACTCGGATTAAATAGGCACTCCACCATTGAAGTTCACAACAGCAGTGGAAATGAACTCAGAGAAACTAAGCAGCCTTTGCTGATTTATTTTATTTTACTATACATTTTGGTTAGGATAAATTCAGATGTCAGTATACCACATAAATTATGCAGTTAAGAAGTTGAAGACATTCTGCGCGTTAACCGCTGATGCAGCTGGCAGCCAAAGTGTGAAAAGCCAACGGAATCCAAATAGTTGACGAGAGCACAACAACATTTACAACAACAGCAAGTGCGACAGCTAGCACAATAATAATATTTCTGTTTGGTGCTAAATTGGCGAAAGAAAACAACAACAAAAACGGTGCAACTCACAACGGCACACTGTGCAAAGTTCAACTGCAATTAAGCAAATCAAAAAGCGAAGGCAAAAGTAAATGGACGCCAACGAAAAGTTTGACCAAAAACTGAACTGGAAATTACTTCCTACTTCAATTAAAAGTAACCACGCAGAGTACGACAACAACAACAACAATGTCAATAACAACAATATAAACAACAACAACAGTAAAATCAGTCGACAACAACAGCATAAGCACCTTGGCGGCAAGTCAACAACAAATCAAATAAAGTCACACAACAGAAATGGTAACAACAGCAGCAACAACAACAACGTAAAGTTCATCAATTTTGAGTGCACTTCGCCGATGCTTCGGCGACAGCGCGCACAGTCGGCGCAACTTAAATGGCAAGAGCCGTAAACTAAACACTGCTGAATGGGCGTCAGGTGAAATGAATGACCGGACGGACGGCCGCACAGGCACCGTTGCGACATTGAATTGAAAGTCAGCTAGGCACTGCTTTTGTTCAGCGGCCGTCGCGGCATTAGTGGACGCAGCAACCGAAATGTGAGCTAAAAGAGAGCGAAAAAGGAAAAGGTAATAGACAGCGTGCTACAACAATAACAACAACAATAGCTGTCAGTACGGCTGCAGCACTGTCGCCGAATGGGCTGGTAATGGCATTGGTAATGGTAATGGTAATGGCAGGTGTGCGCCGCTAGCAGCTGAAGGCGTTCACTTTTACACTCCTCAGCGGAGCAACAACAACACGAGCGCTTAGCTGCCATCTGCTCGCGGCGAAAGGCTGGAGGCGCGCGCTTTTTGCACAAACAAACGCGGAGCCAAATGCAAAGGCGGTCAAAATGTCAAATGCACGAAACTATTTCGCTTGGGCAACTGCTAATATGGTAAGGCTATTGTGCAAGAGCGGCTCAGGCGCAAATATATGTACATATGCATAGCG
Source organism: Bactrocera correcta (assembly GCA_027475135.1). Taxonomy (NCBI): domain Eukaryota; kingdom Metazoa; phylum Arthropoda; class Insecta; order Diptera; family Tephritidae; genus Bactrocera; species Bactrocera correcta. The sequence continues at coordinate 118,977,380 of CM050323.1, forward strand.
GTATATATATTGTATGTATGTATATGTCTTCATAAAATTATTAAACTACAAGAGCAGCATTTGACCTGCTGAGCTAGGCTTTGTGATTTATGTACGGTACATTATATATTTGCTATCTAATGGGGTTGCCAATTAGTTATAAAATAAAAAATAAAATAAAAAATTTTACATTTTTTTATAAGCAGTATGGTATGTAAGAACTGAAGGAAGTATTGACTCGATTCAGCACCGTTTTAGCATACAGGCGCACAATTATCAGAAATCATTTTGGTCCGATTTCGACAACTTTTAAATATGAATGATATGTGCAATGTTTTATGCCTTTATATTCATTGCAGCCTGATTTTTTGTACTGAAAATTAAAATTAATAAATTTGCTGTATAAAAAAGTAGTCGCGATTTTTCTCCGAACATGTTCAGTTTCACACCACTATATACAAATATCACGAGAATGATTTCTACCGAATTTAGTTGAAATTGATTGAGTAAGTCCTGAGATATGGAGTTTCACCTCCAGGAGAGCGGTACCACGGTCATTTTCTGATTTTATCTCAGGCTCCTATAAAGGAGCCATATCGAATGTGAGATTGAGTGCGGTTAACGGATTTACCAAATGAGTACTTGAGCAGAAAATGAACTCAGATATCTGACTGAATTGAAGCAATCCATTAAATCGACAATTGAGGTAGTCCCGACTTCAGCACTTCAGGTCAAAATGAATAATTTTCTAATTAGGGGCCACTTACGAGTATACGTAGCTTAGCATGGAAGGCATTTACGGTCCATATTTTTTTATTAATAATTTATTATATTAAATAAAGTATAAATAATTGAAGCATTATTCATGCGCCACCCTGTACATTTACATAATTTCGTGTAAGTATTTCAAATTGAATTTTAAAAATTTTCTTCAAAAATTCCTCCATAACACTTAACAAGAAGGTCTTATTAATACTCTCATAACTTCGAAATTGTTTACGAAAACAACTATATACATATATATATATATATATATATATATTTTTTTTTTGTTTTTTTTTTTTATAGATGGTATGTGTTCTCTATCTATGAACATTGCATACAGCCTTACTTAAAAAAAATGAATAACCCGAGAAGTATTAATGATAGCGATTTTGAACCCAAATCCATTTTATAGCAAATAAAATTTCCTACAAATTTGTCATGAACATTTTTTCTATAGCTCCTGTCGTTTACGAGGTATATGCAAAAAAATGCGAAATTCTTGGAAAAATCGGGTTTAGAGCCCCGTACAACCTCGCCGGTGTGAGTTACGACTTTGTTGCACTGGGCACTTTTGTAGAGTGAGCAATTCTGAGAAATATGCGTTTGGACGTCAAAGCGATGCCATAAAATGCCTCTGATCTGTAGGAATTTAAAAATAAAAAATTACGATTGTACTGTATTTTCTATGGAAAATTTTTACAGGCCTTGGTCCAGTTCTTAATGTTAATATTATGGGCTAAATTTTCAGGGAATGTTTTTTAGGCTATTTCCAAGGAAATTTCATGACGGGAATCAAAAAAATTAATAGTTCAAAAAAAGAAACACCCTAATATATATATATATATATAATATAATACTTTGTTTGATCCCTAACCTTTTCTTCTAAGTTAAGACCTTTGTGGCAAACTTAAGATACTTTGTTTATGACATAAAAGTTTTGTGGAAGTGGCAACTCTGTAAAGGCGTTGAATTGTTGCAAGCTTGCGGCGAAATACGCCCAGCTGCTGAGGAAGTTAACATTACCGCTACCAAATAATGACGAATTAGGAAGATAATTGTATTGTGCTCCTGCACATTATATATCTGTACAAAAGTTAACGGCGAAATAAATTGTTGTAAGTAAATTGGGGGCATATTAAATATATTACCTGAAGCTATAAAAAATATTACGTAAGTAATCAAAATACTTGTATGTAATATATAGAGTTCGTCTGAAGAAGGACTAAATTATTATTATAGAAAAATGTAGAGTTTTGTACAGTTTAGATAAAGATTCGCCAAATTATATATATGTATGTATGTACATACGTCATGGCTATTTACAAGATTTTTCACCCGATTGTAGTCACCTTTGGATAACCATTGAAATGCCATTGAGAACCATTGAAGATATCCCGTCTCAGCCGACTTTCAACATGCTCTGTCACGACTCCAACAATGTTAATAAGTTCATAAAAATAGAATCTTTTTGGCTGTCCTCCATCGACACTATGTTCACCCAGGTACAGCTGTGCTATATCCTGTGTTCCATGAACTGGGGTTTTCCTCTGCTTCCAGCAGCTGATTAATCTACGGCAGCTTAGAGAAATTCTGTTTCTAGCTGTCGCGGAGCGAACAAATTCAGCTGTCTACTCGTTTTTTTCTATTCCTATATGACTGGGTACCCAAATGATTTTTACCGAATTTTCCACTGACAGTCACTTGTAGTCATTTAGTTTAAAGCTGCCTTCTGCTTATGGAGTAATACAGACCAACCCTGCTGCTATAGCTATTTTACTTTCTTTCAATGTGTTTTCTTCAACTTAGTTATTTATCTAGGATAATTCCGTGTATCGCTAGTGCAATAGCTCTATTGAAGACTCCTTTTATATAAAATGCAAAACTCCAACAAAAATTTTACTTTCCATAGCAAACATAGTCGGACCAAATTTTTTGAAACTAAGAACACAACTATATAACATGATTGCGACCATTATATGTTATGTTGTTATGTCGCGTAAGAGCCCTTCCTATTCGATCTAACAACTTAAAAACGATTTCCATTTCTATATTCACTTTCCATAATTCGGGCAAAATAAATATTTATTTAACTTAACCCACTTAGCATCTATTATTTTACAGCAGTTATGGCCTCTCTTTGAGCTCCTTGAGCGCGAAATCGAAGCCAGCTTCTCTACTTTGACACATCGTCCAGTTGTCGTTGATCAGACTTCAAGCGAATGCCAATCCCAAAGCAGTGTACATAGCGTTGCTACAGCACGTTTTACAATGAATGGAGTAACGATAGCCGTACTTGTTTTATAGCAAAGTTTGTGTGAAATTATGAAAATATTGATCTCAAGTTATGCTAGTAGTCAATAAAAACCAGTTATACATCCAAATGGATGCGAAAGTAACTAAACTTATAGTAACGCTTCTTTGGTATGCATTAATTACTGAAAGTATGGTGAATGATAGCAAAAGCATAGAATTCCTTCCTTTTAAGAGAACGTGTGAATGAAAAGACGAAAAATGTCAAATCGGGAAAACTACAGGGTTTACTTTGGTAAAAAGGGACATCAATGAAACTCTTTATTTCTGTGAAAGTACATTCGATTTCATTATGTATGGAACTCAATTTCTTTTGTATGGCCACCAGGGGCACACTTGGAGAAGTCCAGACGATGAACCCAATTTTCAACAGTTTTCAAGCATAAATCGGCCGATACTGCTGCAATTTCACTTTCGTTATTCGTTCGAACTTCAACAATCGTCGCTGGCTTGTTGGCATAGATCATAGACTTGACATAGCCCGGCAGGAAATAACCTAACGACGACCAAGGCGGCCAAATTACTGGGCCATTTCGTGAAATATCACGTCCACCAAACTTATTTTTCAATAAATCGTTTGTGACATTCGTCCTGTTGGAACCACATATTGTCCAAATCCATATCATCATATTCGGCCCAAAAATATTCCTTCATCATTGAGCGGTTGCGATTCCCATTCACAGTAACGTGCCGGTCTTGATTATCATGGAAGAAGTACAGCCCAATGACGCCGCCGGCCCATAAACCTCACCAAACCGTAATTTTTTCGGGATGCAATGGTGACTCTTGGAGTTGTTGTTGCCAGACCAATAACGCCTATTTTGCTTATTGGTGAAGCCATTCAGGTAGAAATTAGCCTCATCGTTGAAGATGATTTTTCGATGAAAATCCGGATCATTTTCAAGTTGTTACTCAGCGCAATTCACCAACATACGACAATTCTGATGGCCAAGCGGCTTCAGTTCTTGCGTCAATTCGCTTTTGTAAAGATATAGACCAAGATCTTTTTATCAAAATTTACCACAACGACGTCGTGATTTGGGTCTTTCTCAATTGATGCGCCAGCGGCAGCAATATTCTTGACACTACGGGCACTTTTTTGTCTCACTGGCACGGGAACATTTTGTACTGTGAATTCAAATTTTTCAACTTGACGCTCAAATTTTGATCCGATAGAATGATTATGACGACCATAAATTGGACGTAGGGCTCTTAAAGTTTAAGCTACTGACTCCGAATATCAGTAGTAAATTTTCATAATTTCGACTCATTGTTGGATTGTATATCTTTCCATGACGAAATGGCAATCATTACTGAAGAGAAATGTTAAAAGAACGGGAATAAAAATACGTCGATCTGCTTTTGTAGCGTATCTAGTGAAAAACTCGATACTTACTACTCAGAAACAATGTGAATAAGAAGTTGAAATATCATCAAGAAAGGAATCATAAGTAAAAGAGTTTGTCAAGCCTTTGAAGTTAGAAACACATACTTTTAGTTAGATTTGTAGAAAATTACCGAAATTTATAAGGAAATTCTGAAAGATGGACTCTTTTTTTGTACTAAAATACGGATATCCACAAAAGATACAGATTTAATCAAAGTTATGACGGTTCTAAAAAGTGAATCATGGAAAAGTTTTGTGTGGATATTCGAAATTTTCCTTGGTAATAAACGATGACGAAAGCTTGAATATTCTGACAAACTTTCAGAGAGAACAAATATGAATGTCACGTTAGATTACATTCGAACACATTTGGATACGTTTCGGATTATTTCGATATTTATGGTGAGAAACAGAGGAAGCTGTTCCACTACGTTTCAAGACTGATTAGATCATTCCCTTATGAAAGTTATAGCTGATCCTTGAAGAGATATTGTGCGGATTTTGGTCTGGTGGAATCATCGGTCCATTTTTCTTCGAAAATGAAGAAGGAACCACCGTAACCATCAATGGTGAGCGATATCGCGCAATGTTAACCAAATTTTTCTTCAAGCAAATTGAAGAGGAAGACTTGGACAACATTTGGTTCCAGCAGGTCGGTGCTACGTGCCATATAGCAAACGCTACACTCAATCTTTTTCGCCCTACCTCCGAAAATCGCATAATCAGCAAAAGAGGTGATGTGAATTGGCGTCCCAGAAGCTGCGATTTAACTCCGTTGGACTATTTTCTGTGAGAAGCTGTTAAAGATAAATATTACGCAAACCATCCGGAAACAATTCAAGATCTAAAGTACGAGATTCAAGCTGCTGTAGCTGCCATCAGGCCTGAAACCATCGAGAAAGTACTCCAAAATTGGGTGGATCGGATAAGCTACTGTAAACACAGGCATGGTGGTCATTTGCCCGGAATTGTTTTCCACAAATAAGTTTCATAAAACAACCTTTTAAATAAATGTTAGACCTTGAAAAATATCTAGCCGTTCTAAAAATAAACAAGAGCAAATCTTACAGTCTCATTGATGGTGATATAAATTGTGAGAACAAGTTAAGCGGTGAACAAATTAACACTATTAACCAACTTTTTCTTTTAAAACTTTTGAAATTTTTCGAACTGTCTCCAAGTTGACGAAAACATTTTAATTTTATGAATTATATTTTTATCTTAAAGCTATTTAAGCTCATAGAAGGAATTTTCGAAAATGGACTTAAAACCACACCAATTGAAAGTACACCGAGTAATATTTCATAACATGATTTTTTTCCCACATTTTCATAATGGATTTTTTTTATCTAATTTTCTTAATGTACATATATTTAAGGATACACACAGAAAATTTCAGTACAAGTCATATGTAAAGTGCATTCCAAACTTTAAACGCGTTTTTCTCAAAATGGCGTTTCCAAATTCGGTGACCAACATTAGTCGAAAACGGCTACACCGATTATTTTTGCAATTATTTTTAGTAATTAATCGAAGAGTTTTTCTCACCGATAAATATTTTTTTATAAACAATTTAAGGCAGAAGTTTTGGTCAAAATCCGATATTTTTTAGAAACCGCCATTTTGTAAAGAAAAATTATTTTTCTTATTCCTTCGATTAATTACTAGATTTAACATTACTTTAAAGAAATTTGTTGGGTTTTTTTAGTTTCAGAGTTCCTGTTTAGAGATACCTACAGTTGATAACGCGAAACGTCATGCTGGAGAGAAGCTTCCAGATATTAGCTGTAGTTCCTTTCCAAATAAATATTTTTACTAATACTGGGTCTTAGGGTACAGTTGAAAGGCACAATAATATGTGTAAAAATCTTTGGATCAACAAATTTAAGGAAAATTCGCTTTTTCAACCTTTTAGCTTTATATAACCCCTTAACGGGTACAAATAGTGGGAAATTTAATATGAAACATATTTTTTCATACTTTTTGCATGTTTTGATTGTCTATACCGTTACAAATGTTAAAGGCATGTTTAAAAAAAAATTAAGTTATAGTCTTCTAGAGTGTAGCCTCTTAATTCAAGCAACTCCATTAGTTTTTGAGCCGTGAATGTCAAACGTTTTCTGCATATTCTGTATATTGTTGTTGTATATTGTTCTCTATACAAAGACAAAATAAAAAACCTTCAAAATTTGTTTCATTTGCATGAACAAAAAATTATTTTTACTAAGCAATGGATATCAAAAATATTCGGCCTCCATGGAACCTTGCATAACCCGAATCGATACCAATAGGGGTTTCGAACATTAAAGAAAAAACAGTATTTCCCCATTTCAAATCCACCGACTATAAATTTCAATTACAGCAAGGGAATTTATTACATTTTACTCCTCGTAAAATTTTATTAAACGCTGGAAACGAAAACACACACACACACACACGTAACAAACGCTCAACGCAATATTTGAGAGATTAGCGCACAAATTGGGGCAATTAAATTCGAAACGCAATACAAATTACATCATTCGAAGGCCGCACTTTTTCGTACCACTTTCAATCAATTTCGCATCAACTTTCATAATTACAAATATTTTACTATTAGCGGAAAAGGAAAAGTTGACGAAAATTTTTCTGCGAACTCACACATTCAGCAGTAAGTGGAGAGTGGAAATTGCCGCTTACTAAGCACACAATATAACATATTAACGCTGCACAATGTAATTAAGGCAACAAAGCAGCTATCTGTAGGCGAATAAGCGCTCAACGGTTGCGCATGCGCATAAACGCTCGCTCAGTGGCGCGCCGCACTGAATTAGTTTTGGCATTTCTTCTTAAATACAGCTTTCGTGCTAGCCTACTAGTGCTGGTAGAATGGATGGGGCGCTACTAAATCGCCCAACTGTGCCGCTAAAAGCGCTATAAAATAATAACGGCAGTTATTACAGCGGCCAATACGAATACCTCATTGGCGTGCACACTTTATTGCCGCTGCGTTTTTAATTTGAGTTGTATGTTGTTGTTGTTGTTTTTGCTTTTGATTTTCGTTTGCCACAGCATTTATTGCCTGCCACTTGCGCGGGCCGTGGCATGTTGCAGCAACTGCTTTATTACTTACTGCGCGGCGACGACTGCCGAACATGCTGAATTGCTGACTTTGAACTTCGCTGCGCGCTGTGGCCGCCAAGCTGGAGAAATGTTGGCTGTTGAGTTGGCGCTGAAACAGCTGTTCGGCTTGCAAATAAACGTCTAGTTGCATTTAGATCATAATGATTGCAAGGCATTTCGACTGGTTTACAATTCAAAGTGATCGCGTAACACTTTTAATTTGGGTGAAAGAAGGAAGCACCAATGGCGGTGCATTCGAATTTTCACCAAGAGGGGTGCTATTGTTATGATTTTGTTATTTTTGTTATATTTCTGGGAAGCATTTGGTATTGAAAACCGTCGATTACCAATTAGAGACCTTGCTGATGAAGTCGGCATATCGAAAGGCTCAGCCAATACCATTTTGAAGGTTGGTTTTGGCCTCAAGCGCATTTACGCGACTGGTATCGAAAACATTGAATTTTTTTTGAAAAAAAGCGTCGTATTGAAGTATGTAAAACGATGCTTTCCGACTACCAGGGTGTCATGAAATGCATTATATATAACTGGTTCTGAGACTTGGATCTATGCTTACGACCCCGAAACAACTGATCTATCGAGCACATATCGTGCCAAAAGAGAGCCGAGACCAAAAAAATCGCGCCAAAGTCGCTTAAAAATCAAGGTCATGTTGACTGTCTTCGATTATCGTGATGTTGTGCATTATGAATTCCTTCCAACCGGTCAAACAGTCTACAAAGAATATTATTTGAATGTTATGCACCATTTGCGTAAGGCTATCCGCCTAAAAAGGCCGGAATTGTGGAAAGACAATTCTTGGTTTTTACACCACGATAATGCATCATCCTATACTGCCCTCGTAATTCGTGATCATTTCGCCAAAAACTCAACCCATATCATTCCGCAACCACCGTATTCACCTGATCAGGCGCCGTGCGACTTCTGTCTGTTCACCAAGCTCAAAATACCGCTCCGGGGACACCGTTTTTATACGATAGAGGAGATTCAAGCCGCAGCGAAGACGGAACTGGAGGCGATCCCGGAAAGTGACTGCAACCAGTGTTTCGAAGATTGGAAAATCCGTTGGCATAAGTGCATTGCATTGGAAGGGGATTACTTTGAAAGGGATAAAATTGATTTGGAAGAGTAAATAAAGAATTTTCAAAATAAATACAATGTCAACTTATTTTTTGGGCACAGTAGTATAACTTTTTGGATCTATTAGCATTTTTTCAACTCCTGGTATAGGTAATGTTTTAAAAAAATTTCAAAAATTAGGAAGAAATATATATCAAATTTTTGGTTTGAAATGGTACATATTTCTATTATTCTTTTGATTCTTTGATACGGTAGTTTGGGCCCGACTGTCGTGAGAAAGTCCGAAAACCTCTCGGGTCTCTTAGTAACCCGCCTTGTGCTCAGTCTTCATGAAAGGTCCCTAATAATTATATGCTTAAAATATGCTTGGACTGAAAGTTGAGGCTGATTACGTAAAATAAGATATACAAATTCTGAAAGGTCCTAAGACACTTTTTATAGAGTCCTTATATACTTAGCGTTTTAGCAAATAGAAGACAGAAAAATCCAAAGAGGTCCTAAACCCCTAACTCTAAGATCACTACAGTTGTGGGTTTTGTCTCCACTAATATTGATTTTCAGTATGTACGATTTAAAATCTGTTAAAAACTAATGGAAATACCTTTTAAATTACTGATTCCTTTCTAAATATGGTTCATCATCAATCTATTTTTTGAGGTTCGTTAATTTTTTAAAGTTAAAACATAAAAACTTCGAATTTAATGGGGAATGTTTATTATCATATTCGTAAGAACATTCTTTGGCATTTATTTGTTGAAGGGTTTCTAAGAAACCTGGTTAGCTTGCCAAAAAATTTGTAACGCCCAGAGAGAAATGTCGGAAACCCTATGACTGGTACTTAAATATATATAAGTAAATGACTTGCACGCCGAACTGAGTCGATTTAATCATAACCGTCTCTTCGTCTGTCCGTACTCGTATATACCTGATGGATATGAAATTTCGCACCCAGTATTTTCTCCAAAATAAGCTGCCTATTTGTCGGAACCACCGCTATCGGATTTCTATAATATCGGATTTCTAAAAGCCGACATAGAAACTGTCCGATCAAGCTCAAGCTCTTGTATAGAAAACCTTTTCTTTAACAAGACAACTTTACGAACTTTGACACAAAATACTATCTAAGCCAGATCTACAAAGAAATTGTTGAGATCGGCTTATTATTGCATATAGCTGTCATTCAAACTCGCCGATCAAAACCAAGTTTATATACGGAAAATTTGTTTATTTGGCAATAAACTTTCACCAAACTTGGTGCAGTTTTTTTTCCAGGCAGCACTAAAATTACCAACAAATTTTTGAGATCGGATTACTAGAGCATATAGCAGCTCAAGATATATTCATAATATATCTTTTTAATGTTGTTCAAATCTAACTTCGTGGTTAGAAAAACTAGAACATGTATAGCTAGTTTATTTTATATAAGGTTTCTATAAGAAAGCACTTTCTTATTGTGACAATCAAGTGAATACGGTGGTTGATCGATGGTATTCACTGCGTTGTTGGCTTTAAATTCGGTAAAAATCGTACTCTTTTAGAAAAATATTCAGCTTTATTGGGACGAGTCGAGCAAGAACGAATTTCATAACCAAAATATCTACCAAAATCACTCGAACGGACTCGCGAGTGACGTCGAGCTTTCTTGCCATCTTTCTAATAATTGCCTGATGATTTTCAAGCAATATACAGTTATGTGTAATTTAGATATAAATCTTATCATCACTTCGTTAATGAAAAGCAACCTCGACCAAGTTTCAGAATGTTATTCCCTCAAAAAAATTGTGAAGGTAGACCAGTGGTTTAAAACCCAACTAGAACAGCTTCAAATTGGTGTGAAACCGAACTACAAAAATAAGCAAACATTAAAAATAAATGTAGCATCGGTGAACTTCAGCAAGTGAACTCAGGGCTTAATTGGTATTAAATAATATTTTGACAGAAAAACGTGCACTAACAATATTACATTATTTCTACACTCTTTTGACTCTTGTGTGATGCTCGAGTTCTAGCTTAATTATGTTATTATTATTACTACACAGAGTAAATAAACACACCATTCCAAAGCGCACTTAAACATTTCATAAACTTCACAAATTACTCGAAAGTCCCTCCTCCCAGCCGCCACTGTGCCCCAAAACTACTACCTTTCGCTTTTAATTTTCCTTTCAAAGTGTGTATGTAAATACTCGCTGTAAGTAAGTTGACTTAAGCGCACAACAACGGCAACAACTGCAAATACTTTCGCATTTTCAAGTACAACTGCTTTTTCTCTCTGTGTTATCTTAAGACCATTTCCTGCACTCACCACCAGCACAAACACAAACACAAACACCACCATCATAATCACCGTAGCCACCATCACCACCAACACCACCAGTACACCTTTCCTTTCGGCACTAAATTTGGCCTCATTTTCGTAATACCGTTAGCGCATTGGTGGCTGGTTCACCTGATTGCCTTTCTATGCCAGCCAGTTTGCTTGTATTTTCTTTTCTTTATTGATGAAAATAAAAATAAAAATTGAAGAAATAAACGAAATTGTGTAATAATTTAGCGCAACGTACATCCGTCGGTGGACTGGCAGCAGATAAGCTAAGTGCACATTAGCTGCAGCGCTGATCCGTCGTCTATGCACTCGTTTCATAAACGGCCTCTCGGCGTTGGCACAAGTGGAAATCATATAAAATCAAATGCAGTTTCGGGTTTAAGCACATTCGCTTTGTTACACAATCGGCGTCAAGGTCGCTTTTGCAGCAAGAGGAAACATATAGTGATATCAAGGAACAGTAATCCCTTTAGGCGTTCACCAAACATAAGAATTTGGAATTTGTGTAAAGGATACTACCGTTAACAACACACAAAAGGAATTGAATATGACAACCACCGTTGGAAGCTTGGTGAGTCTAACGGAACTGTGGTGCATTTGCATGTAGACTACAAATTGTTGGTGTAATTAAGTGATTCGCAAGTGAGAATAAATGGTGTTGAGAAAGCCTAACGGAAAACTCATGCGAGGGATATTCACGAAATACAAGGAAAATAGTTTTTGAGTATTAAAAAAAATTGAAGGCGCACAAAAGTGAATTATAAAGAAATTTTCCAACAAATCGGAGGCTTCTTCTAAGTAGTGTTACCTGTCATCTCATATTAAAGTGTGAACCGAAGTTGAAATATAGCAGGTTTATCGTAAAAAGTAGGGTTTTGAAGGTAAAAAGATAAAATATCCAACAACAACACCAAGGTTAGTTACTTTATTTTTAGTATTTCGAAAATCAGTGATGTAGTTCGAAAAAAAATTGAATTCTTTTAGTTAGCAAAACTTTTCTGCTCTCTCAACCATTCACACATAATATCTTAAATTTCAAAATTCCATTGAATCATCAACCAGAGAATAATTTAATCCCCATTAGTTTGGAAATAATTGGCTCTGAGGACCCAACTCAAGTAAAATCTGGTCTAAATGCATCATTTTTCTAAATCTAAGCGCTCGATAAATCAACTTTCATCATTGTTCGCTTCCTAGAAAATATCAGCTGTTGTTGTTATGATATATAATTCAACACTAGATTCGTTAAGTGATGGTATTGCTATCTGTCTTAAGAAAATACCCACTTTGGACTCCATTTTTCCTAAATAGTTAAGGTTCTTAGAAGTTCGAAACCATTAACAAATGGCTCGCGGATACTAACTGAAGGCTTTTTCGTATTACTATATGAAGTTTCCCATTCTTAAAGGATCTTTCATCAATACCATCGACGTTTTTTATCCTTTAGAGTTTGCCTTGGACGTGGAAGTTTAATTCAAGACTTTGCCTATTTTTTTCTTGGCTTTCGATTTGTAGGAAAGCCTTCCTACAGTTCACTTAATTGTATAAAGTGAGGTAAGGTGAAGTCTGTATGTACTATGAGGTCTTAAACGATACCAAGAAAAATCAAGACTTCTCCGCTGCTCCAATCATTTGGCATCCAATGAAGGATATGAAGTTAACTAATTCGATTTTCATTCGAAAAAAGTCAAGTTTTTCTAATGGTCTATATAGTAAATTTTATGGGATTGAAATAACGATTATTGGAACTACATATATGCAGTGGTATAGTCAAGACCTAGTATGACTAGAAACCTTTTTCTTACGATATATTGCATATTGCTTGTAGGTTAGGTTAGGTTAATCTAATCTATTTTATATTACTTTTCCATCGAATAGAAGGGTACAACTATCTTTTAACATAAAATGGTAAAAAAATAATATCTTGGATTTTGATAGCCCAGTTTCTATGGCAGCTATATGCTATAGTTGTCCGGACATTATAGTAGGAGATTGTAACATCATATTTCAGACAACAACTGGATTAAGATCACTCAGTTTGTAACGCAGCTATATCCTAGAGTGGTCCAAAATCGGTAGTTCCGACAAATGAACAACATCTTCCAGAGAAAAACTGCAAAATTTCAGATTGATATCTCAAAAACTGAGGCACTTACTTCGCATATATACAACAGATAGAAAGACAGGTGTGACGTACTAATGCTACTAAAGTGGCTGACTCGGCGCAGCTAGTCAAGCTGATCATTTAAATACATAGTCTAGAGAGTCTCCGATATTTTCCGCTATAAAAAGTTTAAAATCGGTATACCAAAAATCACAAACTTTTTCATTCATTCAGCAATCCACCGAGGATACTTTACAGCGGGAGCGTCACATCCCACTTTATTCACACACTAACTTAAATTCACTTATATTTTTCTTTCATATCTCCACGCCCCACATACACTTTCGCTTTACTTACAACATTAACTTGCGGCCCAACAGCAGTCACGGCAACTGCTACTTGCTGTGGCAACAGCAACATTACTGTCAATTGTCTGCAGCGCTACAGCCACACCGACTGCGTCGAAGGCCGCAGGGCACGGGCGTACACCGGAAATGCACACTGGCCATGCCCACAAAAACATGGCCCATGTCTATGCAAATCATGTGGGACAACAGCAGCAGCAGCAGCAACAACAACAACAGCAAGCCACACAGCAGCAATATTACGACATTCATTACGGACGAAATAGCAGCAGCGACAGCAATCATAACGGCGCCGAGACGACAGCGCTAGATGGAGATAGAAAAACACAGCGACGCAGTTACAATGGTTTTAGCGTCAGCGGTGGTGGCAGCGGTGCGGGCGGTGCCGGTGCACATAATGTTGGTGGCAGCAGTAGTTACAACTTTGGGGCAGCAAAGCTTAATGGTCTCACAAATCTCTCGGGTTTGCGGCACATTAGTAGCGGTTTTGGCGGTGCATGGAGCACATCGGGACACGGCGGGGCTGGCGCGACTGGTGGTGCAACTACAATCACCATTGCGGCAAAGCAACACATACCAATTTATGAAGAACAGCAAGAAAATGATTATGGCGCCGCCACATTGGGTGCATCCGGCGCAGCAGGACACGCTGCTCAGGAAAACAATCAACACGGCGGCAGCAACGGTTGGAGCAGTAGCAGCAGCGGCAGCAGCAGCAGCAGTTATAATTCGGGCCGTTCTAGTGGCAAAGATGCGCTTAGCACCGCGCTTTACAATTTGCACTCAGCTGGTACGCACAATGGCTTCCTGCCTTCGGCCTTCGCTGGCAAATACTCATCATCGGCAGCAGGCACCACAGCGTACGCGGGCACACCTACATACCAACAAAGTCAACAGTTGCAACAGTCAAACGATAAAATCTCCGATGGCAATTTTCTACATCGTTACGGGCATAATTCCGGCGGTTACGACGAACTTACAACCTCTGCCACATACGCACATGAACAGCAACAAGCGCCCATGCCATCGGCCATGCAATACTTCATGCCACACGACAGTTACGCCTCCATGCACACGGGCGGCGCGGACGCGGCAACTTCATCTGCATCTGCGGACGCGGATATCTCATTTGGACACCATCATAGCGGCGGCAGCGGTAGCGGCGGTGACGCGGAGGTAGAGGAAGAGGAGTCAGGCGGCAAGGGCTCCTCTTACGATGACTCCACTAATTATCTATCCGAACAACATGATGATGCTGGATCGCATGTCATCAACTACATTCCGTATAAGGTGGTGAAAAAAGTGCACGTCCCCGTGCGTGAACCCGTACAAATACCAATCTCGCATGCGATTATCGTACCCGTCAACAAGCCAGTACCCATACAAATACCCGTCACTAAGCATGTACCGGTGCCCGTTGAGAAGGAGTTGAGAGTCCCTGTGGAGCGCGTGGTTCCATATCCGGTCGAAAAGCCTGTGCCAGTGCCCGTGGAGAAGCGTGTACCATTTAAGGTAGTTAAATACGTACCAGTGCATGTACCGCATCCATTCCCAGTCAAGGTGCCCGTTTTCAAAACCATCCTGCACAAGGTAAAGGGTGGCATGTGGTGAGCACACCGTCGTTCGGTTGCAATTAGTGCTCGTACTTATTTGTAACTATGCACAATTATGTACCGTTATACATTCTTTAATAGTATGTATATTAATTAAATATTATGCATTAATCGACAAGACTGTTATTCCACATGTTTAAGCATACATACATACATACATGGCTATTTGTTATAAGTATTTAACAATTTTCGAACGAAAAGAATTATATTTATTAAACGAGCATTACTCCCGATAATTATTTACATATTTATATTTCACATTCCAACAAATAATTCCAAATGTATTTGAATTAAAAATTGTTTATTTTTATAATTTGTTATTCATATTTAATGTGCTAATCGAATAAAAGTGTTAACTGCAAACAGTTTCATATGAAAATAAACGTTTCACTAAACAATTTCTTGAATATAATATTTAGACGTTTATAACAACTTGCGCCCTGAACAATCTTCACTTCTGATTTCATACCAAAACTCGATTGAAATTAAACTGGTATGAGGATTGAAATTACATTTTCTTAAATGCTAGACTTTTGCAATCCCACCCAAAAGTCTCCTTCAACAAACTGCTTCGTGGCAACATCCTCCAATTTAGGCACTAAACGAGACTCTTTAACGTTCCTCATTGACTGTAACATTATTGCAGGCTTCTTTATTGAAGAAGTATGGACCAATTATTCTCTCTCCTCATAGAGCATACAAAACAGTGACCTTTTGATTGCGTTACGCCGACTCAACAATGGTTTCTGGATTATCATAACTCCAAATGCGACAGTTTTATTCACCAACCTATTTACATATTTACCCAAAAGTGGGCTTTATCGCTGAACAAAATTTTCCTGTGAAAATCTGGATCGGTGGCCACTTCGTTTTAGACTCATTCACGCAACGTGCGACACGCTTGATGTTCATTCGACTGCAATTCTTGCACAAGTTGTATTTTGTAAACCCGCAAACTAAAAACCTTCGGCTACATCTTCCATAAAGTGAAAGGGCACCATTCCAATCGTTCCGCGCGATGGATAAAAATACCCCTTACCAACATTCTGTTAATTCTTCTCTGATAAAATATTGTGTTTTAGGACCAGAATGTAAAGCACTTACTAGTTTTTGGTTTAGTTCATCGGGAGGAACTTAATTTATTAAGAACCTGACCCAGTTTACAGCAATGCTACGTTGAAGCCCTACATTACAAATGATATCAAGATTAAGTTAGTTCCAGGCTAAGCATCGCACACAATTTTTGTGAGTTTGACTATTACCCCCTCTATAGTGATCGAGAATTATAATTGTAAAAATTTTGTAACCATTATTTCCAATCTATTTGGTTCGGAGCTTCTGAAGCGCGATGTATATCTAGTTATTTCTGACTTTCCAGCTGGAAAGCAATGTTGAAGAGACCCCTCACCTCCCCGTTTCTATGAAAGCAGATACAAGGCTTTCTAATAAAAGTGATATGATTTCTTTAAAAAAAAAATACACTAATTATTAAGGAAATTGGAAACTGTTTTTTATTTAACGTAAAGTGCAATCGATGCAATTAAATTCTGAAAATGATGTTCTTCAAATGGCCTCCCCGACTGCTTTGGCAGGAATGAATTCAATAATCCAAATTTTCATGTACTTTTTCTACTAAACCAAGCCATATGTCAGGAATAGCAGGTACAACATTGACTTCTAATGTTTGAAAATCGTCTGTTTTATTGCTAAATACCAACGACTTCAAACAGCTTCACAAGAAGTAGTCTAGTGGTATTAAATCGAAACTTCTTGAAATAGTCGAATTTCCAAAATTTAGTCGCAATAATTCGGTTGATGTACGTGCTGTATGGCACGTAGTGTTGGAACCAGATGTTGTCAAGATCAAATTCTTCTAATTGCAGCCATAAAAAGTTAGTTCTCATCGATCTATGCCGCTCTCCAATGACAGTAAGGGTGTCACCAGCTTCGTTTCGAAACTGTCAATTTATGTCATCATTGTCATTTAATTTCTGGTTTTTCTTTGCACCAGAATTTTGTTTATTTCCCGCACCACTCAGAGAAAGTAAGCCTCATCGGAAAAGATGATTTTCTTGAAAAAATCGTTATCGTTTTCAACTTTTTCCATGGCGAAATCTGCAAATTCACGACGTCTATTGGCTTCAGGTTTTGAGTGAGAATAATTTGTTACGGATGCAAACCCAACTTTTTATTTTAAAATTAAAAGTGGCCGAAATGATACTGAGAAATCTTATCATCCATATTGGAAAATACCGTACTTGATGTGATCGGAATCCCTCGAAATTGTAAGTTACTATAATCGTGCCCGATTAGAACCTGCCTCGCTCTTTTGATTCCGAATTTCTCAAGAAAAATTTAATAAATGTAGTATATTAAAGTATGAAAAGCGAAAAACGTGCGAATGAAAAAATTATATATCCAGTATAAATATTTCATCTCAGATGCTACTTTTGCTATTACATATTAGAAGCTTTTTGGAGGAGCCTTTACAAGGTCTGTCGCAAAAGAAACAGGACTGTTAAAAAAAAACAACAAAAAATTAATATTTTTCAAAAGTTATATTTTTTTATTCAAAGTAGTTTCCTTGTGCTTCGACACAGCGTTTAGCACGGTCAATTAGCATTTCAAATGAGTGTTTAAGGTCATTTTTCGACGGCTTTTGGATAGCTGAAATGTCCTGAAACTAGTATCCTTTCATGGGCAAATGAGGTTTTCCAAATAGGTAAAAAGCACAGGGTGCCAGATCAGGTGAGTAGGGTGAGTGATTAATCCTTAATATGGAGTTTTTTGTAAAAAAGATCAATGAAAAGCGTCGACCGATGACACGGCGCATCATCGTGCAACAGGCGGCAGGACCCTGCCTCACGGTGTTGTGGTCGAGCACGACGAATGCGTGACAAATGACGCTTCATAACACCAGGGTAAAACACAGCATTAATCGTTTGGCCAACTGGGACCAACTCTCGGTGTACAATACTCTCGGAACTGTAAAAACAAATCAGCATTGTCTTTATTTTTGACTTCTGAAGACGACATTTTTCGGTGACTTCTGATCGTCACAGAGTTCCTCACGACCTTCTTGGAATCGCTTAAACCACTCATACAAATTACTACGGAATAAGCACCGATCACAATAAACTTTTTTCATCATTTGATATGTTTCAGAAAACGTTTTCCCAAGTTTAAAACAAAATTTAATATTTGCTCTTTGTTCAAAATGCGTTTTACGACCGATGACCAAAAGCTGCTGTCACTTTTTGAACGATAACATCGATTGTAGTTATCCTATTGTCTTAAAATTTTTACGAAATGTCAACAGGAGATCAAACTTTTTACGTCATATACCCATCAATAGGTGGCGCCACCAGAAACAGTTATATATAAAAAGTTATATTTCTTTTGCGACAGACCAGGCAGATTTTTCACCTTCGACCGGCAGAAAATTGTAATGTAAGTGTCTTTCGAGTCAGAAATAAAGAAAGCAAATTGAATTGGTCTGAAATTTCGTTTCAATATTCTGTTAAATTTTTATGCAAGTGTTTTAAATCGCCAATGTAGTAAGTATCTTCAATTCAACTCCTTATAGTTATACATATCTTTATCTAGACTTCAACCTATAACTTCTCTACTGTTCATTCACTTTCTTAAAATTTCAATGCGGTACATAGTTTCATAAAAATCATTAAGAATACTGCCAAAATGACTTTGACGAAAGCTGAGTAAAGATATGTACCAAATAATATTTTTTTCAGCACTGCACATTCCTCACAAAACATATTGAAAGGGCAAGATCAAGAGAATCCTTGTATTGAATCCACTTTTTATACTCAGATATTTATTATATAAGAAAATGAGGTTAACATCGTAACATCTAACTAGCCTTTAGGACGAACAATTTATTCCGAGGTTGTGACGTTTCCAATATCGTAATGCGTTGTGAATTTCATGATATTATCTTATCAGTTAAGATAGTTTTCCAAACAAGGACTTAGTTTTAATCGATAATTTTATATGCCAGCTATATGCTTAAGTGATCCGATGTTGAAGGTGTCAACTAATATAGTAAACAGCTTTTTGAGAAGAAAAGGACATGCGCAAAATATCTGGTAACTCGATTTGAATAAAACTTTCCTTAGTTTTTGAGTTGTAGAAAGCAAAACTGAAAAAATGTAAGTATTTATTCTGGCACAGGGTGGTTCGAAATTTTCGTAATTATAATATAGAGTTGAATTTCGAATAGAATAAAATTTCGAATAAAGAAATATGCCAGATTGATATCTCAAAAACTGACAGACTAGTAAGGGTATATTCAAACAGACAGACAGACAGACAGACGGATATGGCTTGACAAGTCACTCATATTTAAACTGTACAACGTATTCGACGTTTCCTTTTGGGAATTATAAACTTCATGGCTTACTTAATTCTGTTCAAAGTATAACAATTTTCTAGCGGCAATTAAAGGAGACTTACAGCTCACGCTAATAAGATTAGATTTTCACCACGACTACCATCGTTAAATGTTAAAAAGACAAGGGTTTTAAAAAAAACCATTTCGTGCAGTCGAAATCGTTTTATTATTCTTATTTTTATGTTTTTTTTTTTAATCAAAGAAATAATTTTCAAAATAGGTACAGCTTATTAAGCTCCATTTTGTTACCCTCGAGTTCCATATTTCCAGCCTTCAGTTAATGCTTCTTGGCGAAACTCCGCATCACGAAGGAGTCATGTTTTCGGAAGTCGTATTCCTCTAATAGTGGCACTTTACAGCGATTTGCCGTCAGAAATTCCGAAATTTTATTATTTAGCTTCAAGCATGCAATCAAATGATATAACAAAAGTACGAGTACATATGCTGCGCAAATAAATCTACTTATGCATGCATGCAACAATAACAACAACAACGGCCACAATACCCAAAACCGTAACCTTAAAACTCGTCTACGTTTGTGAGCGCGGCGAATTCTGCATTTGCATTGCGTTTTTGGCAGCCGCGCGAGTTGTTCATTGAAATGCATGGCTTTGTTCTACAAAATTCGCCTGTTTTTGTTTATTTTGTGCCGCGCATGGACATGTTAATATATGTCAGCATACGCGAGCATATATTAAAAGAGCAAACATTATTACGTATGCACACAAACACACATATTTACATATGAATATGTGTATGAGTTGATATTAAAGGCGCCTCACCAACCAATGATTCACGGCGAACAATGCCATGTGCACGAGAGCATAAACACACTAACTATATGTGCAATGATGTGTGGATAGAGTCTTATCACCCAGCGGTGAATGCCGAAAGGTGCTGGATACCAGTTCAGAGTAAGAGACAACAAATGCAGAGCAAATTACAGAAGAGTTAATTTTTCATAGTTCATGCTTTCTTGGACTGCAAGTGTGGTTCAATCTATTTGCAAGTTTAAAATATCGTTTTTCCAGAATCTTTCTTAGTCAAAGTAAAACTGCGATGTTGATAAAATTATTACTCTTGTTATCCAAAAGGAGCAAAACCGATTAAACTTAAATCTGGAACAATACAGGTAGAACCGAAGGGTGTACAAATTGATAGTAGACTAATATACACGACACTAGCTATACATGTGATGGTTTCCAGAGCCATACTTTATTATTTCTTTTTATACAAAATCAGAAGTATTGTCGAGAGTTCACCTATCCGCTGCAAAAGCTTTTTTCTTAAAGAGTTATAATCTCTTTCAGCAAGCCAATTTTTGTATGTATATTTAATATGAATTGGAGGATGGAGTCATGTGTAGAAGTTCACGCAAGTGAGGAAAGTTCTGTGATCGCTATTCATTTGGGAGTGGCCAGAAGCGATTCTTTTACATATGACTCAAGCAGCTCACGACTTCCGATCTTTGACCAAGTATCCTCTGGGTAGCCTAAGAACATCCGTTTGAAGGCGAGCAGAAGTGAGATGGCGAAATACCCCCTGCATAGGGTTGTGCGCTGGGTTTGGGACCCGCCACGTAAAACAAAAACCCCAATGAAAAGGAGCAACAAGCCTCGGATGAGAGACCCCCCTTTTGATGACGACCATGGCAAACGAAATAAGGGCTACTTCGGACATAATAATTCCCGTCCTGCTATATGGTGCAGAGGTTTGGACGATGTCAATAACCGATGAGCCGACGTGGCGAGTTTTCGAGAGAAAAATTCTGCGAAAAATTTATGGTCCTTTACGCGTTGGCCATAGAAAATATCGCATTCGATGGAACGATGAGCTGTACGAGATATACGACCACATTGATATAGTTCAGCGAATTAAAAGACAGCGCCTACGCTAGCTAAGTCATGTTTTCCGGATGGACGAAAACACTCCAGCTCTGAAAGTATTCGACGCAGAACCCTCCGGGGGAAGCAAAGGAAGAGGAAGACCTCCACTCCGTTGGAAGGACCAAGTGGAGAAGGACCTGGCTTCGCTTGGAATATCCAATTGGCGCCACGTAGCGAAAAGAAGAAACGACTGGCGCGCGATTGTTACTCGGCTATAATCGCGTAAGCGGTGTCTACGCCAATTAAGAAGAAGAAGATATACTTGAAAATATTCTCCGAAAATTTGAACCGCCAAATATTCCGGGATATGACCGCCTATGTAAAACTTATTTAACTTATTGTAATCGCTCCTTTAAACCACTTTAAAAGCTTTTTTCTCCAAACGATGTTTAAAAAGTAAGGGAGAAGATTACATATATTTTTCAGACATAATCGAGAGGGAATGTGATTTTTGATAATAATATTGAAAAACGACCCTTTTGATGAAAGCCTTTAAAAATACAAAAAACTCATTTCGTAAGCCATCTGTTTTCGGGATTTGTTATTATCAAGCAACTTTATCCCAAAGTTTAACATTTTTGATTATATATTTACTTAGAACATTGACATATAATCGATGTTTTGTTAACAGTAACTTGAAATATTCATCTCGGTCAAAAAATAGAATTAAATCGCAAACATTTCCGCACGATCAGCAAAAATGCATTAATAAACTTAGTTCAATTTTTACTGCTGAAGCTCCATCAATGAACAGTGTTCATTTCATTTCGAATTTCGTTAAGATCATCCAAAATCAGTACTTTTTCCGGAAACCATTGATATGGTACACAAACTGATATTTCAAAATCCTCATGTGATCTGTAATGATATTGAGACACTTATAGCCATTAGTGGGATCAGCATATATATTTAGCATGAACATTTGACTGTACAAAAAATGGTTCACGTTGAATTCTACACCATTTGTCAATCGCTCTACAAAAGGCTCCTGTCGAGAGGAATTTCAATAGAACGGTGCTTTGAAACATGTTCTTGACATCGCGATAGGTGATTAATTGTGCCGAAAACTCTTTAACCACTCTTTACCACTACAATGCTGGAAAAAGCGAAGCTTTAGTAGACTCGTGGAAACAATAGTCATTTCAGGGGACATAATCGAGAGAGTAAAGTT
Organism: Bactrocera correcta; assembly: GCA_027475135.1. Classification (NCBI taxonomy): domain Eukaryota; kingdom Metazoa; phylum Arthropoda; class Insecta; order Diptera; family Tephritidae; genus Bactrocera; species Bactrocera correcta. Next base: position 118,999,897 of record CM050323.1, read on the forward strand.
ACAAGCGCGGTTGTCAAAGCAAATGGCTCATAAGGCCGTTTGTGAAAAATCAAAATTCAATAATCACCTAAAACATTGCTCTAATAAGAAATATCGGCAATTTAGATATAACGTTCTTTTATAGGACTTAAATCGCTATAGAGCTCTACCAGCTTATATTTCCTTTAAAAGACTGATAAATATACTTACATTTATTTTCTGTTTCCATTTTTGCTATTGAATTCGAGGATATCACTAAACAAAGCCCTCCGCATTTTACTATTGGGTATCGGAAACACAACTTTGTTTGTATGATTACAGCATATGCATGTCTTTACGCGCCATTGCAAATCTAATGTGAATAAATTTGTAGCATGCAAACAAATACTGAGTTATGCCTCGAGTATATGATATGCTAGACAAATGTAGAACATTCTCACATATCAAATCGTGCCCGATTGTTGGCAGTTTTGCCAACTCCATTCCTACATATTTATATACATCAATATGATTGTTGTTGTTGCTTTTTATTTTATATATTTTATTGCATTATATTTCACTTAATTCATACATTTCGCTGCTCTGTTCTGATTTCTTGTTTTTTTTTTTTTTTGTACTTCTATTTTATGTTGCCTTTTTGCTGGCTTCGTTTCGACAACAAAAATGTGCATAACCTCGCTCCGACTTTGTTGACAGTGAAATGGCAACATGCGAATGGGTTTCTTTCGCGCTTTTCATGAAGTTTCTGCAGTTTCTGTGGAATATATCAGCGAAAGAGATACAAATTTGGAAATGATTTGAATAAAAAATGTTGCATATAAAATAAAAGCCATGAGAAGTTCAAAAATTTGAAACTATTTTGCGATTGTTATTAGTTGGATTGCTTAGCAAAGATGTTGACCAATTTTTTATACTAAATTGCGTTGTATAATCATCCTCACTTAGTAACCCATATAATTTAACCAATGAGAACGAGAAATGCGGTATGTAGTAAATCAAAGCGAGGAAATTAATGTTGGTCGATTTTAGTCACTCTTGGTACTAGGTAAAGCCAACTAGGAATTATAGAGTTTCTCAATAGGGGACCAGAAAAGTAGACCGATAGGGACAGCAAACGACGCCATAATTTTTCCCGCTCTTTTGAGGTTTCTCTTCAGTAAGGTTTGCCATTTTATCATGTAAAGATATACGTTCCATCAGCGAGTTTAAAATATTGAAATTTACTACCGAAATTCGGAGTCAGTAGCTTCAACTTTAAGAGCGCTACGTCCAATTTATGGTCGTCATAATCATTCTGTCAGATCAACAATTGAGAGTCTAGTGGAAAAATTTGAATCCACAGACACAGTACAAAAAGTTCGCGTGCCAGTGAGATAAAGAAATGCCCGTAGTGTCGAGAATATTGCTGCCGCTAGATCATCAATTGAAACACACCCAAATCAGTCTCTCGTCATTCTCAACGCTTGAGGCATCTCTGTGATGTCGTTGTGGTGAGTTTTGCGAAAAGATCTTGGCCTACATCCTTACAAAGTCTAACTGATTACCAGAAACGTCGTATGTTCGTGAATTGCGCTGAGCAACAACATGAAAATACGGAATATTTTGAAGCCGTCTTGGATGGTATGAACTTGGACAATATGTGGTGCCAACCAACCAAGGCGCCAAGGGTCACACAACAAATATTACAGTCGATTTAATGAGAAATAAGTTTAGTGAACGTATTATCTTACGAAATGGCTGGCAACTCTTCCTGCTACTATTTGCTACTCGCCAAACTATAGTTGGTATCTGGACCTTTTGCTATATTCACTACTTGGTTTTCAAGATCTATTCGTATAATAAATGATCCAAGTAGAGATACTTTTTCAATAGCCTTTTTAGGCAGGTCACGCGTTAGTTGTGTCAAGCTGTCATGTTCTTTTTATTTGGCATTTCATCTTGGAAAGAATCTCCCTTAACAATTCAACAATTCGCATTCTGTAAAAGTCAACATAATCTGCCTACTGAGTGTACTATTAGCCGCCCCAACACCCATCTTGAGACCCAACAGTCATTATTGGATAATATTCGACGAAATATACCACTTCCAGCACACAGTGAAAAAAATATGACGGCCGTGGCTAAGAGTGTATACGAGGATTGCGGAGAGTGGTTTCGGCGCCATTGACAATAACTCGGACTGACGTATGGAACGACTTGGCGCATTTTACGTCGAGATATTAAATTGAAAGCGTACAAAAATACAACTTTTGCGAGAACTGAAGCCGCTCGAGACCCATTTATGACTCAATAGTTTTGTAAACAAGCAAAATTGTAGCATTTGAGACGCAGAGCAACCTGAAGAGATTCAAGAGCTGTTATTTAATCCAGAAAAAGCAACGCTTTGGTGTAGTTCGTGGACCAGTGGAATTATCATATTTCTTTAAAAAATGATGCTTATCAGTACGTAACCGTCAATGGCGACCGTTCTCGCGTTATGACAACCGACAATTTGATAACTGAAATTGAAGTTCGTGATATCGACATTTGGTGCACTCGTAAGCTCCCGACATCAGTGCCGAAATAAAAGCATGAGCGCATTACCTTCAATAACTCTAACAAAAAAAGAATTTTGATGAAATATTTATATCACGCTGTATGTGTCTGGTCCCCTTCCTAATGAACTGCTTATTTTCAAAATCGGAAGTTTTTCGAAAATTTTGATGGATGATAATGATGGTTTAACCCAACTACATATATAGTATATCCTAATCTATCCAACTACGGCAGTTATTATATTTTCGGTCAGAAAAAATTTGTTGACATTTTTCGTCAGCCAACATAACGAAAAATGAATAAATTGCGTTCCACTATAAATACTACAAGTAATAATTATGAAAATATGCTACCAGAAATCAGAAATATTGTAGAAATTCATGCTGGAGCCACTATCTTAAGTAGGAAATTTGTAACTGTATTAATTGCGCATTTTAGATTATGCAACAAATGCTCGCGCAAGCATAAATACGCTCTAATCTAATCGCGAGTTTTGTTCACAGTGTTTTTAGTTAACTAATTGCAGGAATTTGAAATGTGACACGCACAGGATTTAACCACAAAAAACATGTCACACAAACATCGTTCTGTCCATATCAATTCTACAACAATGTTACAAAGTTAAATTGTGGAAATGTAGGTGAGTATTTTACCGCCTCTTTCGTTGTAGAGCCTATGGCTAGTGTGGTCGAAATAGTTTCTTACAAACCCGGTTTTTACGAACACAAAAAAAAAATATTAACTTTCATTAGTTTCCTTTCATTCAATATAGACAAAGTTCTTTCAGCTTCAATTTCAGGCGTATTTATAAGCTTTTGTTTTAATCCCAGCGCAGAGAAAATATTTTTCAAAACCTCAAGAAAAACAATTTCTAGAGACACTATAAGCTATGTGAAAGGATTTTCGAAGATTGCCTTTTTTGAACTTGAAATTTCAGTAAATTTGTGCGAAATAAAGATTACTTGGAGTCTTTCCACGTCTATTGGCTCAATTTGACCCGAACGCACCCAGAATTTTATATGACCTAAGACTGTAAACTCGAATTCATTCCAGAAAAAAGAGACTATACGAAATGAACCCCGATTTTTTCTCATCAATTCTCTATTCTACTCTAAATTCGATGAAGCTCATTCTTAATTTAAGGCGCTTTCCATCTTAGTTTATCTTTAGAGCCTTTTTAAAAATTTATAATAAATATCTATGCGTCTTCAAAAACTTCGAAAATATATTTTAAATTTCTACGTGGCAATATTGGTTGCTGATGACTATTAACACAATTATTTGTTAAAGAAAATTTATTAAACGAAAAACTTGTCCATTCAAGAACTCGATTCCGTTTGTTCAGCTTGTATGACCATTTAGCTCCTTCAAGGGTTGTTTGAAGTAATGGTTCCTAGAGGAAAAAGTCATGTCATCGCACACTAACAACATGGGGTATACCACCAAGTAACTCTGGGGTAGTGTTGATAGTGGAGAGAAGTGGACAGAACAAAAATTTTCTACTTCTATTCAAAAGGGAACTTAGTAATATCGAAGAAGTCATCACATAGCACACACCCTTAAAATACCACCTTTAAAAATTTGTTAAGGTTGATTCGACGAAATACAAAGACAGTGCGGAGGATGATGAGATGCTGGAACATTATCTAAGCGAATGCCCAGCCTACAACCGGCTGAGACGGTTATATTCCAAATCAGGTATTTTCCACTGAAACTGGCAAATTGTGTAGCTAGATAAAGCACAATTTGGTTACCACCCTGAGAACAATGAGCCTAAAGATATCCAAAGTGCGTCGCCTGCGGCCTGGCTCTTTCGCACCTAACTTTGCAACGAATCAATCAGGTTCCCACAAATAACTCTACTCAAAAAAAAAAGTATGCAAAATATGTCTCAAAAACTGAGAGACAGACAGACGGACAACGTCCGGTGTGTTTAACGTGGGTACCTGCTGACGACAGCCTTACTCCACGGCGCTCAAAAGCACAGCGGATCAAATCAATGCGTTGATCAGGGCCCTGAGAATGCTGAGCATTTTCAGTACAGACAGACGGACATCATAAATAAATAGACTCAGCACTTCACGCTCGACAAGATTTTGTATTACCAATACCATGAGTAACCAGAAACACGAATAATCGCCGACACTACAGCATGAGCTATTTGCATGCAACATTCGGCAACAAAGTGGGCAATTGCCTGAACGTTTGACTGCTCACACGCTCGGTTAGCGGTTTTTGTTCTAACATTGAATTGCTAATTAAGATAAGTGAGCTTGATTTCCATATTAATATACCGACGAACATACAGTACAGTTGCTGTGTATGTATGTATGTGACGCGAAGTCAAAGCGAATGAGCTCAACCAGCTGAAATGGGTCTCGAATTACATGTCAATGGTCAAATGGGCGAAGTCAGTCAGTGCGCGACACGCACCTTAATGTCGCAGCCGAAAACGCTACGCAGGCAAACAAAGCAAACAACAAAAAGGAAACCAAAGCGAAATGCGGGCATTTCAAGCAAAACACACGCTGTGCGAGCACTTTCAGATAGTTTCGCCCACGCGCACATTTGCCACCAACAAATTAATTGCGTGTACGCCTACGAGAAGCCGGTCCGAGTGAGCGAAAAGCAAATCGGCATAACCCAACTCAAATTACCATCAATATTGGTTCTTGCGAGTTTTTAATACTCACGCAGCGTGTTCCAGAGAGTAGAATTGTTTCGTGCATTTAAAGGCAATTGGTAGAATCGCAGAGGATTTATTGACAATTTCTCCATCGGTTATAATGTTGAACTGAACTATCACTGATCAGTGAGGAGTGATATCTTTGGTCACACTGTCGGAAAATTCGGTTTTCCTGGACCTGAAAAATTAGAGATTAAATGCATCGATTAAAAACCGTACGTTTAGCAAGACAAATACTGCTCTCAGAGCGGACTCGGGATTTCCCGTTTTCCTCAGACCACCGACATAAAACTCCTAAAAATTCAGCGATTTCGGAAAAAGCTGACTAAATAATCAGTCTCCTATTGGGAGCTATCCGAGTTATAGACAACCTAGGGCAAAAAAGGGGAAGGCCCTAAACAATAAAACAAAAGATGTGTAAATACGTGAATGCAGACCAAAAACTCGCCCGATGACCCTACCGAAAGGTACGACCACTTACGAAAATTTTTAGAACCAGTGCAAATTCTTATAAAAATACGGAAGAAAGCTGATGAATGAAGTCCATAACTTTCTGCTTCATTTACAAGTAGATGAAGTCCACAAACCAAGTCAACGACTGTGGGATATGATTGAGCTATTGTATGGTAATAAACCAGACGAAGTACCATTGATCAAATATTACCCATGGCGATTACAGATAGTTAGCTCTGTTGCCAGTTTTCCAAAGCCTTGCAACAGTAATACGGAAGAAAACTGTTGAATAAAGTCCCGGGCTTTCACGAGTTATAAATGGAAGACTATGCCAAACTTTTAACAGAATACAGCAACGAATAGTTCACGAATCGAATGTAACAGAAATGTCAGTATAATTTCCGATTATGGTACACATAGTGATAGATCGTAGGTGGAACATGTTTGCTTTGCCGAATTCACAATTAGATGCAGCACACAATTCAAGTCAACTACTGCGGGATTGGATTCATTCCGGACCCACTGTATGGAACTAGGTCAGACACAATGCCATTGGTCAGATATTACACATGCCGATCACAGACAGAGTTAGCTCCTTTAACAGTCTTCCAAAGCCTGAAAATAGGGTTCAATAAAACTCCTCATCTAAAAATATTACCAGCTAATATCTTAATCTGCAAATTTCCATAAAATACTTTCTTTTTAAAAGAATCCGGTAGCATATCTGATGACTGAAGTTCAGTGCTTTCTTCAGTCATAGACGGAAGATTTTTCTCATTTGCTAACATCATGCGCTAAATCTTGGAAAAAACCCGTCAAAATCGACACTCGCCAGCTCTTCGTCAGTTTCATGCCGCGATGTCCTGAATTTTATGTTCCCGCAAAAATAATCCCAATAGCTCTGTCAGGATCGGGATGGACCTCTCCGATCCGTTCGATACCAAACCAGATTTTAGACAAAGCGACTCCTTTTCGTGCGACTTCTTCAATATGTTCTTGGAGAAAATAATTAGAGCTGCAGAATTAAATAGAGAAGGTATCATCTTCTATAAGAGTGTACAGCTGCTGGCGTACGTGTTGTGGTTGTAGCGGCAGAATTCTGCCGAGTTGACAGTCCTTGGCCGGATAAAAATCCGTATCCGTTCCGGTTACGTAGACCCGACTGTCGTGGGAACGGCTGGCGTACGTCGATGATATTGATATCTGCTTCTTCTTAATTGGCGTTGACACCGCTTACGCGATTATAGCCGAGTCAACAACAGCGCGCCAGTCGTTTCTTCTTTTCGCTACGTAGCGCCAATTGGATATCCCAAGCGAAGCCAGGTCCTTCTCCACTTGGTCCTTCCAACGGAGTGGAGGTCTTCCCCTTCCTCTACTTCCGCCGGAGGGTACTGCGTTGAATACTTTCAGAGCTGGAGTGTTTTAGTCCATCCGGACAACATGATCTAGCCAACGTAGCCGCTGTCTTTTAATTCGCTAAACTATGTCAATGTCGTCGTACATCTCGTACAGCTCATCGTTCCATCGAATGCGATATTCGCCGTGGCCAACGCGCAAAGGACCATAAATTTTTCGCAGAACCTTTCTCTCGAAAACTCTTAAGGTCGACTCATCGGTTGTTGTCATCGTCCAAGCCTCTTCACCGTATAGCAGGACGGGAATTATGAGCGACTTATAGAGTTTGGTTTTTGTTCGTCGAGAGAGGACTTCATATTATTGGCCTCAAAAACCACGACGTTAGTTCTGTTTTCTCCAAAATGGATTAGGAAGCACAGCTAATGGGTCTGGTAGTGAACTTGGGACCCACGTCACTGTTTACAGTCATAACTTCGAAATCGTAGATAATTTCATCCATCAGTATTAGCTTTTAATCGAATACATTTTACAGAACTCGCAAACTGAAGAATGATCTTAAGAATACACAACCAGTGAAACTCAATACCACTCGAACTAGGGTCTTCCCTACTTCTTATATTCCCATTCACTAAATGCGCCTTAACGGAAGTGCGAAACTTTGCGTGAATTGGCAGCACAAAGGAGCAACAACTGAGTGACTGCCTGACTGACGCACCGACTGACCGAAGACTCAGTTTACCCAGCTGAGGTGTGGATTGAAGGCGGATTTGGCAATGAAGTGACACGCTCGGTACACATTTGGACTACAGTCCAACGGCCGCTCGCATTGAGGGCGTCAGTCTTCTTTCTCCTTCACCTGCAGTTGTACTTATTCGTTGTTAAATAATCATCGCTCGCTTTTGCTCACTTTCGCTCGCAGCAAAGGCTTGTAACTAATTAGATATGCGTGTTTTTCCATTCCAGTTAAGTTTTGGCTCGCGCTACGGCCACCAGGTGGTTGATGAGTAGCTCGTAAGGTATATCATAACTGTTTTCTATGCTATTTTTAAATGCAAATACACCCTTTCCTAGCACTTGTCCCACTTTTCTTCTATTTCTTCGCCGCTTATTGTTGTTGCTTTCATTAGCTCATTTGCATTTTAGCGGCACTACAGTTGGGCTTGGCAGCCCAACAGTCCGATTGCGCGATTTCTCGGTTGCTTTCGCTGTCTCACCCTCATTCATAGCCTACAGCACCCAGTCCGGTGGCACCCACACCCCTCATTTTGCTTAATATTTTGTTAATAATTTTACAACATGTAAAATGTCATGTTTTTCGGTTAGATGTCCGCATTTTATTGTTCGCACTCATGCCCGACTTCCGCGCTTTCGGCGAGGTGTGTCGCATTGCTGTTAATTGTTGCATGCACACAGGCGAAAAAACACGATTTTTTATGACCGACTGTATTTTGTAGTGTTGATTTTATTGCCGCCTTATCTGCTTTGTCGGTACAAATGAAGTTATTAAACTAACTTTTAATTTCGGTTTTATTGAAAAGCGCATGAACTTCATGCAAGCTGGAAATGTTCCTTGAGAGGCAAAAACAAAAACATGTTCTAAAATAGTTGTAGAAGAAATTAGTGAACTTTGAACGACTTCAGTACGTGCCGGGTGTGAGCACTTTTTATGACGCGTAAATTAATTCGGTGTTTTTGTAATTTACGACCACGAATTGTATCGAAATTTTATTGACGTCGAGTCGCTGAAGTGCACATCCGCGTGACCGCCAGACGCACGCTCCAACAACTCTGACAATTATCAAGTGCTTTTAGCTTTGCCTTGGGGCAATCATAAAATAAATTCTTTCTTTAATGTTTTTTAATGTTTTAGTATAAGAAAAACAGAAGCAGAAAATACATTGTATAATCAATTTGCTAGGAGAAAAAGAAAAGACCTAATACTATTATACAAGGATACTAAAGTAATATTACTGAGTGTAAAACATAAGAATCTTACCAGATACGTTGAAATTTTAGTTCAGTTAGTGTGATATTACTCATACCTTTCCATATTCACTCCAGACTTAGTCCACAGTTATATACTTCCTCGTTTCCATTCCTCCGTTTTGTGGCTTCCTGCGAAGCCGAAAAGCTCACATTTAGACAATTACCATTATTTGATAGTGATAGTTCATCATCATCGAGCATTTTCTGATGCATTATGTCATCGTATACAATTCTCGTATAGCTCATCGCACCATCTTCTGCTAAACCTTTCCCTCGAAAATTTGTAACGTCGACTCTGATGAGTCGGTGTCATCGTACATACCTCTGCAATATTTAGCAGGAATCATCATCCCTGAGTGACTTGTAGCATTTGTTTTTTCTTCGTCGACAAAGAATTTTACTTCTCAATTGTCTACTCCTTCCGAAGTAGCATCTGTTGGCAAGAGTTATTCTGCATTGAAACCCGAGGTTCGAGTTATGATTGTCAACATAGAAGTGGGAGCAAAGTCACGAGTGCGAAGACTGCTTGTTTGATGACAGCATATATTTCGTATTGCCCTCGCTCACTGCCAGCCCCATTTGCTTCGCTTCTTTGTCCAAATTAGAGAAAGCAGGACTAACGGCGCGTTTGTAGAGGCCAATGATATTAATATCATCGACGTATGCCAGCAGCTGTACAGTCTTATAGGAGATTGTACCTGCTCGTTTAAATTCTCTAAATCGAATTATTTTCTTCAGCAGCAGATTGAAGAAGTCGCACAATAGAGAGTCGCCTTGTCTGAAACCTAATTTGGCATCAAACGGCTCGGAGAGGTCCTTCGCGAAAAGTTTTATTCTATTTTTATTTTTGATGACACTGAGTCCGTTTTACCAGACACTTATTGTAAAAATTGGCTTTTATGACTCCGGAACAGAGATATTCTTGTTATTACTCTAATGGTTGAAAAGATTTTCAAACAAATTTTGATTTCCAGTTAAATGAGGGAATTGGCTGGATAAATATCAGAGTATACCCGATCTAGACTAATGATGCTGTCGTTGCCCTTTTGCTTGATTTTAGAATTAAAGCTATATTTTTTTCCAGTATTTCTAGTTTTCCACGAATGGAACTAAAAAAACATTGGCATTTCGTTAGAGATTGGCCACTTCCTATAGCAGTCGTCTATACGAGAGCGTCAGCCAGCTAGTCAGAAGGATTAACAACATTAAGATAACAAACTTTCTATTAAATAAAGTCAGGTTTGCCGGGTTGGTGGATAAGTTCAGAAGTTTCATTCGTGACACTGCATGAGATGGCTTCCAATCACAGAACATAATCCTTCACCACTCCGTGTGAACTCGAAACCAAAAATAAAGTTACGTGGCTCATAGTTAATTCCGAAGTGGTTCGATTTTGTAGCGAATCAGCAGCGATTATCAGATGGAAATTCAGTTGATGCGATTTTCGATTTTTTTGTTGTGTTATGATATATTGACACTCATACAGTTATGGACAATAAAATAGAACCATCCATGGCACTAATTTTCCGTTCTCAAAAAAATTATGAATTTGATTTAAATTGAACTCAGTTATATTTTCATTATGTACTTCATTTCAAGTGCTATTGGTAGCAATAAAAATATTGGAAAAAACAATTCATAAATGTTACAAAAACTAAAGTAAAGAATATATTTCAAAAATTCGATGGACAAACAAATAGAATCGAAATCTTTTACATTAAATAAAAGATGTTATTTTAGGGGAACAAATAGAAAAATTGGTGGTACATTGTAGTGTATTCTTAATCGTCTAATACCGATGCATATCTTGTAGGCATAAACCTAATTAGGGTACCGAAAGTGTTCTACGGCACAGAATACTAGACCTTTGTAACTTCTCTCAGAATTCTGCCTTATTTTTCGGTTTAAGGAGTGCAATATTTTCCTTAGCAATTTTCCGTTAATTTTTGATGAGATTCAGATCTGCTAATTACTCTGGCCAAGCCTTAACGCTAGCACCGATCTGAAAACCATTTTCCGCAAGACCCGAAGTATGTTTCGAGTCGATCTCTTGTTGGAATTGCCAAAATTCAAGTCGAATTCCATTCAGCATTTTAGAGTATGACCTTATCTAAAACCTTAACGTATATATGGCGGTATATGTTTTCTTGTATCCAAAATATAGGTCCCGGAACACAATATTAGAAACAATACTAAACCATTATATTTCTTCCACGGGTTTTGAAGGACCTAGTCGTGTAACGGACACACATTTCTTTGTTTTTTGGACTCACGCGCAACTATCATTTCCTATCATATTAATTTTTCTTTGAGACCATAAAATGTCGAACCATTTTTTTCTAATTTTCATTTCCCCCCTAATTAATTTGTCGTTTTGAAAACTGAATACGATTGCATCTATGCCGTTTTCTCAGCACTGGCACCTTTCGGGACAATATGCCAAAGCATTTTTTCTTCACAAGTCGTCTTCTTACTGCCCTTGAAGAAATTTTTGCACATAATTCTTAATGAATGGCCTTATTGCCTTTGTTATTATGCAGAAAAGGTACTACAAAGATGAAAATTTTCAAAAAAAATTATGCCATTGTTTCAAAGCAACACTTTTGATTCTATTTTATTGACCGTAACTGTATATCCAATAAAGAAGCAGAACATTTATACTATTTTACTTGCAGTGTAACTATGGTTTGCGCCAGCACTGTTTATCACAAAGTATATATTATACATACAAACATACACATATATGTATGTATCAGTAGTATACAAGTTGCATGCTAAGTGTGTGCTAACTGCAGTGTTGAATGGTCGTTTATTGAATTGATTTGTTCTAGTTTGCGTTATTATTAATATTGTTGTTGTTGTGGTTGGCCCTCGTTTACAACGAATAAAGTTGTTGCTACTTTTGACTTTGCTTTCAACACTCTTGTTGTTGGTTGCATCGTTATTGGCGTTCTTGCTTCTGCTGTTGCCCTTTTATTTATCGATGCATTTTGTGCTTTGACTTTGTGGTTGCTTTGCTATTGCTTAGCATGTGCTCGAAATAGTTTTCCAAGAAGTCGTCTTGTGTTGTGGACATTGCTTTCCACAGTAATTCTTAATTGAAATTTTTTTTCTTTGTTGCATGCCACATACTAAATATTTTGAAGAAAATTGCCATAAAAAGCGAACTACTACGTTTTTGTATCAATGTGCTATATGAAGACTAGTTTTAAACTGTAGCCAAAGTAACTAGTTACGTAACTGTTGCTAAAGTACACATTTTGCCTTCCATAAAATCGATGGAAATCTTAAAAATTTCTATATAAGTATTAAATGACTAAGTATATATACTATATATACACCCTGTTATTGTTATTGTTATTTCATCTCCGGCGAATGCGACATTGAAATGATGATGGTGATTACTCGAATGGATCTTCTTGGTGCAAAAAACAAGAGTTGTCGGCCCATAATCCTGACATCTTTTACGCTAGCTTCCCGCAAATGACGCATAACACTCAAATGGTATTGTTTTTTTTGTCAGTTTGGATAGTTGGAAGGAATTCGGAGTGCACCACATCTCGATAATCGAAAAAACTATCAACGAAACCATGATTTTTGCCTGCTTTTACGTGCTTTTTTTGCCACTATTCGACCGATTAATCGTCTGTTTCCTGGTCGTAAGCATAGATCCAGTATTCATCGCCAGTAATAATATGTTTTATGATATCCTAGAGGTCGCAAAGCATAGTTTCACAGACTTTAACGCAATGCTGTTTTTCGAGAATTTTTTTTTTGATTTTGGAACCAATCGTTCTTTCAAGTTTTAGGCCCATATGATCTTTCAAATGGTTTTCGCCGATCCTTTCGATATTCCAATGAATGATGTTAGATCTCTGACTATCCTTGATGATCCTCAAGCCGCAATAAAAAACCGTTTATAAGTGATGCAACGAGTCTGAAGCGAGCAGAGAACGCTTTGAAGATGAACCGCGCTCTGGATGACCATTGACAGCAGGCGACGAGGGCCAAATGCAAAAAATCGAAGATTTGATGCTTGAAAATCTTCAGTTGACAAATAGAAAACTCGCC